>OV702286.1:220144247-220769247 GCA_916181665.1 Avena sativa
AGGAAGAGTTTTACCCTACTTTGTAAACATTGTTTAAGTAGTATAGGGTCGAGTGGAACACGAGGATATTATGCACCAAGTGTCCAATCAACCCAGCACTTGGATATTACACACCAAGTCCCCCAAATCCCACCCATTGGCGATATTACGCACGCCCTGGTGTTTTAGAAAACTTTAAGTTTGGAAAGAGAGAGGAAGATCTTTCAGAGGCTCCATCCTTCAGATGCTCAAGTGTTCTTCTCCGTGAACTCGGCTGATTGATCAGATTGCAATACTCTCGAGAGGTTGTGCACTTTCACAACAATCAACGATCAAGTCCTTTTATAGACAAGACCATGGTGAGGCTTTCCCTTAGTAGCCCCTCTACCAGTTGGATCCAACTGTACCAAGAAACTGCAAATGTTGGTACCCCGGTGAGATTTTATACTAAGTACTAGGCCAAGACAGAGCCCATATATATTGTGGTTGCACTAGAAGCTTGTGAATTCTGAAACATGGCAGACTTCTTTGATTCCTGGGCGGCCGTCCTCCACGAAATTCCACTCGTTGACCCGACAACCATTCCGCCCGGAAGAAAACTTAGTTTTATTTTGAAGGGGGGTTTTGAGAGGCAAAGGTTCGCTCGAGAGAGCTTTTATACTTAGAAAATTTTGAGTCTTTCGATCCCCCCAATGGTACTTTATATAAATACATATAGCATAGCAAGCATAACTTAGCAAAAACAGGATAACCTATTGGGAAGGAAAATCCTAGGCATATAGCTACTCATGGCATACTACAAAACCGCACTTGCAAAATAAAGCTAAGAAAGTCTACCAAAAACCCTACACACGCATACTACATAATTTGAAGATCAAAACATGCATAGTGAAAACTGGGGCATAAATATAAACGAGTGGTGTAACTTGCCTTGATCCGAGCAGCACTCTACACAACAGAACTCCTCAACGCACTCCGAAGAATCTAACGGAACACAAACATAGATCAATCACAAATTGCACAAAACAGTGCCACAAAAGTAAGTATGCATGCATGCAACATGGTAATATGCAAGGATGGGTTCAAAATCGACCAAGAATATTATTCAGGGGTGGTATTGTGTTGGGGATGTCATTAGTATTGATTTCCCATAGACTTTAAGTATTTCGGATTATTACTTAATTAAATATGCTTATAAGTAGATCTACTATTCAAATCTACCATGAAACACATCTGAAACATCTAATCAAGTTATACCAATTTTAAACAATAGATCTCGTAGATACAAAGCCAACACAACAAGAATCAACTAAAACGGGGTCATGGTTATTTTCCTATAATTAAAATACTCAAATCTAGACTTTGAATTCTACCACAATATCAGTACAGTAAACTAACAATATTATTGCAGATCTGTGTTCTACAGAATTTTGTGAATTCAACGGTATATTATAAGCAATTGTTGGCCAAGTATTTGATTTACTAAGAATTATACACGATTAAAACAATATTTGACTATTTAAAAACAAATACAGACGGGGCAGCTGGGCAGGCGACAAGTGGCAGCGCGGGGTTGGGCCAGCGAGGCACGCAGTGCTGACGCGTGCAAATGCCACGCGGCGTGACGCTATTCGCCGATACCGATTCAGTAAAAAGAATCTAATCTAGGTTGTTGGTTGGAGATCGAGCGGATGGGAACAGGAGCTTCATACCTGGCGGCGGCGTCGACTCGATGGTGAAGAAGGACGGTGGTGACATGGTCAGACGGTGGTGTTTGTTGATAGTCTAGGAGTTCTCCATGGTGGTGGAATGGATGACGGCGTGCGACTCCTTCTCGTGGCTCCGTTCCCAAGGTTGGCGTCGACCTCCTCCAGGATCGACGACAAACGGAGGTTGTTCTTCGTTGCTCCAGCAGGGTTCCGATAAGGAATCGAGGGCACTCTGTGGCTCTGGAGAGGGGGGAAAAGAAGTGAGACGACGTGGTTCTGCAAGGGGAATACAGAGGAGGAAGAAGGATGGGAAGAGGACGTCGGAACCTTGCTGTAGAGCTTTGGTGGCGGCGTACTCCGGCGAGATCGGTCCTGACCTCGAATCGAGCAGCCTGGTGGCGGTGGTCTAAAATTTATTTAGGGTTTAGGGCGGCGAGGGTCCGACGCTTATAAAGGCCAGGCAACTTGGGGCGGGGGTCGCGGAGTTTGTCTCCGATTCGATCGGAATCGGTTGCGCGCGATGCTGCTGAGTGTGTTTGCTCCAGACTCAACAGAGATGACGACGGGTGGGACCGCGCTATTGATACGTCCAAAACGTATCTACTTTCCCGAACACTTTTTCTATTGTTTTTCCTCTAAACTTGTGTGATTCAGATACAACTAACACGGACTGATGCTGTTTTCAGCAGAATTACCTTTGTGCAAAAATTCAACTATTAGGAAAACTCCCGGAAAATATGCCAAAAATCCTATTTCACCAGAAGATTCATGGAGCCAGAAGATGAGACGGAGGAGGGCCACGAGGGGCCCACACCACCTGGCCGCGCGGGCCAGGCCTGGCTGCGCCAAGGGGTGGTGTGGCTGCCTCGGTCACCCCCTCGGCCTTCCTCTTCGCCTACAAGTTGCCTCTTGACCTAAAAACCAAAGGGGGTTTGATGTTTTTCTAGTAAGAGTTCCGTTGCACCGCCACCACCAGATTCCGCGAATCGGAACTAGAAACTCCGTTCTGGCAGCCTGCCGGGATGGGGAATTGGAGGAGATTATCGCCATCATAATCACCATCGCTTCTCCATCGACCATCCATGTTCCCCCCATCCATGAGTGAGTAATCCCCCGCTCTAGGCTATGGGGATGGTAGGGATTGGATGAGATCATTCATGTAATGGCATCAGATTGTTAGGGCATGGTGCCTAGCATCTATTATTAGTGCTTTTTGACTTTGTTGCAACTTGTTATGCTTAATGCTTGTCACTAGGGCCCGGGTGCCATGATTTTAGATCTGAACATGATTATTGATTCATTATGATAGTATTGTTTATGGTCTTACCTGCAAGTTGTATACACATATTGTTGTCCGGAACCAAAGGCCCCGAAGTGATAGTAATCGGGATAACCGGAGGGAATGGCTTTGATGTGAGGATCACATGTGTTCACGGAGTGTTAATGCTTTGCTCTGGTGCTCTATTAAAAGGAGCACCATAATTTCTAGTAGTTCCCTTGAGGCCCTGCTGCAAACGGGCTGGCAGGACACATGCCTATGATTATCTAGTACTTGGATGATTTATCTTATTTTTCTGCAAATGCCCTATGTCTTGATTGCTATATGAATTGTCTTGTCCATGCAACGCCCGTCCATCCATCCCTATGCCTACCGTGCTTTAATCCTACTGTTTACTGCAATTGTTACTGATGTCTTTACTTTTACTATTGCTATTACTTTGCTATTGCTATTACAAAACTGCTGCTACTGATAAACTGCAGTGAGCAAGATTGTTTCCAGGTGCAGCTGAATTGACAACTCAGTTGTTAAGGCTTATAAATATTCTTTGGCTCCCCTTGTGTCGAATCAATAAATTCGGTTTCACTTCCCTCGAAAATACTACAATACACCCCCTATATTTGTGGGTCATCAAGACTCTTTTCTGGCGCCGTTGCCAGGGAGCATAGCTCTATTTATCAAGTTCACTTGGAATCACTATTGTCCGCTGCCCTCCATTCATCATGGGTAAATCTCGTGATGGAACGGTTCCTATACTACCTTCCACTACAAGGAGAGGTACGGTTCTGAACACCTCTGTTACTCTTGATTCACCATCTGATATGAGTAAGTTCCTTACACCACCACATGCACATGCTACACACACTGCTACTACTGATGAATCTAAAACTTCTGATACTTATGACGTTGCTTCTACTGTGCTTGATAAAAGTGGTTAATTAGGTCATTTCCTAGATGCTACGATTTCTAGAACTATAGCTGGAAATACTGAAACTCCTAATGAAGACACTACTACACCTGTCGGTTCACCTGAGTCTAGAGAGAGCTATGATATTGAAGATGGTTATATAGAGATGACCGATGAATTTATTAAAGAATGTCAAAACACCCATGATAGGAGTGCTATTAAGAGTCTCCTTGAGAGGCGTACTATAAAACCAAAATTGTCTCCTAATGCTAAGTTTGATGCATCTCCCATAAACATTAAACATAAGGATTATGATTTCTCTCTTGATTTATCTTACATAACTATTGTTGAGAAAGAACCTCTTTGTGGGACTAAGAATGAAAGTGTTGTAGCACATATGACTGAGCTTTCTACCATGAGTGGCCTATTTTCTGATGATATTAAGATGCGCACCTACTTTGTTGCTAAAATTTTCCCTTTTTCACTGAAAGGAGAAGCTAAAACTTGGTTTAATAATTTACCTCCTGGATCTATTGATAGCCCTGATTGCTTGATTAGTACTTTCCTTCAGAAATATTTCCCTCCTAGTGCTAGACATGCTATTTTGTAGGATATTTTTGATTTTAAACAGGGAGAAAAAGCGATATTACCTGAATCATGGCCAAGGTTTGGTGCTTTGATTCATGCATAGGCTGGATGCCCATTACCTAAAAATGAGCTTCTTGATATATATTATAATGGACTAACTGAAGAATCTAGGACATACCTGGATAGTTGTGCTGATTGTGTTTTCAGGAATAGAACTCACAAAGAAGCTGAGGAATTAATGGCTAAAATAAGCAAGAATTATGAAGACTGGACTTCATCTGAACCGATTACACCTGAGTTAACTGTGCCCGCGCCTATACCAACATCAAAGAAGAGGGAAGTTATTGAACTAAATGATGAAGTGGTGAAGGAAGCCAAGAAATGTCTTAAGGAGAAGGGTATTAAAGCTGAAGATGTGAAGAATTTACCTCCTATAGAAGAATTATGTAAGCCAATCTACCACTCATCCACTATTGAGATACACTCTCTCCAACATTTTTATGAAGGTGATATTCCTTACTCTAAACCTCCTGATCAATGCTTAGAAGAATTTGATGTTTTTATTGTGAAGCAAGATAATTTTAATAAAAAGGTGCAAAATCATTTAATGGAAAACTTCAGAGCTATTATTGAACTAAAGGATATTGTAGAAAGAACCTCTAATGATGTTAAAATGCTTGTTAAACATTTTCAAATGGTTCAAACTCAAATTGATCATCTTATTAAAGTACAAAAGTACTTGCTAGTTAATGCTGCTAAAGAAAAACATGCTTATGAAATTAGAACTAGAAGTGGTGCTGCCACCCAGGTCCTCTATATCCTGAGGGGCATCCTAAAAGAATTGAGCAGGATTCTCAACAAGCTGAAAATAGTGGTACTACTCCTAAGAAAAGAAAAAATAAACATAAAACTATTGTAGAACCTTCTGAACCTGCTAAAGATCCTAATAGTATATCTGTCTCTGATGCTGAAACTAAAAGTGGTAATGAAGAAAATGATTCCCTTGATAAAGAAAAAGTTGAAGAAGAACCTGAAAGGCACACTAAGAATACTAAATACACTAAAGAAGATTTTGTTGCTAAGAAACATGGTAGTGAAAGAGAGCCTTGGGTCCAAAAACCTATGCCTTTCCCTGATAAGAAACACAAGTCAAAGGAAGATGAACACTATAATAAGTTTTGTGAGCCTTTGACTGATGCTATTAAATTGCCTCCTTATTCAAAGTATATGAAGGATATTTTCTCTAATAAAAGGAAGATCCCTAATGATGAAATTTCTACTTTTCTTGCTAATTATTCCTTTAATGGTAAGGTTCCAAAGAAACTTGGAGACCCAGGGATTCCAACTATTCCTTGCTCTATTAAAAAGAGTTATGTTAGAACTACTTTGTGTGATTTGGGAGCAGGAGTTAGTGTTATGTCTGTTTCTCTCTATAAGAGACTTCAATTAGAAAAACTAATATCAACTGATATATCTTTGCAAATGGTTGATAAATCTACTACTATTCCTATTGGTATATGTGAGGATGTACCTGTTCAAGTGGCTCATAATTGCTTGATATTAACTGACTTTGTGGTGCTCGAAATGCCTGAAGATGACAATATGTCTATTATTCTTGGGAGACCTTTTCTTAATATTGCAGGAGTTGTTATTAATTGTAATCAAGTAAAGGTGACTTTTAATGTTAATGACAAGGAGCATACTGTCTATTTCCCCAAGAAGATTGATAGGACTTATGGTTTAAATTCAATTGAACATGTTGAGGGTATTCAAGTTGGATAAATGTATTGTCCCATACCAAGAGAAAAATATGAAACTATTATGATTGGGACCATTGCTATCAAGGTTGAGGTAACATAATCATTAGTGGAATACAAAGTTTTGTTTCATATAAAATTGTTTTGGTAACAAGACCTGATCAACCTTGTTAACAAAAGGATTTTAATGAACAAAACAATGTTTTCACCATGATTATCTTTGCTTACTTTTATTTTTACCCATTTTTAGTTTTTGCTTTCGCTTAGTTTACTTTGATGTTGCTAGTTGCTTGCATATTAGAGTGTCTTAGAACTTATAAAGTTTTAGTTTTGTTTGGTCATTGCATCATTCCAAAAAAAACATCTTTCTGTCAGAAAATCATTAATCTATACCTGAAAATTGCTCAAAAATAAAGTGTCTCGAAAAATTCCAGAAAATTCATATTAAATTTTTACGTGAAAAAATGGGCAGAGGAGTGCCTGGAGTGACCCAGGGGGGCCACCAGGCAGGTACACCACCTGGTGGCGCGGCCACCTAGGGGCGTGCCTGGCCATGGTGTGGGCCACCCCTGGCCCTCCATTCACTCTCTCACTTCCCACTGCCTTCTCTCTCCCGATAAAACACTAGTCCATTGCTCGAAATCGTGTTCTTGCTGTTCTTGTCCACGATTTTTCGATCTCCTTGCTCATGCCATTGTTGCTGCTGAAATTTGGAGCATTTGTTCTCCGGTATGTGACTCCTCCGCTTGTCCTAGTAGATTTGTCTTTAGTGGTTTATATCTTGAGTATTTTGCTGCTATAGGTGACAGGTTACGAGAGTTGTAAGCTTGTTCAATGCTTAGAGATATTGTTTTGATGCATGCTTAGGCCTCTTACAAGTCCCTATGAGTAGTTCCCTTCATTATGTAATCACTTTGCAATCACCTGTATGATGGTTGTCCTAAATTTCAGAAAAGAAGACGAATGAACACCAACTCAACCAGCATGAACTAAGGGTGCCAGAGGTTATGAAGGTTCACCAAGATGAGGAAGTTTTTCCTTCCATCTATCCATGCCCCAAATTCATGAGGGCTGCAAGGATTTCTCAGGATTTCCATACTTTAATTGCTAATGCAGGATTGGAGCATTTTGTGGAAGATGAACCTTACCAATTTGTGAAACTAAGTATGTCTGTGGTGCAGGACTTTCGATTTAGTTGCTCTTTGCCTAACCCCATGGTTCATTACAATATAGCTGTCAACCTTCCTTTTGATGACTTTTGTGCAGCTATTAAAGTACCCCAGTGGGGATCGTGTGAAAGGATTAAAGAGCGACCTGCACCACTCATGGACTTGTATGCGGGGATTTGCCAAGGGAGCATCTTCTCAAACGAGAGTGGGAAAATCCATAACATTCATCTCCCGTCTATTCGCTACTTTTCTTACTTTATTGCCAAGTGTGTTCTCGCTAGGAAAACTGCTAATAAGTTATCCTCATATGATCTAGCATTCATCTCAGCTGCTTTAAAATGAGACAGGACTTATAATTTAGGTGCCTTGATAGCTTTCCGTCTTTCTACTAACCGCGAGAATGGTGGAATTTGTGGAGGCCTCATCGCCTCTCGTTTATTAGCTTTGCATGGTGTAGTGCCTCATCATTTAGACCTACAGTTTCCCATAGAGAGGCTTGACCTTAATTCCATGATACAGCATACATTTGTTTCTTCTTGGGTTAATTTGAGTGATTTGTCTTATGAAATAACCTTTCTCAAGGCTGGTTGGAGAAGGAGTAAGTCCAAGCGAGTTGTTCTTTTGCATGCACCTGTTTTGTTTAACCTTGATACCAAGGTAGGATGGTCACTCACCAAGGAAGAACTCAATGCATACTTGGGAGAGCTCTCCCAACAGGAGCAGGATACTGGAAGGGAGGTTACAGATGATTCGGTCCAGCCCTCGAATGAGGGGGAGTATTCATATCAGCAGCCTACCTATGATTGGGGACCTTCTTATTCTTCCCAAGGGCCTAACCACGATCATTCTTACGATGACCCGCCTGCTTGGAATCCTTACCCGTGTTGTGGTTGATACCCACTTAGGCCAAAAGCCTAAGATTGGGGGGAGGTACACCGACATCACACTCATCTACATATCATGTTTAGTCAGTACTCTGTATACCCATGCTTCGTTGTCTTTTTAATTTTTGTTCTTTCTTTACTTTTGCTTTCTAAAACACAAAAAGACCAAAAATATTTTCTTTGTTTCTCTTTGTTTTCTTCTTTTTTTGCCTTGGTTTGCTTCTTCCTTTTGGCTTTGTCTTAATTATTCAAAAACCCAAAAAGATTTTGCTTTCCTTGTTCTTCCTTTTTGGTTCTTGCCTTTAAAAATCAAAAACCCAAAAATATTTGTTGTTCTTCTTTGGTCTTGTGAAGTTTGTTGCAGGGTTCAACAGTCCTCATGTGGAATTTGGTTTCATGTTATTATTGACAACTTGAGGATTAATAATGAGGATTAATGACAACTTGAGGTGTGGTAAGAGGCTGGTAACTAACTCTATTTGTTTTCATTTTTGTACATATACTCATCATTGTGGGCATGCTTAGTCTGTTCATGTAGGGTGTATGTTATTTATGGATGCTTAGTAGATCTTGCTTTCTTATGATTAGCTCCAGCTTGCTAATAGTTTGTAGCATGTCATATGAATGTTTGCTTGCATTGCTCTATTCATAACTTGGTATGACACTGTGGTATCCTCCTCTGAATGTTTCACTTGAATTGACTTGGCACATGCTCACGCATGCATATGGCTGAAACAATAATCAGTTAAGCCTCGATGAATTATTTTGCCTCAGGGGTCTTGAATCACTTTCATGCCATGATTAGTCATGTTTTGTTGCAAGCATGATTATGATAGTTATTGCTCTCTCGTTTGTTGCTCCCTTACTATTGCTAGCCTTCACTTGTACTGAGTATGAGCTCTACCCATGTTTCCAATTCCCCAAAACCAATATTGCCAAAAGTGTCCACCATACCTACCTATTAGCATCATTTGCTTTTCGGTGCATATTTAGTATGCCTTGTTTTCTTCCAAATAAAACATTTTCTTGTTATAAGAAAGTTAGTTAGTAAAGCTCTCACGAACTTGATGGCACACTTTATTTCTTGCACTTAATAAACCTGAACCACTGTGACTATTCATGAAAGTTATATGCTTGCAAATTATAGGCTGGGATTAGCAGAACCGTGCTATCACGGGGAACGCTTTCAACACCTGTAAATATATACCCAGTTGATATCATGCTCTTTTGTTTACGGATGTCGTCGGTGTGAAATAAAAGGGGAGCTTGTAAGTCCATGGAGTTATGTATGTGTGTTAGAGAAACACCTGGGCCGCCAGTCTAATCCATGCCTAATAATGGTGGAAACCTGCAGCGTAACCATAATGAGCAATCTATGAAGCATTATTCTTATCACAAAAGAGAGATAGTTGTTGAGAAAAAGAAAAAAAGAGAGATGATGAGAAAAGAGGAAAGAGAGAAAAACGCACCATTTTCCCATGGTAAGTAAGAAGATTGTTGAGATTCTCGTTGTCTGCTTGCCTTGTCATTTTGATATGGGGATTCTTTCGGGCAAGGGGTACCCCATTGGCGGTTCTCTATGATAAGCATGTATTTACTATGACATGAACTTACCGATAACTAAAGTTGAGTAGCATGAGGAGCGGCCCTCATACTCCAGGGACATGAGATTTCCAGTTTATAGCCTATCAAGCATATAACTCAGATTGGACCTCACTTTCACCTTAACCATTTAGAGATGCTTATGATAGGGGCAATGAGAGCTCGAAGCTAATGAGTACCATACTTTCAGCATTTGTAAGCCTTTCAAACTTTTCAAAACCTTTTCATTCCCTTATTGAGTCACCACATATTCTATGAGCACTTCCTTGAGAGCATAGTTGTCATTCTTAGTGTAATATGCTTGTCTCAAAACTTGATTAATTGCGTCATGACTTTGATGCGTGTATCTTTGATATCTTTACTTCTAGTCTTCACTTGAACCTCAGAGGTGTGAGATACCACTGTATCATACCTTTTTATGAGAATTGCAATGTTGCTTATGTTTATGTTTCATGCTATTTATTATTTTTGAGTTGGAATCTCTTCATAGCTTGTAATGACTATTAAGTAAACTTAGTTGCATACTCCTTATTATGAATTAACCAAGTACTTGATCATATGTTGAGAATATATACATCTTATGAAGTAAATGTGTTCGTGAAAGTTCCTTTTATCGCACTCAGTTTTCAACTGAATTGCTTGAGGAAAAGAAATAAGCTAAGCTTGGGGGGAGTTGATACGTCCAAAACGTATCTACTTTCCCGAACACTTTTCCTATTGTTTTTCCTCTAAACTTGTGTGATTCGGATACAACTAACACGGACTGACGTTGTTTTCAGCAGAATTACCTTGGTGTCTAGTTTTTGTGCACAAAATCAACTATTAGGAAAAATCCCGGAAAATATGCCAAAAATCCTATTTCACCAGAAGATTCACAGAGCCAGAAGACGAGACGGAGGAGGGCCACGAGGGGCCCACACCACCTGGCCGCGCGAGCCAGGCCTGGCCGCGCCAAGGGGTGGTGTGGCCGCCTCGGTCACCCCCTCGACGTGCCTTTTCGCCTATAATTAAGTTGCCTCTAGACCTAAAAACAAAAGGGGGTTTGATGTTTTTCCAGAAAGAGTTCCGTTGCGCCGCCACCACCATATTCCGTGAATCGGAACCAGAAATTCCGTTCTGGCACCCTGCCAGGACGGGGAATTGGAGGAGATCATCGCCATCATCATCACCATCGCTTCTCCATCAACCATCCATGTTCCCCCCATCCATGAGTGAGTAATCCCCCGTTGTAGGCTATGGGGATGGTAGGGATTGGATGAGATCGTTCATATAATGGCATCAGATTGTTAGGGCATGGTGCCTAGTATCTATTATTAGTGCTTTTTGACTTTGTTGCAACTTGTTATGCTTAATGCTTGTCATTAGGGCCTGAGTGCCATGATTTCAGATCTGAACATGATTATTGATTCATTATGATAGTATTGTTTATGGTCTTACCTACAAGTTGTATACACATATTGTTGTCTGGAACCAAAGGCCCCGAAGTGATAGTAATCGGGATAACCGAAGCGAATGGCTTTGATGTGAGGATCACATGTGTTCACGGAGTGTTAATGCTTTGCTTCGGTGCTCTATTAAAAGGAGCACCTTAATTGCCAGTAGTTCCCTTGAGGCCCCGCTGCAAACGGGCTGGCAGGACAAAAGATATTGTGCAATTTCTCATTGCAAGCACGTATGACTACATATGGAACACATGCCTATGATTATCTAGTACTTGGATGCTTTATCTTATTTATCTGCAAATGCCATATGTCTTGATTGCTATATGAATTTTCTTGTCCATGCAATGCCCCGTCCATCCATCCCTATGCCTACCGCGCTTTAATCCTACTGTCTAGTGCAATTATTACTGCTGTCTTTACTTTTACTACTGCTATTACTTTGCTATTGCTATAACAAAACTGTTCCTACTGATAAAATGTTGTGAGCAAGATTGTTTCCAGGTACAGCTGAATTGACAACTCAGTTATTAAGGCTTATAAATATTATTTGGCTCCCCTTGTGTCGAATCAATAAATTGGGTTTCACTTCCCTCGAAAATACTGCGATACATCTCCTATACTTGTGGGTCATCAGCCGTCAGCTGCTGTGAGGCGCTGGTGGGCTGCGTGGTCCGCGGAGCTTCTGGGCCAGCCCACGGCGTTGTGCGCCGCTCGGTCGCTGGCACGCGCGGTAGGTAGAGCGCGGGCTGGCTCGGCTGGCCGGATTAGGTTAGTTTTGTTTTTTTTGCATTTTTCTTTTATATTTTCTATTCACCAATTTTTTCATAAATTTTGCATACTTAACTCAAATTTAGTGAAATTGGTCTCTAAAAATTTGTAAAAAGGAGGAGATTAACATAGGATTATAAAATAACACTTTTCCAAGTATTTAGAAGGTTAGGTTTAGTATAACCCCTTTCTTGTCTTTATAAGACTATAAGAGAAATCAATGTAGGGTTTAGGGAAAGGATTTTGATGCAACTTTATTGTGTAATGCCATGATGCATATGATATGATGCATGCTTCTAGTAACATCGAGAATTGTAAAATTTGGGATGTTACATCCGTCAAGTCCCCATAAGAGGCAAATATTGAGAGGTCGACTTCTCTCAACATCAAGATGAAGACAATCTAACACATGGTCACAGCGATGAATATCATAATAAACTTTATCTTATTTCAATCTCATACTAGGTTTTATCCACTTGTATAAATCCCCAACGAGTGTGAAAATTATAACAAGATCTAGACAAGATGTAGATGGGATGAATGGAGATGGTTGTGATGCAGCGGTTGATGATGAAGATCGATGCCTTAGCCTCCCGACTCTACGTAGGGCTAAGATGGATCCCCGGTGGACGAGTTCCCCCTCCAGATGCCTTCTAGAGGTGAGGTTTCGGTGATTTCTGGTTGTTCTATATGTCGTCTCTCTGAACTAGTTGTACGGGCTGAAACTATTTGAGGAGGCAGTGGTGGCGCCAACTATACGGCGGGAAATTTTATTACCGGCGTATAGTTGGTCGTTAAACCATCTGTATGCCTTGATCGCTTCGGATTTTCTTCTGGTATTATTTTCTATTTCCTAAATAAGCGATTTACGTTGTTTTTGACTCATTTTCTCCCCAATACAACTGATCCAAGAATTGTGTCCATTGTATCCATCATCTGTCCTGATCCTGGTAAAAACAGACATAAAATGTGCACGTGAACACCATAAAATACCAAGATACTATAACTACAATGCAAAATAGTAATATAAAATATGATGCAGTTATGCACTCATCAACTTCCCCAAGCTTAGACTCTTGCTCGTCCCGAGCAAGTTAGCTTAATAGATGTGATCCTCGTATTCATGAAGCTGAGTCGATAAAATAAATGAGGCAGTTGCAACATGTGTTTATCATATATGATACATAGGAATAAGTTCATGAATAGTACCTTACTCGAACCATCCGAATAATATTAGCAAGCTTCCACACCTTAGCATTTAATAGTTCACAAAAGATCACTCTCAATATGATGTAAAAGTATTCAGTTCAACCGAATGAGTTAGCGAGGTAGTTCCAAGTGTTTTAGGATTAACATATTCACATGGGATTCAAAATCTCAAAACGTCTCTTTGTCATACTACAATATAGTGGTGTATGCCTATTTGCTCTTTGCACATTCGCTCTTTTTCTTCTCTCTTTTCTTCCTCCTTTTTATATATATGCTCAAACTTTTGTTTAAGTGTTGTGAAAAGGATCTAGCCATACGTTCCATTTCATGTAGGAATTCACAGCTTAACGATCTCAATTACAAAATTCCAATTGTATATGAAGCAATCTTTATAGCTTGAATATTCTACCTCGTCTTGTTCTCACTCTAATTTGATAGCACTTTTAATTTTTCTTTGTTCAAGGTTTCTTTTTCAACTCAACTGATTAGATCATCTTTCTTTCTTTGTAAACCAAACCATGTACTTACAACATATTGACCAAATTATCTTTGTATATTCCATTAGTACCAATGGTGTGGAAGACTCCTATTGCTATCATCAAGTGCAAGTAAAATTATACTCAAGCCATTCATATATCAAATAGGACAAACACAAACTCAATATTGCTCCATATATGATAATAAACTCGGAATTTCATAAGGGGATCGACTATTCCTGAAGGGAATTCTAATGATGCAAACTTTATTTCTAGTTTGAACTAATGCAAAGCTAAAATAGTAATGTAAAACTTATAAGATAGATTACAATGTCTTAAAGATCTCCCCAAGCTTGGAATCAAGCCAGGCAAGATCAAAAAATCTCTTGAGATTATTTGATAACGTGATTATTGTAGATCACTGTGGTGTCATGGCATGTAATACTGCGGTGCGTAGCTTCTTGTTGGTATCCACGAGTTTAGTCACCAATGGGAGAAGATCATCCTTCTTCTCTATCTCCTTGAGACGGTGATGGAGTTCGACGCGATGGAGTAGCTTCTACTTCAGATATATCTCAAGTGCTCGCACGTGGTCCTTGATCCTGGGAGCAGCTTCTTCCTCACCCATGGTTGATGGATCGGGGAAGTGGAAACTATTCCTCCACTCTTCTTGAGGCTTCACCCTCATACGAGCACCAATAGTAGGCTTCAAGAGTGGCACCGTCGCTCCCTTAATAGCACCTACACCAATATTAGGTAATTCCTTATGCTTGTGCGGCCTGGGGTCTGCGGTGATGAACTTGACCATCTCCACACGCCCTTCTCCATGCGGCTTGCGACCTTCTGTCTCTTCTTGAGCTCTCTTAATTACCACCCAGTTGATCTCCGGTGGATCATAGACATCACGACAGATGTAGATGTCACTCACTTCATCGGAATCGTTGTTGTAGAAACTTGGCTCGACGTACTCCTTGTACCACGAGCTAAAGCTCTCCACCTCCTCGTTGTCGTTCTCCATGGACGGGCTACTAGAGCGGTCCCTTGAAGGAGCAATGAGACCCAGGGGTTTTCCACTGCCTGGGATGGGATAGCGCATTGCTAGATTGGTTCCTTGAGATTATGATTAGAGAGATACGATGGTAGTATATAAGAGGGGTCAGAGGTCGGTAAAACTCGCGAGAAACACCAAATTCATGTCCAAAAAAATAATCTTAACATAATAGGAAAAGAAATCGCGGATTTGGAGGAGTCATGTCGCGTAACGACCAACTATACGGGTGCGGCCCGTATAGCTCCGGCTGTATAGTTGGTTTCGGGCAGATATTTCCAAATATCTTGAGTCCAGGTCGGTTAAGTTACTGACTTGGAACCAACAAAACAGTTTTTTTTCATAATATCAAAAGCCAAGAGGAAAACGAAAAATGTCTGAGAGTTTAATGACCAACTATATGGCGGGAGGATTTTCTCCGGCCGTATAGTTGCGACCGTATAGATTCGGACATCAAAAATCGAAATGATTGAGAATTTAACGACCAACTATATAGCCGGAGATTTTTCTCCGGTCATATAGTTGCGACCCTATAGATCTAGACAAATTCACAAAGAGGATACAGAAGGATTGACGATCAACTATACGGTTGGAGATTTTTCTCCGGTCGTATAGTTGCGACCGTATAGTTGGTAAAAACCTTCCGAAACTTCAGAAAAACACAAGGAATTCAAAGGCAAAAAAATTAGAAGTAAAAATTGCAAAAACAAATCACTTATTTGAGTAAGAACACTTACCTTGCACTTACTGTTTACTTATTCGGGGATAGCAAGCTCCTCCAACAACAAAGACTTCTTCTCTTTTGGAGGAATTGGCATTAGTTCATTTAATAATTCTCATAAACGAAAATCACCAAGACTAAAGTTCCTCTTAATAAGATTGGTGTCTTGCTGTGCAAATATGGACACTGCATCCAACATCTTTATTTCTTGCCTCTACATAATCTACAACTCATTCTTGAAGTAAAAGAATCCAACAGATCAGTCTTGGCTTATGTTTTTTCCTCTCAATGGTTTCTTTTAAACCATCACGATCCGTATGAACTCTTACTTTTGCATCAACTATATAAGAACGAAATTTATCGCAAAAGAAAAATACAGCAAAAAGTTCCCTTTCTTCCTTAGGATAATTCTTTTGAGCATTATTAAGAGTTCTAATAGCATGATGTATAATATTAAATCTACGAACTATATGTTGTCCCAGAGTTACTCCTACAGCATCATCACTAGATTCACATATTAAGTCAAAAGTAATATCCCAGATAGGTGGTTTAATGATAGGAGCATGGGATAAAGCATTTTTAAGTTTATCAAAGGCTATAAGACATTTATCATCAAAATTAAATCTTACTCCCATTTGCAGGAGGTTAGTCAATGTTTTAGATATTCCAGAGAAATTCCTAATGAACCTTCTATAAAAACCCACATGACCCAGGAAACTTCTTATACCTTTTACACTAATAATCCAGAGTATATTTATTACAAATTGCATAGCTTATAGCTAGCTCAAATAAAACAGTGGAAACTAAGCAAAACTTGAGTCCATCAACGCCTCAGGCTAGTTGCATGAAGACCCACGATCCCTACGCACCTTTCAGTCTTCGGATTCTGCAGATAAGACGTGCATCCAACAAGTTCTGTCAATACTTTCAATGTATTGGCAAATTACACCAAGGAAAGAATAAGACTATCTCTACATGCAAGGCTAAGTGTAGGATTTGGGGTTCTTTTGCGTAAGGCCAATTTTCTCTAAGTAAGAAGAAAAGAGGAAGAGTTTACCCTACTTTGTAAACATTGTTTAAGTAGTATAGGGTCGAGTGGAACACGAGGATATTACTCACCAAGTGTCCAATCAACCTAGCACTTGGATATTATGCACCAAGACCCCAAAATCCCACCCAATGGCGATATTACTCACGCATTGGGGCTTATAAAACTTCAAGTTTGGAAAAGAGAGAGGAAGATCTTTTAGAGGCTCCATCCTTCAGATGCTCAAAGTGTTCTTTTCCGTGAACCCGGCTGATCGATCAGATTGCAATACTCTCGAGAGGTGGTGCACTTTCCCCACAATCCATGATCAAGTCCTTTTATAGACAAGACCATGGTGAAGCCTTCCCTTAGTAGCCCCTCTGCCAGCTGGATCCAACCGTGCCAAGAACCTCCAAATGTTGGTACCTCGGTGAGGTTTCCCACTAAGTACTAAGCCAAGACAAATCCCATATGTATTGTGGTTGCACTAGAAGCTTCTGAATTCTGAAACATGGTAGACTTCTTTGATTCCTGGGTGGCCGTCCTCCATGAAATATCCACTCATTGACCCGACAACCATTCCACCCAAAAGAAAACTTAGTTTTTATTTTGAAGGGCGTTTCGAGAAGAAAAGTTCGCTCGAGAGAGCTCTCATACTTAGAATTTTTTTGAGTCTTTCGAACCCCCCCAACAGTACTTAGTATATATATAGCATAGCAAGCAATACTTAGCAAAAACAGGGGAAACCTATTAGGATGGAAATTCCTAAGTATAAAGCTACTCATGGCATACTACACAACCGCACTTGCAAAAATAGTAATAAGAAAATCTACTAAATACCTACACATGCATACTACAAGATTTGAAGAGTAAAACATGCATAGTAAAAAAATGGGACATAATATGTACAACTGCTGTAACTTGCCTTGATCCCAGCAGCACTCTACACAATAGTACTCCTCAGTGCACTCCGAACAATCTAACAGAACACAAACATAGATCCAATCACAATTTGCAGAAAACAATGCCACGAAGGTAATTATGCATGCATGCAACATGGTAATATGCAAGGATGGGTTCAATTTCGACCAAGGATTTTATTCAGGGGTGTTGTTGAGTTTCGGATGTCATTAGTATCGACTTCCCATAGATTTTAAGTATTTTGGATTAATACTTAATTAACTATGCTCATAAATAGATCTACACTTACAATCTACCTCAAAACAGATCTAAACACTCTAAGCATGATATCTCAATTTTTCCACAGAAGAACTCGTAGATACGAAGCCAACGGACCAGGAATTAACTAAAACGGAGTTACGGTTATTTTTCTAGAATTAAAATACTCCAATCTAGACTTTAAATCCTACCACAAGATTACTGCAGTAAACCAGCAATTTTATTGCAGATCTGTGTTCTACTCAATTTTACGAATCCAACGGTATATTATATGCAATTTTTGGACAAGTACTTGATTTACTATGAATTAAACAAGATTAAATCGATTTCTGCCTATTTAAAAAAACCAGAACGGCGGCCAGCTACGCGGCGACAAGTGGCGGCTCAGGATTGGGTCGGCCGGCTGACGCGGCGCTGACTCAGCGTGCTGATGCGGCACTGCCATGCGGCAGGATGCGATAGGGCGGTACCGATTCGCTAGGATGATCTAATCTACACCGTTAGATCGTGATCTAATGGCCAGGGACGGAGGGAACTCACCGCGGCGGTGATGACTCGTCGACGACGATGAACGGTGGCGGCACGTTGGGTGGCGATGCTCGGCGGTGGTCTGGTGGTCCCCCGAGGCGGTGGTGTGGACGACGGGGTGCAGCTCCTCCTTGCGATCCTTCTAGCACAGACGGTGGCGGCTCTCGCTTCCTCGGCTCGCGGTGAAGCTCCACTAGTCTCCTGCTTCTTCGGCGAGGCTCCGGCGACCAATTAGGGGCAGCATGGGGCACTGTTCAAGGGGAAAAGAAGGTGAATCGATGCGGTACTATAAGGGGTAGACAGTAAGGGAGAGATAAGGGGGAGAGCTGGCCTCGAACCCTGTCCGTCGAGCTCAGCAGCGGCGCACTCCGGCAAGATTGGTTTCGAGCTCCAAGGCGGCAACCCGGTGGCGATTAGCGAAGAAAAGTTAGGGTTTTTTGGAAGGCGTGCCGAGGGTACTTATTGGCGGCCTGGCTTGGCGCGGGGGTCACGGATTTCGTTCCAAATAGGCCGGGAAGGTCGGCCCCGATGCAGCTATGCGTCGTGTTCGTCTAGGACACGGTGAGAGGAGGGGATGGCGGGTGGGGCCGAGGCGTCAGCGGCGCGAGGGGGGTAGCGGGCCAGCAGCTAGAGTCGCTTGTTAGGCCGGCCCATGCGGCTGCTGCTGCTGTGCTCCACTTGCGCCTGGCTCACGTGGTAGATAGGGGTGGGCCGGCTCGGCTGGACCGGTTAGGCTAGTTCCCCCTTTTTTTGTAGTTATTCTTTTTATTTTCTGTTTTCCTATTTGTCTTATAACTTTTGCAAATGGACTCCAAAATTAATGAAATTTGTCTCTAAAATTTTGTAAAAAGAAGGATATTACTATGGGGTTATAAAATAACACTTTTGCAAGGGTTTAGAAGGTTAGTTTTTGTATAACCCCGTTTTATCTTTATATGACTATAGGGTTTAGGAAAAGTATATGTTGCAGCTTTTATTGTGTAATTCCATGATGCACAGGATATGATGCATGCTTCTAGTAACATCTGAAATTGTAAAATTTGGGATGTTACAAACCTACCCCCATTAAGAAGAATCGCGTCCCCGAGATTCAGGTTGGTTAGCAAATAGGTGTGGGTGTTCTGTTTTCAGGTCTTCTTCACGTCCCACGTGGCCTCTTCCTAGGAATGGTGATTCCATTGAACTTTGCAAAACCTGATAGTCTTGGTACGAGTAATCCTCTCAGCTGTTTCCAGAATCCTAGTGGGCCTTTCCTCATAGGTGAGATCGTTTTCCAGTTGAACCTCATCCAAAGGAACCGTATCCTTTAGCGGTGTTTCAGCCATTTTCGGGTGACACTTCTTTAGTTGTGACACATGGAATACATCATGAACAGTCAACACTTTCAGAAATTCCAACTGATAGGCAACCTCCCCTCAACGACCCAAAATCTTATAGGGCCCTATGAATCGGGGTGCTAACTTACCCTTGATTCCAAATCTCTTAACTCTTCGTAGTGGTGAAACTCGGAGATACGCACGGTCTCCCACTTCATAAGTTACATCCTTGCGCTTGGAATTAGCATAACTCTTTTGCCTAGATTGGGCTACTTTTAACCTGTCTTGAACCTGCCTTACCTTTTATTCGGCATCCTTGATCAGATCAGGTCCAAACAAACTACGTTCTCCAACTCCATTCCATAGCAGCGGAGTTCTACACTTTCTGCCGTATAGAACTTCAAATGGTGCCATCTTGATACTAGTTTGGTAACTGTTATTGTATGAGAATTCCGCATATGGCAAGTTGTCAACCCAACTAGACCCATAGTCTAGTGCACAGGCTCTTAACATGTCCTCCAAGATCTAATTAACTATTTCTGTTTGGCCATCTGTTTGCGGGTGGAAGGCAGTACTAAACTCCAGTCATGTCCCTAGAGAGTCGTGTAGTTGTCGTCAAAACTTCGAGGTGAATTGGGTACCTCTATCAGAGACAATTCCTTTGGGTACACCATGCAGACTTACGATCCTTGACATATAAATCTTGGCAAGTTTAGCACTTGTATAAGTGGTCTTTACAAGAATAAAGTGGGCCACCTTTGTGAAGTGATCGATCACAACCCATATGGAATCATACCCAGAACGAGTCCGGGGTAGTCCTATGATAAAATCCATGCCTACCTTGTCCCACTTCCAATCGGGCACAGGTAATGGCTGTAGCAGCCCTGCTAGTTTTTGATGTTCGGCCTTGACTCTGTTGCACACGTCACACAAAGAGATGTACTCGGCAATCTCTCTTTTCAAATTATTCCACCAGAATCTATCCTTCACATCCATGTACATCTTTGTATTACCAGGATGAATTGAGTAAGGCAAATCGTGAGCTTCCTGGAGAATTAAGTTCCTGATATCGGGATCATCGGGAACGCACAAACGCTTCTCATACCAAAGTGTCCCTTGTTCATCCGTATGAAACCCCTTTGCTATACCCTTGCTTATATTAACTTTTATTTCTTCCAACTCTTTGTCCCCCTTCTTGGCCTCTTTGATTTGGTCCAGAAGCGTTGGCACTATCTCCATAGTTGCTAAGTGTCCTTCTAGAACTATTTCCAACCTGAGATCCTTGAACTGTTCGCACAAATCCTTTGGAAGTTCTCCCATGGTAAGTCCATTTACATAGACTTTCCGGCTTAAGGCGTCAGCCACAACATTGGCCTTTCCAGGATGGTATTGCAGGTCCAAGTCATAGTCCTTGATGAGTTCAGGCCATCTCCTTTGCCTCATATTTAACTCCTTTTGAGTGAAGATATATTTAAGACTCTTGTGATCCGTGAACACATCACAATGTTTGCCCATGAGGTAATGTCTCCATACCTTGAGTGCATGCACGACTGATGCTAGTTCCAAGTCATGTGTGGGGTAGTTATTCTCATGGTTCTTAAGTTGCCAAGAGGCGTATGACACTACTTTTCCATCTTGCATCAGTACACTACAAAGTCCTTGTCGAGAATCATCACAATAGACATGGAAGTCTTTTTGGATGTCAAGGAGACACAAAACTGGAGATGTTACTAAGCGCTTCTTCAATTCTTGAAAAATCGCTTCACATGCCTTGGTCCATTGGACCTTCTTTTATTTCTTGAACAATTCGGTCATAGGCTTGGCTATCTTGGAGAAGTTTTCAATGAACCTTCGGTAATATCCTACAAGGCCCAAGAAACTCCTGATATCACCCACATTCTTAGGCGAATCCCATTCTGTCACGGAGGCTACCTTACTTGGGTCCATGGCAACCCCTTTAGCTGACACAACATGACCAAGGAATCCCACTTCTTATAACCAGAACTCACATTTGCTAAACTTGGCATACAACTTGTGTTCCCTTAACTTTTCCATAATTAGACGTAGATGCCTCTCATGTTCCTTCTCATCCTTGGAATATATGAGTAAGTCATCAATGAATACCCCAATAAACTTATCCAAGTACTCCATGAACACCTTGTTCATCATAGTCATGAAGTATGCTGGGGCATTGGTTAGGCCAAAAGACATCACGGTGTACTCATACAATCCGTATCTTGTGGTGAAGGCTGTCTTGGGTACATCCTGCTCTCAGATCTTTAACTAGAAATAACCTGATCGGAGATCAATCTTAGAGAACACACTAGCTCCCTTTAATTGATCGAACATGTCATTGATATTGGGTAGAGGATACTTGTTCTTAATTGTCACTTCATTCAACAACCGGTAGTCCACGACTAGTCTCTTGGTTTTATCCTTCTTCTCCATGAATAAGATAGGCGCTCCCCATGACGACGCACTTGCTTGAATGAAGCCTTTGTCCAGTTGCTCTCTAAGTTGTTTCTTAAGTTCCTTCAACTCATCAACATCCATCTTGTATGGTCTCTTTGCTATCGGTCCAGTCCCAGGCATCAAGTCAATGAGAAACTCGATGTCTCGGTTAGGAGGCATCCCTGGCAATTCTTCCGGAAATACATCTAGATACTCCTTCACAATTGGCACATCCTCCAAGCTAACCCCCTTAAGAGAGTTCACGATACTCCCTTTGAGTGTGAAAGCTGAGTTAAAGCGGATCCTTTTCTTATCCGGAGTCATGAGTGCGATAGTCCTTTTGGCACAATATATGACTCCCTCATATTCGGTCATCCAATTCATGCCCAAAATTATGTCTAAGCCTTGTGACTCCAGAACGACTAGACTTGTGGGAAAGATGTGTGTCCCAATATTTAGTTCTAACCCACGACATCCATAGTTTGCCACTATTTCTCCCCTAGGAGAACTTACCCTTAGGGGAGTACTAATAGTCTCCGTAGGTATCTTGCCTCTATCCACAAATACCCTTGATATGAATGAATGCGATGCACCAGTATCAAAAAGGACAACTGCGGGGATGGAATTAAGCTTGAACTTACCAATCATGGAGTCAGGTGCCTCACGAGCATCCTCCATGGAGACATGATTCATCGTGGCTTTGATGAATGGATTTGGCTTCTTCCCATTTCCATTACCATGGTTGTGTCCGTTGCCGTTACCATTGCCATTCCCATTCTTCATCTTTTCGGGGTAAGTAGTTGCATAATGCCCTGTCTTGTTACACTTGAAGCATGTCACTTCACTCAGATCCTTCCCATTGCCATTTCCATTGCGGTGTTTATGGCCATTGTGGTTATGTCCTCCATGACGATGACCATTGTGGTTGTGGGGAGGTGGTGACGAAGTGCGTTGCTTCTTATATGGGGCTGAGTTGTGCTTGTGTGAGGTGGACTTTCTCTTGTGGTTCTCTATACTCCTTTGCTTTGCTTCAACCACAACTGCCCTGTCCAGAAGTTCCTGATAGTTATCAAACTTCAGAGCCACAAGATGAATGGATATCTCATCATTAAGTCCCCTTAGGAACTCTTCCTGCCTCTTGGGATCAGTGGAAACATCATTAGATGCATAACGTGCCAGCTTGTTGAAAAGGTCCCCATACTCGGAGACAGAGTGGTGCAGTTGCTTCAAGTCGCGGAACTCATGTCTCTTCAGTGACATGACACCAGCAGCCACGTGATGAGTACGAAAAGCCATCTCAAACTGGTTCCAAGTGATATCATCAATATCAGGGTGGGTGACTTGGTAGTTATCCCACCAGTCAGCAGCAGGTCCCTGAAGTTGGTGCGCGGCAAAGCGCACCCTGTCAGCTCCAACAACTTGGACGGTGTCTAACTTATTGTTGGTGGTGCGGAGCCAGTCATCTTCCACAATTGGCTCGAAATTACTTGAGAATGTAGGAGGGTTCAACCTCAAGAACCGAGTCAGGCGATCCTGTTGAGGCGGTGGAGGTGGTGGAGGTGGCGGGTTGTTGTTGTTGTTTTGCATGTTCTAAGTGAGGAGTTGGATCAGCTGATTCTGGGAGTTAAAAAGTTGTGCTATCTCTGGGGGCATATTGTTGTTCCCACATCTCGCCATCTGTGGGGTTGGGGAAACAAGTTAAGAAATAGATAGAAAGCCTAAGGAATAAACTCCTACCCTTATGTAAACACGAGAAAACACACGAGAAACACAAAAGGCACACATAGCACAAAGTTTAACTCAACTCATCCAAGTTTAACTAAACCAATATAGTTTTGGTACTTATTACAATCGCGAATAACGTTTGACTATAGAAATAAAGGTGGTCCAACTATCTACTCTACTCATCATCCACTTCCTCATCCTCAATCGTGAAGCCTTCCTTCTCCAGCATTGACTTGTATAACTCCATGTCCTTTGTCCTGGCTTCAAGATTCTCCTGAAGTTCCTTCACCTCATGCGGCTCCTGGGTAGCAGCTTCGTTCTTCTCTTGAAGTTCCTTCACCTCTTGCAGCTCCTGGGTAGCAGCTTCAAGCTTCTCTTGAAGTTCCTTCTTCTCCTCCTGCACCTCCTTGATCAATCTTGACTCCTTAGCCATGGGCACGATCTTCTCCTCCAAGCTCCTCCTGGCGGCTCGCATGTCCTTCAACATGAGAGCAATGTTTGTGAACTCCATCTCGTTCTTTGCGAGTATAAGACTATGTTCTCTAATCCTCTTGTTCTTATCATGCACCCTCTTCTCTTGATTAGCGAAGTTCTTGTCTTGGGCAGTGAGCTTTCCTCCTAAGGACTTGATCTTCTCTTCTAGCTCTTCGATCTTCTCATCCTTCTCCTTGACTAGAGCGCATAACTCGTCATTCCTTATGATCTCAAAACAGCTTCCCTCCTCAAGTTCGTTGATGTGGCACTCCAAGTCTTGGTATTGGATCCTTTGATGCTTGGATATCGCCCTTTCCTCCGAGGTTAACTCGATTGGAACTCCTTTCTCGTCACGTCTTCCAAAGAGGTTGATGTAGTGGCCTTGAACCTCTTCATGGTGGTGTCCACATAGGCGTCCAATGAGCTCATGCATGTTGGTGCTAAGTCCTTTCTCCTTGGAGTCGCTGGTGATGTTGAGTACAATGGCCTCCGTCTTGGTTTCAGTCTCGCTTCGCCCCGGTTGGATGACTTCAATCGCCTAGCATCCTTCCTTGTGCATCTTCCTCAATTCTCTTCCCTTGATTGATGGCATGGGCAACCCCAACGTCTTGATGATGTCCAGAAGGCATTCCCCAAAGCGTAGGTACTTGAAGTCTTGGCGGTGTCGTAGTAGAAACTCGTCATCTTTAAGTTAGGAGAGAGAAGATTAGACACAAAGTGATAAGGATTAGAATTACTAGAAGAGCATAAATAACTTAGAAGAATATAGAAAGCAAAAACACACAATGGTAAAGGTGGTTTCCAATAATAGGGGTCACGTCCTACAGGCAACTTTGTGCTCTGGAACCATCAGTTGTGACCTCGGATTGTTAAAGATCCTAAGTCCCTATGATTAACATGCTAGTCCCTGGATCAATAGCTAGCACTTCACAGTCGATGAATACCATGTAAAATACAAGTCATTATTACACGAATAATCCAGAGTATATTTATTACAACTTGCATAACTTATAGCTAGCTCAAATAAAATAGCGGAAACTACGCAAAACTTGAGTCCATCAAAACCTCAGGCTAGTTGCGTGAAGACCCTCGATCCCTACGCACCTTTCAGTCTTCGGATTCTGCACATAAGACGTGCAGCCAACAAGTTGGGTCAATACTTTGAATGTATTGGCAAATTACACCAAGGAAAGAATAAGACTATCTCTACATGCAAGGCTAAGTGTAGGCTTTGGGGTTCTTTTGCGTAAGGCCAATTTTCTCTAAGTAAGAAGAATAGAGGAACAATTTACCCTACTTTGTAAACATTGTTTAAGTACTATAGGGTCGAGTGGAAAACGAGGATATTACTCACCAAGTGTCCAATCAACCTAGCACTTGGATATTATGCACCAAGTCCCCAAAATCTCACCCAATGGCGATATTACTCACGCCTTGGGGTTTATAAAACTTTAAGTTTGGAAAAGAGAGAGGAAGATCTTTCAGAGGCTCCATCCTTCAGATGCTCAAAGTGTTCTTTTCCGTGAACTCGGCTGATCGATCAGATTGCAATACTCTCGAGCGGTTGTGCACTTTCCCCACAATCCATGATCAAGTCCTTTTATAGAAAAGACCATGGCGAAGCCTTCCCTTAGTAGCCCCTCTGCCAGCTGTATCCAACCGTGCCAAGAACCTCCAAATGTTGGTACCCTAGTGAGGTTTCCCACTAAGTACTAAGCCAAGACAAAGCCCATATGTATTGTGGTTGCACTGGAAGCTTCTGAATTCTGAAACATGGCAGACTTCTTTGATTCCTGGGTGGCCGTCCTCCATGAAATATCCACTCATTGACCCGACAACCATTCCACCCAAAAGAAAACTTAGTTTTTATTTTGAAGGGCGTTTTGAGAAGAAAAGTTCGCTCGAGAGAGCTCTCATACTTAGAATGTTTTTGAGTCTTTCGAACCCCCCAACTGTACTTAGTATATATATAGCATAGCAAGCAATACTTAGCAAAAACAGAGGAAACCTATTAGGATGGAAATTCCTAAGTATAAAGCTACTCATGGCATACTACAAAACCGCACTTGCAAAAATAGTAATAAGAAAATCTACTAAATACCTACACATGCATACTACAAGATTTCAAGAGTAAAACATGCATAGTCAAAAACTAGGACATAATATGTACAAGTGCTATAACTTGCCTTGATCCGAGCAGCACTCTACACAACAGTACTCCTCAGTGCACTCTGAACAATCTAACAGAACACAAACATAGATCCAATCACAATTTGCAGAAAACAATGCCACGAAGGTAATTATGCATGCATGCAACATGGTAATATGCAAGGATGGGTTCAATTTTGACCAAGGATTTTATTCAGGGGTGTTGTTGAGTTAGGAATGTCATTAGTATCGACTTCCCACAGATTTTAAGTATTTTGGATTAATACTTAATTAAATATGCTCATAAATAGATCTACACTTCCAATCTACCTCAAAACAGATCTAGACAATCTAAGCATGATATCTCAATTTTTCCACAGAAGAACTCATAGATACGAAGCCTACGCGATAGGAATTAACTAAAACAGAGTTAGGGTTATTTTTCTAGAATTAAAATACTCCAATCTATACTTTAAATCCTACCACAAGATTACTGCCGTAAACTAGCAATGTTATTGCACATCTGTGTTCTACTCAATTTTACGAATCCAACGGTATATTATACGCAATTGTTGGACAAGTACTTGATTTACTATGAATTAAACGAGATTAAATCGATTTCTGCCTATTTAAAAAAACCAGAACGGCGGCCAGCTACGCGGCGACAAGTGGTGGCTCGGGATTGGGTCGGCCGGCCGACACGACACTGACTCAGCGGGCTGATGCAGCACTGCCACGTGGCGCGATGCGATAGGGTTGTACTGATTCACTAGGATGATATAATCTACACCGTCAGATTGTGATCTAACAGCCATGGACGGAGGGAACTCACCCGCGGCGGTGATGACTCGTCGAGGACGATGAACGGCGGCGGCGCATCGGGTGGCGATGCTCGGCGGTGGTCTGGTGGTCCCTCGAGGCGGTGGTGTGGACGATGGGGTGTAGCTCCTCCTTGGGATCCTTCTAGCACCGACGGCGGTGGCTCTTGCTTCCTCGGCTCGCGGTGAAGCTCCGCAAGTCTCCTCCTTCTCCGGTGAGGCTTTGGCGACCAATTAGGGGCGGCACGGGGTACTGTTCAAGGGGAAAAGAAGGTGAATTGATGCGGTACTATAAGGGGAAGACAAAGAGGGAGAGATAAGGGGGAGAGGTGGCCTCGAATCATGTCCATCGAGCTCAGCGGCGGCGCACTCCAGCGAGATTGGTTTCGAGCTCCAAGGCGGCAGCCCGGTGGCCATTAGCGAAGAAAAGTTAGGGTTTTTTTTAGAAGGCGTGCCGAGGGTAATTATTGGCGACCTGTCTTGGCACGGGAGTCACGGATTCCGTTCCGAATTGGCCGGGAAAGTCAGCCTCGACGCAGCTGTGTGTCGTGTTCGTCTAGGACACGGTGAGGGGAGGGGATGACGGATGGGGCCGAGGCGTCAGCGGCAAGAGGGGGGAGGTAGCGGGCCAGCAGCTGACGGCGCTTGTTGGGCCGGCCCATGCGGCTGTTGCTACACTCCGCTTGCACCTGGCTCGCGTGGTAGATAGGGGTGGGCCATCTCGGCTGGCCCGGTTAGGCTAGTTCCCCCTTTTTTTGTAGTTATTCTTTCTATTTTTTGTTTTCCTATTTGTCTTATAACTTTTGCAAATGGACTCCAAAATTAATGAAATTTGTCTCTAAAATTTTGTAAAAAGAAGGAGATTACTATGGGGTTATAAAATAACACTTTTGCAAGGGTTTAGAATGTTAGTTTTTGTATAACCTCCTTTTATCTTTATATGACTATAGGGTTTAGGAAAAGTATCTGTTGCAGCTTTTTGTGTAATGCCATGATGCACAGGATATGATGCATGCTTCTAGTAACTTCTGAAATTATAAAATTTGGGATGTTACATGATCCTTCTATAAAAACCCACATGACCCAGGAAACTTCTTATACCTTTTATATCCCTAGGTTGTGGCATTCTCTCTATGGCCTCAACCTTAGCTCTATCCACTTCAGTTCCCTTACCTGATACCTTATGCCCAAGGACTATACCTTCTTTGACCATAAAATGGTACTTCTCCCAGTTTAGAACAAGATTGATTTCTTTGCAATGCTGCAAAACTCTTTTGAGATTATCCAAGCAACTAGTAAATGAAGTTCCATAGATAGAAAAGTTATCCATAAATACTTCCATTATCAGTTCTATAAAATCCGCAAAAATAGCAGTCATGCATCTTTGAAAAGTAGCTGGAGCATTACATAATCCAAAAGGCATACGACGGTAAGCATGTAAACCATAAGGACTAATGAAAGTTGTTTTAAGTTGGTCATCAGGATGAACAACTATTTGAGAAAAACCAGAGTATCCATCCAAGTAGCAAAAATGAGTGTGGTTTGCTAACCTTTCTAAAGTTTGATCTATGAATGGTGAATGATAGTGATCTTTCCTAGTTTCTTTATTAAATTTCCTGAAATCTATGCACATCCTATGTCCAACAATAGTTCTAGTAGGTGTCAATTCATTATTTTCATTAGGAACAATAGTAAAACCGCCCTTCTTAGGGACACAATGAATAGGACTTACCCATTCACTTTCTTTTATAGGATAGATTATACCTGCGTCCAATAGGCATACTATTTCTTTTCTTACCACTTCCTTCATTTCAGGCTTTAGTCTTCTATTAAATCTCGCAACTGGTTTAGCACCTTCCTCCATGAATATTCGATGGACGGTTATCATGGGACTACTGCCCTTCAAATCATCCATTGAGTACCCAAAGGCCTTGCGATGCTGCTTAAGTATTTTCATGAGTTCTTCTTCTTCATCTCCTGAAATTTTAGCACTAATAATAACATGAAATTTATTTGTATCATCTAAAAATCTGTATTTAAGATTATCTGGTAGAGTGTTCAATTCTAGGGGTGGTAATTCCTCATCCCCTCTCTTTTCTGGCTCTTCGAAAGCCTCATTAGTTGGAGGTCCTAAAATGGGAAATGAATCGAATTGTCCTTCTAGTTCTTCAAGGGCTTGTCCTGAACTATTTCTTCATAAGTTAAGTCTTCATTTATTTTTTATTTTTGATCACTAAAGAAGAGAGCTCCCATTTCCTCAATAGTTTTCTCTTTCTCTTCTACTCGTATTTGTGGAGGCCTGTCTTTAAATTTGGAAAAGTGGAATTCTTTTTCCACTTCCCAAAGCTTAAGAGACACAATCTCCTTTTTGAAATCAACTTTGGCACCTACATCACTCAAAAAGTTTCTTCCAAATATAATTGGGCAAAGAGTGTCAGCTGGCATATCAACAACTACAAAATCGATAGGAAAGTTTTTGTTGCCAATTGTGGCAGTTGCATCTTCAACTACTCCCATTGGCTAACATGATTGTCAAATCAGTATTTTCAATTGTAGCCAGTTCTATTTCTTCTTTTATTTCTAAATAAAAATCATAAGATATAACATTAACTTTGGTGCCAAGATCGCATAAACCATAATGCGAGGTTTCCTTAAATATGCAGGGAAGAATAGGCTTACCCACATCTTTTACCTTTGTTTTACCTTCAACCAATACGGAAGTCTCTTTATAAAGTTCAACTATGTTACAATGTGCATACATAGCCATAATTGCTTCCTTGGTTACCTCTTCCTCTTTGGTTTCTTCCAGATGTTCCACAACTTCTGGCATACTTTCCCCTTCCTTCTTATCATGTACTGCTTTGACCTGTTCATATTCAGAAATATGCTTATGTGAAGTGTTAGGGAAAGGTATCTCATATATTGGTTCTAGGGAGGCCAGTGTTGCTTTAACTTCTCTTTTCTTCTCAGGTTCGGGTGGTGGATCATACTTGACCAAACCCTCTTTTGGAGATTCGATGTGTTCTGTAAAAGCTTTAACAACTTGCAACACAAGATCTAAATCCAAATAAAGTTCCTTTGATAATTATTTAACATGGCTCTTTTTATTATAGTCATGAATACAATCCTAATCTATTTCTATGCCTCCTTCGCTTCCTAGACCAAAATTCCATGAAACTCTATGATCGCGAATTGTATTTAGTAAATCCCAAGCTTTAGTTATAGGAAGATTCATAAAGGCTCCTTCCCCGAAAGAGTCTAGTTCAATTTTATTAGGTTCAATTAAACCACCATAAAAGATATGCAATAAATACCATTCAGGAAAATCATGATGATGACATAGATTAAGTAAATCTTTAAATCTGATATAAGCTCTTACTAGTCCTTCATTAGGACGGTTCCTCCAAGTCATTATAAGACGCCTGATTCCAAAATATTTTGATAATGGATAATATTTTGCTAGAAACTCACAGGCTAAATTATCCCAAGTAGTAGTGGCTTCTGGGGGTAGAGATTTATACCATGAGAGAGCTGTACTAGTCAAAGTCTGACTAAAAAGTTTAACCCTTACCTCATGACGAGGGATTAACTCATCAATGCCCATTGTTATGTACTTGGGTTTTGGAGATGGAGGGAGAGCTGGAGGCATCAATCGGCTAGCAAATAAGCACACAGGGATGCAAGGTTTACCCAGGTTCAGGCCTCGTAGAGGTCCCTACTCCTGCTTGTCTGCTCTTGGAATTATCGAGGGAGTCGAAGGTTACAGGGGGTGCATAGATGCAATCTGGCGATGGTTGTGGAAACTAGGGTTGTGATTGTCCTCCTCGCCGCCCCCTCCTAGCCTTTATATAGATAGGCTAGGTCTTGGGTAGCAGGTCGAGTCGATTACAGATTAGGGTTCGTCCCTTTAAACTTTCTATCTTAAGCTTCATCTTGTGCTGCAAGCAATCGGACTCTCCGTGAGTCACCCAAATCTTGTATTGGGCCTTGGTAATGTCGTGGGCTTCTGCCATATCTAGACCGTATATGCCTCAAGTACCTGTAGGGTATGCCCACGTCAGTAGCCCCCGAGTGTCCAGTGGAATCGTAGATTCGAGTGGAGACTTTATGAAGTCTTTTGAGTGCACAACTGAGCATGTTTTGAGTGCTTTTATTGATGTCATAAGGATTGTTGATATACCTGCCTGACTCATCCGATGCATCGAGATCAGTTAACTGCCTTAGGGCAAAACAACACAATCTACTCAAATTGGAGTCCTCGGACTCGAATTTGTAAAGTGCTGGTGTAATTCGACTCAGGCCATGGAGGTCTTACAGGAGTCGAATCCCAGTATATAAGTGTGAGCATTCAACACGTCCGTCAAGGCGTATTTCATCGTACCTGTAGGCACGGATATTTTCTGGTAGAAGGCCGCAAATGCGTTGTCAGGCCTTATTCCGGTCTTATCTTCACGTTGTAAACACGACATTTGAATTTTTGTCATCGCGGAGATGATTCGGGTGACCCAGGAGACGCAGTCTCTTTGTAGGGAAAATAGGAGGCGGAGTCGCCAGAGCATTCGAGCGTGGATGTTATAAACACACGGTGTAACGTATAAGAAAAAATAATCATAGGGTGCGCGGCCAGCGCTCCCTATGGAAGTAGCCCCCGAGTGCCTATTCGAGTCGTAGACTCGAGTGGGGACTATAAGTATTTTGTGACTACTGTCGTCTTTTTTGCTTGTTTCAGTCGAATGTGCTTTTAGCGCTCCCTATGGGAGTAACCCGAAGTCCACAATCGAATCGTAGATTCGAGTGAAAGGGTTTTAATGATGCTTGGATATATTCAGTATGTTCTTCGGGTGCGCGGCCAGCACTCCTGTTAGGAGTATCCCCTGAGTGTTTGGTTGAGTTGAAGACTCAAGTAAGGACTAAAGTAGTCAAAGTGTTCTCCTGCTAGAGTTGATGATGTTAGTGCTGACGATGGGATGACCTTAGTTGCTCGTGTGAGCGGCTTTGATGGGACATGACGAGTAGTGGGTCCCACTTTCCGACTTGGATTTGACTGGGCATGCGTAATCTTCTGTTTTAACTACATCTCCTCGATTTCCACGCATAATGGGAATAATGGGGGATGGTTTGTGGTTTACCCTTGCCACGCGGCAATGTCGATGTACGTCACGCGTCTGGTAGATTTTCTTCTGGCCATTTGATGGCATTTGCTAGGAGGTTAAGTAGGGGCACGCCGTGCGGCAATTACCCCACATCTCTATTCTTGCTTGCGCTCCTCCGCCATTGCTATTCTTGCTTCTCCTTTGCACACCTCTCCTTCGTGGCACTAGACCAACTCCGCATCTTTCCCATCTACTTCCTGCACTCACATCGCCAGTGCAAGATGGGCAAGAAGAAGGGAGGTTCCGCCACTAGATCTGCGGCTATCACTGTCACAACCAAGAAGAAGGGTGCCGCCGCCATGGGCACCAGCGCCGTTGGTGCTGGGAAGAAGAAGGGCGCGGGCACTCGCCTCACCAATGGGTCATGGCGCGCATCCGTCATCAAGCCGTCGGAGCTGTTCACCTAGCGCCAAGATGGAGTGCTTCCTCCCGCGGAGGATTACACTTGCGTCCCCGGCGACGAGGTAATCCTCAGTCCTCCTGCGGGTTTCCGAGTGATGTTCCTTGCGTTCGTCATTCACAGTCTCTCTCTCTCGCTGCATCCGTTTGTTAGGGGTCTTCTTTGCTTCTACGGGCTCTAGCTGCACCAGCTGTCCCCAAACTCTATTCTCCACATCACCTATTTCATCACTCTTCGCGAGTGCTGGCTCAGAATCGAGCCACACTTCGGCCTCTTTAAAAAACTCTTCAAGCTCAAGCGTCAGTTGGGGTCGGGTTTGGTTGTCTACAACGTAGGAGGCTGCGGGATCCACGTCGATTTCAATGTCACTTATTTCGACATCAACCTCACCGCATCCGTCCAAGGGTGGAGGGACAAGTGGTTCTACATACATGACCATAAGGTCGACGGAGAGCACTACGGACTCGCGCCCTTCGATCTGGTGGCAGTCTGCAAGAGGAGGCGATCCTTGAAGAATGTCGTGATGCACGGCAAAGTCGAGGAGACAGAGAGGCTGTATCAACGTGTCTGCGACCTCGAACACCGCATAGGCAAGGAGGAAGGTGGCGCTGAACTCATTCGCACATGGTTGCACCGTCGCGTACAACCTCTGCAAGCCAGGGCTCACCCGATGTACCGCTGGATTGGTACGGGCGATGTCACTAGCATTTTAGCGGAGGGCATTTCTTCGGATGAAGTGGACAGGATGTTGCGGCTAGTGACCAAGTACACCACCAAGGAGGATCTCCCGGGTGACTCAGTCGTACCTCCATTCTACGCCAGCCATCCTCCGCCCGAGGTAGACTTTCTCTTTGAAGTTTCTTGTATTTTCAACTGCTTGTAGGTTCTTTTGTATACTAATGCCTTTTCCTATTTGTTAGGACTAGGACATGACCACCAACTTGCCTCCTTGGCGTGAAGGAATTATTCCTCGTGAGGTAGATGAAGAAGACGAGTCGGGCTCCACCGTCCCCATGGAGGAAGAGGAGGAAGCCCCCGAGTCCAGTGATCGTGGGACTCGAAAACGCTCCCGTAGCAAGGATTCGGATGCCTCCTCGCCAACGACATCGGAGGGTCCTCCTCCTGCTGCAGAGGAGCCAAACCCCGCCATGCCTATACGCGTCGTGGCTCCTCCCGCACGGAAGAAGCTGAGGTTGCCAAAGGAGTCATCGGGAGATTCCTTCGACCTTGAAAATTTTGACGGGTAAGTCTTTATGTTTCGCGAGTTTGATCTTAATTTCCTCGAAAATTTTCCCCTTCTGAGGTAGTGCTGGGTACTTTGCAGTCAAACGGAGTCTTTGTTGTCCGACGATTGCCAAGTTGTCAAGGAGTCTAGAGTCGCATACTCCAAGAACAAGGAGGTGGCCATACAATCTCCTTCTCCTCCAGTGGCGGCCCACTCTGGTGCCAACTCTTTGAGTTCCCCCCATGATGGGTGGCACCATGTTGTTGAATGGATTCTCACTCGGTAGGAACCTTCGGAGTGCCTGGAGGAGCATGTAAGTGTCTTTTGCCGTTGGCATTCAAATTTGATTGATGTGCATATTTTGTCAATGTTGAGGCTTCATTTCTTTTGGTGTAGTATATCGTAAAGGATTCCACTCGTCTTGCAGAACAGATCCTTTCTTTGGGTCGACAGCATGCCATGCTAGATAACCGCCACCGTGCAGTCAAAGGTTTGTACTAAACTTGTCTCTTCGCTCTGCTTATGGATAGATTAGTAAAGTCATATGTTGTCATGTTCTGTCCCTTGTAGGTGAGCATAATGAACTCCTTCGTCGAGTTACTTCCCTCGAGAAGGGACTTGCCGCAACGGAGAAGAAACACGATGAGGCAGTCGTGGCTCTGGAAGAGTCGCAAAAGCGCGAGGAAGACATGCGTGCTTCTACTGCCGAAAGGGAGAAGTTGTTTGAAGAACATCTTTTCTCGATTGTGAAAGCTCTCTCAGGTATTGTTCAGCTTCACTTGTTATTTTCCCTATTGGATTTCATGTCGCTGTGTTGATACCCTGTGTTTTCAGATGCCGCCGGCGTAATCTTTGACGCCTAGGTCTTGCGCCGCGCGGATGCTTGGCTGGCACCGTGGCTGCAGTCGAGGACCACAGTGTCTCCCTCCAAGATACGCTCGGGAAGGCCAAAGGTGTGCTGAGCCGCCGCCATGAGGATATGGTTCCCAAGGCCGACTTAATCGAAAATGTCGATGGCTTGGTGGAATCCTTCGCAGAAGGCATCCCGATGGACTTCAAGAATGCACAACGGTTTATCGGCGCTACCATGGCATTCGCGATGGCGCAAGAACATGGTGCAGACCTGGACCCAAGCATGATTTCCGAGGCAATGCCTATCGACGCAGATGGCCAGCAGGTAGTGTTTGCTCCCTTCGCCACTAGATGCAGTAAATATGGGTCTCATCTCATCGAGATAGTCGCCAAATATTTTGAGGAGCTACGGCGAGTGAAAGCGGCAAAGGATGCTGCGTCTGGGGCTACCACTGGGAAATATGTGGCATCAGATACTGCCACGGATTTGAGGAAGCCCCCGAGGTCGAAGTCGAAGAAGTAGAGCACGCCTTAGCTTCCATATCTAATAGTGTAGCTTCCTTTTTGCCGAACCATATTTTGTTGGGGGTGCCCCCGTTGATACTTTTTCCAAATTTGAATGCACTCCTCGTTAATGTATGCTTGCTCTTATTCTCCTCTTGTTTGGCTGTAATAGGGTCCTTCAAGTGGTCCTCCTGACTCTCCTCCCACCGATGAAACTACAGCGCAACCGCGTTCAAAGGTGGAGGAGCTGTCGCTACTCTCACAACTGCGTGTTCGTATAAAGAAGTTGGAGCGTGAATTGCCCATTATCTAAGGTAACACGGATGTGTGGAAGTCAAAAGCTGAGAAGGCCACTGCTCGCGAAAAGTATCTCCTGGATGAAGTTGCGCAATTGAACGAGCAATTTAAATGTTAGCTCTCTATATTCTTATCCTTTCTTTAGTCATTCGCGACGATGCGTTGTCTTACTTTGGTCTTTGCTTTTTGTACTCGTTTGCGCTCGTCATCCGGAGGATGAAAATGACCGGGTTGCCATTCAGAGGAATGAGTTAACCCAGGAGCAGCTGCAGGCTAGTGGGTACTTCTGGGTGGACCACGATCATGAAGTCGCATTGGTGACTCTAACATCCCAAATTTTACAATTTCAGATGTTACTAGAAGTATGCATCATATCATATGCATCATGGCATTACACAATAAAAGTTGCAGGAAATACTTTTCCCTAAACCCTATAGTCATATAAAGACAAGAAGGGGTTATACTAAACCTAACCTTTTAAATCCTTGCAAAATTGTTATTTTATAATCCCATATTAATCTCCTTCTTTTTACAAAATTTTAGAGACCAATTTCATTAAATTTGGAGTCCTTTTGCAAAAGTTATTAGATGAATAGTGAAACAGAAAAGAAAAAGAATAAATACAAAAAAAGAAACACATCTAAGAGGACCAGCTGAGCCCGCCCGCCCTATCTACCGCGACCGCCTAACTGGGCCAGCTCAGAGCGCTATCGCGCGATGCAGCCCACCGCCCCGCGTGCCACTGCCACCCCTGGCCCACCTATCATCCCCCTCGCCAGCTGAGTCCGCGACGGACACAACCGACATTGTCGCCGCGTCAAGAATTATCTTCCCAGCCGAATCGGAACCGAATCCGCGACCCCTGCACCAAGCCAAGCCGCCTACAAATACCCCTCGGCACACCTCCCCAAAACCCTAAGCTAATTCCACTAAACCGCCACCGGGCTGCCGCTGTCTAGACCGAGTTTGATCTCGCTGGAGTGCGCCGCCGCCGAGCTCGATGGCCAGGGTTCGAGGCTCCCTCTCCACCTTATGTCTCTCTCTTTGCCTTCCCCTTGCAGTACCGCATCGACTCACCCCTTTCCCCCTTGAACAAAGCCCTGTGTCGCCCCCAATTGCTCACCGGAGCCCGCCGGAGTCGGAGGAGAACGACAGAGCTTCACCACGAGCTGAGGGAGCAAGGCTAGCCAACGTCTGCGCTAGAAGAACTGCAAGGAGGAGTTGCACCCTATTGTCCATTCCGCCACCTTGGAGAAGCACCAGATCACCACCGAGAAACACCGCCCGACGTGCCGCCGCCGTTCACCGTCGTCGTCGAGCCGCGCCACCGCCAGGTAAACGGCTCTCGATCTCGACCTTCTATTTTGTTTTGGACGCACTGGATTAAATCGCCTAACCGAAGGGGTACCGCCCTATCACGTTGCGCCGCGTGGCACGTACGTGTCAGCACCGCGTCGCTTAGCTGGACCAATCTGGAGCTGCCACTTGTCGCCGCGTGGTCGTGCTGACTAGGGTTTTGTTTTTAAATAGTCAGAAATTGTTTTAATATTGTAAAATTCATAGTAAATCAAATACTTGGCCAAAAATTGTGTATAATATACCGTTGGATTCACAAAATTGAGTAGAATACATATCTGGAATAATATTTCAAGTTTACTTTACTGATCTTGTGGTATAATTTAAAGTTTAGTTTAGAGTATTTTAAATATAGGAAAATAATCGTAACTCCTTTTTAGTTGATTCTTGTTGCGTTGGCTTTGTATCTACTAGATCTACTGTTTAAAATTGGTATATCTTTCTTAGAGAGTTTAGATCTATTTTGAGGTAGATTGGAAGTGTAGATGTATTTATGAGCATATTTAATTAAGTAAAGATCCAAAATACTTAAAATCTGTGGGAAATTGATATTAATTACATCCCCAACTCAATAACACCCCTGAATAAAATTCTTGGTCGAATTTGAACCCATCCTTGCATATTACCATGTTGCATGCATGCATAATTACTTTTGTGGCATTGTTTTGTGCAAGTTGTGATTGGATCTATGTTTGTGTTTCGTTAGATTGTTCGGAGTGCGCTGAGGAGTACTGTTGTGTAGAGTGATGCTCGGATGAAGGAAAGTTACACCACGTGTTCATGTTTATGTCCCAGTTTTGACTATGTATGTTTTACGCTTCAAATCTTGTAGTATGCATGTGTAGGTTTTTAGTAGAATTTTTTAGTACTATTTTTGCAAGTGCGGTTTTGTAGTATGCCATGAGTAGCTCTATGCTTAGGATTTTCCATCCCAATAGGTTATCCTGTTTTGCTAAGTTATGCTTGCTATGCTATATACTTATATATATCAAGTACCGTTGGGGGGGGTCGAAAGACTAAAAAAAATCTAAGTATCAGAGCTCTCTCGAGCGAACCTTTTCTTCTCAAAACCCCCTTCAAAATAAATACTAAGTTTTCTTCTGGGTGGAATGGTTGTGGGAACAATGAGTGGAATTTTGGTGGAGGACGGCCGTCCAGGAATCAAAGAAGTCTACCATGTTTCAGAATTCAGAAGCTTCCAGTACAACCACAATACATATGGGATCTGTCTTGGCTTAGTACTTAGTGGGAAACCTCACCGGGGTACCAACATTTGGAGGTTGTTGGCACGGTTGGATCCAGCTGGTAGACGGGCTACTAAGGGAAGGCCTCGCCATGGTCATGTCTATAAAAGGACTAGATCATGGATTATGGGAAAGTGCACGACCTTTCGAGAGTATTGCAAATCGGATCGATCAGCCGAGTTCACGGAAAAGAACACTTGAGCATCTGAAGGATGGAGCATCTGAAAGATCTTCCTCTCTCTATTCCAAACATAAAGTTTTTATAAAACCCCAGGGCATGAGTAATATCGCCAATGGGTGGGATTTTGGGAACTTGGTGCGTAATATCCAAGTTCTAGGTTGATTGGACACTTGGTGAGTAATATCCTCGTGTTCCACTTGACCCTATACTACTTAAACAATGTTTACAAAGTAGGATAAAACTCTCCCTCTCTTCTTCTTACTTAGAGAAAATTGGCTTAATGCAAAAGAACCCCAAAGGCTACTCCAAGCCTTGCATGTAGCGTCAGTCTAATTCTTTCCTTGGTGTAATTTTCCAATACATTCAAAGTATTGACCCAACTCTTGGTTGTAAGTCTTATGTGCATAATCCGAAGACTAAAAGGTGCATAGGGATCGCGGGTCTTCACGCAACTAGCCTGCGGTGTTGATGGACTCAAGTTTTTATTAAGTTTCTTATGTTTTATTTGAGCTAGCTATAATCTATGCAAGTTGTAATAAATATACTCTGGATTATCTGTGTAATAATGACTTGTGTTTTACATGATATTCATCAACTGTGAAGTGCTAGCTATTGATCTAGGGACTAGCATGTTAATCACATGGACTTAGGATCTTTTACGATCCGAGGTCAGAACAGATGGTACCAGAGCACAAAGTTTCCTGTAGGACGTGACCCCTAGGATTGGAAACCACCTTTACCTTTGTGTGTTTTTGCTTTCTATATTCTTCTAAGTTACTATGATCTTCTAGTATTTTCTTTCGCTTTGTATCTAATCTTCAATCTCCTAACTTAAAGATGACGAGCTTCTACAACGACACCGCCGAAGACATCAAGTACCTGCGCTATGGAGAATGCCTTCTGGACATCATCAAGATGTTGGAGCTGCCCATGCCGTCGATCAAGGGGAGCGAGTTGACGAAGATACACAAGGAAGGATGCTGGGCGATCAAAGTCATCCAACCGGGGCAAAGTGAGACTAAACCCAAGATGGAGGCCATTGTACTCAACATTGTTAGGGACACCAAGGAGAAAGGACTTAGCACCAGCATGCAAGAGCTCATTGGATGCCTATGTGGACACCACCATAAAGAGTTTGAAGGCCACTACATCAATCTCTTTGGAAGTCGTGATGATAAAGAAGTTCCAATCGAGTTAACCTCGGAGGAAAGGGTGATATCCAAGCGTTGAAGAATCCAATACCAAGACTTGGAGTTCCACATCAACAATCTCGAGGAGGGAAGCTGCTTTGAGATCATGAGGAATGACGAGTTATGCGCCCTAGTCGAGGAGAAGGACGGGAGGATCCAAGAGCTAGAAGAGAAGATCAAGTCTTTGGAAGGTAATATCACAGCCCAAAACAAGAAGTTCACTAATCAAGAGAAGAGGGTGCAGGATAAGAACAAGAGGATTAGGGAACAGAGTCTTTTACTCGCGAGAAACGAGATGGAGTTCAAGAACTTTTCTCTCATGTTGAAGGATCTGCGAGCCACCAAGAGGAGCTTGGAGGAGAAGATCGCTCCCATGACTAAGGAGTCAAACTTGATCAAGGAGCTACAGGAGGAGAAGAAGGAACTTCAAGAGAAGCTCGAAGCTGCTACCCAGGAGCTGCAAGAGGTGAAGGAACTTCAAGAGAAGCTCGAAGCTGCTACACATGAGCTGCATGAGGTGAAGGAACTTCAGCATAAGCTGGAAGCCACGAAAAAGGACATGGAGTTATACAAGTCAATGCTTGAGAAGGAAGGCTTCTCTATTGAGGATGAGGAAGTGGATGATGAGTAGGGTAGATAGTTGGACCACCTTTATTTCTATAGTTAAACATTATTCGTGATTGTAATAAGTACCAAAACTATGTTGGTTTAGTTAAACTTGGATGAGTTGTGTTAAACTTTGTGCTATGTGTGCCTTTTGTGTTTCTCGTGTGTTTTTTCTTGTGTTTACATAAGGGTAGGAGTTTATTCCTTAGTCTTTCTATCTATTTCTTAACTTGTTTCCCCAACCCATAGAAGGCAAGGCATGGGAACAATAATATGCCTTCGGAGATTGCACAACTCCTAAACTCCCAGAATCAGCGGATCCAACTCCTCACGCAAAACATGCAAAACAACAACAACAAGAACCCGCCACCTCCACCACCTCCACCGCCCCAACAGGATCGTCTGACTCGGTTCTTGAGGTTGAACTCTCCTACTTTCTCAAGTAGTTCTGAGCCAATTGTGGCAGATGACTGGCTCCGCACCACCAACAAGAATTTAGACACCGTCCAAGTTGTTGGAGCTGACAGGGTGCACTTTGCCACGCACCAACTTGAGGGCCCAGCTGCTGAATGGTGGGATAACTACCAAGTCACCCACCCTGATATTGATGCTATCACCTGGAACCAGTTTGAGGTGGCTTTTCGTACTCATCACGTAGCGGTTGGTGTCATGTCACTGAAGAGACGTGAGTTTTGCGACTTGAAGCAACTGCACCGCTCTGTCTTCGAGTATGGGGACCTTTTCAACAAGCTGGCGTGCTATGCGCCTGATGATGTTTCCACTAATGCCAAGAGGCAGGAAGAGTTCCTAAGGGGACTTAATGATGAGATATCCATTCAGCTGGTGGCTCTGAAATTTGATAACTATCAGGAACTTCTGGACAGGGCAGTTGTGGTTGAAGCAAAGCAAAGGAGTATAGAGAACCGCAAGAGAATGTCCACCTCACACAAGCATAATTCAGCGCCATACCAGAAGAAACGCACCTCGTCACCACCACCCGACAACCACAATGGCCACAACCATAATGGTCATCGTCATGGGGGACATAACCACAATGGCCATAAGCACCGCAACAGAAATGGCAATGGAAAGCATCTGAGTGAAGTGACATGCTTTAAGTGTAACAAGACAGGGCATTATGAAACCACTTGGCCCGAGAAGATGAAGAATGGGAATGGAAATGGGAACAACAACAGACAAAACCATGGTAATCGAAATGGGAAGAAGCCGAATCCATTCGTTAAAGCCACGGTGAATCACGTCTCCATGGAGGATTCTCGTGAGGCACCTGACTCCGTGATTGGTAAGTTCAAGCTTAATTCCATTCCTGCAGTTATTCTTTTTGATACTGGTGCATCACATCATTCATATGAAGGGTATTTGTGGATAGAGGCAAGATACCTATGGAGACTATTAGTACTCCTCTAAGGGTAAGTTCTCCTGGAGGAGAAATAGTGCCAAACTCTGGGTGCCGTGGGTTAGAACTAAGGATTGGGACACACATCTTCCCCACAAGTCTAGTCGTTCTGGAGTCACAAGGCTTAGACATAATTTTGGGCATGAATTGGATGACCAAATTTGAGGGAGTCATAGATTGTGTCAAAAGGACTGTCGCACTCACAACTCCGGATAAGAAAAGAATCCGCTTTAAGTCAGCTTTTGCACTCAAGGGAAGTATGGTGAACTCTCTTAAGAGGGTTATCTTGGAGGATGTGCCAGTTGTGAAGGAGGATCTAGATGTCTTTCCGGAAGAATTGCCAGGGATGCCTCCTAACCGAGACATCGAGTTTCTCATTGACTTGATGCTTGGGACCGGACCGATAGCAAAGAGACCGTACAAGATGGATGTTGATGAGTTGAAGGAACTTAAGAAACAACTTAGAGAGCAATTGGACAAAGGGTTCATTCAACCAAGTGCGTCATCTTGGGGAGCGCCTGTCTTATTCGTGGAGAAGGATAAAACCAAGAGACTAGTCGTGGACTCCCGATCGTTGAATGAAGTGACAATCAAGAACAAGTACCCTCTACCCAATATCAACGACATGTTCAATCAATTAAAGGGAGCTAGTGTATTCTATAAGATTGATCTCCAATCAGGTTACTTCCAGTTAAAGATCCGAGAACAGGATGTACCCAGGATTGCCTTCACCACAAGATATGGATTGTATGAGTACACCGTGATGTCTTTTGGTCTAACCAATGCCCCAGCATACTTCATGACTATGATGAACAAGGATTTCATGGAGTACTTGGATAAGTTTATTGTGGTATTCATTGATGACACATTCATATACTCCAAGGATGAGAAGGAACATGAGAGGCATCTGCGCCTAATTATGGAAAAGTTAAGGGAACACAAGTTGTATGCCAAGTTCAGCAAATGCGAGTTCTGGTTAAGTGAAGTGGGATTCCTTGGTCATATTGTGTCAGCTAAAGGAGTTGTCGTGGACCCAAGTAAGGTAGCTTCCGTGATAGAATGGGGGTCACCTAAGAATGTGGGTGATATCAGGAGTTTCTTGGGCCTTGCAGGATATTACTGAAGGTTCATTGAAAACTTTTCCAAGATAGCAAAGCCTATGACTGAATTGTTGAAGAAAGAAAAGAAGTTACAATGGACCGAGGCATGTGAAGCGAGTTTTCAAGAATTGAAGAAGCACCTAGTAACAGCACCAGTTTTGTGTCTGCCTGATATCGAGAAGGACTTCCAAGTCTATTGCGACGCTTCTCGACAAGGACTTGGTAGTGTACTAATGCAAGATGGGAAGGTAGTGTCATATGCCTCTCGGCAACTTAAGAACCATGAGAATAACTACCACACCCACGATTTGGAATTAGCATCAGTTGTGCATGCGCTCAAGGTATGGAGACATTACCTCATGGGCAAACATTGTGATGTGTTCACGGATCACAAGAGTCTTAAATATATCTTCACTCAAAAGGAGTTAAATATGAGGCAAATGAGATGGCTTGAACTCATCAAGGACTATGACATGGACCTGCAGTACCATCCTGGAAAGGCCAATGTTGTGGTTGATGCCTTATGCCGGAAAGTCTATTTAAATGGACTTACCATGGGAGAACTTCGAAAGGAATTGTGCGAACAGTTCAAGGATCTCATGTTAGAAATAGTTCCGGAAGGATACTTAGCAACTATGGAAATAGTGCCAACGCTTCTGGACCGAATCAAAGAGGCCCAGAAGGGGGACAAAGAGTTGGAAGAAATAAAAGTTAATATATGCAAGGGTAAAGCAAAAGTTTTCCATACGGATGAACAAGGGACACTTTGGTATGAGAAGCGTTTGTGCCTTCCTGATGACCCCGATATCAGGAGGCTCACGATTTGCCTTACTCAATTCATCCTGGAAATACAAAGATGTACATGGATGTGAAGGATAGATTCTGGTGGAATAACTTGAAAAGGGAAATTGCCGAGTACATATCTTTGTGTGACGTGTGCAACAGAGTCAAGGCCGAACATCAAAAACCAGCAGGGCTGCTGCAGCCATTACTTGTGCCCGATTGGAAGTGGGACAAGGTAGGCATGGATTTTATCATAGGACTACCCCGGACTCGTTCTGGGTATGATTCTATCTAGGTAGTGGTTGATCACTTCACCAAAGTGCCCCACTTCATTCCTGTAAAGACCACCTATACAAGTGCTAAACTTGCCAAGATTTATATGTCAAGGATTGTAAGTCTGCATGGTGTACCCAAGGGAATTGTCTCTGATAGGGGTACCCAATTCACCTCGAAGTTTTGGCGACAGTTACACGAGTCTCTAGGAACACGACTAGAGTTTAGTTCTGCTTTCCACCCACAAACTAATGGCCAAATAGAAAGACTTAACCAGATCTTGGAGGTCATGTTGAGAGCCTGTGCCCTAGACTATGGGTCTACATGGGATGACAACATGCCATATGCGGAGTTCTCATACAATAATAGTTATCAAACTAGTATCAAGATGGCTCCATTTGAAGTTCTATATGGCAGGAAGTGTAGAACTCCGCTGCTATGGAATGGAGTTGGAGAACATAGTTTGTTTGGACCTGAGCTGATCAAGGATGTCGAAGAAAAGATAAGGCAGATTCAAGACAGGTTAAAAGTAGCCCAATCCAGGCAAAAGAGTTATGCTAATTCCAAGCGCAGGGATGTAACTTATGAAGTGGGAGACCGTGCATATCTCTTAGTTTCACCACTACGAGGAGTTAAGAGATTTGGAATCAAAGGTAAGTTGGCACGTCGATTCATAGGGCCCTATAAGATTTTGGCTCGTAGAGGGGAGGTTGCCTATCAGTTGGAATTTCCTGAATTATAGACTGTTCATGATGTATTCCATGTGTCACAACTAAAGAAGTGTCACCCGGTAATGGCTGAAACACCGCTAAGGGATATGGTCCCCTTGGATGAGGTTCATCGGGAAAACGATCTCACCTATGAGGAAAAACCCACCAAGATTTTGGAAACAGCCGAGAGGATTACTCGTACCAAGACTATCATGTTTTGCAAAGTTCAATGGAATCACCATTCCGAGGAAGAGGCCACGTGGGAACATGAAGAAGACCTGAAGACAGAACACCCACACCTATTTGCTAACCAACCTGAATCTCGGGGACGAGATTCTTCTTAAGGGGGTTAGGTTTGTAACATCCCAAATTTTACAATTTCACATGTTACTAGAAGCATGAATCATATCATATGCATCATGGAATTACACAATAAAAGTTGCAGGAAATACTTTTCCCTAAACCCTATAGTCATATAAAGACAAGAAGGGGTTATACTAAACCTAACCTTCTAAATCCTTGCAAAAGTATTTTTTTTATAATCCCATATTAATCTCCTTCTTTTTACAAAATTTTAGAGACCAATTTCATTAAATTTGGAGTCCATTTGCAAAAGTTATTAGACGAATAGTGAAACGGAAAAGAAAAAGAATAAATATAAAAAAGGAAATACATCTAAGCGGGCCAGCTGAGCCAGCCCGCCCTATCTACCGTGGCTACCTAACTAGGCCGGCCCAGAGCACTGTCACGCGATGCAGCCCGCCGTCGCGTGTGCCACTGCCACCCCTGGCCCACCTGTCATCCCCCTCGCCCGCTGAGTCCGTGAAGGACATGACCGACATTGCCGCCGCATCGGGAGTTACCTTCCCGGCTGAATCGGAACCGAATCCACAACCCCCGCGCCAAGCCAAGCCGCCTACAAATACCCCTCGACACGCCTCCCCAAAACCCTAAGCTAATTCCACTAAACCGCCACCGGGATGTCGCCGTCTAGACCGAGTTTGATCTCGCCGGAGTGCGTTGCCGCCGAACTCGACGGCCAGGGTTCGAGGCTCCCTCTCCACCTTATCTCTCCCTATCTGCCTTCCCCTTGTAGAAGCACATCGACTCACCCCTTTTCCCCCTTGAACAGAGCCCCGTTCCGCCGCCAATTTCTCACCGGAGCCACGCCGGAGTCGGAAGAGGCCGGCGGAGCTTCACCACGAGCCGAGGGAGCGAGGGCTGCTGACATCTACGCTAGAAGAACCGCGAGGAGGAGTTGCACCCCATCGTCCACTCTGCCACCTCGGAGAACTACCAGATCACCACCGAGCAACACCGCCCGACGTGCTGCCGCCGTTCACCGTCGTCGTCGAGCCACGCCACCGCTAGGTAAACGGCTCTCAATCTCGACCGTCTATTTCGTTTTCGACGCACTGGATTAGATCGCCTAACCGAATGGGTACCTCCCTATCACGTTGCGCCACGTGGAACGTCCGCGTCAGCACCACATCGCTTAGCTGGACCAATCTAGAGCTGCCACTTGTCGCCGCGTGGTCGCGCTGACTAGGGTTTTGTTTTTAAATAGTCACAAATTGCTTTAATCTTTTAAAATTTGTAGTAAATCAAATACTTTGCCAAAAATTGCATATAATATACCGTTGGATTCACAAAATTGAGTAGAACACATATCTGCAATAATATTTCTAGTTTACTGTACTGATATTGTGGTAGAATTTAAAGTTTAGTTTATAGTATTTTAATTATAGGAAAATAATCATAACTCCATTTTAGTTGATTCTTGTTGCGTTGGCTTTGTGTCTACCAGATCTACTGTTTAAAATTGGTATATCTTGCTTAGAGTGTTTAGATCTATTTCGAGGTAGAGTGGAAGTGTAGATCTATTTATGAGCATATTTAATTAAGTAAAGATCCAGAATACTTAAAATCTGTGAGAAGTTGATACTAATGACATCCCCAACTCAATAACACCCCTGAATAAAATTCTTGGTAGAATTTGAACCCATCCTTGCATATTACCATGTTGCATGCATGCATAATTACTTTTGTGGCATTGTTTTGTGCAAGTTGTGATTGGATCTATGTTTGTCTTTTGTTAGATTGTTCGGAGTGCGCTGAGGAGTACTGTTGTGTAGAGTGCTGCTCGAATCAAGGCAAGTTACACCACTTGTTCATGTTTATGTCCCAGTTTTGACTATGCATGTTTTACTTTTCAAATCTTGTAGTATATGTGTAGGTTTTTAGTAGAATGTCTTAGTACTATTTTTGCAAGTGCAGTTTTGTAGTATGCCATGAGTAGCTCTATGCTTAGGATTTTCCATCCCAATAGGTTATCCTGTTTTGCTAAGTTATCCTTACTATGCTATATACTTATATATATCAAGTATCGCTGGGGGTTCGAAAGACTCAAAAAAAATTCTAAGTATAAGAGCTCTCTCGAGCGAACCTTTTCTTCTCAAAACCCCCTTCAAAATAAAAACTAAGTTTCTTCTGGGCGGAAAGGTTATCGAGACAACGAGTGGAATTTTGGCGGAGGACGGCCACCCAGGAATCAAAAAAGTCTACCATGTTTCAGAATTCAAAAGCTTCCAGTGCAACCACAATACATATGGGCTCTGTCTTCGCTTAGTACTTAGTGGGAAACCTCATCGGGGTACCAACATCTGGAGGTTCTTGGCACGGTTGGATCCAACTGGTAGAGGGGCTACTAAGGGAAGGCCTCGCCATGGTCTTGTCTGTAAAAGGACTTGATCATGGATTATGGGGGAAGTGCACGACCTCTCGAGAGTATTGCAAATCTGATCGATCAGCCGAGTTCACAGAAAAGAACACTTGAGCATCTAAAGGATGGAGGCTCTGAAAGATCTTCCTCTCTCTTTTCCAAATATAAAGTTTTTATAAAACCCTAGGGCGTGAGTAATATCGCCAATGGGTGGGATTTTGGGAACCTGGTGCATAATATCCAAGTTCTAGGTTGATTGACACTTGGTGAGTAATATCCTCGTGTTCCACTCGACCCTATACTACTTAAACAATGTTTACAAAGTAGGATAAAACTCTCCCTCTCTTCTTCTTACTTAGAGAAAATTGGCTTAATGCAAAAGAACCCAAAAGCCTACTCCAAGCCTTGCATGTAGTGTTAGTCTTATTATTTCCTTGGTGTAATTTGCCAATATATTCAAAGTATTGACCCAACTCGTTGGCTTCACGTCTTATGTGCAGAATCTGAAGATTGAAAGGTGTGTAGGGATCGTGGATCTGCACGGAAATAGCCTAGGGCGTTGATAGACTCAAGTTTTTATTAAGTTTCCGCTGTTTTATTTGAGCTAGCTATAAGCTATGCAAGTTGTAATAAATATACTCTGGATTATCCGTGTAATAATGACTTGTGTTTTACATGATATTAATCGACTGTGAAGTGTTAGCTATTGATCCAGGGACTAGCATGTTAATCACATGGACTTAGGATCTTTAACGATCCGAGGTCACAACAGCGACGTTGCAGGATCATGCATCGCGAGTGCTTCAGTGTTTGAAGAAGGCGCAGTCGTGCCTGGAGTATATTTATCAGACGATGTTTCCGTTGGACGTTGCGCCCTCAAGCCTGTTGGCTCTTCTAGCGAAGTTCTAGGATATTAGCACAGTCCACGAGTCCGTGCACCAACAGTTAGTCATAGGTGCCAAGGCTACGTTGTCGTTGGTTCGACTGCATCAGCCAGATGTGGATGTTGTGTCTGTTGCCGACGGACCACCGCCGCCGCTAGAAGGGATGACTTCGAATATGGTGTCGCACTACCAGGCGGTTGACCGGCCAGCAGAGTATATTATCGACTTCTTCGAAGATCATACAAATGTTCTTCTTTTGGGGAAGTAGTGTAATTTGTATCTTGCACATAGATGTATAAGTGTTGTAAAGTTCATATGATTGTGTCAGGTATGTTTCATACCCATTATTGTGCAAAGATCTTGGTAGCTTGTATATTTTTTGAGTGTATTGTAAGAAAGAGGTCCTTTTCGTTAGCCTAACATGTATACATCTCAACACCTTGCAAACCTGTTAGGTGCGTTGCAGCTGGGTTGGTGTCGTCAAGGGTTCAATTGGTAGTGTGTCAGCTACTCAGGATACTGTGTTGTTCGTGGAATAGGGTGTAAAGGGTGGCGCAACCCCCGAGTAAAATAATTGCAAGGAAAGCAGAAAAAACACAGAGTTTGGGCACTTAGGTTTGTTTATTCCCAGAATATCACAAGGTACAATGTGTGGCTATGTAGCCTGGCTGTATAGCCTTATTTGTAAAGTAAAAATAACATCCAAGGGTAGAAACGGCGCAGTTGCGCAACGTTCCAGGGGTTGGAATATGCGACTCCAGTCTTTAAGTCTTTAAGGCGATGGGCGCCACCTGGGATTACTTCAATAATCATGTAAGGTCCTTCCCAAGGGGACTCGAACTTGAGGTGCTCTTGCTGCTTTAGTCGCAGGACCAGGTCTCCTTCGACGAAGGATCTGGGCATAGCCTTCTGCTGTGGTAGTTGCAGAGGCTCTACTGGTAGATTGTAGATCTCTCCGTTGCGATCTCGCGTGCCTCATCGAGGAGGTCGACGGAGTCTTCGAGTGTGAGAGTTGATTCTTTCTTGCTATAAGCCACCACCCGCGGGGCTTTGTAACACACTTCTGCGGGTAGTACCGCTTCAGCACCATGCACCATGAAGAACGGAGTGTAGCATGTGGCGCTGTTTGGAGTTGTGCGCAGGCTCCAAAGTACTGATTGTAGCTTGTCTGGCTAGCACCCAGCAGCTTGTTCGTGTGGCCGGAGGAGCCTTTTCTTGATTCCTCCACAGACGAGGCCGTTGGCCCTTTCGACCTGACCGTTGGTCTAAGGGTGGGCCACCGAGGCGTAGCTAATGTTTATTCCCAGGTTCTCGCAAAATTCCTGGAACTCCTTGGAGGTGAAGTTTGTCCCATTGTCCGTGATGATGCTATGTGGCACCCCGAAGCGGAATACGATGGACTCGAAGAACTTGACGACGTTGGCTCCTGATTGATATGCCACTAGCAGGGCCTTGATCCACTTGGTGAATTTGTCGACCGCGACTAGGAGGTAGACGTATCCTCCTTGCGAGGACCTCGGAAGCTTGCCGACCATATCGAGTCCCCATGTGCAAAGGGCCAAGCCACTGGTATTGGTCTGAGCTCGGCGGCAAGTGCGTGCCATTTGTCCGCGAATCACTGGCAAGTGTTGCAGCACTGGACGATGTCCTTTGCATCGCGTATGGACATTGGCCAGTACAGTCCAGCTCGTAGAGCTTTGGCAACGAGGGCGCGACTGCTGGCATGGTGCCCGCAAGTGCCTTCATGTATGTCAAGGAGGATGGCTCTTCCGTCACCATTGGAGACGCACCGCTGAAGAACTCCTGTGATGCTATGCTTGTACAGTTCGCCATTGATAAGGGTGAATGCCTTAGATCGTCGCGCTATATGACGCGCATCAGTCGGGTCATCTGGCAACCTTTCGCTGAGCAAGTATGTAGCATATGGTTGCGTCTAGGATGGCTCGATCATTATGACCGCCATGCGACCTTCGAGTCCTGTACCCGGCTCCATGTCATGGAGTGCCATTGTCTCGTTGGGTGGCGTAGCACCCGAGTCCGTTGGTGTTCTTGTTTTCTTCTCTGGAGCCTTGGGTTGATGGAGCCACTACAAGAAATATGCTCACTAGTGACCTTTTAATAATGACCATAGATTTTTTGGTCATAGATCTATGACCATTCTGAAGCAACTAGTCATAAGGCATTTGGGAGGGTCCAAACCTTGAAAAACTATGACCAATTTTGTTAAGAAGGTCATATTTTTGAAGCACGAAAAGGTCATAGATGGATAGCACTAGTTTATGGCCTTATGTTTATCTCACTACGACCAATTTAAATGGTCATGGCCACTGATTCTTATCGCTTTAAAATGACTGGTCGACCACATCAATAATTTTGCCTATGTGTTGTTTCCATGTGTCAACGTCTACTGACGTGTCCGCACAGGTGTCTTGTGATGCCCACTAGGACCAATATATGATGTGTGGGACCCACCTGTCATACAACAGACCATCCAAATAGAAACAGGAATAATATGGAAAAAAATACCATACCTGGAGCTCGAACTCACAACCTCCTCCTCTCACTGAACCAACCAAACCACCACACCACCAAGTGATTTATATCTAAGTACCCCCACATTGTCTATTTAAATATGTGAAGCGTTGTGCTCTGGAATAAATTGGCAAAAATAGGTACCTAGAGCTCAAACTCGCAACCTCCTCCTCTCACTGAACCAACCAAACCACCACAACACCAAGTGATTTGTGTCTAAGTACCCCTGCATTGCGTATTTAAATATGTGGAGCGTTGTGCTCTGGAATAAATCGGCAAAAATTGGAGGAAGGGGATTCGAACAAACAATCTCCCTGTTGAAACCGCGGCCCCCCAACCAACAGACCACCACTAGCTTCTTCTAGAACTTAGTCCGCGCGGCTTCTTTAATATTAGCTTCCGTTGCTGGGCCTGGGCCTCGTTGCAGAGGAGGCCTAAAACTTTTTTTTCTCTACAAATTTGCTACCGGCTGGGCGGATGGTCCATAGCCAGATAGATTTTAGTGTGAATTTATGGGCTTTTGTAAGTTCGAGCCCACGTAAACAGAGAGAGCTCAGTTTTTTTTCAAAAATTGTAGAAATGAAATTTCACCGTCAAATTTTCCTATGGCCTCAGATCGAGATGATTCCAAAATCAATTGTCAATAAAATGAGGTCTAGTTTGTGTGTAAATTATAATAGTGCTATTCTGCACCGTAATTTTGGTACTTGTTTCACAAAATAAAGTGAGTATATCAAAACATGGTCAAAACGGTGGGAGTGACCGTCCTTGTCTAGGAGTTGAGTCTTGTTAAAATTTTAGTGGATCTTTGATAAAACAACATATTGTGAGTCGAAAAATGATTTTTGCAAAAAATCATGAGCATTATATAATGTATATGTAGTTCAAATCGGACCCACTTTCTACCGATTCGGCAGTAATTTGTCTTTTTTGCTAGGGTTGGATGGAAAGGTTTCAGATACCCCAGTTGGAATATTGGCCATGTAAGGTTGTCTAGTATTTTTAAAAAATAGGGTGGTACCATTTTAAAACTTTCACTTGGTAGTTGCTTAACAAAACGCCCCATTTTTGGCACTCGGAAAATAGAAAATGCATTTTCCGTGAGCCGAAAAGCAAAACTTCCTCCTACAACATTGTTCGCCATCCCAAGATACACGTGTGTGCACAATATGGGCATATTATCACAAACGATGCCACGATTTAGGCCATAATATTGGTCTTTTGAGCTGAAAGTCATGAAACCTCGAACACGATAGGTCATTTCTAAGTAGGTTTTTCTGAGATATCTACAATATACCAAGTTTGGTATTTTTCCTTGAAACTATGTCACATAATACGACGCCACGCGAAGGATTTACATTGTTCGGACCATTTTTGAATTTCTTACGCCCGTTTCCAAAAATTTTCGTTTCAAACTATGGTCAAAACGGCGGGCATGAAGATAGCGGATGAGCCTCGCTAAACATGCACTAGATCTGTAAAGAAACATCATATTATGAGTCTAAAAATAATTTTTGCAAAAAATCATGAGCATTAGATCATGTACCTGTAGTTCAAACCGGACCCACTTCCTACCGATTCGGCAGGAATTTGTCTTTTTCACCAGGGGTAGATGGAAAGGTTTTAGATATCCCAGTTTGGCATTGTTCATGTAAGGTGGGTCTATTATTTTTGAAAAATAGGGTGGTACTATTTTAAAACTATTATTTGGTGGTTGCTTCATAAAACGCCCCGATTTTGGCACTCGGAAAATGGAACATGCTTTTTCCGTGTGATGAAATGGAAAATTTCCTCCTACAATATTGTTATCCATCACAAGATGCATACGGGTGCACAACATGGACACATTATCACAAAGTATGCCGTGATTCTAACCATAACATCGGTCGTTTAGCCTAAAAGCCATGAAACCTCGAACATGATTGGTCATTTCTATGAATTTTTTTTCAGGAAACTTGTAATATACTAAGTTTGGTATTTTTCCTTAAAACTATGTCACATAATATGATGCCACGCGAAGGATTTACATTGTTCAGACCATTTTTGAATTTCTTACACCCGTTTCAATTTTTTTTCGTTTCAAACTATGGTCAAAACGACGGGCATGAAGATAGCGGATGAGCCTCGCTAAACTTGCACTAGATCTTTAAAGAAACATCATATTGTGAGTCTAAAAATGATTTTTTCAAAAAATCATGAGCATTAGATCATGTACCTGTAGTTCAAACTAGACCCACTTCCTACCAATTCGGCAGGAATTTGTCTTTTTTGCCAGGGGTAGACGGAAAGGTTTTAGATACCCTAGTTGGGACATTGTTCATGTTAGGTGGGTCTATTATTTTTGAAAATAGGATGGTACTATTTTAAAACTATTATTTGGTGGTTGCTTAACAAAACGCCCCTATTTTGGCACTCAGAAAATGGAAAATGCTTTTTCCGTGTGACGAAATGGAAAACTTCCTACTTCAATATTGTTATCCATCACAAGATGCACACGGGTGCATAATATGGACACATTATCACAAACTATGCCGTGATTCTAGCCATAATATTGGTCGTTTAGCCTAAAAGCCATGAAACCTCGAACATGATAGGTCATTTCTGTGAAGTTTTTTTCAGAAACTTGCAATATACCAAGTTTGGTATTTTTCCTTAAAACTATGTCACATAATATGATGCCACGCGAAGGACTGACATTGTTCGTACCATTTTTGAATTTCTTACGCCCGTTTCAGTTTTTTTCGTTTCAAACTATAGTCAAAACGGCGGGCATGAAGATAGCGGATGAGCCTCGCTAAACTTGCACTATATCTCTAAAGAAACATCATATTGTGAGTAGAAAAATGATTTTTGCAAAAAATCATGAGCATTAGATCATGTACCTGTAGTTCAAACCGGACCCACTTCCTACCGATTCGGCAGGAATTTGTCTTTTTTGCCAGGGGTAGACGGAAAGGTCTTAGATACCCCAGTTGGGACATTGTTCATGTAAGGTGGGTCTATTATTTTTGAAAAATAGGGTGGTACTATTTGAAAACTATTATTTGGTGGTTGCTTCACAAAACGCCCAGATTTTGGCACTCGGAAAATGGAAAATGCTTTTTCCGTGTGATGAAATGGAAAACTTCCTCCTGCAATATTGTTATCCATCACAAGATGCACACGGGTGCACAATATGGACACATTATCACAAACTATGCCGTGATTCTAGCAATAACATTAGTCGTTTAGCCTAAAAGCCATGAAACCTCGAACATGATAGGTCATTTCTGTGAAGTTTTTTTAGGAAACTTGCAATATATCAAGTTTGGTATTTTTCCTTAAAACTATGTCATATAATACGACGCCACACGAAGAATTTACATTGTTCGGACTATTTTTGAATTTCTTATGACCGTTTCAAACTATGATCAAAATGGCGGGCGTGAAGATAGCGGATGAGCGTCGCTAAAATTGCACTGGATCTCGAAAGAAATATCATATTGTGAGTCTAAAAATGATTGTTTCAAAAAATCACGAGCATTAGATCATGTACTTATAGTTCAAACCGGACCCACTTCCTATCGATTCGGCAGGAATTTATCTTTTTCGCCAGGGGTAGACGGAAAGGTTTTAGATACCCCAGTTGGGACATTGTTCATGTAAGATGGGCCTATTATTTTTGAATAATAGGGTGGTACCATTGTGAAACTATTATTTGGTGATTGCTTCACAAAACGCCCCGATTTTGGCACTCGGAAAATGGAAAATGCATTTTGTGTGCAACGAAAAGGAAAACATCCTCCTACAACATTGTTTGCCATCCCAGAATGCACATGCGTGCATAATATGGGCTCGTTATTATAAACTATGTAGCGATTCTGGCCATAACATTGGTCGTTTGACAAGAAAGCCATGAAACCTCGAACACGATAGGTCATTTTTGTGAAGGTTTTTTCGAGATGCAATGAATATACTAAGTTTGGTATTTTTCCTTGCAACTATGTCACATAATATGACACCACGCGAAGGATTCACGTGGTTTGCATCGTTTTTGAATTTCTTATGCCCGTTTCAAAATATGGTCAAAACGATAGGCATGAATGTTCTTAGCTAGGGGAAGAGCCTCGCTAAACTTGCATTGGACCTCTGATAAAACAACTTATTATGAAGCTAGAAATGTTTTTTTCAAAAAATCATGAGCATTAGATAATGTACATGCAGTTCAAATCGGACTCACTTCCTACCGATTCGACAGACATTTGTCTTTTTCACGATAGGTGCATGGAAAGGTTTTAGATTCTTCGGTTGCACAATTTTCCATGTAAGATGGTCTAGTATTTTTAAAAAATAGGGTGGTACCATTTTGAAACTTTCACTTGGTAGTTGCTTAACAAAATGCTCCGTTTTTTGCACTCTGAAAATAGAAAAGCATTTTTATGTACAACCAATCACGCCGCAGCAATCAGCTCTCGCGGATTAGCCCAACTTAGAACCAATCTAAGCCGTTTACTACTCACCCCTCCAATCCTAGGATGCTCACTCACTAGAAGAAAACACACATACACGTCACGATAGACGAGAGACGAGACACGAGTGCACTCAGTCCCTCCACCCCCTTCGATCCTATCTCTAATCCTCGCACCGCCGCCTCCTCGCTAACCCTAGCCCTAGCTCGCACCCAGGACCAGATGTACCATGTCGCCGCCTCGCTAACCCTAACCAATCCGCCAGCCCCATATGTACCACGCCTCCGCCACCATGGTCGCCTCCGGTCGCCGGAGCCAGCTCGACCTCCTCCTTGCTGTTTGGATATCCCCTCAGCCCTTCCCAATCTCCCCCTGTAGATACGGCCCCAAGAGGAGAAGCTCCCAGCACCCCAGGCGGTGAAGTTCATCCCGGTCTAGTGGCGGGACGACGGCCGCCCCCCTTCCTCTAGAGGTAGCACGACGGCCAGCCCCTTCCTCCAGCGGCAACACGACGCCGACCCCTTCCTCGCACGATGCCGCCCTTCCTCCAGCGGCAGCATGACACTGGTCCCCTTCCTCTAGAGGCACCACGACACCTCCCCCCCTTCCTCCAACGGCAGCACGACGCCTTCCCCTTCGTCCAGCGGCAGCACGACGCCTTCCCCTTCCTCCAGCGGCGGCCGGACGGCCGACCTCTAGAGGAAGCACGACGCTGACCCCTTCCTCCAGTAGCAGCATGATGGCCGCCCCTTCCTCTAGAGGCCTCACGACGGCCAGCCCTTTCTCTAGCGGCAGCAGGACGGTCGGCCACCTTCCTCTAGCAGAAGCTTTCCACTGGCAACCTTCCTCCATCAGCAGTTGTCCCCGACTACCAACGGTATGGTTTCTTTTCTCCCTCTCTTAGTCTCTACACTAGCAAGCTCGATTTTGAATATTTGATAGAAACCATGGCATTAATTGGTGTATATGTGTAGATTTACTAGAATCTAGTTCTATTGTTCTAGTAATTAGGTCGAATTTGATGTATTCATGTGTAGATTTGTAATCTAGGTTTTGACTGGAATCTAGTTCTAGTAATTGGCTCGAATTTGATAGCAATGAAGATTAGGAGGAACCAACCCAGCCTTGAAGCTTTTGCTGATGCATAATCTTACTATCTTAGCACTATGCCAATAATATCTAATATGTGCTGGTGTGTTGCTGTCCTATTTTGTTTGACATGTGTGTTGGGGAATCTGTAGGTGGTGTAACTCAACATACGCTTGTAAATACTGCAGCTTCTGGACATGAATGTCTAAAACTGGGTCGTAACATATATCTTAGTGTTCTTGCGATATTTGCGAATGATAGAATTTCTTGACTCGCTTTGTTCCGTGCAGTTCTTCTTAAACATGTGTAGTTTCAATCCTGTTGGTATCTCAGGTACAACGGTACAACACTACACACTATTTCGATGCAATCCATTTATAACTGCAAACTATTCTATTACTTAACATTTAGAACTGATGCATATTATAGTACCTGTCAGTATGGAGGGGATGCAAATAGTGTTTTTTGATTAATGGTATATGTCCAGTACATCTGATTCTGTTTCCACCTGTTGGACTTGGGGATGCTTTTGTTTGGCAACTCTATTCCAAATAGTTTGTTCTTGCTGATGAGTTTATATTAATTCTCTAACAGAGTGATGAGCCTGAAAAATCCCAAGGCAGCAAGTAGAAGGTCGATTACTGCCCTGCTCCTCTCCCTGTTTGTTTGACACGACCCTTGTGGCTATATTCTAATGGATTCTGTTGTCCTAGCAGAAGTGGAGCAAGGGAAACAAAAGGAGAAGGTGAACAACGCGGTGTTGTTCGACCAGGCCACCTACGACAAGCTCCGCATTCACCATGTCCACCTATCTTGCGACAAGATCGGTGACTGCGACATCTAAATCTTCAACAGTAAGGTATGTTTCCCTGGAGAAGGGTTAGGGTTCCTCCCTCGGTGAAACTTATTAGCTCGTTCATGTTCGCTAGTTGGTGCTGCCATAGTTTAGCTCCTACTATTATTTTGCACATAGTTTACCTGGAAAGTAAAGGAGTCAGGTTATAGTGGGATCACAGTGTAATAGGATTTTGTTGTACAGTAAAGGACTCTATCCAAGAACTTATTCGCATCCTGTACATTAAAAGGACTTTGTGCTGTCTTATATTGCTTTCCTTGTATCTTATATCTTGCTGAATCGAATGCAAGTAACCAATTATTGATCTATTGCCTTTTCCCTTTCCTAGAGCATCAATAATTCTGAGTGTCTATTGCTTGATTTTATTTAACTATAAGCACTCAACAATTGTAAAGTTGTGGATATGTTGGTATATTCTATAATCAGTAGTACCCTAATACATAGCTAATATTGGTTACCTGATATTCTTATTAGTATTTTTGCTTGTTATTTCAAGAGGCAACGAGCATGCTCTTATTCATTGCTGGGAGCATCTTGACTTTTAGCAAGCATATTCTTATTTTGGCCTACAATAGTAACTTGTGTATGTTCTCCATTTTGATAGTTTGTAAAATGTGGTTGGTTGATATCAGTCGCACCCTGGTTATGGATGTTGGATGTTAGGCATTGATATTTCAACACAGATGCTTTAAGCACAACACCAAGGAGAACCGGGAGAAGATCATGTGTACCGTGTTGTGCAAGTCCTGTATGTTATTTATAGGCAAAAGTTGCATGGTTCTGCACTGTACTATCCATGATTGTAATGTAAATGATTGTAATGTAATGTACAAGTTGAATGATTGTAATGTACTTTAAGATGGATACATGTGTATGGTCCATCATTCTTTAATGTACTGCAGCTATCCAAGTATTGTTTGATAACAATCAAACAATTATTTGTTGTTTATCTCTGAGAAACTGAATCTGATGAGTAGGGCCTATATGAAATGTTGACTAGTGGGACCTATGTGGAATTTACACCTGATCGGTGGGACCGGTAGGAAACTAGTACTGACATGTAACACCATCTGACATGTAGGACCTGTTGTGAATAAAATTGAAAAAACAAAATGTTGGGCCAAAGAAAATGCTAGAAATTAAAGTTATACGGGCTTATGTTTTGGGTTTGGCCCATAAAATAAATGGACAGTGAAAGCTAGGCTTAGAAAAAAAAGGCTAGAATTGTTAGGCTTGGCCCATATAAAGCACCAAACTGTATTGGGCTGAATTTGCTGCCACGTCAGATTCCACGTAGGATTGGATTACGTGGACAGACCAGAATGCCATGACCAAATTGTTTGGTCATGGAAACTATGACCATCTATTTTGGTCATAGTAGTCCATGACCAATTCAAAAAAAAGGTCCTTAGCTGTCTATAGTGACCCTCGGTATGTGACCTACTATTTTTGGTCATAGAAAGGTCATAGATGAATTACTATGACCTTTCTATGAACAATATTTGGGGTCACCAGTTAGCACATTCCATGTAGTGAGCGTTCGCAGATGTGCTCTAGAAATACTCTAGGTGGCATTGGAGCATAGGTGGAGCCGATGTTGGCGAGTATGTCTGCTCGAGTGTGTCATAGAGGTCACGGTAGGCGATCATGTTGTCGCTTAGAGCATCGCACTCGTTCATTGTTTGGTTAACCACCAATTTGGAGTCGTCGTAGATGATGAGTCGCTTGGCACCATAGGCTTTCGACATCCTCATTCCATGAATCAAGGCTTCATATTCAGCTTCATTGTTAGAGGCTGTGAACTGTATTCACAGAACATGCCTCATCTTGTCACCTTGGGGCGACATCAGTATGACACCTGCGCCAGCTCCTTCTTTTCGCTTGGACCCGTCGAAGTGCATTGTCCATAGGTAGGACATGTCTGGCTTGTCGGGGAGCTGGTTCTCCATCCAGTGCACGAGGAAATCTGGGAGGACTTGCGATTTGATCACGTCGCGCTTCTCATATGTGATGTCTCACAGGGACAATTCGATTCCCAGAGTGCAACTCGTCTAGTGGCATCGGGATTGTTGAGTATGTGCCCGAGCGGGGCGTCGTTTACCACCACGATTGGGTGCTCCTACAAGTAGTGGCGCAGTCTCCTGGCTATCATAACCATGCCATACGCCAGTTTTCTGTTAGTGCGGGTACCGCTGCTTTGTTGGCGTGAGAACCACGCTGAGGTAGTATACTGGGCATTGAACCCCGTGGACTTTATTTTCTTCAGCTCGCTCCAGCACGAGCACAATGCTGACCACTTGGTTGGTGGCGGAGATGTATAGCAATAGTGGCTCCTTTTCGCGAGGCATTACCAATACTGGCGAGGTGGATAGTAGACGCTTGAGGTCTTCGAATGCTTCTTGTGCTTCGTCTGTCCACTCGAACTTGTCAGCTTTACGGAGAAGTTGGTAGAAGGGCAGTGCCTTTTTACCCATTCGACTGATGAATCGACTGAGCGCCGCGATTCGCCTAGCCAGCTGCTGGATGCCTTTTATGTTCTTCGGCTTCTCCTTGGCCAGTATGGCCTTTATCTTCTTCAGGTTTGCCTCGATCCCTCTTGCGGAGATGAGATACCCGAGAAGCTGCCCAAATGATACGCCGAAGGCACATTTGTCCGGATTGAGCTTGATCCGGTAGCAATCTAGGTTATCAAAGGTCTCATAGTGATCGTCGAGTAACGCGGCCTCCTATTTGGTTTTGACAATGATGTCATTGATGTAGACTTGGATACTGCGACCAAGTTGGTTCTTGAGACAGGCCTGCATACACCGCTGATAGGTGGCTCCTGCGTTTTTTTAACCCGAAGGGCATCGTGTTGTAGTAAAACACACCAAAGGGTGTTGTGAACACCGTTTTTTCCTGGTCTTCCTCCTTCATTCAAATCTGATTGTAGCCTGAGTAAGTGTCGAGGAAGCAGAGGCGCTCCCATCCCGTAGTGGAGTCGATTATTTGATCGATCCGTGGCAACGGGAAGTGGTCCTTCGGGCAGTGCTTGTTCAAGGAGGTGAAGTCCACGCACATCTGCAGGATATCCGTGTCCTTTTTAGGCACAAGTACTAGATTTGCGAGCCAGGTGCTTTCCTTGATCTCCCGTATGAATTTTGCGTCGAGGAGTCTGTTGACTTCTATACCGACCGCTTTTTCTCTTGGGTCAGACAGTCGCCGTATTGTTTGCTTGACTGGCCTTGCATATGGTTTCACGTTGAGTCAGTGCTCGGTGAATTCCCTAGGAACTCCTGGCATGTCCGCTGGACACCAGGCGAAGATTTCCCAGTGCTCGCGACGGAATTCGACGAGCGTGAGTTCCTATGCGGGACACAAGTTGTTGGCGATGAGGGCCATATTGGTCGGGTCCGTTGGGTGGACCTAGACTTTGTGAGTTCCTCTTGCATGCCGAAGGATTGGGAGATTCTGTTGAATTCCCTGTCATAGCTGCTAGACCTCTCGAAGCTTCTGTTGATTGTGATGACGCCGTTTGGGCCTGGTATCTTCATCTGCAGGTAGGCGTAGTGTGGTACCGCCATGAACCTCGCGAACACGACACATGTGAGGATGCAGCGGTACTGCGAAGGCCAGTCGACAACTTCAAAGTCGATGCGTTCTCGCTAAATTTTTTGCAGCATGCCGAAGATGACGTCGAGGTTGATCTTGCCTAGGGGGTACACGCCCTTCCCTGGGACAATGCCGTGGAACATCGTGTCTGAAACTTCTAGACATGTCAGAGGGATTCTCATTGTGCACAAGGTACTTGCGAACATGAGGTTGATGCCTCTTCCGCCGTCCATGAAGACACGACTCATATCGAAGCCCCTAATCTGTGCCTTGAGTATAAGGGGACAGTGGCCTGGGTGAGGTACTTGGCATGGATGGTCGTGCTTGTCGAAGGTGATGCAGGACTCTCTTCCACTGAGGTACTCAGTGGTAGAGGGCGGAGAGTTTATCGCCAGACTGACTTGGCGAGTGATTGCCTTATTCACTGGATTTGAGGGGCACCCTTTTTAGATCATCCCCATATTGCCCAGCGCTCATGGGTATGGCTCGCCTCCATGTTTCTGGACTGGCACAGCCGCAGGTGGTGGTGGTCCAGGTGGTGGCGGTGGAGCTCCGTGAGGAACTCGCGACAGTCCTTGAGAAGGTGGCTGGACTTCTTCTTGCCATCGTGCCTGTCGATGTAGAAGTGTACATTGCATGGTTCGGACAATTTGTCCTGGATGGATAGTCCAGGTGCCTCGTCGTGAGTACGGTGCTGCCACAGTTGCATGGTTTTCCTGTTGTAGTGGTATCCACCGTTGTGGTGTCCGCTCTTGCGGTTGTCGTCGTGTTTGTCGGCGCAGCCGGCTGCGACCATGTCTACCTCTTCGCTCTCCTCGTAGACGCGCATTCAAAGTTTCCCTCGGCGATCACGTCTGCGCCCGAGGTCATCATCGTCGAAGTAGGAACGGTTTTTCACCTATTCTTCTCCATCGGCCCACCGATTCGCGATCTCCATCAGGTGGTCGATTGTTTTGGGCTTCGAGCGGCCCAGCTCCTCTCCGAGCTCTCTGCGGCGAATGTCGCTGTTGAACGCGTCGATTGCGCAATCCTTAGATATGTCTTCCGTGGAGTTCTTGATGATGGACTATCTCTGGATGTACGAGCACAGTGACTCGCCTGATCTTTGGTGGCATCCTCTTTGTTCCTCGATTGACGCGGGCCTTTTGTAAGTGCCCTTGAAGTTGCACATGAAGCTGTAGACTAGCCCTTCCTAGCTACGAATTGATCCGCGCGGGAGATTGTTGAGCCACGCGTGGGTGGCGCCTTGCAGCTGTAGCTGCAGGCATTGTATTGTCGTGCTTGAGCTTCCACCGTGCAGCCTGATGGAGGAGATGTGATCCTCCAGCCAGATCTTCGGGTCCTATAGGCCGTCAAATTCCGGGATCTCCGATGGGAGTTTGAACCCCTTAGGCATTCGCTTCTGCCTGATGGCTCTACTGAAGCATCTGGTGCCGTAGAGATCTACTTCGTTTTCTTCCGAGTCAATCGAACAGGCATGCCTTGCGTGCATCTTGTCGACCTTGCGCTACGTGATGTCATCATGCGCGTCATAGTCACGGTCATGCCGCCGTGAGCGACGTCACCGTGACAGATCGGGGCTATCATCACTGGAGGAGTACGAGTAGTAATATTTTTCCAGAGCTTTACTTTTCTTTGGCTCTGGTGTTGGTTCCTTGACGAGGGAAGCTTCGACTAGCCCCAAGCCTGGGATCATAGATGGGTGCATGTCAGCTCGTGGATCTCCAGCCGGTGGCTGGTTGTTAAGGAGATACATGGTGGCTATTGTCACCGCTGCTTGCGGTGTCTTTGGGAGAACGTTGCCCCGCGTATCCACCATCATAGAGCCAAAGTCGAGGACCTTCCCGGCTCTTTCGTGCTCCTTGTCGGTGAGGTGGGCCAGTCAAGATCGCAGTTTGGTGGCCACGTAGTCGTTGCCCTTGGAGGAGGATCCTCCCATGGAGAGTTGATCCCGTCGAAGGATCGACTCGTCCGCCACCTTTTTGCGCGTGTCGAGTTGCGCGATTACTTGTTGTTCGCGCTTGTACTCCTCTTTGAGCAGCCAATGGTAATCCATCAACATTTGGTGCGATGAGTTCAGGGGGAGAGGATTACCCCGCAGAGCCTACTGACAGCGGGCCCACACGTTGTCGTTGAGCTTGATCAGCATGCGGTCTTTGGTGTGCTCATTCGCCGTGAGGTTCAGGTCTCCTTCTGTCCCATTGTTGGTGGGTGCGCCGTTGGCTGGGCCACCATTTTTGCCATTGGTTGGTCCGTTACCGGTGTTGTCGCGATTAACACCGGTGCCGCCTGCGTTGGTGATGGCGCACATGAAGTGATTGGGGCTGCTGTTTCTCCCACAACTCTCAGATCCGGAGCAGTAAGCTCCATCCTCTGTGGTCAGGTCACCCAGATTGGATCCGTGACTACTGTCGCTGTCCATTCTCCCAACTATTGTCGGGGAGTTGAGCTCGCTTAGGGTGCCGATTGGTGGTGGAAACCACGATTCTAGAGCAATCGCAGGGACCGTCAGCTGATCAGGGAGGCGAAGTGTGCCCATCTGACCCACCTGGAACCATAAGCTCCCGATCGGCAAGCCGATCCCAACACCCAAGGACTCGAAAGCCAGGCGAGTGGCTGGTGTTTGGACGGTGAAGTCGAAGGCGCTGAAGAGCTAGCAAATCTTTGTTGTTGCAGAGTTGTAGAACATGGTTGACATGGCCGAAGAAGCCGTGAAATCAGCACTCCTAGTTCCCACAGACGGCGCCAATTGACGAGGGATTAACTCATCAATGCCCATTATTATGGACTTGGGTTTTAGAGAAGGAGGGAGCACTGGAGGCATCAATCGGCTAGCAAACAACCACACAGGGATGCAAGGTTTACCCAAGTTCAGGCCTCGTAGAGGTCCCTACTCCTGCTTGTCTGCTCTTGGAATTATCGAGGGAGTCAAAGGTTAAAGGTGGTGTGCAGATGCAATCGACGATGGTTGTGGAAACTAGGGTTGTGATTGTCCTCCTCGCCGCCCCTCCTAGCCTTTATATAGATAGGCTAGGTCTTGGGTAGCAGGTCGAGTCGGTTACAGATTAGGGTTCATCCCTTTAAACTTTCTATCTTAAGATTCGTCTTGTGCTGCAAGCAATCGGAGTCTCCGTGAGTCACCTGAATCTTGTATTGGGCCTTGGTAACGTCGTGGGCTTCTGCCATATCTAGACTATATATGCCAAACTCGACTACCTGTAGGGTATGCCCACGTCACCTCATTAGCGGTATATCCAAGTAATTGGAAAGTGCCACATATATCTTTGAAACATGCAATATGCTAATATGGATCAGGATCTTCTTCATCCCCATTAAATTTCTTCTTCTGTAGAATACCAAGTAATAGAGGATTTATTTCAAACCCCCTTGTCTTCTCGTTGGAGTTGTCTCTTTTCTAAATATCATAGGGCTTCCCAAAGTGGCTGAGTGGGTTAGAACTAGTCATATGCTCAAACTCCATCATGTTGGAGGAAACCTATAACTCAAAACAAAACTTAGCAAGACAAAAATAAATAAGAAAAAACTAAAATACCTACAGCGCTTAGCTCCCCAACAACGACACCAGAAAATAGCTTGATGACTGCAAGTGCACAGATCATTTGTGGCTAGTTTCAAAATAAAGATATTGATCCCATAGGGAGCAGGAGCCTTAGGTCTAATAACTCTTGAAATAAATACTACAATAGAAATGCTAAATAAAGTTCTAAGTGACAAGATAAAATGCGAGTATTGCGTAAGAGGGTGTTTTTGGGTTTTTGGTATAAGAGGTAAAATAAAACAACTGAACACAGAAAGTAAGCATCATGTATGTAAAAGAGATTGGAACTGCAATAGGGAAAAACATTCTCAGGGAGTAGAGGATACACCTCTAGAATTATAAGGAACTAAGGTACATATTATTATCATGAACATTCTCAATTGTGTACGTGTGGGAGGAACTCCGTATTTGGACAAATAGGCAGCAACCACTGCTCACATCATCCTCATAACAGCACTAGTCAGCAATCGACATCAATCGAATTACTGCGCTATTAAGGGACTTAATCCCATAGGACGTATCCCATGGCATGGATAGTGTTCTGTGAGTTTCCTCGGTTCCCAAGTTGATACGTAAGGAGTGCCAACAGCTTTATAGTCATTGTAAGTGCTAACACACCTCCATCTATTAACAAGTAGTTTCCTCCATCAAGTCCCCATAAGAGGCAAATATTGAGAGGTCGACTTCTCCCAACATCAAGATGAAGACAATCTAACACATGGTCACGGCGATGCATATCATAATAAACTTTATCTTATTTCAATCTCATACTAGGGTTTCTCCATCTCCCCAAGAACTAAAGATTTACTTAGACATGGAGGCAATCAACATCATGACAATAACAATAGAATCTATCATAGATGAATAGTACTTGTATAAATCCACAACGAGTACGGAAATTACAGCAAGATCTAGACAAGATGTAGATGGGATGGATGGAGATGGTGGTGATGTAGCGGTTGATGATGAAGATCGATGCCTTAGCCTCCCGGATCTGCATAGGGCGAAGATGGATCCTAGATGCCTTCTGAAGGTGAGGTTTCGGTGATTTCTGGTTGTTCTGTATGTCTTCTCTCTGATCTAGTTGCACGGGGTGAAACTATTTGAGGAGGCGGTGGTGGTGCCAACTATACGGCGGGGACTATGCGGCCAGAAATTTTATTCCCACCGTATAGTTGGTCGTTAAATCGTCTGAATGCGTTGATCACTTAGGGTTTTCTTCTAGCATTATTGATATTTCCGAAATAAGCAATTTATGTTGTTTTTAGTCATTTTCTCCCCAGTGCAACTGCTCCAAGAATTGTGTCCATTGTATCCATCATCTGTCCTGATCCAGGTGAAAACAGACATAAAATGTGTGTGCGAACACCATAAAATACCAAGATCCTATAACTACAATGCAAAATAGGAATATAAAACATGATGCAATTACGCACTCATTATCCATCACTCAAAGAAACTGTTCCAGCCATAATAAAGTACAAGTACTAAATCATACAGGATCCCGTAGCATAATTGGGCACCTCTACCAATTGGTAAGGACATGTTGTTCTGTACTGTATATTTTAAATAAGTATGCAATTGATGTTGTGGAATCTGTATGCATCTTATCTTTCAACCTCCATTTCCACCATGTGATGCAATTTATTTTCGCTCATCCAAATGGAGACGAAGTCTAATGGGGATGAAAAAAACAGTTGACTCTGCTGGAGAAATTTGAGGGATGCCAGATGAATAGATATCGTGTCATTGTAAAAAAGTTGTTGTAAGTCTTCTCTACATTTTTTGATGTTGCACTTGTAGTGATTTGTACATATAAGTTTGATATGCAACCTTGCTTGTACTACTTCTCAGTTTTGTTTTCATTTTCCTTCATAATTTGCAACTAAAAGTCAGTTTCAGTTATAAATTGTACAAACAGTTGGCATATCATGCACCTCACAGTGTTTACACATGAAGCCACATTTTTAGTCCTGTTAGTAAATGACATCAATAAAATATACACGACAAAATGATCTTTTTACTGAAGTGTATAAGATGCGTTATCAGCACTACCAATTATAGTAGTTCATGCACATGTTAAACATGTCAACATGTTTCTCTATAGTAACTTCACTTCTCTTACAAATGTATATGAACTAAAAACTTTCCAGGCTGAATTGAAAGAGGAGCTGGCAAATCCTGGGAAAGACTGTTCAATAAAAACTCCAAAAGAATGTGTGTACTACAACACGGTGCTATAGCAAAGAATATGTTGTTGTGTAGTGCTGGGTTCCCAGCGAGCTCGTCAAAGTCCAAGTTCAAGTTCAAGTCCAACTCCAAGGCCATTCCTTTGCATATTCAAGTTCTAGAGGAACAACTCCAAGCTGAACAATCGTTATCATCTGCCCTAAGTGTATACAATGAATGTTTGATCACAAAGTTAGAATAATTTTTAATTCGGCTGGAGCACTCCATAGAAAATAAGGATAAAGTCATGAAGATGCTCAGTATTTGTGGTTGAGCACTAACATCTAAGGTTAGTCCCTTTGTAATGAAATGGAACCTGAAGCTGAGTTAGTGCACTAGTTTGCACTTGTTATGAACTTGGGTTGTTTCCTTGTTGCGACATGTCTATAATTTGTATGGTACCTTATAATATACTACCTCTGTTTCAAAATATATCCCTTTTTAGCAAAGATGTTTTAGCTTGCTAAAGATCCTTATAGTATCAATGGAGGTACTATTGGGGAATAGAATGCACAAATATGGAAGTAGTATGATTCCTGAATGCATGATCTCTGGATTGCTAGCCTGCTTAATATTAGTGCTTTATATGCTGCAAGGTTGGATTGTTGTGTACTAATATATGTGTGGATGGAGCAAATTGCATCTAACACCAGTCTTTGTGGCATTTGTTGCACATAACACATAAACATGACCTTTTTTGTGGCTAGCACAGTTTGTAGATTAATTTTTTGCACCTAGCCCAAATAAACATCTTAACCTGATGGGTTAGAGCATCTCTAACCCATCCCCAAAACGGCAATGAAGGAGTAAATTTACTCCTCTAATGGCTGAAGCCTCACCGAACCTAACCCTAACCCCTATCGCGACCTCGACTCCTTTATTTTTTCTCCTTTCCACCCGCACGTCCGCTATCAGCCAGCTGCTCTTCCTGCTGTCCTTCGCTGGATCTGTGCTCCATCGATGGCCAGATATCCTCTGTGCTTCTCCTGGTATGCTACGTCACTGGAATCGTCCGCCATGAGCCATTTTCCCCGGCCACAAATGCGCCGCCGAGCTTCGCCGGATTTGACGCACCGTGGCCATGATTTGCTAGGATAGGATGAGATCCTCGAGGCTAAGCACCCTCCGGCATGACTACACATCGTTGCAAATCCCTGACCGAGCTTGCAGGAGCGGCGCCACGAGCACCCGCACCGCCACTAGCTCCGAATCCGGCACCAGCAGCTGCACCCGCATCCGCACCAACCCTTGGACCCGCACCAGCACCTTCCCATATCGGCGCCACCGGAACAAGGTGAGGAAGAGATGAGCTCCAGGGTTATTCGTAGCATTTTTGGTTAAAGCTCGTCAATTTTCTAATCTAGATGATTCTTCGTAGAAAAGTGAAGAAGAGAGAAGCTCCATGGTTCGAGGATGATGACAATGACTTGTACTTTGCTTGGCATCATCAAACAATTGTTGGTGTCGACTAGCCTTTCCAACAATTTTGGGAAGAAATACATGCCAATTTCAATGAAAGAACTAGTGGAGATGCAAGGTCATTAGTATCGATTATGAATAGGTGGACTTTGCTAGTAATTTACTCCAATACGGGAAATCTATGAATAAATGGAGCTTGTATGTATGAATAATGGTGTATGAACATTGAACTTCTCTCTTATTAATCTTGTTAAGTATGAGCTGACATGAGATTTTACCAAATTAGGATGATGCTATTACTATATATGACTAATTTATTGATATTATATATATATGAACTATCAATCTTTATGTGACACAAAAGAAATTGTGCTAGATGCAAAAAAGAAATTGTTTCTGTGTTTTGTGCAACAAATGCCACAAACTGGTTATGTGTGGATGCACCAATATGTACTAGTATGGTACAGTACATTATGTTATAAGTGATGTTCTCCTAGATCATTGATCGTAAGGTTCATACGTGTCATGTGATAAATGGAACTACATTTTTTAATTGGAGCTCAACATTTTCTTTCACGTATGAATGGATTGATGAACAGATGGAGTACGACCCACAAAAAAAGACCTTATACAATTTTTCTCTTCAATTACTTGGAGTAGTCACATTCAAAACCTTACTGGAGCCGCAAATCCTCCTGCCATCCCTTGTAATATTTTTGAATCTGAGATCATGGTATCCAATTTTCTACCCCTCCGTCCAGAAAAAGGCTACTTTGAGCAAGTTCCTGGATGATTAGTTGATGTGATCATGCCTTGGATTCGTGAACAGAGGGAAATATGGTCTACTAGCAGTTATTACTTGGACTGTCACCAAATTTAAATTCTGAATCAAGAGGCAAAAGCTCCTGCCTACACGAAATATTTGGGCCCCATATTTAATCTTTTGTACAATGCGAAAATCCGTTTGACCTATCGTACTGATGACCAATGGCGATTGTGAAATTGTTGGGTTGGGTGGTGGGATTCGCTTATAATTTTTGTTACTAGGACTATAGCCAAATTCAAAATCTTAATCGAGGGTAAAAACCTACAGCCTAAACAATTTCGTAGATGGAGTCAACATTCTTTTTTCTATTGGAATAATTTTTTTATTCCTAAACATAGGGAGTACCATTTTTTCGAATTATTACTTGTACTCTAGCCAAATTCAAAATCTTAGTTCAGCAGCAAAATTTACCAATGTTCTGCGCAATTATGTTATGGATGGTCAGTTGATGTGACTCTCGGCCTTCAATTCCTAACCAGATAGCGTACTAGTCTACAATTATCGTTTTTCTATTATTACTTTGCCGCTAGCCAAATTCAAAATCGTAAAATCGAGTGGCAAAATCCCAACCAACTCATATGCATTTCGCGCCCCTCCATTTCAAACATTTTCAGGAAAAATCTCCCACTGATGGAGTACCACTTTTCTAGTATTACTTGGACTCTTGCCAAATTCAAAATCTCAATCGAGTGGCAAAATCACACACCAACCTTGAAGCATTTCCCACCCCGCCGTTTCAAAAACTTTGAACAAAATTGCCGACCCAGGACTACCATTTTTCTATTATTATTACTTGTCCTGTAGCCAAATTCGAAATCTCTATCGAGCGGCAAAATCACACACCGACCTTGAGCATTTTCCGCCCCACCGTTTCAAAAACTTTGAGGCAAACTATCCCATTGTGGAGTATCATTTTTCTATTATAGTATTATTATTTGTCCGGTAGCCAAATTCAAAATCTCAATCAGGCGGCAAATTCACACACCGACCTTGAATCATTTCCCGCCCAGACATTTCAAAAACTTTGAGGCAAAATCTCCCACTGTGGAGAACCATTTTTCTATTATTATTATTTGTCCTGTAGCCAAATTCAAAATATCTGTCGAGTGGCAAAATGACAGGTCGACCTTGAAGCATTTCCTGCCCCACTGTTTCAAAAACTTTGAGGCAAAATCTCCCACCATGGAGTACCATTTTTGTATTATTATTTATTTGGCAGCCAAATTCAAATCTCAATCGACTGACAAAATCACACACCAACCTTGAAGCATTTACTGCCCCACTGTTTCAAAAACTTTGAGGCAAAATCTCCCACCAGGGGATTACCATTTTTCTACTATTAGCCAAATTCAAAATCTCAATCGAGCGGCAAAACTAGAGACCGACTTTGAAGCATTTTGCGCCCCTCCATTTCAAAAACTTTTGACATTAAAATTCCTTTTCTACCTATTGTTTCGACACCCTATCGCACACTAAAGTCGATAGCTTGGGGGGTTGATCATAATTATTTTTTTCTTCACCTCCATAGTCCTGATTCGTGCAGTTTTTCTAGCTAAACCTCCCAAAATCCTAGGCTTCTCTCCTATGCCCTCACCTCCACGACCATCACGCGCACCACCCAGCGGCAATTCCATGGCTGCCGGAGCCACTTCATCGATGCACACCCCATCGGATATAGTTCACCGGGTTTCTCTGCCACTCCACCAGAGTTGTGGTCTCGCTGACTGCACCTATGGCATCGTCGACCGCCCACACTCTGCTTCCTTGCCGCCGAAAGTACCCAATCATACCGGAGCAACTTCACTGTTGTCCACCAGACGGGATGTAGTTCAACAAGTTCCATGTCCACTGCTCTAGACCATCTACACGGTCATCGCCGTTGACTGCACCGACATGGATCCGCCCAAGATCTGCTTCCTCGACGCCAACAGCCACCGCAACCACAGCACCCTCGGTGACCTGGACGTCACTCGCACGGTACTGATGATGCTTAGACGCCTCTTCGACCAAGGTAACCAAATCTCCAACCCGTTTTTGTTTTGTCAGTGGTTTAGCAGGTTCAAGCCTGTCGTAGTGAACTGCATTTTTGTAATTGTGCTAGTACATACAAGTCAATAGGCACGTCTATTCTTCGTGCTAGTACATGCAAGGTCATTAGACATATTGGTTTGCATTCTCTTATCTACAAATTTCAAGTCATGCATATGTCTATTATTTTGTCATGCACATGTTCTTATCTTAGACGCTCCGCACACCAGTAAATGTCTGCTATTGTGTAGTTCTTGCAAAATGTAATTTTAGTGGAAAATATTAGTGTGGATTCTTTGTTCCATAGTTACTGACTCTATCTGGTTATTCCTGAGCTAAGTTCCTACTATTATTTCCTCCATGGCATCGTTCTGATATCCTATAGTACCCGTTTAAACTCTTCGTACTAGTTCGATTATAATTTTGTTATTGACATCTGGTTCTTCAAAAGCTGCAACACTGACTATTTTTTTTCTTCGTGTAGAGCTCAAAAAGGCAACACTCAACATGTTGGTTTGCACAGCCTACAGGTCCACTAGTGATGGCATTATATATTTTCTGTATCTGGTGCTGGTTCGTCCTAATCAACGACATAATTATTCTTTATTGTATAGTTTATTCATGTTTTCGATTCCTACTCGACAAGTTCTGGTATGATGCGGTTATAATTTCTATGTGGTTCATTCTTAGATACGATAGTAACTGCACGCCATTGTGTAGCTCACAACAATTTCCGAGTCACCCAACATCTCTTGCATTCCAGGAGATACCACTGCTTCCATATATATTTCTTGAAATGACCTGGCTAGTTTATACTGAAATTCTAAGAAACACTTTGTTGTATTGCTCATTTTATTGTTGGCATACTTGTCTAATGCGTGTTTGTCGTGTTCTACAGGTTCACAAGCCACACCATTATATAACGTATCTGGTTATGGTTCGTCCTAGGCAATGACATAACTATCCTCTACTATATAGTTCATTCATGGTTTGCATTCCTTCTCTACAAGTTCGTATTATGCAGTTATAATTCCTATCTGGTTCATTCTTAGATATGAGTAGTTTGTCTTGTTTGCTATATTAACTTGTTTTTAGTTAGTGTCAGACTGTAATTATTGCTATCGCCACTAAAGAGGGGACTGCAAGATCATGTCTCAAGGTGGTTTTCCAATATAGCTGTCACACTCAAAGGGAGATGCAATTGATGGATTGAGAAAGAAAATTTAGGACTCTCCTATCAACTTGATTGGCAACTAAAATGCTGAATTTTCTTTCCCTTTTGTTCATATTATGTAATATTTTTAAGAATTTTCAGCTGATGTAATATCTAGATAACTCACATAGGCCATGTAGGCATTTAGTTGACGCCGTCCATGCATGGTGGTACCATAACTGCGCCAGCTAGGTCGATCAGGTAATAGTATAGGGTTTTGTAATTTGACATTCTTGTATTGGGCCTACCATGGATAGTAAAAGATGCTCGTAATTATACTGATTTTATGATATTTGCATGGGCTTCAGAATGGCCGAAACTATAGGTGTCCGTGAACGTAATGGGCCTACCCTCAGGTGGCACCTAGTAATAGTAACAGGGTAGAACAGTAACATGCCAAAACAGTAACATGCCTAAAAAGTAACAAGCCAGAACACCAGCATGCCAGAACAACGGCAACCCTGCATAGTAACGGGCTAGAATAGTAATAGACCAGAAAAGTGGTAGGCCAAAACAATAACGGACTTGAACAATAAATGGCCAGAACAGTAATGATCCAGAATAGTAAAAGGTCGAAAATTGTACCAGATAGGAACAGTAACAGGCCGAACATATTGCCAGGCCAGAGCAGTACCAGATCAAAATAGTTGCAGGCCACCGGTATAGTAAAAGGCCAGAATAGTATCAGACCTTCTCAAAAGTGGGCCCGAAAAGTTAATGGACGGTATAGTAAAAGGCCAGAATAGTATCAGACCTTCTCAAAAGTGGGTCGTTCATAGGCGGCCTGGGACAGGCTGAGAGAACAGTGACGGCCTGACCGTAGGCCTTAATAGTATCAGGCTGACTTGACGCAGGCTGTTAACGGACTGCACAGTATTTGAACAATGTGGGATTCTGTAAGCCGAAACAGTAATGTACCTGACATTCGCGGGCCATTGTTGGCCGCATCTTTTGGACCCATTTCAAACAGTGCCGGACGAAATAGTAACGGGCCATAATCTTATTGGTCTCACCTAATGGGCCGACCCACTTAATTATTACCAGGCCTTGGCTGGGCCTGACTTTCTACCACGGTTTCTATGGCCATTAACGGCGGTACCAGGACATTAACAGTGTTTTCCACTAGGCGTTTCGCATGATGCCAGCACTCAACACGGTTGGCAAACAGATCTACGATGAAACAAGTTTTCATGGCTAAAGGGTGCGATCTGCCATAGTCAGAAAAAAATCGTGGTAGATTCCTTTGTGATGGGGCTTTTACCAAGAAGGGCATCCGTCGTAGAAGACTTTTTAGCCACGAAAAACGGGACTTCAAAAATGAAAATCATCTGTTGTAAAAGCCAACTTTTCTTGTAGTGGAAACAAACACATGTAATGACACTCCATGTGTCAAACCATGGTGAGAAAGACCAAAAACACAGAGGAATGCAATTGCCACATGTAATGCGACACCAGTGTGACATAAGTTGTACCAGCACACCCACTTGAGTGTGTGTGGTCATGTGGATCAAGGTGTATTGGAAAAGAACATGTGCAATGACACTCCATGTGTCAAACCATGGTCAGAAAGCCCCAAAACACAGAGGAATGCAACTACCACATGTAATGGAGCACTAGTGTGACATAAGTTGCACCACCACACCCACTTGAGTGTGTGTGGACATGTGGATCAAGGTGGTGTCAAAAAGAATACATGAAATGACACTCCATTTCAAACCATGGTCAGAAAGCCCAAAAACACAGAGGAATGCAACTGCCACATGTAATGCGGCATCAATGTGACATAAGTTGCACTGCCACAACCACTTGAGTGTGTGTGGAGATGTGGATCAAGGTGGTTTGGAAAAGCACACATGCAATGACACTCCATCTGTCAAACCATGCTCATAAGTCCCAAAAACATAGAGGAATGCAACTTCCACATGTAATGGAGCACCAGCGTGACATAAGTTGCACCAACACATCGACTTGAGTATGTGTGGTCATGTGGTTCAAGGTGGTTTGGAAAAGAACACTTGCAATGACACAACATGTGTAAAACCATCATTAGAAAGCCCAAAAAACACAGAGGAATGCAAGTGCCACATGTAATGGAGAACCAGTGTGACTTAAGTTGCACCACCACACCCACTTGAGTGTGTGTGGACATGTGAATCAAGGTCGTTTGGAAATGAACACATGCAATGACACTCCATGTGTCAAACCATGGAATAAAAGCCCCCAAACATAGAGAAATGGAACTACCACATGTAATGGAGCACCAGTGTGACATAAGTTGCACCACCATACCTAGTTGAGTGTGTGTGGTAATGTGGATCAAGGTGGTTTGAAAAAAACACATGCAATGATGCTCCATGTGTCAAACCATGGTCAGAAATCCCTAAAACACAGAGGAATGCAACAACCACATGTAATGGAGCCCCAGTGTGACATAAGTCTCACCACCACACCCACTTCAGTGTGTGTGGAAATGTGGATCAAGGTGGTTTGGAAAAGAACACATGCAATGATAGTACATAGGTCAAACCATGGTCATAAATCCTAAAAACAAAGAGGAATGCAACTGCCACAAGTAATGGAGCACTAGTGTGACATAAGTTGCACCACCAAACGCACTTGAGTGTGTGTTGTCATGTGGATCAAGGTGGTTTGCAAAAGAACCCATGCAATGACACTCCATGTGTCAAACCATGGTAAAAAAGCCAAAAACACAGAGGAATGCAACTGAGGACCCCTGTGACATAAGTTGCACCAAGTCATGTGGATCGAGGTGGTTTGGAAAGGAACACATGCAATGACACTCCATATGTGAAGACATGGTCAGAAAGCCCAAAAACACATACGAATGCAACTGCCACATGTAAAGGAGCACCAGTGTGACATAAGTTGCACCACCACACCCACTTGAGTGTGTATGGTCATGCGGATCAAGCTGGTTTGTAAAATAACACATGCAATGACATTCCATGTGTCAAATCATTGTCAAAAAGCCAAAAACCGAGAGGGATGCAACTGCCACATGTAATGGAGGACCAATGTGACATAAGTTGCACCTAGTCATGTGGATCAAGGTGGTTTGGAAAACAACACATGCAATGACATTCCATACACATGGCCAGAAAGCCCAAAAAACACAGAGGAATGCAACTGCCACATGTAATGGAGCAGCAGTGTAACATAAGTTGCACCACCACACCCACTTGCGTGTCTGTAGACATGTGGATCAAGGTGGTTTGGGAAAGAACAAATGCAATGACACTCTATCTGTCAAACCATGGTCGGAAAGACCAAAAACATAGAGGAATGCAACTACCACGTGTAATGGAGCACTAGTGTGACATAAGTTGCACCACCGTGCCCACTTGAGTCTGTGTGGACATGTGGATCAAGGTGGTTTCAAAAAGAATACGTGCAATGGCACTCCATTTCAAACCATGGTCAGAAAGCCCAAAAACACATAGGAATGCATCTGACACATGTAATACATCATCAGTGTGACATAAGTTGCACCAACACATCCACTTGAGTATGTGTGGTCATGTGGATCAAGGTGGTTTGGAAAAGAACACTTGCAATGACACAACATGTGTAAAACCATCATTAGAAGCCCAAAAACACAGAGGAATGCAAGTGCCACATGTAATGGAGAACAAGTGTGACTTAAGTTTCACCACCACACCCACTTGAGTGTGTGTGGACATGTGAATCAAGGTCGTTTGGAAGCGAACACATGCAATGACACTCCATGTGTCAAGACATGGCCAGAAAGCCCAAAAACACAGAGGAATGCAACTGCCACATGTAAAGGAGCACCAGTGTGACATAAGTTGCACCACCACGCCCACTTGAGTGTGGATGGTCATGTGGATCAAGCTGGTTTGGAAAATCACACATGCAATGACATTTCATGTGTCAAATCATTGTCAAAAAGCCTAAAACCGAGAGGAATGCAACTGCCACATGTAATGGAGCACCAGTGTGACATAAGTTGCACCTAGTCATGTGGATCAAGGTGGTTTGGAAAACAACACATGCAATGACACTCCATACACATGGCCAGAAAGCCCCAAAACTCAGAGGAATGCAACTGCCACATGTAATGGAGCACAAGTGTGACATAAGTTGCACCACCACACCCACTTGCGTGTCTGTGGACATGTGGATAAAGGTGGTTTGGGAAAGAACAAATGCAATGACACTCCATGTGTCAAACCATTGTCAGAAAGACCCAAAACACAGACTTCCACGTGTAATGGAGCACCAGTGTGACATAAGTTGCACCACCATGACACTTGAGTCTGTGTGGTCGTGTGGATAAAGGTGGTTTGGAAACGAACACATGCAATGACACTCCATATGTCAAACCATGGTCATAAAGCGTAGAAAGATAGAGGAATGAAACTTCCACATGTAATGGAGCACCAGTGTGATATGAGTTGCACCACCACACCCACTTTTGTGTGTGTGGTCTTGTGTATCAAGGTGGTTTGGAAAAGAACACATGGAATGACACTCCATGTGTCAAACGATTGTTAGAAAGACCAAAAACACAGAGGAATGCAACTACCACATGTAATGCATCACAAGTGTGACATAAGTTGTACCACCAAACCCACCTGAGTGTGTGTGGACATGCGGATCAAGGTGGTTTGGAAAATAACACATATAATGACACTCCATGTGTGAAACCATGGTCATAAATCCCCAAAAGACAGAGGAGTGCAACTGCCACATCTAATGGATCACCAGTGTGACATAACCACCACACCCACTCTAGTGTGTGGTCATGTGGATCAAGGTGCTTTGGAAAAGAACACATGCAATGATACTCCATGTGCCAAAGCACGGTTAGAAAGCCCCAAAACACAGAGGAATGCAACTGCCACATGTAATGGGGCACCAATGTGACATAAGTTGCACCACCACACCCACTTGAGTGTGTTGGGACATGTGGATAATGGTGGTTTGGAAAAGAACACATGCAATGACACTCCATGTTTCAAACCATCGAAAAAACCCCAAAAACACATAGGAATATAACAGCCACATGTAATACAACACTAGTGTGACATAATATGCACCACCACACCCACTTGAGTGTGTGTGGACATGTGCATCCAGGTGGTTTTGAAAAAACACATACAATGACACTCCATGTGTGAAACCATGGTCATAAAGCGCAAAAACATAGAGGAATGCAACTTCCACATGTAATGGAGCACCAGTGTGACATAAGTTGCACCACCACACCCACTTGTGTGTGTGTGGTCAGGTGGATCAAGGAGGATTGGAAAACAACACATGCGATGGGACTCCATGTGTCAATCAATTGTCAGAAAGCCCCAAAACACAGAGTAATGCAACTACCACATGTAATGGAGCACCAGTGTGACATAAGTTGCACCAACACACCCACTAGAGTGTGTGTGGTCATGTGGATCAAGGTGGATTGGAAAAGAACACATGCAATGGCACTCACATGCGTCAAACCATGGTCAGAAAGCCCCAAATGAAGAGGAATGCAAGTTCACATGTAATGGAGCACCAGTGTGACATAAGTTGCAACACCACACGCACTTGAGTGTGTGGTCATGTGGATCAAGGTGGTTTGGAAAATAACACTTGCAATGACACTCCATGTGTCAAACCATGGTTAGAAAGCCCAAAAAACAGTGGATTGCAACTGCCACATGTAATGCAGAACCAATGTGACATAAGTTGCGCCACCACACCCACTTGAGTGGGTGTGGACATGTGGATCAAGTTGGTTGGGAAAACAACACATGCAATGACACTCGATGTGTCAAACCATGGTCGGAAAGCGCCAAAACAAAGAGAAATGAAACTACCACATGTAATGGAGAACCAATGTGACATAAGTTGCGCCACCACACCCACTTGAGTGGGTGTGGACATGTGTATCAAGGTGGTTTGGAAAAAAACACATGCAATGATAGTACATGTGTCAAACCATGGTCATAAAGCCTAAAAACATAGAGGAATGCAACTACCACATGTAGTGGAGCAAAAGTGTGACATAAGTTGCACCACCACACCCACTTGAGTGTGTGTTGTCATGTGGATCTAGGTGGTTTGGAAAAGAACACATGCAATGAAACTCCATGTGTCAAACCATGGTTAAAAAGCCAAAAACACAGAGGAATGCAACTGCCACATGTAATGGAGCACCAGTGTGACATAAGTTGAAACTAGTCATGTTTATCAAGGTGGTTTGGAAAACAACACATGCAATGACACTCCATGTGTGGACACATGGCCAGAAAGCCCAAAAACATATAGGAATGCAACTGCCACATGTAATGGAGCACCAGTGTGACATAAGTTGCTCCACCACACCCACTTGCATGTCTGTGGACATGTGGATCAAGGTGGTTTGGGAAAGAACAAATGCAATGACACTCGATGTGTCAAACCATGGTCAGAAAGATCCAAAACAGAGGAATGCAACTGCCACATGTAATCAAGCACCAGTGTGACATAACTTGCACCACCACATCCACTTGAGTGTGTGTGGTCATGTGGATCAAGGTGGTTTGGAAAATAATACATGCAATGACACTCCATGTGACAAACCATGGTCAAAAAGCCCAAAAACACAAAAAAATGCAACTGCCACATGTAATGGAGCACCAGTGTGACATAAGTTGCACCACCATGCCCACTTGAGTGTGTGTCGTCATGTGGATCAAGGTGGCTTGGAAAAGAACACATGCAATAACACTCCATGTGTCAAACCATGTTTAGAAAACCCAAAGACACAGTGGATTGCAACTGCCGCATGTAATGGAGAACCAGTGTGACATAAGTTGCGCCACCACACCCACTTGAGTGGGTGTGGACATGTGGATCAAGGTGGTTGGGAAAAGAACACATGCAATGACACTCCATGTGTCAATCCATGGTCAGAAAGCCCCAAAACAAAGAGAAATGGATCTACCACATGTAATGGAGCACCAGTGTGACATAAGTTTCACCACCACACCCACTTGAGTGTGTGTGGTCATGTGGATCAAGGTGGTTTGGAAAAAACATGCAATGACATTTGTCAAACCATTGTCAGAAATCCCAAAAACATAGAGGAATGCAATCGCCACATGAAATGGAGCACCAGTGTGACATAAGCTTCACCACCACACCCACTTGAGTGTGTGTGGACATGTGGATCAAGGTGGTTTGGAAAAGAACACATGCAATGACATGTAATATGTCAAACCATGGTCATAAAGCCTAAAAAAATAGGGGAATGCAAGTACCACATGTAGTGGAGCACTAGTGTGACATAAGTTGCACCACCACACCCACTTGAGTGTGTGTGGTCATGTGGATCAATGTGATTTGGAAAAGAACACATGCAATGACATTCCATGTGTCAAACCATGGTCAAAAAGCCAAAAACCAAGAGGAATGCAACTGTCACATATAATGGAGCACCAGTGTGACATAAGTTGCACCTAGTCATGTGGATAAAGGTGGTTTGGAAAACAACACATGCAATGACACTCCATGAGTGAACACATGGCCAGGAAGCCCAAAAACACATAGGAGTGCAACTGCCACATGTAATGGAGCACTAGTGTGACATAAGGTGCACCACCACACCCACTTGAGTGTGTGTGGTCATGTGGATCATGGTGGTTTGGAAAAGAACACATCCAATGACACTCCATGTGTTAAAACATGGTGAGAAAGACCAAAAACACAGAGGAATGCAACCGCCACATGTAATGGAGCACTAGTGTTGTTTATTTCACGAATCTCAATAGAGATGATGAATATAGTCTACTAAGGAATAGTTTGATACAATATGACCAAGAGTGGTTCGAACGTATATAGAACGAATTTATTTTTTCTATTTTGATGTATCCCATTTGATATATTCGTATACGAGAATCCACAAATTCCACCCCGCACTTTTCGGAAAATCTCTCGTCTTTGTTTTCAGCTCCGCTCATTCGAGAATTGCCACAAGCGCAAGTTCCGCTTTTTAGGATCCAAAGATTCTTTCACAAAACAATCCATCTTTTTCTGGTTTATCTGTTTTATAATGAAAAGTAGACGGCCTTGTGACTTCGCCAACGACTTCTCCATTAGGTATGTTTTTGTTAGCCCAAGCCTTTATTTGTTGAGGGGAAACGAGTCAAATTTGATGTTGTTGATGTTTATATTGGTCCATCATAAAATAGAAGTAAGAAAAGAATTTATATTTATTCCGATCAAATCAAACTTCCTCCCTATTAACCTGATATTAAACTACCAGACATCACCTCAAGGGGGTTTACACGGGGTTATTTGCAATGATGGGTGGATTGGTCAGAGCTGCAAGGAGAGACTCGGTTATGGCCTAGATCCCATAACCACATTGATATGATTTTGAGAGAGATTGACCTAGCACCATGGTTGACTCCTCTTTAACCTGAATTCTAATTGAGTGGATATCGCACATAAGGAATTGAAGGAACACACATGCATCATCCAAAAGGGGTTTACAAGACAGTCCAAAAAAAGAGCGAAAGAAGAACCAAGTCATACTACCTTTTTTATGTGAGACCCTGAAGAAGGGACCCCATGGAGTGCCACCCACGGAGTGCCACAGTGCCCAGGCATGCTACAGGCGCAATCGGGTTTCCCGTGATAAATTCTTTGGATTTTCATGAACTAGCAGACTAATCACTAAGTGGTATTGAGATGCATATAACTACCTTTTTCATCTTATCGCCTCGCCTAGCCGACTTTGCAGACATTAAAGGCCAAGAACCTAACATTGGGAACCACTTCCTTTCGGGGCCATCATTAGAATAGTTCTGTTCTTTAGCCACCACACCCACTTGAGTGTGTGTGGACATGTGGATCAAGGTGGTTTGGAAAAGACCACATGCAATGACACTCCTTGTGTCAAACCATGGTCATAAAGCCCAAAACACAAAGGAATGCAATAGCCACATGTAATGCAGCACCCGTGTGACAAAAGTTGCACCACCAAAACACACTAGAGTGTGTGTGGTCATGTGGATAAGGGTGGATTAGAAACGAACACATGCAATGACACTCATGTGTCAAGCCATCATCATAAATCCCCAAAACACAGGAATGCAACTGCCTCATTTAATGGAGCACCAGTGTGACATAAGTTGCACCACCACACCCAGTTGAGTGTGTGTGGTCATGTGGATAAAGGTGGTTTGGAAAAGAACACATGCAATGACACTCACATGTGTCAAACCATGGTCAGTATGCCCAAAAACACAGAGGAATGCAACTGCCACATGTAATGGAGCACCAGCGTGACATAAGTTGCACCACCACACCCACTTGAGTGTGTGGTCATGTGGATCAAGGTGGTTTGGAAAAGAACACTCGCAATGACACTCCATGTGTCAAACAATGGTTAGAAAACCCAAAAACATAGTGGATTGCAACTGCCACATGTAATGGAGAACCAGTGTGACATAAGTTGTGCCACCACACCCACTTGATTGTGTGTGGACATGTGGATCAAGGTGGTTGGGAAAAGAACACATGCAATGACACTCCATGTGTCAAACCATGGTCAGAAAGCCCCAGAAAAAAAAGAGAAATGGAACTACCACATTTAATGGAGCACCAGTGTGACATAAGTTTCACCACCACACCCACTTGAGTGTGTTTGGTCATGTGGATCAAGGTGGTTTGGAAAAAACACATGCAATGACACTTCATGTGTCAAACCATGGTCAGAAATCGAAAAAACATAGAGGAATGCAACTGCCACATGTAATGGATCACTAGTGTGACAAAAGTTGTACCACCACACCCATTTGAGTGTGTGTGAACATGTGGATCAAGGTGGTTTGGAAAAGAACACATGCAATGACAGTACATATGTCAAACCATGGTCATAAAGCCTAAAAACATAGAGGAATGCAGCTACCACATGTAGTGGAGCACTAGTGTGACATAAGTTGCACCACCACACTCACTTGAGTATGTGTGGTCATATGGATCAAGGTCGTTTGGAAAAGAACATATGAAATGACACTCCATGTGTGAAACCATGGTCAAAAAGCCAAAAACCGAGAGGAATGCAACTACCACATGTAATGGAGCACCAATGTGACATAAGTTGCACCTAGTCATGTGGATCAAGGTGGTTTGGAAAACATCACTTGAATGACACTCCATGTGTGGACACATGGCCAGAAAGCCCAAAAACACAGAGGAATGCTACTGTCACATGTAATGGAGCACCAGCGTGACATAACTTGCACCACCACACCCACTTGTGCGTGTGTGGTCATGTGGATCAAGGTGGTTTGGGAAAAACACATGCAATGACACTCCATGTGTCAAACCATGGTCATAAAGCCCAAAAAAATTAAGGAATGCAACTGCCATATGTAATGAAGCACCAGCGTGACATAAGTTGCACCACCACAACCACTTGAGTGTGTGTGGTCATGTGGATCAAAGTGGTTTGGAAAAGAACACGTGCAATGATACTCCATGTGTTAAACCATGGTCAGAAAGACCCAAAACACAGAGGAATGCAACTGCCACATGTAACAGAGTACCAATGTAACATAAGTTGCACCACCACATCCACTTTAATATGTGTGGTCACGTGGATCAAGGTGGTTTGGAAAAGAATACATGGAATGATACTCCATGTGTCAAACCATGGTCAGAAAGACCAAAAACACAACATAATGCAACTACCACATGTAATGGAGCACCAGTGTGACATAAGTTGCAACACCACACCCACTTGAGTGTGTGTGGTCATGTGGATCAAGGTGGTTTGGAAACAAACACATGCAATGACACTCCATGTGTCAAACCATGGCCAGCAAGCATAAAAACACAGAGGAATGCAACTGCCACATTTAATGGAGCACCAGCGTGACATAAGTTGCGCCACCACACTCACTTGAGTGTGTGTGATCTTGTGGATCAAGGTGGTTTGGAAAAGAACACATGTAATGACACTCATATGTCAAACCATGGTCAAAAAGCCTAAAAATACAGAGGAATTCAACCGCCACGTGTAGTGGGGCACCAGTGTCACATAAGTTGCACCACCACACCCACGTGAGTGTGTGTGGTCTTGTGAATCAAGGTGGTTTGGAAAAGAACACATGTAATAACACTCCATATGTCAAACCATTTTTACAAAGACCAAAAACACAGAGAAATGCAGCTTCCACATGTAATGGAGCACTATTGTGACATAAGTTGCACCAAGTCATGTGGATCGAGGTGGTTTTGAAAAGAACACATGCAATGACAGTCCATGTGTGAAGACATGGCTAGAAAGCCCAAAAACATAGATGAATGCAACTGCCACATGTAATGGAGCACCAGCGTGACATAAGTTGTACCACCACACCCACTTGCGCGTGTCTAGACATGTCGATCAAGGTGGTTTGGGAAAAACGCATGCAATGACACTCCATTTGTCAAACTATGGTCATAAAGCCCAAAACACAAAGGAATGCAATAGCCACATGTAATGCAGCACCCGTGTGACAAAAGTTGCACCACCAAAACACACTTGAGTGTGTGTGGTCATGTGGATAAGGGTGGATTAGAAACGAACACATCCAATGACACTCATGTGTCAACCCATCGTCATAAATCCCCAAAACACAGGAATGCAACTGCCTCATTTAATGGAGCACCAGTGTGACATAAGTTGCACCACCACACCCACTTGAGTGTGTGTGGTCATGTGGATAAAGGTGGTTTGGAAAAGAACACATGCAATGACAATCACATGTGTCAAACCATGGTCAGGAAGGCCAAAAACACAGAGGAATGCAACTTCCACATGTAATGGAGCACCAGTGTGACATAAGTTGCACCACCACACCCACTTGAGTGTGTGGTCATGTGGATCAAGGTGGTTTGGAAAAGAACACTTGCAATGACACTCCATGTGTCAAACCATGGTTAGAAAACCCAAAAACATAGTGGATTGCAACTGCCACATGTAATGGAGAACCGATGTGACATAAGTTGCGCCACCACACCCACTTGATTGTGTGTGGACATGTGGATCAAGGTGGTTGGGAAATAACACATGCAATGACACTCCATGTGTCAAACCATGGTCAGAAAACCAAGAAAAAAAAGAGAAATGGAACTACCACATTTAATGGAGCACCAGTGTGACATACGTTTCACCACCACACGCACTTGAGTGTGTCTGGTCATGCGGATCAAGGTGGTTTGGAAAAAACACATGCAATGACACTGCATGTGTCAAACCATGGCTAGAAATCGCAAAAACATAGAGGAATGCAACTGCAACATGTAATGGAGCACCAGTGTGACAAAAGTTGCACCACCACACCCATTTGAGTGTGTGTGGTCTTGTGAATCAAGGTGGTTTGGAAAAGAACACATGTAATAACACTCCATATGTCAAACCATGGTTAGAAAGACCAAAAACACGGAGAAATGTAGCTTCCACATGTAATGGAGCACTAGTGTGACATAAGTTGCACCTATTCATGTGGATCAAGGTGGTTTGGAAAAGAACACATGCAATGACAGTCCATGTGTGAAGACATGGCTAGAAAGCCCAAAAACATAGAGCAATGCAACTGCCACATGTAATGGAGCACCAGCGTGACATAAGTTGTACCACCACACCCACTTGCGCGTGTGTGGACATGTGGATCAAGGTGGTTTAGGAAAAACACATGCAATGACACTCCATTTGTCAAACCATGGTCATCAAGCCCAAAACACAAAGGAATGCAATAGCCACATGTAATGCAGCACCCGTGTGACAAAAGTTGCACCACCAAAACACACTTGAGTGTGTGTGGTCATGTGGATAAGGGTGGATTAGAAACAAACACATTCAATGACACTCATGTGTGAAGCCATCGTCATAAATCCCCAAAACACAGGAATGCAACTGCCTCATTTAATGGAGCACCAGTGTGACATAAGTTGCACCACCACACCCACTTGAGTGTGTGTGGTCATGTGGATAAAGGTGGTTTGGAAAAGAACACATGCAATGACACTCACATGTGTCAAACCATGGTTAGTAAGCCCAAAAACATAGAGGAATGCAACTTCCACATGTAATGGAGTACCAGTGTGACATAAGTTGCACCACCACACCCACTTGAGTGTGTGGTCATGTGGATCAAGGTGGTTTGGAAAAGAACACTTGAAATGACACTCCATGTGTCAAACCATGGTTAGAAAACCCAAAAACATAGTGGATTGCAACTGCCACATGTAATGGCGAACCAATGTGACATAAGTTGCGCCACCACACCCACTTGATTGTGTGTGGACATGTGGATCAAGGTGGTTGGGAAAATAACACATGCAATGACACTCCATGTCTCAAACCATGGTCAGAAAACCCAGAAAAAAAGAGAAATGGAACTACCACATTTAATGGAGCACCAGTGTGACATAAATTTCACCACCACACCCACTTGAGTGTGTCTGGTCAGGTGGATCAAGGTGGTTTGCAAAAAACACATGCAATGAGACTGCATGTGTCAAACCATGGTCAGAAATCGCAAAAACATAGAGGAATGCAACTGCCACATGTAATGGAGCACCAGTGTGACAAAAGTTGCACCACCACACCCATTTGAGTGTGTGTGGACATGTGGATCAAGGTGGTTTGGAAAAGAACACATGCAATGACAGTACATATGTCAAACCATGGTCATAAAGCCTAAAAACATAGAGGAATGCAACTACCACATGTAGTGGAGCACTAGTGTGACATAAGTTCACCACCACACTCACTTGAGTATGTGTGGTCATATGGATCAAGGTGGTTTGGAAAAGAACATATGAAATGACACTCCATGTGTCAAACCATGGTCAAAAAGCCAAAAACCGAGAGGAATGCAACTGCCACGTGTAATGGAGCACCAATGTGACATAAGTTGCACCTAGTCATGTGGATCAAGGTGGTTTGGAAAACATCACATACAATGACACTCCATGTGTGGTCACATGGCCAGAAAGCCCAAAAACACAGAGGAATGCTACTGTCACATGTAATGGAGCACCAGCGTGACATAACTTGCACCACCAGACCCACTTGCGCGTGTGTGGTCATGTGGATCAAGGTGGTTTGGGAAAAACACATGCAATGACACTCCATGTGTCAAATCATGGTCATAAGGCCCAAAAAACATACAGGAATGCAACTGCCACATATAATGGAGCACCAGTGTGACATAAGTTGCACCACCACACCCACTTGAGTGTGTGTGGTCATGTGGATCAAAGTGGTTTGGAAAAGAACACATGAAATGACACTCCATGTGTTAAACCATGGTCAGAAAGACCCAAAACACAGAGGAATGCAACTGCCACATGTAATGGGACATTAGTGTGACATAAGTTGCACCACCACACCCACTTGAGTGTGTGTGGACATGTGGATCAAGGTGGTTTGTAAAAGAACACATGCAATGATACTCCATGTGTCAACCCATGGTCAGAAAGACCCAAAACACAGAGGAATGCAACTACCACATGTAATGGAGTACTAGTGTGACATAAGTTGCAACGCCACATCCACTTTAGTGTGTGTGGTCATGTGGATCAAGGTGGTATGGAAAAAACACATGCAAGGACACTCCATGTGTCAAACCATGGTCAGAAATCCCAAAAACATAGAGGAATGCAACTGCCACATGTAATGCAGCACCAGTGTGACATAAGTTGCACCACCACACCCACTTGAGTTTGTGTGGACATGTGGATCAAGGTGGTTTGGAAAACAACACATGTAATGATAGTACATATGTCAAACCATGGTCATAAGGCCTAAAAACATAGAGGAATGCAACTACCACATGTAGTGGAGCACTAGTGTGACATAAGTTGACCCACCACACCCACTTGAGTGTGTGTGGTCATGTGGATCAAGGTGATTTAGAAAAGAACACATGCAATGACACTCCATGTGTCAAACCATGGTCAAAAAACAAAAACCCAGAGTAATGTAACTTCCACATGTAATGGAGCACTAGTGTGACATAAGTTGCACCTAGTCATGGGGATCAAGGTGGTTTGGAAAAGAAGACATGGAATGACAGTCCATGTGTGAAGACATGGCTAGAAAGCCCAAAAACATAGAGCAATGCAACTGCCACATGTAATGGAGCACCAGGGTGACATAAGTAGTACCACCACACCCACTTGCGCGTGTGTGGACATGTGGATCAAGGTGGTTTGGGAAAAACACATGCAATGACACTCCATTTGTCAAACCATGGTCATAAAGCCCAAAACACAAAGGAATGCAATAGCCACATGTAATGCAGCACCCGTGTGACAAAAGTTGCACCACCAAAACACACTTGAGTGTGTGTGGTCATGTGGATAAGGGTGGATTAGAAACAAACACATCCAATGACACTCATGTGTGAAGCCATCGTCATAAATCCCCAAAAAACAGGAATGCAACTGCCTCATTTAATGGAGCACCAGTGTGACATAAGTTGCACCACCACACCCACTTGAGTGTGTGTGGTCATTTGGATAAAGGTGGTTTGGAAAAGAACACATGCAATGACACTCACATGTGTCAAACCATTGTCAGTAAGCCCAAAAACACAGAGGAATGCAACTTCCACGTGTAATGGAGTACCAGTGTGACATAAGTTGCACCACCACACCCACTTGAGTGTGTGGTCATGTGGATCAAGGTGGTTTGGAAAAGAACACTTGCAATGACACTGTCAAACCATGGTTAGAAAACCCAAAAACATAGTGGATTGCAACTGCCACATGTAATGGAGAACCAGTGTGACATAAGTTGCGCCACCACACCCACTTGATTGTGTGTGGACATGTGGATCAAGGTGGTTGGGAAAATAACACATGCAATGACACTCCATGTCTCAAACCATGGTCAGAAAACCCAGAAAAAAAGAGAAATGGAACTACCACATTTAATGGAGCACCAATGTGACATAAGTTTCACCACCACACCCACTTGAGTGTGTCTGGTCATGTGGATCAAGGTGGTTTGGAAAAAACACATGCAATGAGACTGCATGTGTCAAACCATGGTCAGAAATTGCAAAAACATAGAGGAATGCAACTGCCACATGTAATGGAGCACCAGTGTGACATAAGTTGCACCACCACACCCATTTGAGTGTGTGTGGACATGTGGGTCAAGGTGGTTTGGAAAAGAACACATGCAATGACAGTACATATGTCAAACCATGGTCATAAAGCCTAAAAACATAGAGGAATGCAACTACCACATGTAGTGGAGCACTAGTGTGACATAAGTTACACCACCACACTCACTTGAGTATGTGTGGTCATATGGATCAAGGTGGTTGGGAATAGAACATATGAAATGACACTCCATGTGTCAAACCATGGTCAAAAAGCCAAAAACCGAGAGGAATGCAACTGCCACATGTAATGGAGCACCAATGTGACATAAGTTGCACCTAGTCATGTGGATCAAGGTGGTTTGGAAAACATCACATACAATGACACTCCATGTGTGGACACATGGCCAGAAAGCCCAAAAACACAGAGGAATGCTACTGTCACATGTAATGGAGCACCAACGTGACATAACTTGCACCACCAGACCCACTTGCGCGTGTGTGGTCATGTGGATGAAGGTGGTTTGGGAAAAACACATGCAATGACACTCCATGTGTCAAATCATGGTCATAAAGCCCAAAAAACATACAGGAATGCAACTGCCACATATAATGGAGCACCAGTGTGACATAAGTTGCACCACTACACCCACTTGAGTGTGTGTGGTCATGTGGATCAAAGTGGTTTGGAAAAGAACACATGAAATGACACTCCATGTGTTAAACCATGGTCAGAAAGACCCAAAACACAGAGGAATGCAACTGCCACATGTAATGGGACATTAGTGTGACATAAGTTGCACCACCACACCCACTTGAGTGTGTGTGGACATGTGGATCAAGGTGGTTTGTAAAAGAACACATGCAATGATACTCCATGTGTCAACCCATGGACAGAAAGACCCAAAACACAGAGGAATGCAACTACCACATGTAATGGAGTACTAGTGTGACATAAGTTGCAACGCCACATCCACTTTAGTGTGTGTGGTCATGTGGATCAAGGTGGTATGGAAAAAACACATGCAAGGACACTCCATGTGTCAAACCATGGTCAGAAATCCCAAAAACATAGAGGAATGCAACTGCCACATGTAATGCAGCACCAGTGTGACATAAGTTGCACCACCACACCCACTTGAGTGTGTGTGGACATGTGGATCAAGGTGGTTTGGAAAACAACACATGTAATGGTAGTACATATGTCAAACCATGGTCATAAAGCCTAAAAACATAGAGGAATGCAACTACCACATGTAGTGGAGCACTAGTGTGACATAAGTTGACCCACCACACCCACTTGAGTGTGTGTGGTCATGTGGATCAAGGTGGTTTAGAAAAGAACACATGCAATGACACTCCATGTGTCAAACCATGGTCAAAAAACAAAAACACAGAGGAATGTAACTTCCACATGTAATGGAGCACTAGTGTGACATAAGTTGCACCTAGTCATGTGGATCAAGGTGGTTTGGAAAAGAACACATGCAATGACAGTCCATGTGTGAAGACATGGCTAGAAAGCCCAAAAACATAGAGGAATGCAACTGCCACATGTAATGGAGCACCAGGGTGACATAAGTTGTACCACCACACCCACTTGCGCGTGTGTGGACATGCGGATCAAGGTGGTTTGGGAAAAACACATGCAATGACACTCCATTTGTCAAACCATGGTCATAAAGCCCAAAACACAAAGGAATGCAATAGCCACATGTAATGCAGCACCCGTGTGACAAAAGTTGCACCACCAAAACACACTTGAGTGTGTGTGGTCATGTGGATAAGGGTGGATTAGAAACGAACACATGCAATGACACTCATGTGTCAAGCCATCGTCATAAATCCCCAAAACACAGGTATGCAACTTCCTCATTTAATGGAGCACTAGTGTGACATAAGTTGCACCACCACACCCACTTGTGTGTGTGTGGTCATGTGGATAAAGGTGGTTTGGAAAAGAACACATGCAATGACCCTCACATGTGTCAAACCATGGTCAGTAAGCCCAAAAACACAGAGGAATGCAACTTCCACATGTAATGGAGCACTAGTGTGACATAAGTTGCACCACCACACCCACTTGAGTGTGTGGTCATGTGGATCAAGGTGGTTAAGAAAACTTGCAATGACACTCCATGTGTCAAACCATGGTTAGAAAACCCAAAAACAAAGTGGATTGCAACTGCCACATGTAATGGAGAACCAATGTGACATAAGTTGCGCCACCACACCCACTTGAATGTGTGTGGACATGTGGATCAAGGTGGTTCGGAAAAGAACACATGCAATGACACTCCATGTGTCAAACCATGGTCAGAAAACCTAGAAAAAAAGAGAAATGGAACTACCACATTTAATGGAGCACCAGTGTGACATAAGTTTCACCACCAGACCCACTTGAGTGTGTCTGGTCATGTGGATCAAGGTGGTTTGGAAAAAACATATGCAATGACACTGCATGTGTTAAACCATGGTTAGAAATCGCAAAAACATAGAGGAATGCAACTGCCACATGTAATGGAGGACCAGTGTGACAAAAGGTGCACCACCACACCCATTTTAATGTGTGTGGACATGTGGATCAAGGTGGTTTGGAAAGGAACACATGCAATGACAGTACATATGTCAAACCATGGTCATAAAGCCTAAAAACATAGAGGAATGCAACTACCACATGTAGTGGAGCACTAGTGTGACATAAGTTGCACCACCACACTCACTTGAGTATGTGTGGTCATATGGATCAAGGTGGTTTGGAAAAGAACATATGAAATGACACTCCATGTGTCAAACCATGGTCAAAAAGCCTAAAACCGAGAGGAATGCAACTGCCACATGTAATGGAGCACCAATGTGACATAAGTTGCACCTAGTCATGTGGATCAAGGTGGTTTGGAAAACATCAGATGCAATGACACTCCATGTGTGGACACATGGCCAGAAGGCCCATAAACACAGAGGAATGCTACTGTCACATGTAATGGAGCAACAACGTGACATAACTTGCACCACCACACCCACTTGCGCGTGTGTGGTCATGTGGATCAAGGTGGTTTGGGAAAAACACATGAAATAACACTCCATGTGTCAAACCATGGTCATAAAGCCCAAAAAACATACAGGAATGCAACTGCCACATATAATAGAGCACCAGGGTGGCATAAGTTGCACCACCGCACCCACTTGAGTGTGTGTGGTCATGTGGATCAAAGTGGTTTGGAAAAGAACACATGCAATGACACTCCATGTGTTAAACCATGGTCAGAAAGACCCAAAACACAGAGGAATGCAAGTGCCACATGTAATGGGACATTAGTGTGACATAAGTTGCCCCACCACACCCACTTGAGTGTGGACATGTGGATAAAGGTGGTTTGTAAAAGAACACATGCAATGATACTCCATGTGTCAACCCATGGTCAGAAAGACCCAAAACACAGAGGAATGCAACTACCACATGTAATGGAGTACTAGTGTGACATAAGTTGCACCGCCACATCCAATTTAGTGTGTGTGGTCATGTGGATCAAGGTGGTATGGAAAAAACACATGCAAGGACACTCCATGTGTCAAACCATGGTCAGAAATCCCAAAAACATAGAGGAATGCAACTGCCACATGTAATGCAGCACCAGTGTGACATAAGTTGCACCACCACACCCACTTGAGTGTGTGTGGACATGTGTATCAAGGTGGTTTGGAAAAGAACACATGTAATGACAGTACATATGTCAAACCATGGTCATAAAGCCTAAAAACATAGAGGAATGGACTACCACATGTAGTGGAGCACTAGTGTGACATAAGTTGCCCCACCACACCCACTTGAGTGTGTGTGGTCATGTGGATCAAGGTGGTTTGGAAAAGAACAAATGCAATGACACTCCATGTTTCAAACGATGGTCAAAAAACAAAAACACAGAGGAATGTAACTTGCACATGTAATGGAGCACCAGTGTGACATAAGTTGCACCTAGTCATGTGGATCAAGGTGGTTTGGAAAACAACACATGCAATGACACTCCATTTGTGAAGACATGGCTAGAAAGCCCAAAAACATAGATGAATGCAACTGCCACATTTAATGGAGCACCATCGTGACATAAGTTGTACCACCACACCCACTTGCGCGTGTCTGGACATGTGGATCAAGGTGGTTTGGGAAAAACTCATGCAATGACACTCCATTTGTCAAACCATGGTCATAAAGCCCAAAAAATAGAGGAATACAACTACCACATATAATGGAGCACCAGCGTGACATATGTTGGTCTACCACACCCACTTGAGTGTGTGTGGTCATGTGGATCAAAGTGGTTTGGAAAAGAACACATGCAATGATACTCCATGTGTTAAACTATGGTCAGAAAGACCCAAAACACAGAGGAATGCAACTACCACATGTAATGGAGTACCAATGTAACATAAGTTGCACCACCACATCCACTTTAGTATGTGCGGTCACGTGGATCAAGGTGGTTTCGAAAAGAATACATGCAATGATACTCCAAGTGTCAAACCATGGTCAGAAACCCCAAAAACATAGCATAATGCAACTACCACATGTAATGGAGCACAAGTGTGACATAAGTTGCAACACCACACCCACTTGAGTGTGTGTGGTCATGTGGATCAAGGTGGTTTGGAAACAAACACATGCAATGACACTCCATGTGTCAAACCATGGCTAGCAAGCATAAAAACACAGAGGAATGCAACTGCCACATTTAATGGAGCACCAACGTGACATAAGTTGCGCCACCACTCCCACTTGAGTGTGTGTGATCTTGTGGATCAAGGTGGTTTGGAAAAGAACACATGTAATGACACTCATATGTCAAACCATGGTCAGAAAGCATAAAAATACAGAGGAATTCAACCGCCACATGTAATGGGGCACCAGTGTGACATAAGTTGCACCACCACACCCACGTGAGTGTTTGTGGTCTTGTGAATCAAGGTGGTTTGGAAAAGAACACATGTAATAACACTCCATATGTCAAACCATGGTTAGAAAGACCAAAAACATAGAGAAATGCAGCTTCCACATGTAATACAGCACCAGTGTGACATAAGGTGTACCACCACACCTCTTGAATGTGTGTGGACATTTGGATCAAGATGGTTTGGAAAAGAACACATGCAATGACACTCCATGTGGCAAACCATGGTCATAAAGCCGAAAAGCACAAAGGAATGCAATAGCCACATGTAATGCAGCACCCGTATGACAAAAGTTGCACCACCAAAAATCACTTGAGTGTGTGTGGTCATGTGGATAAGGGTGGATTAGAAACGAACACATGCAATAACACTCATGTGTCAAGCCATCATCAGAAATCCCCAAAACACAGAGGAATGCAACCGCCTCATGTAATGGAGCACTAGTGTGACATAAGTTGCACCACCACACCCACTTGAGTGTGTGTGGTCATGTGGATCAAGGTGGTTTGGAAAAGAACACATGCAATGATACTCAGATGTGTCAAACCATGGTCAGTAAGCCCAAAATCACAGAGGAATGAAACTGCCCACATGTAATGGAGAACCAGTGTGACATAAGTTGCGCCACCACTTGAGCATGTGTGGACATGTGGACCAAGGTGGTTGGGAAAAGAACACATGCAATGACACTCCATGTGTCAAACCATGGTCAGAAAACCCCAAAACAAAGAGAAATGGAACTACCACATGTTATGGAGCACTAGTGTGACATAAGTTTCACCACCACACCCACTTGAGTGTGTGTGCACATGTGGATCAAGGTGGTTTGGAAAAGAACACATGCAATGACAGTACATATGCCAAACCATGGTCATAAAGCCTACAAACATAGAGAAATGAAACTACCACATGTAGTGGAGCACTAGTGTGACATAAGTTGCACCACCACACTCACTTGAGTGTGTGTGGTCATATGGATCAAGGTGGTTTGGCAAAGAACACATGCAATGACACTCCATGTGTCAAACCATGGTCAAAAAACCAAAAACCGAGAGGAATGCAACTGCCACATGTAATGGGGCTCCAGTGTGACATAAGTTGCACCTAGTCATGTGGATCAAGGTGGTTTGGAAAAAACACATGCAATGACACTCCATGTGACAAACCATGGTCAGAAAGACCCAAAACATAGAGGAATACAGCTGCCACATGTAAGGGGGCACCAGTGTGACATAAGTTGCACCACCACACCCACTTGAGTGTATGTGTACATGTGGATCAAGGTGGTTTGGAAAATAACACCTGCAATTATACTCCATGTGTCAAACCATGGTCAGAAAGACCCAAACATAGAGGAACGCAACTATCACATGTAATGGAGTACTAGTGTGACATAAGTTGCACCACGACATCCACATTAGTGTGTGTGGTCATGTTGATCAAGGTGGTTTGGAAAAAACACATGCAATGACACTCCATGTGTCAAACTATGGTCAGGAATTCCAAAAACATCGAGGAATGCAACTCCCACATGTAATGGAGCACCAGTGTGACATAAGTTGCACCACCACACTCAGTTGAGTGTGTGTGGACATGTGGATCAAGGTGGTTTGGAAAAGAACACATGCAATGACATTACATATGTCAAACCATGGTCATACAGCCTAAAAACATAGAGGAATGCAACTACCACATGAAGTGGACCACTAGTGTGACATAAGTTGCACCACCACACCCACTTGAGTGTGTGTGGTCATGTGGATCAAGGTGGTTTGGAAAAGAACACATGCAATGACACTCCATGTGTCAAACCATGGTCAAAAAACAAAAACACAGAGGAATGTAACTTCCACATGTTATGGAGCACTAGTGTGACATAAGTCGCACCTATTCACGTGGATCAGGTGGTTTGGAAAAGAACACATGCAATGACACTCCATGTCTGAAGACATGGCCCGAAAGCACAAAAACATAGAGGAATGCAACTGCCACATGTAATGGAGCACCAGCGTGACATAAGTTGTACCACCACACCCACTTGTGCGTGTGTGGACATGTGGATCAAGGTGGTTTGGGAAAAACACATGCAATGACACTCCATGTGTCAAACCATGGTCATAAAGCCCAAAAAACATAGGGGAATACAACTGCCACATGTAATGGAGCACTAGTGTGACATAAGTTGTACCACCACACCCACCTGAGTGTGTGTGGTCATGTGGATCAAAGTGGTTTGGAAAAGAACACATGCTATGACACTCCATCTGTCAAACCATGGTCAGAAAGACCCAAAACACAGAGGAATGCATCTACCACATGTAATGGAGTACCAGTGTGACATAAGTTGCACCACCACATCCACTTTAGTGTGTGCGGTCACGTGGATCAAGGTGGTTTGGAAAAGAATACATGCAATGACACTCTATGTGTCAAACTATGGTCAAAATGCCCAAAAACACAGCATAATGCAACTACCACATGTAATGGAGCACCAGTGTGACATAAGTTGCAACACCACATCCACTTGAGTGTGTGTGTGCTCAGGTGGATGAAGGTGGTTTGGAAACAAACACATGTAATGCCACTCCATGTGTCGAACCATGGCCAGCAAGCATAAACACAGAGGAATGCAACTGCCACATTTAATGGAGCACCAATGTGTCATAAGTTGCGCCACCACACCCACTTGAGTGTGTGTGATCTTGTGGATCAAGGTGGGTTGGAAAAGAACACATGTAATGACACTCATATGTCAAACCATGGTCAAAAAGCCTAAAAATACAGAGAAATGCAACTGCCACATGTAATGGGGATATCTGTCGGGGGGATGACCTCTGGATACCCCAACCAGACAAGAACTATGGCAGTCGGATCGCGCCCGGCGGGCTGAGCGCAACCGTACAAGACAAGTCAAGATGGCTATCTCGCGGTAGCCGGAGCGGGGAGAAGAAACCGGCTACAGCAGCACAACACGAACCAATGAGGAGGACTGGGCAACGTGCAGTACAGTGCGCGGTACGCCCTGGTACGACGACAAGACTTTGCGGGGTGACGCGGGAACAGTGGCCCGGTGCTGACGACAGGCTCGCACGGCGTTCACTGTGCCCACGACAACCATACTGCTCATACTCTGATGGGATATAGTTGTACCAGATACTGTAGATGACCAGCCGGCTAGGATCCACCTGTGGGGCCCGCCAACCAGACTGGCCAGTGATACCGTTGCCTCTCTCCCTATATAAGGAGAGGCAAGGCCTCAGTAGAAAGGGTTGGTTTGTGTGCCTTTAAGGCAGTTGCTAGAGGTACAGCTCGAGGAGCCTTGTAGCCCGTATATTGCTCATAGTTAGATCGGCAGGATTAGGAGCTTTACCTCATCACGAGGGCTCCAAACCTGGGTACTTCCTACGTCCAGCTACGCTTGCTTGTATCCAATCCCGCCTGCGGACGCTGTCGATAGCTTCCCTGCTAGTCCCCACACCTCTATCTAACCGGCTTAGGTACTGCCGTTCCCAATACAACGACAGTCGGCGCCCACCATGGGGAAAATGGCTTCGACCGGAGTCACGTTCCGCACGGGACCCCGCACTTCAGCCGGTGAGCACGTGGCCTCCGGCCTGGTGCTCATGCTCGGCAAATTCGACTGTGTCATCAACAATGCTTCCTGCTTCGCCGGAACCTCCTTCCCGGCGAATGGCTCCATCCTACTTTTCGGCGACCTCCCCGTCTACGTCGCCACTGTTCCGGAGCATTTCCCTAGGGAGATCGTCTCCGTTGCCGAGCTGCCACATCTGGGCAGCCGCACCTCCATCGCTTCCCGCGGCATCGAGGTCATGATGGCAGGCTCGAACTCTCACCCCCGCCAGCCGTGGGAGCGGGGCGCGGACGAGGGCGGAACCTCCGCGCCACCACAGCCCCGGAACCCGGTGGAGGAGGCCATTGATCGGCTCCTCATGTCGGTTAACCTCGGGGATAACCCGGAGGAGGCGGAGGCCATGTTCGCCATGGAGAGACAACTTCTCCTCCAGGAGGCCATGGAGCTAGCGGCAACCCGCAAGAAACTTGAGATCACCCGGCGCGAGTATGACCACGCACACGGTTTCACTCCGGCTACCGCGGAGCGGAGCCAGTGCGGCCAGGTGCGACACCAGGGTGGCGAGCTAGGCGGAAGGATGGAGAAGGACGGGGAGCCGGATCCCGCACCCGCACTCATCTGGTCCACCTACAACAAGCCCATCAAGAACCTGCGCACGGCGCGAGCCGCAGCAGAAGAGCTGCCCAACTTAGAGGGCGAGGAGCGAGCCCGCCAGCATGCTCGAGTGTAGGGGCTCCTCTGGATCACGAACGAGCAGGCCGACACCAACCGGCAGATGCAGGAGGACCCCAGCTAGTCCAAGGGGAGCAGGCCACCCGCCAACAGCAATGGCGCGCCTCGCGACACCCAACAGGCATCCTCCCCTCAGCCGGCCAAGGCCCGCAGCAAGCGTCGTGGTTCGGGCAACAAGGGCAAACTGCGCTAGGAGCAAACGGTGAACAACAACCCACCGCCTCCCCCTCCCCCAACCGGAGCGCCAAGACCCGCCGGTTCCCATCTCTCAGGCCGAGTGGGAGCGCCCAACCCGGATCGCCCGGATGCCCGTGACCGCATCGAGCTCTTCGCTCAGGTGCGTGTTACGGAGGAAGAAGACTCCACCAGACCGGTTTGTTTTGGACCCCTCATCCAGAACGAGCCGTTTCCAGAGAAGTTCACCCTGCCGAGGGACACCCGCAAGTATGATAGCAGTATGAAGCCGGAAGACTGGCTAACCGACTATGCTACGACAGTCGGCATTGCCCACGGGAACAAGCGCACATCCGTGTGCTATTTACCCCTCATGCTAACTAGGTCGACAAGGACATGGCTCAACAGCCTCGCACCCAACAGCACCAACGCCTGGCCAGACTTCGAGAAGGTGTTCGTCCGCAACTTCAGTGGCACGTACAAGCATCCAGGACGCCCACGCGACCTGGCCTTGTGTGTCCAGGGCGACCGCGAGACCGACCGCGAGTACCTCGCTAAGTGGACGGAGCTGCGCAACACTTGCGAGGGCATCCTAGAGAGCCAAGCCATTGGTTTCTTAATCGAGGGATTCCGAGAATGCACCATGCTTCGTCACCGGCTACTGTGCGTCGAGCCGAAAACCATGGCGGAGCTCATGACGGTAGCGGACCAGTACGCCATGGCGGGTGCCGCCATGAAGAAGCCCCTCCGAGTAAATGCTGACGGGCGTCCGACTCCTACGGAGCCGGCTCGCGACCGTCCGAGCAATCCGACTGGAGAAGCCGGATCTTCCAGGTGCCACGACAACGACAACCGGTTCCATGGGGACCGCCAGGCCGGACAGCAGAAGCTCGCTACCACGCGCGGCAGTACAATGTTGTGGAGGGTGCGCCCGATGCACCGGCTAGCGATGTAAGAAGCCAGAAGCCACGGCTCACCTTCGACCAGATGTTTGACGGCCCGTGCAAGTGGCATAGCGGTCCCTTCAAACCGGCTACGCACACCACCCGGAACTGCAGCTGGACTCGCCAGCTAAAAGACCAGGGCAACCAGCAACGTCTTCCCCCGCCCCCTCCTGGTGGACCATCACCACCGGCTAGGGGAGCCGGTAATGATGGTAACGGCGACAACGGCAGCAACAACAACAACGGCTACCCCCAGCCGCACGCTGCCTACCACATCTTCGAGACGGAGCTGGATGACAAGCACAGCCGCAGGTGACGCTCCAAGGAGGTCAACGCCATCGTCTCCCCAGTCCCCTAGTACCTGAACTGGTCGGAAACCCCCATTACCTGGAGCCGAGAAGACCAGCCGGAGCAGCTGCCGACTCCCGGGGGCTACGCCATGGTGCTCGATCCCCTGATCCTCTCCAACAAACGCACCTACCGCTTCTCGTGCGTCCTCATCGACGGAGGCAGCAGCCTTAACCTTCTCTACCGGTCTTCGCTAGAGAAGCTGGGCATTCGCGAATGCGACCTGCGCCCGACTACCGCAACATTCCATGGCGTACTGCCAGGACCAGCTTGTGCCCCACTGGGTAAAATCCAGCTGGACGTCATCTTCAGGACCGAGGATAACTTCCGCCGTGACCCGATTTTGTTCGAGGTGGTAAACCTAACGAGCTCCTACCATGCTCTCCTCGGGCGCCCCGCCCTTGCCAAATTCATGGCCATCCCCCACTACGCGTACCTCAAGACGAAGATGCCGGGACCAAACGGCGTGATCACTGTCGCCGGCTGCTTCAGGCGGTCGATAGAGTGCGCCTCAGCCGGTTCTGGGACTGGAAGAGGCCCTCATCATAGCCGAAGAGAAGCACGTGATCATGCGCAACGTGGCCATGGCCCAACAAGATATGCTGGCTAGCAGCAAGCCGGCTGGAGAAGGATCTTTCCAACCGGCAAAGGAGATGAACAGGATCCTGCTTGACCCCTCTGACCCGACCAAATTCGTCACCATTGGTGCCAACTTGGACAGCAAATAGGAAGGCGCGCTCATCGACTTCCTCCGTGAGAATCGGTATATCTTCGCATGGTCACCCAAGGACATGCCAGGTGTACCGAGGGAGTTCCCCGAGCACTCACTTCACGTGCGGCCGGATGCCAAGCCGGTCAAGCAACCTCTGCACCAGTTCGCAGAGGAGAGGAGGAAGATTATCGGTGACGAGATCACCCGGCTCCTCGCAGCCGGGTTCATCATGGAAGTATACCACCCGGACTGTCTAGCAAACCTAGTCCTAGTGCTGAAGAAAAACAAGACCTGGCACATGTGTATCGACTACACCAGCCTGAACAAGGCGTGCCTGAAAGACCCATTCGCATTGCCCCGTATCGATCAAGTCATCGATTCCACGTCCGGCTGCGATTTGTTGTCCTTTTTAGAACATTATTCCGGCTACAATCAGATCCAGCTAAACCCGGCTTACCAGATAAAAACATCGTTCATCACCCCGTACGGGGATTTCTGCTATGTAACCATGCCTTTCGGTCTGAAGAATGCAGGCGCTACCTATCAGCACTGCATGCAGAAGTGCTTGCACTCGCAGATCGACCGAAAGATGCAAGCTTATGTGGACGATGTGGTCACCAAGACCAAGGAGAAGCGCACCCTCCTCGAAGACTTGGGAGAGACATTTGGCAACCTCCGGCAATACCAGATGAAGTTGAACCCGAAGAAATGCGTCTTTGGAGTCCCATCCGGCCAACCACTCGGTTTCCTCGTATCGCAACGAGGGATCGAGGCGAATCCGGAAAAGATCGCAGCCATCGAAAGGATGCAGCCGTCCAGGAGCCTGCTTGGAGTCTAGAAGTTCACCGGATGCCTCGCCTCCCTCAGCCATTTCGTCAGCCGGCTAGGAGAGAAGCCACTCCCATTGTACCAGCTAACGAAGAAGATGGACAAGTTCTCCTAGACCTCGCAAACCAATGCCACCTTTCATGACCTCAAGCGCATGCTATCCATAGCGTCGGTTCTAGCCACGCCGGCTAGCAAGGAGCCGATGTTGCTCTATATAGCAGCCATCAGCCGGGTCATCAGCGTTGTCCTGGTGGTGGAGCGCGCCGAGGAAGGAAAGGCTCATCCGATTCAGCGACCCGTCTACTACCTCAGTGAGGTTCTCTCCCTCTCCAAGCAGAACTACCCCCATTACAAGAAGATGTGTTATGGCGTATACCTAGCATGCAAGAAGCTCAAGCACTACTTCCAGGAGCATCCGATTAAGGTCGTGTGCACCGCACCCCTTTTGGAAATCATCAGCAACAAGAATGCCACCGGCTGAGTTGCCAAGTGGGCCATCGAGCTCGCCGCCTACTCCATCCAGTATGAGCCCCGGCTCACGATCAAGTCGCAGGCGCTGGCAGATTTCCTCGTCGACTGGGCCGAGACCCTATACCTCCCACCGGTTCCGGACTCGGACCATTAGAGGATGCAATTCGACGGGTCGAAGATGCTCGAGGGCTTGGGAGCCAGCATCGTGCTCACCTCTCCCAAGGGAGACTGGCTGGAGTACATCCTGTAGATCCACTTCAAGGCCTGCAACAACATAGCCGAATACGAGGCACTGGCGCATGGCCTCCGGCTAGCCAAAGAGATTGGTGTCAACCGGATCCTTTGCTTTGGCGATTCGGATCTGGTGGTGCAGCAGGTATCCGGAGACTGGGACGCCCGCGATGTGAACATGGCTCTCTACTGGTTCCACATACAGAAGCTCAACGCTTGCTTCGACGGATGTGAATTTCATCACATCCCTCACGTCAACAATGAGGTAGCCTATTCGCTCGCACGAATCGGATCCACCAGGCAGGCAATCCCACCTAGGGTCTCCTTGGAGCACCTGCGCAAGCCCTGCATCAACCCGACCCCCGAGTCAGATTCCATCATATGGGCAGGGAGCGCCCCGGTTGACGGTGTGGCAGATGCAGAACCAGCAGAACCTCCAAAGAAGAAAGCCCGCACCAACTCCGGCAAGTCAGTACCCTCCGGCTCGCAAGACCTGGGGGCTGCCGACTCGTTAAGCGGCTCGGGGGCTACCGTCCCGGGTACCTCATCTGGACGACCCCCCGACAACCATCAACCGGAGAGCGGAAGCATCCTCGTCATCTGGGAAATACCATCCTGGGCGCAACCCTTCATGAACTACATCGCCAACAGGGAACTTCCGGATGACGAGGTAGAGACCAGGCAAATCCAGCGCCGCGCGCACACATACACCATCATCAACAAAGAATTGTACAAGCGCAGCGTATCCGGCATCTTCCAAAGGTGTGTCGACGTGGACACAGGCTACCGACTGCTCAAGGACATCCACCAGGGCGAGTGCGGGCACCACGCTTCGTCAAGGGCGATAGTCGCCAAGGCGTTTCGCCATGGTTTCTATTGGCCCACTGCCCTCAAGGACGCCGGAGAACTAGTCCGCGCGTGCAATGGGTGCCAAAACTTCTGGCAGCTCAGGCATATGCCGGCTTTGGTGCTCAAGACCATACTGATCGCCTAGCCCTTTGATGTTTTGGGCCTCGACATGGTCGGTCCCTTCAAGCGGCCTCGCGCGGGCATGACCCATCTGCTGGTGGTGGTGGACATTTACAAAGTGGATCGAGGCCAAGCCCATCCGGAAGCTGGACTGGGCGATAGTCGTCACCTTCTTCACCGACATCATCAACCGGTTCGGCTACCACAACGGCATCATTGAGCACCCCGGTAAAACCACTACTAGAAAATCGCTGTGTTTTTGTTTTGTGCATAATCATGACCGCATGCTCAGATCATCATGCCACATTGCATTTAAGCATCGTCATCATCATGCATATTATTTGCCTAAAACTATTTTCCAAAGATCCTATTTTGTTTTTCTACATTATCCCCCTTCTTATTTCAAAATATAAACCGTAGGTCTTCCTAGATATTTTGTTTGTCTAAAAACTATTTGTAAAAGTCTTTTGTATAAAAATAAATAAGCAAACAAAAATAGAGACTATTTTTGTTACCGGGGGAGCCAACCAGCCAGGTCAGTGGCCCGACTAGCCAGCTACTACCCCGGACCAACCCAAAGCCGAGCTAACCCTAACCACCTACCCGACCACACCCTCCACCGTCGTCGCCTCACACATGGTAGCGCGCAGCACACACACACCCCTGCCCACCCATCGGGCGCGCCCCGTGTCCTAGCCTCCCGTGCAACAAACGCAATTGCTGTGCCACGTACACCACCCTGGCCTCGTGCCCACCACCTCGTCTCACCCTGGCCCCACCTTGCTACACCACTTTAGCACGCGCGACCCTGCCCTGGACCCTACACGTGACCGGCCCCACCCCTACCGACAACCACCAACGCGGACCTCAGTCCCGCACGCAAGCAAACCGACCCCACTCCGCACGATCCCCACCTACCATGATCGTCTCCCTCGATCTCGCCTTCCTCATATCTTCCCCTCTGTCGGTCACCACCCTAGCTCCCTCCTCGGCAGAGAGCCTCTCCTCCCCGTCCTGGGTCTCTGCTCTGGCCATCGCGACCTCGATCAGCCAGGCGCAGCCAGCGAGACGCGTCCCCTTCATCGCCTCTCTGGTCGCGCCCTGTCCCCAGTTCTCTGGCCGCCTGCGCGAGCTAGGACCTCGCCGGCCTGGAGGACCTATAGCACCTCAGGACACCTCGCCTCGCGTGCAGGGCAACCGTCACCGCCCGCTCCTGTCCTCATGGCGCCACCCTCCTCTCGGCCGTCCTCTGCCCCCATTGACTCGGATCCCCGCCGCTAGGCCCTGCGAGCCGAGCAGCACCGTGCCGCCGCCCGCCGGAGCCACGCCCTGGCCGCGTCCCCCGTCCCCTCCTTCCTTCCTCTCGCCGTTGACCGCGAGCCAGTGCCGCTGGACCTTCCCCGAGCTTCCTCCATGAGCAGTGCCAGCCACCGTTGGTCGCCTTCACCACCGCTGCCCTGGCCGCGTTGTGCACCGTTGTCCCTGACCTTGTCCGTCCTTCGGTCGTCCCGTTCTTGCTGTGGAGCCTCCCGTCCCGTCGCCGCGTCTGCTAACGCGCAAGCCCCGTCCTCACCGTGCGGTTCCCGTCTCGCCATCCTCTGCGGCCTCCTCCTCTACGCCACCAACCGACGCCGCCGCTCGCCTTCCTGTCCGCTCCGCAGAAGCATCCGGCCCCTGCACCGCGTCCGGCCACCTTACTCCTTCCGCAAGGCCATCATGCCGTGGCCGAACCCGCCGTCTTTTCCCCTACATGTCGTCATCGCTAGTACTCCCTCTGTTTCAAATTACTCCACCGGCGCGCTTATGTAGGTGGGCTAATACTTCGTTATTTTTCATTCAAAAAAATCCTAGAATTTTTGAAATAGATAGTATGAAATGTATATTACGTATACCAAAAATCATAGGAATTTTTTAATAAAAAATGAGAGAATAATAGGCCATCTAGGTAAGCGCGCGCGCGGAGTAATTTGAAATAGAGGGAGTATTAGGTAGTGCTGCTCAGTTTTTGGGAGCCTCTCTGTTTTCCTCTGCCTCAGGTACCCGTGTGCAGCCGGCTATGACTTTGTACAGTACCTAGTACCTGTTGTATGAACAACATCTAGCCATTTTTGCTAGATGCTTGAATTATCCTTTGTTTCTGTTGATGTCTTGTTCTGATCTGTGGCTTCATACGTATAGTTTGAAGGTTTGCACCTATCCCAAACACCGTGAACCGGTATCGAGTGGAGGAAACACCGAGATGGAACCGAAGAATCCCCATAACCTGAACATCCTCGACATGGGCCCGATGGCCAAGACATGAAGACATCTTCTTCATGGAATCGGTGATGCCGAACCCCCAAGACCTCCTTCATGGATTTGAAGCCAGGAACCGAAGACAGATCCCGTAGAGACCGAACCCTGCCGAACCCTTGGAGGCCAAGATCTGCGATCCCGATGTGTGACCCTTTTTCCGAGACCCTTATTTTATAAATGACATCTACCTTGTGCATATGAATTGGCATGCTTGCATACATGTTTATTTGTTTGGGGGTACTTAGTCGATTCACCTCATAATTAAATATGGAGATTATATGCAGGCTATTCTTGTATTATACCGCCTCTATTTAAATTTGTGTAGCGAACCGATGCCATGTTTTGCCTTGTTAATGCAACATTTAAATTGCGGGGTACCTAAATAACTTGAACCTTCTAATTACTTGTCGGGACCCCGGTTCCGCTTAATATTGCCTAATTGCATCGCACCTTTGCCATATCATACATCATACATGCATTATGTCCGATCTTCTGTCGTAGTATTAAATAGTGCATTAAGTGTTTATTTTAGTGCTTTGGTTCTTCGCGGATTAGGCCGTTGAGTGGATGCGAGTATCAACAAGTTCTTCGGATATGAACCATCGGCTATGTTTCCCAAGCGAGCATTCTCCCCCTTTCTACCTATTTTTCATTTAAAATCTTTATTTCCTCCTATTGATCTATTGTTATCCGTGTCACGATGCTTTAGTGTTCCGTACCAGATATATTCCGTGCAGCCTTTATATTGCCTTGGACACCTCCTATTACCTGTTGTTTGCTAGATAGATGGTCTTGCGAGTCATAGTCGCTTGCTAAGGTGCGATCCCATGTCGTGAAGTACCACACAGTTGTTGGAATGTTGTCATATGCTTTACGGTGGAGAGGATCATGACTTTAAATACAACTATTAAATTGCTGGGATAACTAATGGAAGAGGCACCGGTGGGCAATATATGCTATTTGGTTTTTCATGTCCACTTGTGTCCCGTAGGCCCCGAGTACTTGATACCTATTCCTCGACTATTTGCACTATCCACATACGAGAGACTCTATGAATCCCCCTTAGCCAGAGCTTGATTCATTTCTTATTTCTTGGGGCCACAAACTAGTTTGGGGCTTTATTACTATCCTGTACCTATGCCATGCTTTACTGCTTTATTTACGATTATGCGTGGAGCACCTGTACTATTTTGGACCGTGACACGTTTTCGCTGTATCGACAAGCCCAGTCACACTTTCAGGTTCCCAGTCGTTTATCGCTGTCTACACAAACCCTGGGTCCGTCCCGGAGCCGACCAACTTCATTGCGGGTAGCTTAGTGGGGTGGACCCCTGAAATATTTTATGAATCATGTGATTGCTTTGTCGTGAAAACCTCGTTGGGTTTTGATTTAGTTTTTCCGAGGTTGATTGTGTGTGTGTTGCTATTTGTGCACCCCTGTAGGGTAAATCTTTCTCAAAGCCGTGTCCGCGGTTATGGACGACTTGGAGCATAGTATCTCGATCATAGACAAGCATAACTAAAGTAGTGCTATAAATTTGACTTAATATGTGACCAGTAATCAGCTTCACTACAATGGAATGGATAATAAAAGTGCCAACAACTGGTGGAACTGGGGTGTATCATGTCATGTTATACCTGCCTAGTAAGTATCGCAACTCCAATGGAATGAAATAAAAGTGCCAACAACTGCTGGGTTTGGGATATCACATGCTAATTGTATCTGACTAGTAAGTATTGTAACTACAACTGAATGATTAACTAAAAATGCCCACTACTTATGCTATCAGGATGACTCATGCTATCTATATCTGACTAGTAAGTGCTTCAACTATAATGGAATGAATAAAACTGCCAACTCTGTGAGTTCCTCGGTTTGACTTCCTCGTTTGGTCTCGAGAGGGAATACCAGGATGGGTATGATTGGTGTTAGTATCAGGTTGGATTCGAATAGGTCTTTCTTACCCCTCTCTAATAGCCGACAGATGTATCGAGTCTCTATAGGTTTTTTAGTGCATGCTTCGCTGCCGCTTCAGTCCACCATACCTATGTAGGCGAGAGCCGCCGAATTCTAGACTCGCCGTTTACTGGCCTCAGTACTGACCGCTCCCTTTTTCCTTTGCCCTTTGTCGGCACCCTTTTTGTTTTAGCAGGTATGAGATCGACGTCGTTAGCAGGGTTATCCTTCCGGCTTGGCCTGGGCAGGGTTATGGACGCCATTGGTTATTCTTCAGGGCTCTTAGCTCAATTTGCTTCTTATCCATACTCGGATGCTGTATCGTTTTCAAGGTGATTTGGATCTTTGTACTATATATCTGTTATGTGGGTTCTATTGTGGACTATTGTGTACTGATATTACTTTGTTTTCCACCTGCATGAAAGTGCCTGGTGGGCGTCCTTGAATCGTTTCTATGCAGGTTTGGCGGGAAGCGCTAAAACTTGCGTAGGGCAGATTCCAGGTGTTACAAAGTGGTATCAGAGCTCAGCAGTTGCGATACCCCACTGGTCCAGCCTGTAGGATAACCTAGCTAACGGCCGATGTAGAGTGTCAAATCTACTTTTAAAAATCGGTTGGATAGATCTGATTAGGTCTGCTTTTACTCCTTACCTCTATGCTCTTCTCCTCTTACCTTCGCGTGTTTTAAATCTACTCTCTCATCTTTTCTTCGAGTATAGGAATTCTCGTGGCTGGGTTTCCATCGTACCTTCAGGGTTTCTAATCCTTCTTGTTGTAATGGTGCTTTTATATCCGGTCTTCACATTATATGAGGAATCCTTCATTTGATGTATTTTTCCTTTGTCCCTTCTTTGTGCCTTCCGGTGATTTCCAACATGACAACATCTTCTACGCTTGATCTGATAAAGAGAATACATCACTCCTTGGTTTTCCGAAGCTTTTTGAACATCGCTTGACAAGATCTTCAGTCTAAATTCCCCGAGTGGTTACATAATTCTCCTATTCATGTACAGAGTAATGCTTTGGGTGCGCGATGGACTGATCCCCATCCGACTACTCTTATCATTCGCTTATGTACATTGAATTGGTGGATCTATGCAATTTACTCCACTAAAGTTAGGGGTGGCCATATCTTTTGATACCTCTATCTTCGTCTTTGTTTCTCCGGAGTGTTCTCGACGAGTGTGGACAACAACCTCTTGTTGGTGGTGTCGTCGATTTCGACTTGAAGAAAGAATACTAGTTAGTGGTCTCGCGAAGATCTACAGGAAGCGAGAAGATTCAGACCATCGTCCCTCTTCCCCGTAGCATGAGGTTGATCTCGAGGGCGAGATCCATTGTTAGTGGTGTCGAATTGTAGCACCCTGATAAAACCACTACTTGAAAATCGTTGTGTTTTCGTTTTGTGCATCATCATGACCGCATGCTCATGTCATCATGCCACATTGCATTTGAGCATCGTCATCATCATGCATATTATTTGCCTAAAACTATTTTCCAAAAATCCTATTTTGTTTTTCTACTTTATCCCCCTTCTTATTTCAAAATATAAACCGTAGGTCTTCCTAGATATTTTGTTTGTCTAAAAACTATTTGTAAAAGTATTTTGTATAAAAATAAATGTGCGAACAAAAATAAAGACTATTTTTGTTACCGGGGGAGCCAGCCAGCCAGGCCAGTGGCCCAACTAGCCAGCTACTACCCCGGCCCAACCCAAAACCGTGTTAACCCTAACCACCTACCCGACCACACCCTCCACCACCATCGCCTCACACACGGTAGCGCGCAGCACGCGCACCCCTGCCCATCCATCGGGCGTGCCTCGCGTCCCAGCCTCCCGTGCAACACACGGAATTGCCGTGCCGCGTACCCCACCCTGGCTTCGTGCCCACCACCTCGTCTCACACCAGCCCCACCTCGCTACACCACTGTAGCACGCGCGACCCTGCCCTGGACCCTTCACGTGACCGTCCCCACCCCCACCGAAAACCACCGACGCAGACCTCCGTCCTGCACACAAGCGAACCTACCCCACTCCGCACGATCCCCACCTACCACGATCGTCTCCCTCGATCTCGCCTTCCTTTTATCTTCCCCTCTGCCGGTTGCCACCCTAGCTCCCTCCTCGGCAGAGAGTCTCGCCTCCCCGTCCTGGGTCTCTGCACTAGCCATCGTGACCTCCCTCTGCCAGGCGCGGCCAGTGAGACCCACCGCCTTCATCGCCTCTCTGGTCGCGCCTTATCCCCAGTTCTCCAGCCACCTGCGGGAGCCAGGACCTCGCTGGCCTAGAGGACCTCTAGCACCTCAGGCCACCTCACCTCACGCGCAGGGTAACCGTCACCACCCCGCTCCCGTCCTCATGGCGCCACCCTCCTCTCAGCCGTCCTCTACACCCATCGACTTGGATCCCTGCCGCGAGGCCCTGCGAGCCGAGCAGCACCGCGCCACCGCCCGCCGGAGCCGCGCCCTGGCCGTGTCCCCCATCCCCTCCTGCCGTCCCCTCGCCGTTGACCGCGAGCCAGCGCCGCTGGAACTTCCCCGAGCTTCCTCCGCGAGCAGCGCCAGCCAGCGTCGTTCGCCTTCACCGCCGCTGCCCTAGCCGCGCTGCGAGCCACTGTCCCTGACCTCGTCCGCCCTCCAGTCGGCCCGCCCTAACTGTGGAGCCTCCCGTCCCGTTGCCGCGTCTGCTGACGTGCAAGCCCTGTCCTCACCGTGCGGTTCCCATCTCGCCATCCTCCGCGGCCTCCTCCTTTGCGCCACCAACCTACGCCGCCGCTCGCCTTCCTGTCCGCTCCGCAGAAGCCGACGCCCCCTGCACCGCGTTCGGCCACCTTCCTCCTTCCGCAAGGCCGTCATTCCGTGGCCGAACCCGCCGTCTTTGCCCCTACATGTCATCATCGCCAGTACCAGGTAGTGCTGCTAAGTTTTGGGGGCCTCTTTGTTTTCCTCTACCTCAGGTACCCGTGTGCAGTCGGGTATGACCTTGTACAGTACCCAGTACCTGTTGTATGAACAACATCTAGCCATTTTCACTAGATGCTTGAATTATCCTTTGTTTCTGTTGATGTCTTGTTCTGATTTGTGGCTTCATACGTATAGTTTGAATGTTTGCACCTATCCCAAACACCGTGAACTGGTATCGAGTGGAGGAAACACAGAGATGGAACCAAACAATCCCTGAAACCCGAACATCCTCGACATGGGCCCGATGGCCAAGACCTGAAGATATCTTCTTCATGGAACCGGTGATGCCGAACCCCCAAGACCTCCTTCATGGATTTGAAGCCAGGAACCGAAGACAGATCCCGCAGAGACCGAACCCTTGGAGGCCAAGATCTACGATCCCGATGTGTGACCCTTTTTTCGAGACCCTTATTTTATAAATGACATCTACCTTGTGCATATGAATTGTCATGCTTGCGTACATGTTTATTTGTTTGGGGGTACTTGGTCGATTCACCTCATAATTAAATATGGAGATTATATGCGGGCTATTCTTGTATTATACCGCCTCCATTTAAATTTGTGTAGCGAACCGATGCCATGTTTTGCCTTGTTAATGCAACATTTCAATTGCGGGGTACCTAAATAACTTGAACCTTCTAATTACTTGTCGGGACCCCGGTTCCGCTTAATATTGCCTAATTGCATCGCACCTTTGCTATATCATACATCATAAATGCATCATGCGCGATCTTCTTTCGTAGTATTAAATAGTGCATTCGGTGTTTCGTTTAGTGCTTTGGTTCTTCACGGATTAGGCCATTGAGTGGATGCGAGTATCGACAAGTTATTCAGATATGAACCGTCGGCTTTGTTTCCCAGGCGAGCATTCTCCCCCTTTCTACCTATTTTGCATTTATAGTCTTTATTTCCTCCTGTTGATCTATTGCTATCCGTGTCGCGATGCTTTAGTGTTCCGTACCAGACATATTCCGTGCAGCCTTTATATTGCCTTGGACACCTCCTTTTACCTGTTGTTTGGTAGATAGATGGTCTTGCGAGTCGTAGTCGCTTGCTCGGGTGCGATCTCGTGTCGTGAAGTACCACACAGTTGTTGGAATGTTGTCATATGCTTTATGGTGGAGAGGATCATGACTTTAAATACAACTATTAAATTGCTGGGATAACTAATGAAAGAGGCACCGGTGGGCAATATATGCTATTTGGTTTTTCAAGTCCACTTGTGTCCCGTAGGCCCTGAGTACTTGATACTTGTTCCTTGACTATTCGCACTATCCACATACGGGAGACTCTATGAATCCCCCTTAGCCAAAGCTTGATTCATTTCTTATTTCTTGGGGCCACAAACTAGTTTGGGGCTTTATTACTATCCTGTACCTATGCCATGCTTTACTGCTTTATTTACGATTGTGTGTGGAGCACCTGTACTGTTTTGGACCGTGACGCGTTTTTGCTGTATCGACAAGCCCAGTCACACTTTCGGGTTCCCAGTCATTTACCGCCGTCTACACAAACCCTGGGTCCATCTCAGAGCCGGCCAACTTCGTTATGGGTAGCTTAGTGGGGTGCCCCCTGAAATATTTTATGAATCCTGTGATTGCTTTGTCGTGAAAGCCTCGTTGGGTTTTTATTTAGTTTTTCCGAGGTTGATCGTGTGTGTGTTGCTATTTGTGCACCCCTACAGGGTAAATCTTTCTGAAAGTCGTGTCCGCGGTTATGGATGACTTGGAGCACATTATCTCGATCATGGATAAGCATAACTAAAGTAGTGCTATAAATTTGACTTAATATGTGACCAGTAATCAACTTCACTACAATGGAATGGATAATAAAAGTGCCAACAACTGGTGGAACTGGGTGTATCATGTCATGTTATACCTGCCTAGTAAGTATCACAACTCCAATGGAATGAAATAAAAGTGCCAACAACTACTGGGTTAGGGATATCACATGCTAATTGTATCTGACTAGTAAGTACTGCAACTACAACTGAATGATTAACTAAAAATGCCCACTACTTATGCTATCAAGATGACTCATGCTATCTATATCTGACTAGTAAGTGCTTCAACTATAATGGAATGAATAAAACTGCCAACTCTGTGAGTTCCTCGGTTTGACTTCCTCGTTTGGTCTCGAGGGGGAATACCAGGATGTGTATGATTGGTGTTAGTATCAGGTTGGATTCGAATAGGTCTTTCTTACCCCTCTCTAATAGCCGACAGATGTATCAAGTCTCTATAGGTTGTTTAGTGCATGCTTCGCTGCCGCTTCAGTCCACCATACCTATGTAGGCGAGAGCCGCCAAATTCTAGCCTCTCCATGTACTGGCCTCAGTACTGACCGCTCCCTTTTTCCTTTGCCCTTTGTCAGAACCCTTTTTGTTTTAGCAGGTATGAGATCGACGTCATTAGAAGGGCTACTCTTCCGGCTTGGCCTGGGCAGGGTTATGGACGCCATTGGTTATTCTTCAGGGCTCTTAGCTCAATTTGCTTCTTATCCGTACTCGGATGCTGTATCGTTTTCAAGGTGATTTGGATCTTTTTACTATATATCTGTTATGTGGGTTCTATTGTGGACTATTGTGTAATGATATTACTTCGTTTTCCACCCGCATGAAAGTGCCTGGTGGGCGTCCTTGAATCATTTCTATGCGGGTTTGGCGGGAAGCGCTAAAACTTGCATAGGGCCAATTCGAGGGTGTTACAATCATCACCGACAACGGCATGAACTTCGCCAAGGGGGCCTTCGCCCGGTTCTGCAGCAACAAGGGCATCTGGCTGGACCTCGCTTCCGTCGCGGACCCGCAGTCCAACGGGCAAGTCGAACGGGCGAACGGCTTAGTGCCAGCCGGCATCAAGCCATGCCTCATCGAGCCTTTGGAGCGGTTACCCGGATGCTGGATCGAGGAGCTTCCGGCTGTGCTATGGAATAGATCTACCAGCTACACCCCATTCTTCCTGGTCTACATATTGGAAGCTGTCCTCTCCGTGGACATCAAGTTCCACTCTCCGTGCAAGCTCCTCTACGATGAAAAGGCCAACAAGGAGGCGCGGGAAGACGGTGTGGACCTCCTCGAAGAGGCCCGCGAACTGGCATTGTCCAGATAGGCCTTGTACCAGCAGCGCCTACGCCACTACCATTCAGGCCGGATCCGCCCTATCACATTCCACGAAGGCGACCTATTCCTCCGGCTGGTGCAGGACACGAACGGCATGCACAAGCTATCACCACCCTGGGAGGGTCCCTTCATCATCAGTCGGGCGCTGCCCAACGACTCCTACTACCTCATCAACACGCAGCAGCCGCGCAAGAACAAGATGGGCAATTCGGATGAAGAGACAGAGCACCCCTGGAACGCGGCCTTGCTCCGCCCGTTTTCCACCTAGTCACCAGACAGTGTATGTATCCTGCAAACCCTATGAATGAAAATGTGGACCCCTACGAGATACTCGGGGGCTCCTTGCTAGAAATTTGTGTACACCCGTTTTCCGATTCAGTTTCTTCTGGCTCTGGCAATCCCTACCCGGGGGCTTGTCGGCTGGCCCGGCCTGCTAAATCTGCAAACCGGCTTAGTAATGTGGGGTGTTGTCAGAGGCCCACTCTTTGTCTCAGCTATAGACCGCAACCCGGCTGTCTGGCTAGCAAGAGCGAAAGCCCGAGGCATCCCACATGAAAAACGGGGAGAAGATGCGACAGACCGGGCATCCCGGCCTCGCAACTAGCTTAAGACAATCTGGTTCCTAAGTCGTTAGTACCATGCGCAATGTACTGTCAGCTCCCTTCAATTCCGGCTGCAGACCGCAACCCGGCTGCCCAGCAAGGACGTAGTGAAAACAACAGAGCACATGGGAAAATGACTAAGTGTCCAGAAAGGCACAAGCTAGTTTTCAAAAAACAAATCCGCATTCCGGCTACAATTTAGTATACTAACCTATTAACGGGTGAGAGTTATGTATGCGTGTATATTTTGTATGACTATTTCGAGTCGGAATCTAGGAAGAAAAGAAGAAGAAGATTCGAAGTCCTTGCCTTCATCAAGCGCTCCGAATCTTGGGGGCTACACCCACTGGGTGCGCTCGCGCGCCCCTAGTGGAATCTTGTAGTTTCCCGGCCGGCTAAGGGCATTTAGCCGGATATTTGGATCCCAGGCGAGGGCAAGGGCAGGAGCAATAGAAAGAAGAAGATTCGAAGTACTTGGTTGCGCCAGCTACTCCGAATCTCAGGGGCTACACCCAGTGGGTGCGCTGGCGCGCCCCACTGGAATGGAAGTTCCCCCGGCTGCGGACATTCAGCCAGCGGAAGTAACCGACTAAGAGGTGTCTAGTCGGATAAAGCTAGAAGACTTAAGGAAAGAAAGAAGATTCGAAGTACCTGGCTGCGCAGCTACTCCGAATCTCGGGGGCTACACCTAGTGAGTGCGCTGGCGCGTCCCCACTGGAATTGCAGTTCCCTGGCTAAAGGCGTTCAACCGAGCAAAGTCAGCCGGATAAAGTCAATCGGCGAAATATTGAAAGGATATGCAAAAAACACAAGTTAATGGCAAACCAAATTAGTTCAGATTGACATTGAAAGGAAAGGGGAGACGAAGCTCCCATAAGTTTATCCGGCGATAGAAGCAGTCGGTAGAGACAAACAAGTTTCAAGCCAGGCAAGATAAACAAATACACCTGGCATCCCGGGGTCATAGCTAAACGGCGAGGCCCTTGCCGTGCGGAGCACCCTAGCTAGCAGCAGTCTCAGGTGGCAGAGGAGGCGCGGCGGTCGATCCGGTTCCGGCGTCACCACTAGCCGGCTGCGTCGAGGCTTCCGCATCCGGAGTGCCAACAAACTCCGAGTCGGTGAGCACCTCATCGGTGTCCACATAGTTAGCAATCTTGATGGCAGAGGCCCGGAGCTCCGGATGGGCCTGGCGGATGGCGGCAAGGTCGACGCCGGCGCGGAAACCCCCGTCGATCTTCTCGACGCGAGCGTCCTTGTACCAGGAGAGCATGAGGGACAAAGCCATCTCCGCTCCGGCTCGCGCCACCAAGTCTCGCAGCCGGTCGACGGTAGCCGGCACCTCCCCCACCTTGGTGGCCAGCTGCGCCATCGTCTCCGGAATCGGAGTGTCAGGCCAGAGGAAGGAGAAGATGGCTTGCGCCGCCTGGTGAAACTTGGCGGCCTCCTCGCCAAGAAGGACGACCAGCTCCTAGGCCGTCGGCTGCTCTCTCGGCCAGTTCTCCTGCAGCCGGTTGTAGGCCAGCAGGTCTACGCCGGGATTAAAGGCTGTCAGAAAAAAGAAAGTCAGATCCGGCTACCAGATCTGGAAAGACAAGGGAAGTCGGAAAAGGAACTTACCCTTGGTCGTGTGCCCGACCTGCATCAGCTCTTCCACCAGGGCCTTCTACTTTGCCGTCAGCCCCTTAACTTCCTTCTCTTGGTCCTTGTTCTGGGCCTCGAGAAGGTTGAAAGCTTCGGTCCGGCAAGCAAGGGAGGTGTCTTGCTCCTTCACGGTGGCCTCTAGAGCGTCCACCTTGGCATGCCAGTCCTTATTCTGCAGCCGGAGCATAGAATTGGACTTGCTCAGCTCGTCGTTCGCCTTCTTCAGGCGATCGATCTCCCGCTGAGCACAAACAAGGATAGCTGTGACAAAATCGGCTATCAGCAAACAAAAAGGGGGGATGATTCTGGTTGAAACGAACTTACTCTGCGAGGTACTGTTTGTAGCAGCAAGTTTCTGCTCCAAGGACTGGTTGCCGCCGGCTGTAGCCTCGAGCAGCCGGATCTCCTTCACCGCCAGCTCGAGGGTGGCGGCGAGATCCGTCAGCGAGGCGGCGGATAAGGCGTCGTCGTCCACGGCATTGGCAGCCAGCGACTCATTTGCCACAACCACCGCCGTCCTGCATTCCTCCCCCGGCTCGTCTTCGGAGTTGTCGTCGCTGACAACCACGAGTTCTTTGCCGGTAGCCACCCTCCACGTCCCCGTAGAAGACCCGTCCCTGCTCTGCGAGGTGTCCACAACCGTTTCCGGCTGGACAACCGTAGCCGGTGAAGGATCCCCCGCTCCGGCTGGGGCAGCCGGTTCAGCCTGATGCGGTGGCGGAGGCGGCGCCTCGGAAGAAGGAGTGGCAGAGGCAAACGCGGGCGGCGTGTGGGGCGGCGATCCAGTCGGCATCCACGCCGGGCTCGCGGCACCGAAGGAGACCAGTGTGCTGAGCAAACAGAAAGGCAAAAATCAAATAAGCCAAAGACAGATAAGAAGAACAAGGAACGAAAGATAGTAAAAACACTTAGAAGAAGACTTACCCCTGTACCACCGGGGGTGGCCCTTTCTTCCGGCCAAGGCGTCTTGGAGGAAGGGCGCCGGTCCGGCTACTCTTGGGGGTCGGCTCCTCCACGGCAGGACGGCTGGCGCTGGAACGGCTGGAGCCACTCCCGCCAGCACCGCTCCGGCTAGAGTCGCCGTCCGTCGCACGGCGCCGAGACGGCTCGGGAGCCGGCGCGGCCTCCTCCTCCTCGAGACGGCTGGGGATCCGGCGCGGCCTCCTCCTCCTCCGGCATGAGGATCAGAGGCCGGCTCGTTGTTCCGACTAGGGAAGACGTCCCCGTCCCTGTCAGACTCCTCGCCAGACCGGCGAGCGCGCGGCTCGGGCAAGTCGGGCACGAAGTTCTAAAGAGGGGTCCCGCCCTTCTCGTGAAGGATGTAAGGGAACATCTGCCAGAAAAAGAAGGCAAGCAGATCAGTCGGATGATACAAAAAGAAAAGCAAGAAAAATTCCAGCTAGAAGGACTTAACCGGGGCGCGTGATTCTCGCGGCAGTAAGGGGCCAGCCCGAACTTCCAGCCTTCCGGCAGCCGCTCCTTCATGATGGTCCACACCCACTCCCTCAGGTTGTGGTAGTGGGGATCATGACAAGACAGCCGGGTCGGGTCCAGCCGGCCAGAGTAGTAGCACATCTTGTGCGCTCGCTGCTGCAGCGGCATCATCAGCCTGGACATCCAGCTGAGGGTGATGTCCAGGCCGGTTAGGCCGGCGGTGACGAGGGACTGCATGCGCTGCAGCATCACATCCGACTCCGCCTTCTCACCGTGGATTGTTAGATCCCAGTGCTGCCGGCTGGACTCCACGTCTTGGAACACCGGCAAGTTGATCCGGTCTTCGGCAGTGAGGTTGTAGACGTAGAAGTAAGACTGTTGCCACAGCCGTACCGTGTCACGCAGCCAGAACTTGGGGTAGCCGGTCTGCGTGCGGGAATAGATGGAGGCGTCGCCGCACGCGAATAGCGGACCCTTGGTGAATTGAACTTGTGGCCGAACTCGGAAGAGCCGGTAGAAGAGCCCGAGATCCGGCTGGATCCCGAGGTAGCCTTCCCATAAGGCTACGAAGTGCGCAACCGTCCCGATGGCGTTGGCGCCCAGATGATGGAGGCGGAGGTTGAAGAAGGCGAGGAAAGTGAGGAAGAACAGGTGCACCGGCAGCGTGAACCCGTGGGCCAGGTGCGAGAGGAAGGCGACCCGCTCCCCCTCCGCCGGCTGCAGCGCCTCCTCCCCCGCCGGCGCGAGCCGCACCTCCACCTCCTCCTCCTCCTCCGACGGCAGGTCACGGGTCGCTTGGTACTTTTGGATGTGCTCCTCCGTAACAGAGGAGCCGCACCATGCTCCGCGGTTGGCCGCCATTGCGGGTTCGCTGGGAGGTGCTGCGACGGAAGAGTGGCGGTGGCCCATACCGCTGATGATGCTAAATGGGCGGCGCGCTGGACTACAGCGGCGATGGCGAACCGAGGCGGCGCGAGGAAGACAAGGGCGCAAGAGGACAGGAGGAAGGCAACTGGGAGCGGGGGAAGCGAAGGGAGGAACCACCCCCTCCCGGGCGCCCCTTTAAAGGCCCGAAAGGGCAACCGTCCGCGGTGCCATGCGGCACCCATCGGGGTGCACCCCACTCCAACCGCCGCTCTAGATCCCTTGTGCAGACGCGAAGCGCGCAGAAGATCCCGAAGCGAGAACCGAAGAGCCAGGCAGCAGTTTCCCGAGGCGACGTGCGACGAGATGTTTTGCTGCCCGCCGCATAGTAATGATGGCGCCCGCGTGCATGGCCAGCGTCAGCACTGATGTCACAGGTAGCGCAACCGCCAGGCGTAGCCGGCCAGAAATTCAAAATGAAGAGGGAGCGCGCGCACATTTCACCTAAGGGCGAAATCTACACGCGCTCAGGGGCTAGTGTCGGGGGGATGACCTTCGGATACCCCAACCAGACAAGAACTATGGCAGTCGGATCGCGCCCGGCTGGCTGAGCGCAGCCGGACAAGACAAGTCAAGATGGCTACCTCGTGGTAGCCGGAGCAAGGAGAAGCAACCGGCTACAACAGCGCAGCCGGAACCAATCAGGAGGACAGGGCGACGTGCAGTACAGTGCGCGGTACGCCCTGGTACGATGACAATACTGGCAACTGCTCGGCCATACCGAAGACTTTTCGGGGTGACGCGGGAACAGTGGCCCGGTGCTGACGACAGGCTCACACGGCGTTCAATATGCCCACGACAACCATACCGCCCGACAGCCGGACTGGCCAGTGAGACCGTTGCCTCTCTGCCTATATAAGGAGAGGGAAGGCCTCAATAAAAAGGGTTGGTCAGTGTGCATTTAAGGCGGTATCTAGAGAATACAGCTCGAGGAGCCTTATAGCCTGTATATCGCTCATAGTCAGATCGGCAGGAGTAGGAGCTTTACCTCATCATGAGGGCTCCGAACCTGGGTACTTCCTCTGTCCAGCTATGCTTTCTTGTATTCAATCCCGGCTGTGGACGCTGTCGATAGCTTCCCTGCTAGTCCCCACACCTCTATCTAACCTACTTAGGTACTGCCGTTCCCAATGCAACGACAACACCAGTATGACATAAGTTGCACCACCACACCCACTTGAGTGTGTGTGGTCTTGTGGATCAAGGTGGTTTGGAAAAGAACACATGTAATGACACTCCATATGTCAAACCATGGTTAGAAAGACCAAAAACACAGAGAAATGCAACTGCCACATGTAATACACCACCAGTGTGACATAAGGTGTACCACCACACCCACTTGACTGTGTGTGGACATGTGGATCAAGGTGGTTTGGAAAATAACACATGCAATGACACTCCATATGTGCAACCATGGTCATAAAGCCCAAAAACACATAGGAGTGCAACTGCCACATGTAATGGAGCACCAGTGTGACATAAGTTGCACCACCACACCCACTTGAGTGTGTGTGGTTATGTGGATCAATGTGGTTTGGAAAAGAAGACGTCCAATGACACTCCATGTGTTAAACCATGGTCAGAAAGACTGAAAACACAGAGGAATGCAACTGCCACATGTAATGGAGACCTAGTGTCGTTTATTTCACAAATCTCAGTAGAGATGATGAATATAGTCTACTAAGGAATAGTTTGATACAATATGACCAAGAGTGGTTCGAATGTTTATAGAAGGAATTTCTTTTTTTATATTTTGATGTATCCCATTTGATATCTTCATATGCGAGAATCCACAAATTCCACCCCGCACTTTTTGCAAAATCTCTCGTCTTCGTTTTCAGCTCTGTCCGATCGAGAATTGCCACAAGCGCAAATTCCGCTTTTTATGGGTCCAAAGATTCTTTCGCAAAACAATCCATCTTTTTCTGGTTTATCTGTTTTATAATGAAAAGTAGAGGGCCTTGTGACTTCGCCAATGACTTCTCCATTAGGCAGGTTTTTGTTAGCCCAAGCCTTTATTTGTTGAGGGGAAACGAGTCTAATTTGAAGTTGTTGATGTTTATATTGGTTAATCATAAAATAGAAATAAGAAAAGAATTTATATTTATTCCGATCAAATCAAACTTCCTCCCTATTAACCTGACATTAAACTACTAGACATCACCACAAGGGGGTTTACGCATGGTTATTTGCAATGACGGGTTGATTGGTCAGAGCTGCAAGGAGAGACTCGGTTATGGTCGTAGAACCCATTACCACATTGATATGATTGTGAGAGAGAGAGTGACCTAGCACCATGGTTGACCCCTCTTTAACCTGATTTCTAATTGATTAGATATCGCACATAAGGAATTGAAGGAACACACATGCATCATCCAAAAGATATTTACAAGACAGTCCATAAAAAGAGCAAAAGAAGAACCAAGTCATACTACCTTTTTTATGTGAGACCCTGAAGAACGGACCCCATGGAGTGCCACCCATAGAGTGCCACAGTGCCAGGGCACGCAACAGGCGCAATCGGGTTTACCGTGATAACTTCTTTGGATTTTCGTGAACTAGCAGACCAATCACTAAGTGGTATTGAGATGCATATAACTACCGTTTCCATCTTATCACCTTGCCTAGCTTACTTTGCAAACATTAAAAGCTAGGAACCTAACAGAGGGAACCACTTTCTTTCGGGGCCATAAATAGAATAGTTCTGTTCTTTAGCCACCACACCCACTTGAGTGTGTGTGGAGATGTGGATCAAGGTGGTTTGGAAAATAACACATGGAATGACACTCCATGTGTCAAACCATGGTCATAAATCCCAAAAACACAAAGGAATGCAATATCCACATGTAATGCAGCACCCGTGTGACAAAAGTTGCACCACCAAAACACACTTGAGTGTGTGTGGTCATGTGGATAAGGGTGGATTGGAAACGAACACATGCAATTACACTCATGTGTCAAGCCATCGTCAGAAATCCCCAAAACACAGAGGAATGCAACTGCCTCATGTAATGGAGCACCAGTGTGACATAATTTGCACCACCACACCCACTTGAGTGTGTGTGGTCATGTGGATCAAGGTGGTTTGGAAAAGAACACATGCAATGACACTCACAAGTGTCAAACCATGGTCTGAAAGCCCAAAAACACAGAGGAATGCAACTACCACATGTAATGGAGCACTAGTGTGACATAAGTTGCACCACCACACCCACTTGAGTGTGTGTGGTCATTTGGATCAAGGTGGTTTGCAAAAGAACACATGCAATGAAACTCACAAGTGTCAAACCATTGTCAGAAAGACCAAAACATAGAGGAATGCAACTGCCACATGTAATGGAGCACCAGTCTGACATAAGTTGCACCACCACACCCACTTGAGTGTGTGTGGTCATGTGGATCAAGGTGGTTTGGAAACGAACACTTGCAATGACACTCCATGTGTCAAACCATGGTCAAAAAGCCCAAAAACATGGTGGATTGCATCTGCCACATGTAATAGAGAACCAGTGTGGCATAAGTTGGGCCACCACACCCACTTGAGTGTGTGTGGACATGTGGATCAAAGTGGTTTGGAAAAGAACACATGCAATGACACTCCATATGTCAAACCATGGTCAGAAAGCCCCAAAACATAGAGGAATGCAACTCCCACATGTAATGGAGCACCAGTATGACATAAGTTGCACCAGCACACCCACTTGAGTGTGTGTGGACATGTGGATAAAGGTGGTTTGGAAAAGAACACATGCAATGATAGTACATATGTCAAACCATCGTCATAAAGCCTAAAAACATAGATGAATGCAACTGCCACATGTAATGGAGCACCAGTGTGACAATAGTTGCACCACCACAACCACTTGAATGTGTCTGGTCATGTGGATCAAGGAGGATGGGAAAAGAACACATGCAATGATTATTATAAGTTGCACCACCACATCCATTTGAGTGTGTGTGGTCATGTGGATCAAGGTGGTTTGGAAAATAACACATGCAATGACACCCCATGTGTCAAAGCATGGTCAAAAAGCCAAGACTGTAACATCCCAGCATTTAGGAACAAACGAAGGGTAGAAATAGAAATTTGTGCATACGCATGCATTCATCTGTAAAATTTGGGTAAATTTTTTGCCAAATAAAACCCTGGGGGATCAGAGTTTCTTTCCCTGCTTTGAGTTAGGGTTTAACTCTTAGAAGTGTTTGTTATGAATTCTGTCATGAACCTTAGAAGACATTATTAATTTCGGTGAATAACTTGAATAAGTTTAAATAATTTAAATTAGATTAGTCAATTAGAAGTCTAAGAGTTTATTAGAATTCTAAAAAGAATTTAGTTGTTCTTATTGTTTGAATATTAAGCAATTATCAAATTATAAAGGAAATGGACAAAATACAAGTAGATAATTCGATTAAGTCTTTCTTATTTCTTTCCTTTATTCTTCAAACAATAAATGAACACACACATATATATATATTGAAGAAAGTACTTTACAAAGATAATATTTAAGGAAACGAAAAGCTTTATTAACATTACATACATGATACATTGTGTTTACAAAAAGAGGCAAGGAAAAAGATTACAATTAAAAGCTAATAGACTAAACCTAGTATAAATCTTCCTAAGATTCATCTAAGTTTTTACCTACAAAAGAGACAAAACTAGAATAAAACAATGTGAGGGTTCATATTAGAATACTCTCAGTCATTAACAGTGAAGTGCACTGTTTCCTAACATCACAGATTCTATTCTTTTTCAAAGAAGGGACAAAACCATCAAATGTAGAATCTGTTCTTTTCACAAACAACCTTAGTACAACTTCATTGGCAAAGGGGGAAAGTTTCACCAGGGATGGAATTAGGAAAAAGATGGAGAGTTCGAAGTCAAAAGCATTTGAGCTCATCCACGACTAGCAACAGTGAAGCTGCTCAGACACCTAAATGCATGCATTGAGGTGTCGACAACAGGGAAGTAGGAGAGTGGGTTAAAACCAGTAGCATAGTGCAAAGAAGGGCGTTGCCACTCATTTTCACAGAGCTAAGCACAGTTCATCACACGCCACACGGGAACACATAGGATCTTGCAAAGCCCTCACAAACACGGCCACCTTTCAGCATAACAAACCCAGGAAAGCATCATCCAAGATGGTGACCTGAGGAGAGGATGGAGTGACGTGGACAGCAAGGTTGCAAGGGATCTAAAGTACCAGTTGAGCAAGATCAAGCCAAGGGGAAGGCATCAACAACAAGCAAAAAGCTACAAGGGTACAAACCAACCTTTTGAATCAAATACTTGCAGGCGCGGGTTGCAGCGCCCCTCCGGGGTGCTCGCTGTGCCGCCGCCTCATCATCGCCACCGGCCACTCCTCTTCTTCCTCTTCTAACTTCTTGCGAGCACCTCGGGTAATTCTGCTTCCCCCTCTGTGCTCCTCTCTGTGCTCTATCTACCTTGCCATGTCAAGTATGCTTGCTATGATTACCCCCTATCTAGGGTTCATCTCTGAACCTAGGGTTCATACACTCTATAGTGATGTTCAGTTAAATTCTTCTGGTTCATCCTACTAGTGATATTCTTCTGGGTGTTAATGTGCTAGTGGTACCTATTGCACCCTAATGATTCTAGCCTGTTGCTCTTCTTTCTGTTAGTTAGTACTCTGCTGAATGTTGTTGCCACTTGGATCTGATCTTACAAGAGCATGGTAAACACATGAATAAGAAGCATCAAGTAGAAAACTTGTGGTTTCTACTTAAGGTGGTCTCAGACTAGCATCATAGACCAATGGATCTAGTTCTAACTAGATCTATACTCATCACACTACTAGTACAGGGCACATCCCAACTAGGTAGCAGCTCTATACCAATAGGTTCATCTATATCTATTAAAATCATATAATCACTTTCCTAAATAAATTTAGGAATCATATTAGACATTTGATACAGAAAAGATAGTGAATACAATAATGTCTATCATTAAGCCACACTTGACAGAGACCATTAAGTAAATCATCTTCCTATAAAAAAATATAGGAATCAATCATCTTTCTCAATCATCTATGCATAAATTACTTCCTCATGAATCATAGAGCCAGTTTAGCTTTAGGAACTTAAGATTTACACACTAGCAGGAGTAAATCATGAGGCTAAGCACATTAGTGCTTCACAAACAAATATTAACATCACCTGAATAGAGGGTATCCCAACTTTAGTATCACAGTGAGTCATAGCCCAACAAAATGAACTCACGTCCACTGTTGTATAAGCATCCACATACAAATGAAGTACACATTCACAGAAGATTCTCTGACTGAGAACAGAGTGGCAACAACATTTAGTAGAGTACTAACTGATAGAAAGAAGAGCAACATGCTAGAATCATTAGCGTGCAATAGGTACCACTAGCACATTAACACCCAGAAGAATATCACTGGTAGGATGAACCATAAGAATTTAAGTGAACATCACTACAGAGTGTATGAACCCTAGGTTTAGAGATGAACCCTAGACAGGGGGTAATCATAGCAAGCATACTTGACATGGAAAAGTAGATAGAGCACGGAGAGGAGCACAGAGGGGGAAGCACAATTACCCGAGGTGCTCGCAAGAAGTTATAAGAGGAAGAAGAGGAGTGGCCAGCGGCGATGAAGAGGCGGCGGCACGGGGAGCACCCCGGAGGGGCGCTGCAACCCACGCCTACAACACGTAAGGAGCAGCCGGAGGAGAAGGGGTGAGCGCCGTGAGAAACCCAGCGCGGTGTCGACGAAGCACCGAGGCGGCTGAACCCTAACTCTAGCATCGGGCGGTGATCAACACGGCCGGGAGAAGACCCCATCGACGAATCAGCTCGAACAGGACCGTGCGGCGACATTGACTTGGTAGTATTGCACCGCGGTGATGGCCATGGTGGCGGGTCTAGGTCGGAATCGAGAATGATGGTGTCAGCATCGAGTGACGCTCGAGCGAGAGTAAAAGCGAGAAAGAGGGGAAGAGAGAGTAAGTGTGGGGGCACTAGGCTGGTGGGCTGCCTAGTACCGCCCACATGGTCCTTTGACCTGGCCGGATGGGCCAGGTCCAATTGGACCAGGCCAGCCCAGTGGGCCAGGCCCGTGTATTAAAAAAGACCTATCTAAAAATATATATTTACAATTATGCCCCTAAAACAAAAACACTTCTATAAAAAGAAATAAAAATCCTAAAAATACAAATAATATATCTATGAACTCACAAAAATGTCCTCTACTCAAGAAAAATAATAAATAGAATTTTATGTAATTAAATTCAGAAATATTATTATTAATGTATATATTGCTTTGGGAATTTTAGAAAAATATAAAACAATTAAAATTGAATAAAATTCACTTTAATATCCTAAATAGTTATACTAATATAGAAAAATATTAGTTTGTATTGTTGTAAAACAAATCAAGTATGACAAAAATAAAGTCTTTATTACTTAATAGAATTTTAAGAAAATATTGAAAAGAGTTAAAAATTAAATAAATCCATTTTTAAACTCTTAGAATAATACTAGTCATTATAAAAATACTAGATATAATGGTTATGTTAATTTAAAAGACTTTGAGTAATACTTTCCTTTTATTAATTAAAGAAAATAGTAAACCTTTATAAGGTGGGTAAAACACGCAAATAAGAAAATAATAAAGCATTGCATGACATTACTATGCATTGCATATTGCTTCTTTAAATATTGTCCTTACCAGGCAATAATGGTCTTTTGTAGAAATCGGAGCTCAAGATCTGGTGGAAGTATCCAACTTCACTATCTTGCAATCATAAGGCAAGTCCATCACTTGCTCATGTCCTTTGAAGAGTCCTTATGAAAGTATTTGAAAATTGTGTGTTATCACCTATGTTCTAAAAGTGACAGAAAATAAGTATTTTCCCAAACAAATGAAATGCTATTATCATCCTAAGTGGTGATAAATACTAAGAATTGTAGTGGAATCTAAGATTCCAGTTGCATAACAGATAGGACTTAATAACCCATGACATCAGTGATTGTAGCACCGTATAATACGCGTTAACCATAAGATTTGGAATGGGACGGAGAAGTCAACTAGATCTTCTTCCTTTTGCATGGATGGATGACCTTATCGTGAAGCTGTAGATTTCTCGTGGAGAATCCAGCACATGGGTGGGAACCCTTATGTCCCCGCGATATTGGTGTCTAGATTATCTGTGCATAGCTGTCTTGGTGGAGGTTCACCATAGCTGATGGTGGCTGCCAAACAGAGCTACTTACAGATTCTTCGAGAGGTACCCGAACTATACTCGTGTAAACCTTCTTGGGGGATCGTGTCTTCATGCGGGGTCGTGGAGAAGGGCAGTGATTGGCTTGGATCAACTTCTAGGACCCACATCAAGGAATTGTGGACGGGAAAGTACGCCCAGTTGTGCAACAAGGATTTGGTCTCTTATGGGTAAAGCAATGCACCTCTGTAGAGTATAACAAAGTGTGACATGTTAGTCCCTATTCCGGGAAGGAGCTACGAACACGGCAGGAAAGGAACTCCATGAAGTTCTGGTCAACTTGTGAATGATGATGGGCATAGTTTTTTATAATAAAATCAATCTTTGGAGAAATGTTTACAAAACCTGGATGGTACCAAGGACTTATAGTCCGAGGTGGTAGTTAGAGCATCAAACTTCCCACTGTGCATATAATGAAATTGCTGGGTAACGCTGTTACTCACCCTTTCCTTTGAACCCCTTGCTAGACTTTGAGGAGCAGAAGGATAACTAGGTGTATGCTACAAAAGTCCAGAACAACGTCTACTACGAAGATCCGAACCTGTCCGATGTAATCGAAGGGGTGGACTATGGGATAAACTATGGAGCTAAAGACAATAAGTCAGAGTAGTTGTCAGGCCGGAACGTGGTTATCTAGGTTGAGCCGAGCAGCATGAACCCTATAGAATAAGCTGTTGAGCTCATGTCTTTCTTATCGTTGTGTCTTTCGTTCTTTTGCTGAACTTATTAAATAAGTTGTATGATTTGTATGTTTGAGTCTTTCAAAGATCTCGATCTTTTGGTATTATAATAATATGTGTATGTTTGTAATCTGGACCTGCAATGTTTCTGTTGTACCACTCCGAGGGATGTAATATTTGCGGAATGGGTTCCTTGAGTGTTATGTCAACGACTATAGTATACTACAACATGCAGTGGTATGCTGGGTCACCGCAACTAGTATCAGACAAATTGCTTTGACCTTAGGTTGGAAACCTAGTAATGGGAATTACCTATAGGATTTTAGGAGCAACAGAAAAAGAGTTCTCTAGATTATATAACGAATATTCAATTGGGAATATTTCGTTATATATTTAGTGCGATAATTATTGTAACACCCTAGTTTTAGTTAATCTTATATTTAGCATTGTTTCTGCATTCATGAGCATCATCTTTTAAAAGTGCATCTAAAAGAAAGTAATGTAAACACCCTAAACCCTAGTTCCCCCCTCTCTCTAAAATGAATTCAAAATAGTTTTTTTATTTTGAAAAGATCAAAAGTGTGGATCCCAAATAGTATAAAGGGGTCCTTGTAATATTTGGAGTTTACAAATGTTCTAGTATTTTTTGAAATGAGCCAAAACAGATTTGAAATTCAAATACAAAGAGAGAAAAGATTTCAGAAAAGTAAAAAAAAGGTTTTACAAATTAAAAAATGGATCAGGAAGACGCAGCAGGCCAGCCCATTCTCTCCTCTCCTCTATCTGCCACCCACCCATGCAGTAGCGTAGGTTGTAGCAGCCCAGCAGAAGCCCACCCGGCCCAAGGCCCGTACCCCTTCGTCCTCAATCATCTTCATCCCCGACGATGAAGCTGTTGTCTGTCGCCGCCGTCGCCATCCATCCGGGCCACTCGCTCGCTTCTGTCCGTCGCGCACTGAAGAGGAATATAAGACCACCATGTACGCCTTGTCCTCGTCCCTATCCTGTCTTACCCCTCCCAACGAACTCCCTCTCGCATTTTTCCCCTCTAGCCAAACCCTAGCCGCCTCAGGTGCTGCTCGTCACCTTCATTTCCGTCCACCCCAAGTTCATATGTGGCCACCATCGGCTCCTCCTCATCGCACTGGTGCTCCTCCTCGAAGGAATCAAGCTCGGACGCCCGCAATCGCCTGCATCGGCCGTATCTTCCCCGAGTCTGACTAGCTCTGTCGTCGACCTCCCCACCGCTCCGGTCATCGCCTCGCCTCGCCTCACTGTCGCCACCATCCGCTCCAGGGTGAGCACACGGTACTCCTGGACCACTTCGCTGACCCCGTCCCTCTCTGGTTCGCCGCCGCGCCGGTGCCCTACAAGTCTCGCCGCTGCTCTTCATCATACCCCATGCCTCGGTGACCAAAACCTTGCCGCGCCGCCACCTTTAGGCTCAGTGTGAACACCTTATTCGCGCGTGCCTAGTCCCGCAGCCCCACGCGCCCTCCTCCGCTGTCGCCGGTGACCACCCGACGGTGGTCGTCGAGGTGACGTCACCACTGCGTCAAGCTGACATGGCCTGCGGGCCCGTTGACCGCTGACCGCCACGGTGGCATCTGATGTGGCCTCAGGCCCAGCAGTCAGTCATAGTGGCTAGGCTAGCACCTGTGTAAAATGTTTTAGTCAGTTCTGTTTTAATTTCAATAAATAGTTTAATAATTTTAGAAAATGGTTTAAATCTTCAGAATGTGAATAATATATCAAAATGTTCAGAAAAATGAGATCTATCTGCTTAAACTATAATCATGCATTGTTAAGCAACTTAAATGACAAGTTTAATTAGAGAACTAAATCAACCCCTCACAGGTGTTCTGGGTCTCTCCTGTATTAGGGTTTGCACCCCTCGGACGCCGCTTAAATTGCCAAGCATGCTATATGGTTACATTCAATGCAATTTAACTTGTCATATCATCATCCTTGCTTGAGCATTGCATCGATGCCATGTGTTGATTGTTGTTCCCCCTTTCTTTCCGATGTTTGCTTCTTCTCGGTAGAATATAATATCGAGATCGAGATCGAAGAGCGAGGTTAACATCATCGAAGATTGAAGAATAATACTTGACCAACTATAACCAAGTCAAGTACAAGGTTCTCGAAGATCTATTTCTGGGTATCAACAAACAAGGCAAGCAAAGCCCCTCCATTATACAATCCTATGATTTTGAAGTATTTCATTGTTGCCATGATGCATATGATTCTACTGTGGTCTTTTATCGATAGATAGAGTATCGTATCTGTTGCATTACTTCCTTGAGCCTATATTACCTTATCCACTGCTCGTACCATAACTAGGTTTGGCTTATGTGCACTTCTAGAGCTATTATCTGTGTCTTGCTTAGCCATGCTTAGCTGTCAGTGTTGGTTCATTCAGATGATGTACCAAATGTAGAGAATCTAGTATGACCAGAAAACGAGGTATACTGATAAGGTAAGATAAGTGGTTAAGGTTAATCATGATAAGGCTTGTATGGGAGGCCACGATGGTATGTGGTTTTTGTAGTCCCATGCTCGCCACCACTAGGAACTGAGTTCTTGCCTTTGTACCAAGACGAGCGTACAACCACACGGGGTTTATAGGGACCTCACGAGTAACTAACTAGCCTAATAGATTCTATGAGTCACGAAGTTCGGGCGTTCCATTCGACATATGCATAGAAATTGTTTTGAAAGATTTGGCGGGTGAAGGTGCATCATAGCAGGTAGGTAAGCGTGGTCGGGATTGCTTAGGGTCGATGGAGCCCCTGGTAAACCAACCTCGACACACATCTCTAGGGACCGGCTTCGGGATTTGACTCGTTACGACGGAACCATCCTTAGGGCGTGACTCATGGTCTCGGCGAAAGCAAGGTAAAGGTCGTGTCTAACCACCCTCTGCCAGCCTTCTAAGGAAGAGGGCTAATGATTCTGGCATTAAGAGTCGGTTAGGATGTGTGGGTAAAGTTGTACACCCCTGCAGGGTTAAATCCTTTCGAAAAGCCGTGTTCATGGTTATGAACGCTTGGTGACCGAATCCTAAGATCATAGAGAATATTAACCTAATCGTAAACTTGGCAGATCAACACATGCTTAAGGATGCTTCCTCTTGGGTATGAGGGGGTGATCCTAGTTGTGAGATGAGGATTACTTTGGTGGATATCAAGATGATGATCCATTCTTTGGAGATGTCACTCTCTTATCCCCTTTTAAAATATTCTGAGTAGAGAAGCTTCTTCTCCCTCTTGTTTTATAAACATAGATGGCTTTATGCAAAATAACCCCACCAGCCATAAGTCTTGTGGAGTACACCCTGTACTCACCCTTGCTTTGTTGATACTTTTGTAGAAGAGTAAGTGTTCCCCTGAATTCAAGTTCCATACTACATCGACTCCGACGAGTAGCTTGGGGTTCCCGGTCGACAGCCTGGAATCTATGGGTTGGGACGTCATCATTATGCTTCAGGCCTCTTAGGCCATTTGTTAAGTTTGATATACTTAATAGCATAATTTGCCTTCCGTTGTTTGATGTTTGTGGTCAGTGACCTCTGCTTGTAATATTTTGGTTCTTCGCACAGTTATGAGCTTGATGTAATAATTTTTGTGTCGCAGGGTTACTGTTGTGTTACCGATTTCTCACTGGATATCCTCGAGGTCTAGGTTAAGCTTATGTCAGGCTAAGGTCTGGATTTGTTTAACCTTGATCCCAGGGGTGTCACAGTTTTTGGTATCAGACCAGTACCGACCGTAGGAAAACCTTATTGGTCGATGTTGAGTCTAGAGCTTGTGAAAACTATTTTAAAGATGAAAAGTATTTGCGAAAACCCTAGTATGCTTCTTTTTCTCCTTATCTAGTTCCACTCTAACTCTGGGTCATCTTATCTTGTGTTGAATTTGTAAAAGTTATGATATCTCTTCTAGTCTTTCAAAATTTAGGTGCCTTCTGGGCATGTCGTTTCTCAACCAGTTGACCTAGTGTAGAGTTCTCTAGAGTTGTGTGTGTTGTGTGTTCCTTGTTTCCTTTTGCTCTGTTTCATCTAAGAGGTTTTGTTATATCATGATCTCTCTATCTTATGGGCCTACAATATTATATTGTAGGATACATAGTGTTCTGTTCTAGGCTTCGAGGTTTCCTTTTGCCTCGTGTGCCTCCTTTTTATGTGTTTGGGTACTTCAGAAGTCGTTTCTTCTCTTGGAAGCTACCTCGTGATTGCTACCTTGTAGTGTACGCTGTGTCACTCAAGTAGTAGTTACTTCTTTCTCGGATTTTAACCCTTGGAGTCGAACCGAAGATCCCAGATTGTGCTGGATTTTGGTGTTGTGAATCTTGTGCATGAAGCTGATATTTAACCCAAGGTCCACTCCTTTTACCCCTGCTGTTAATGTTCACACATTACCTCAGGATGGCTGGTACTATAATTCTAGCTTTCGAGCTTGTGGTTATTATCGTGATTGAATTGTGATAATTAATGACTTCCCCTACCACTAGCTATGGCAGATGTTCTTTACTGGAACCAAATAGATCATGAATAGACTACTCTTCATGAGTCTCGCATCTATACTCGTGACTTCGCCACTCCTTACCTTTCTCCCTTCTATGCATTGGTTCTCGGAAGGTTGATAATCTATGCATCCACATCTCGGGATTCTATCTTGAGCATGTTCCTTCTCCCTTGTTGTTTTCCGACCTTTGTCTACTAGTTGGTAGCGACGTAGTAACTATGCATTGGTGTATTCTAATGCAAGATACTCTTGTGGTCCGTCATGACAAACCATTTAGGGATGTCAGGAGAAACAAACTCCAGTACCTTGGCATTTCTAAGACCAGGTCAAAGTGTTGTAGTCCGTAGATCAAGATGCATGATTAACTTCTGATCTATTCTACCTTAAAGTATCACACTCTTATATATTAAGAGGTCATGTTGAGTCCCATGACCACTTAATGAAGTGATGCTCTTACACATAATTACCCACCCTTCTTCCGAGTTTCCAGGCTCATGAATGATGCGTGTGCGTAATAATGTGGTCATCTGAGATTCTTAGCAATCATTATTGCTTCAAACTCTAAGGACATTTGAGTCATTCTTAGCATGATTGGTTAATCCTATCAATAAGCAAAGGGTGGTTGTGCTACCATGTCAATAACTCTATTCTAGTACTTATTTATAAGTAATTATTTATAAGTCATAAAAATGTGTATAATATATCAAAATGTTCAGGAAAATGAGATCTATCTGTTTAAACTATAATCATGCATTGTTAAGAAACTTAAATGTCAAGTTTAATTAGAGAACTAAATCAATCCCTCACAAGTGTTCTGGGTCTCTCCTGTATTAGGGTTTGCACCCCTCTGACGCTACTTAAATTGCCAAGGATGCTATAGGGTTACATTCAATGCAATTTAACTTGTCATATCATCATCCTTGCTTGAGCATTGCATTGTTGCCATGTGTTGATTGTTGTCCCCCTTTGTTTCTGGTGTTTGCTTCTTCCTGGTACAATACGATATCGAGATCGAGATCAAAGACCAAGGTTAACATCATCGAAGATTCAAGAACAATACTTGACCAACTGTAAACCAAGTCAAGTACAAGGTTCTCGAAGATCTATATCTAGGTATCAACAAACAAGGCAAGCAAAGCCCCTCCATTATACAATCCTATGATTTCCAAAGTATTTCATTCTTGCCATGATGCATACGATTCTACTGTGGTCTTTTATTGATAGATAGAGTATCCTATCTGTTGCATTACTTCCTTGAGCCTATATTACCTTATCCACTGCTCCTAGCATAACTAGGTTTGGCTTGTGTGCACTTCTAGAGCTATTATCTATGTCTTGCTTAGCCATGCTTAGCTGTCAGTGCTGGTTCATCCAGATGATGTACCAAATGCAGAGAATCTAGTATGACAGGAGAACGAGGTATACTGATAAGGTAAGATCAGTGGTTAAGGTTAATCATGCTAAGGCTTGTATGGGAGGCCACAATGGGATTTGGTTTTTGGAGTCCCATGCTCGCCACCATTAGGAACCGAGTTCTTGCCTTTGGACCAAGACGAGCGTACAACAACATGGGGTTTATGGCGACCTCACGAGTAACCAACTTGCCTAGTAGATTCCATGAGTCACAAAGTTTGGGCTTTCCATTCGACATATGCATAGAAAACATTTTGAAAGATTTGGCAGGTGAAGGTGCATCATAACAGGTAGGTAAGTATGGCCGGGGTTGCTTGGGGTCGATGGAGCCCCTGGTAAACCAACCTCGACACACATCTCTAGGGACCAGGTTTAGGATTTGACCCGTTACAGCGGAGCCATCCTTAAGGTGTGACTCATGGTCTCGGCGAAAGCAAGGTAAAGGTCATGTCTAACCACCCTCGGCCGACCTTCCAAGGAAGAGGGCTAATGATTCTGGCATTAAGAGTCGGTTAGTACGTGTGGGTAAAGTTGTACACCCCTGCAGGGTTAAATCTTTTCAAAAAGCCGTGTTCATGGTTATGAACGCTTGGTGACCGAATCCTTAGATCATAGAGAACATTAACCTAATCGTAAAACTTGGCAGATCAACGTGTGCTTAAGGATGCTTCCTCTTGGGTATGAGGGGGTTATCCTAGTTGTGAGATGAGGGTTACTTTGGTGGATATCAAGATGATGATCAATTCTTCGAAGATGTCACTCTCTTATCCAGTTTTAAAATATTCTGAGTAGACGAGCTTCTTCTCCCTCTTGTTTTATAAACAAAGATGGCTTTATGCAAAATAACCCCACCAACCACAAGTCTTGTGGAGTACACCCTGTACTCGCCCTTGCTTTATTGTTTATTTTGTAGCAGAGTAAGTGTTCCCCTGAAGACAAGTTCCGTACTACATCGACACCGACGAGTAGCTTCGGGTTCCTAGCTGGCAGCCTAAAATCTATGGGCTGGGACGTCATCATTATGCTTAAGGCCTCTTAGGACATTTGTTAAGTTTGTTATACGTAATAGCATAATTTTCCTTCCATTGTTTGATGTTTGTGGTCAGTGACATCTGCTTGAAATTTTTTTGTTCTTCGCTCAGTTAAGAGCTTGATGTAAGAATTTTTGTGTCACGGGGTTACTGTTGTGTTACCGATTTCTCATTGGATATCCTCGAGGTCTAGGTTAAGCTTATGTCAGGCTAAGGTCTGGATTTGTTTAACCCTGATCCCAGGGGTGTCACAATTTTTGGTATCCAAGCAGTACCGACCGTAGGAAAACCTTGCTATTGGTCGATGTTGTGTCTAGAGCTTGTGAAAACTATTTTAAAGATGAAAAGTATTCGTGAAAACTCTAGTATGCTTCTTTTTCTCCTTATCTAGTTTTTCTCTAACTCTGGGTCATCTTATCTTGTGTTGAATTTGTAAAAGTTATGATATCTCTTCTAGTCTTTCAAAATTTAGGTGCCTTTTGGGCATGTCGTTTCTCAACCAGTTAACCTAGTGTAGAGTTCTCTAGAGTTGTGTGTGTTGTGTGTTCCTTGTTTCCTTTTGCTCTGTTTCATCTGAGCGATTCTGTTCTATGATGATCTCTCTATCTTATGGGCCTAGAATATTATATTGTAGGATACATAGTGTTCTGTTCCAGGCTTCGAGGTTTCCTTTTGCCTTGTGTGCCTCCTTTTTATGTGTTTGGGTACTTCAGAAGTCGTTTCTTCTCTTGGAAGCTAACTCGTGATTGCTACCTTGTAGTGTACGCTGTCTCACTCAAGTAGAAGTTACTTCTTTCTCGGGTTTTAACCCTTGGACTCGAACCGAAGATCCCGGATTGTGCTGGATTCTGGTGTTGTGAATCTTGTGCATGAAGTTGATCTTTAACCCAAGGTCCACTCCTTTTACCCCTGTTGTTAATGTTCACACATTACCTCAGGATGGCTGGTACTACAATTCTAGCTTTCGAGCTTGTGGTTATTGTCATGATTGAATTGTGACAATTAAGGACTTCCCCTACCACTAGCTATGGCAGATGTTCTTTATTGGAACCAAATAGATCATGAACAAAGGACTCTTCATGAGTCTCACATCTATACTCGTGACTCCGCCACACCTTACCTTTCTCCCTTCTATGCATTGGTTCTCGGAAGGTTGATAATCTATACATCCACATCTCGGGATTCTATCCTGAGCATGTTCCTTCTCCCTTGTTGTTTTCCGACCTTTTTCTACTACTTGGTAGCCAAGTAGTAACTATGCATTGGTGTATTCTGATGCAAGATACTCTTGTGGTTCGTCATGACAAACCATTTCGGGATGTCAGGAGAAACAAACTTCAGTACCTTGGCATTTCTAAGACCAGGTCAAAGTGTTGTAGTCCTTAGATCAAGATGCATGATTAGCTTCTGATTTGTTCTACCTTAAAGTATCACACTCTTATATATTAAGAGGTTGCGTTGAGTCCCATGACCACTTAATGAAGTGATGCTCTTACACATACTTACCCACCCTTCTTCTGAGTTTTCATGCTCGTGAATGATGTGTGTGCGTAATAATGTGGTCATCTGAGATTCTTAGCAATCATTATTGCTTCGAACTCTAAGGACATTTGAGTCATTCTTAGCGTGATTGGTTAATCCTATCAATAAGCTTATGTCAGACTAAGGTCTGGATTTGTTTAACCCTGATCCCAGGGGTGTCACAATTATTTATTATGATGCATCATTACAATTAATGGTTACTAATTATGAATGTCTTCTATAGAGTGAAAATGGCACCAAAGTTTCCAAAACGAACTTTGGTAAGGAAGGAAGAGATATCGATGATTATCAAGGGACTTCAACTAAACAGCTTCGACAGCTTTTGAGGGTTTTTGGTTGTACAACTATTATCCCAGTTAGTACCTTGACATACTATGATGGGAGAATGTTAGCTAAATACCGTGTTAGTATCCATCTACCACAAAATCTTGGTTTATATCACGATTTACCTGTGGGTGAAGGTAGAAGTCACCTAGCAACATATCATGTTGCTATTATAGAGGAGATATCCAATATTCGGGAGCACAAAGCCCAAGAGTTAGTAGGAAGCACATTTGTTGTGATTCCTCATGACTCTGTAGACGTGGAGTCAGTCCCGGATCATCTTACTTTAGTAAAGAAGCATCCAAAATTAGCTTCCAAGTTTATGGATTGATATCGGCTAATAGTTGGGTCTTTGCATAAGACACATCAAGTCATAGTGGAGGATAAGAATGATATGCTAGAGGATTTAACTAATCCCAAAAGGAGGGAGAAGTTAGCATCTCAACTAGAGAATGAAGTAGTGGGTAGGGTTAGCCCAAATTTTAAGGATATACCTATAGATCCAGTATCCTATACAGCATATCCTTATTCACCTATGCCAGAACCCACCAGATATCCGGATAAGGGTACTAGTTATCCGGTACCATAGAATTCTCGGGGAATCAAAGGTTCGGAACTGCTATTGGAAACTCTAAAGGATGGAGGTATGGATGAATGGATGGATCTACTAGGAATCCTATTCATGTAGAAGATTCTGTTTGCAATACCGGGCAAACTAGTCGGCTGGGAGTGAGGTCTTATTCCGTTGATGGAAGGGATGTCCACATGGAGGATGTAGAGTTTGATGAGGAAGATCATGAAGAAAGGGTGATTGAGTCACCGGAACATTATCCTACCCTAGATAATGTGCACTATCCAATTATAGCTGAGGACTATTGTACCCAGCAGAGTACTTGGGGAGCACCGGAAGCGGTATATCCTATTGATTACTCTAGGGCCGGGATGCAGGAGGCGCTTGAAGAAGATAGTGAAGAGGATGTTTCTGAAGACACCTCAGATGAGTTGGAAGGTATGGACACACTTCAGCTGGATGACGTGTCGAGTCCGGATACTTCTAATACTTAGTATCGTCCATCAAAGAGGCAAGTCGTTCCACAGACAGTGTGTCATACTTCACGTCAACATGGTTGTACTCCAGTTATGTACGACGAACATCACAACTTCTGGGGAGTGTGACCACTTTAGGTGGAGTATGACAAGTTGGGGTAATGCGTATTATAGAGTTTGAGAGCTTGATGTAATTAAATAAGAGAGGTAGCACTCATATGGAGAAGTGGCACTTGTATAATATGGGTTGTAATGTACTATACCACTTATGTGAATGTAATTTATATTATGTGTGTTGCATATTTGGTTCTTATTTGGATCTTGATTTCCATTGAGTGACTAGTTCTAGGCATGAAGTTAAGCTCAGAAAGCATGGCATGATGTAATTATGAGTTTCGCTTGATGTTACAGGACTATGGGGTTATGGAAACATGTGTAGAGGATGAGACCGAACAGTAGCGCATGGAGCGCGAAGCTAAGGGAAATGCGGATGAAGACGCCAGAATGCAGGCAGATTTAACACCACCACCAATGAGGTCATTGATGGAGCATAATTTCATGCAATACATGAAGATGATGCAAGACTTCCAGAAGACTTCCAGAATAAGTTTATGGAAGGGTTGATAGATCGAGTTAGACACCAAAGGGAACCAGAAGGTTGTGGTGTAAGTATTTCGGATTTCCAGAATGCCAGGCCATTACCTTTTGCATCAGCTCCGGAACCAATGGATGCAGAGGATTGATTAGCAGATACAGAGAGAAATCTCAAGACTGTAGGGTGCAATGATGAGGAGAGGTTAAGGTATACAACATATCTTTTAACTGGACCTGTAGCATCTTGGTGGGAGAATGAGTTGGCAATGCAACCTCCAAGTAGGGAGTATACTTGGGAGGAGTTTAAACAAAGATTTCGTGAATATCATGTTCCAGAAAGTGTTATTGAATTGAAGCGTACATAGTTCGAAGAACTTTAGCAAGGATACACCAGTGTCATGAAGTACATCCGGGAATTTAGTAAACTATCTCATTATGCTGAGGATGAGGTGAACACTGAGGAGAAAAGAAAGAAAAGTTTTCTACATGGTTTAAATCCGTTTGTGAAGATGCAGCTGGGGCTGGCCAATAAGCAAACTTTCCAACAGTTACTTGATGCAGCCATAACTTTTGAGGATGATTATAAGAATGTTCAAGAAGATAGGAGGAATAGGGCGAAGAAAGAAACTAAAGGAGTTCAAGCCAGTAAGCCTAAATCAAACCTGGAATTTAAACCCTGGGTTAGAACCTCCAATAATCCCAATCGTGGGGCATCATCGTCTCGGAGGAACATTATCTACCACAATTGCGGGTTACCCCGGCATTTTCAAAGTGAATGTCGAAAGCAGGTAATCATATGCTATGGTTGTGGTCAGAGGGGGCACATAAAGCCTGATTGTCCCAAGAAACCACCAGGTGGTTGGCCTACCTCAGGTGGTGTTCAAGCAAGAGGTGGAGGCAGACAGCCTAATAGAGGTGGAAGTTATGTCAAGAACGACAATGGCAAGAGAGGCAAACCTACCGGAAAGCTGAATTGCGCAACCTTAGAGGAGGTGGATAACTCAGATCAAGCGGTGCTAGGTATGCGCAATACTCTCACAAACCCTAGAAAAGTTTTATTTGATACTGGTGCAACTACTTCATTCATATCAAAACAATTTTGTGATATGTTCAGGATTCAAAGGGCACCGTTAGAAAGACCTAAGGTCGTAGTTACCGCTGGAGGGATTGTGGTAGCGAGAAACATTAAATTAAACCAAGTTATCTCAATCTATGGTCAAACCTATTATGTGAATCTTTATGTGATTCCATTAAGGGGAATAGTAGTAGTGTTGGGAATGGATTAGATGACTGAGTATGGATCTTAGATCAATTGTGAGGATAAAACTGTTTCAATTAAGTCTCCAAGTGAAGGAAGGATAGTCTATCAGGCAGATAAACATAGTCATATCATGGTAGATCTTCAATTGAACTCAATGAAGGAGGTCAAGTTGGAGGATATTCCTATAGTAAATGAGTTTCAAGATGTATTTCCCACAGAATTACCAGGAATGCCACCTGATAGGGAAATAGAGTTCACTATTGACCTAATACCTGGTACAACACCTATTGCTCAAGCACCATACAAGATGGGTACTAAAGAGCTGAAGGATCTTAAAGAACAAATTGATGAGTTGGTCGGGAAAGGATTCATTCAGTAAAGTGTATCCCCATGGGGAACTCCAGTAATTTTTGTTGATAAAAGAGATGGAGGACGACGTATGTGTGGAGATTATAGAAATCTAAACAACATCACCATAAAGAACAAGTATCCTTTGTCGAGAATTCAGGATTTATTTGATCAAGTCAAGGGAGCCGGAGTGTTTTCCAAGATTGATCTGAGACCAGGTTACCATCAGATCAAAACCAAACCTGAAGATGTTCGAAAACCAACATTTGTATCAAGGTATGGACATCATGAGTATTTGGTTGTACCTTTTGGATTGACCAATGCACCAGCAATATTCATGAATCTGTTGAACAAAATCTTTATGCCATATCTGGACAACTTTATCATAGTTTTCATTGATGATATTTTGATATACTCTAAGGATAAGGAAGAGCATGCAGATCATTTGAGGATAGCATTGCAAATCTTAAGAGAACATAAGCTAAATGCTAAATTCAGCAAGTGTGAATTTTGGTTGGACAAGGTAGAATTTGTTGGTCATGTGATCAGTAAGGATGGAATTGCAGTAAATTTGTCCAAGGTACAATCAGTGTTAGAATGGAATGCACCAACTAATGTGAAACAAATCCGAGGTTTCTTAGGCATGGTAGGCTATTATTGGAGATTCATTGAAGGTTGTTCCAAGATAGCTGGACCAATGACCAAATTTCTAACAAAGAATGCACCATTTATATGGGATGAGAGGTCCGAAGCAAGTTTTCAGGAGTTGAAAACCAGACTAACCACCGCACCAATCTTAGTTGTACTAGAAACTAGAAAGGATTTCATAGTATATTGTGATGCATCCAAGGAAGGATTAGGATGTGTGATATGCAAGATCGCAAGGTAATTGCTTATGAGTCTAGACAACTCAAACCTCATGAAGTCAACTACCCAACACATGATTTGGAGTTAGCAGCAGTAGTCTTTCCTTTAAAAGGATGGAGGCATTTTCTCTATGGAGCAAGGTCTGAACTATACACTGATCATAAAAGTCTCAAATATTTCATCACTCAGAAGGAGCTGAATATGAGGCAGAAAAGATGGTTGGAGTTGATTAAGGATTACGACCTTACAATTAACTATACTCCAGGAAAGGCCAGTGCAGTAGCAGATGCTTTAAGCCGGAAGAATACGGATACTCAACCCATCAATAGAGAACTGCCAAAATAGTTGCAAATGGATTTGGAAAGGTTAGAAATACAATTTCAAAGGACAGAAGTTCGTGTAGGCGTAGCTACCATGAGGGTTATGGAAGAGCGAAGCCGTGATCTTCGTCATGAGATCTATCAACATCAACGTGATGATCCATTCATTGCTGAAGATATCAAAAAAAATCTGAAGGTCAAAAATCAGTTTTTCACCTAGGAGATTATGGATCTTTATGGTTCCAAAACTATCTTTGTGTACTAGATGTACCGGATATCAGAGAGGTGATACTCCGAGAAGCACATGAGACACCATATTCAATTCATCTAGGGAGTACGAAGATGTACATGGATATTAAGAAATTATTCTGGTGGAATAACATGAAGAGGGACATTGCAAAGTATGTGTTTGAATGCCACACTTGTCAAAGTGTTAAGGTAGAACATCAAAGTCCAACAGGACCATTATAGCCTTTGGAGATTCCGGAACGCAAGTGGGAAGAAATTGGAATGGATTTCACTATGGGATTACCAATGACTCCGAAGAGAAAAGATATGATATGGGTAATAGTGGATAGACTTACCAAAAGTGCACACTTTATTCCCATAAACCAAAAGGATAATGCCAAGAAACTAGTAGAATTATATGTTAAAGAGATAGTGAGTAAGCACAGAGTACCCAAGAAAATTGTATCAGATAGAGGATCTATGTTTACTTCAGCATTTTGGAAACAATTACATGAAGCACTCGGGTCAAAACTGGATGTTAGCACCGCTTATCATGCAGAGACTAGAGGTCAGACAGAAAGAACTAATCAAATCGTAGAAGACATGCTTAGAGCTTGTGCATTAGATTTTGGAGGTTTGTGGGAAGATCATCTACCTTTGGCAGAATTTTCCTACAAGAATAGCTATCAGAGTAGTCTGAAGGCAGCTCCATATCCAGTACTTTATGGAAGAAAGTGTAGGTCACCAATATGTTGGTATGAACCTGGCAGTAGCGAAGAATTTGCACCAGACTATATCAAAGAGAAGCAAGATATCATCGATATTATTAGAGATTGATTGAAAATACCTCAAAGTCGACAAAAGAGTTATGCTGATCAAAGTGGAAGATCATGGCATCCTGAAGTGGGAGATATGGTATATCCCAAAGTTAGTACAATGAAGGGAGTCAAGAGATTTGGAGTAAAAGGAAAATTGAGTCCAAGCTATATCGGACCATTCAAAATATCGAGTCAAAACAGAACAGTAGCTTATGCTCTAGAGTTACCAAAAAGGTTCGCTCAAGTTCACAATGTTTTCCATGTGTCACAACTCCGGAAATGCCTTAAAGATGCAGATGATGCTATTACACATCAAGAGATTGAGTTAGAATCAGACTTGACCTATGTCGAGAAGCCATGCAAAATTCTGGAAGAGAACTGGAAAAGGTTAAGAAACAAAGCTATTAAATACTTGAAAGTACAATGGAAACATCATCCTGAACGAGAAGCAACTTGCGATAAAGAGGATGATCTACGAGAAGCTTATCCAGAATTATTCAGGTACACAACAGCAAACTTCGGGACACAGTTTAATTTAAGGGGGAAGACTGTAACATCCCAGCATTTAGGAACAAACAAAGGGTAGAAATAGAAATTTGTTCATACGCATGCATTCATTTGTAAAATTTGGGGTAATTTTTTCGCCAAATAAAACCCTGGGGGATCAGAGTTTCTTTCACTAGTTTGAGTTAGGTTTTAGCTCTTAGAAGTGTTTGTTATGAATTCTGACATGAACCTTAGGACACATTATGAATTTGGGTGAATAACTTGAATTCACCTTTGGAATTTGAATAAGTTTAAATAATTTAAATTAGATTAGTCAATTAGAAGTGTAAGAGTTTATTTGAATTCTAAAAAGAATTTAGTTGTTCTTATTGTTTGAATATTAAGCAATTATCAAATTATAAAGGAAATGGACAAAATACAAGTAGATAGTTCAAATAAGTCTTTCTTATTTCTTTCCTTTATTCTTCAAACAATAAATGAACACATATATATATTGAAGAAAGTACTTTACAAAGATAATATTGAAGGAAAAAAAGCTTTATTAACATTACATACACGATACATTGTCTTTACAAAAAGAGGAAAGGAAAAAGATTACAATTATAAGCTAAGAGACTAAACCTTGGCTAAACCTAGTCTAAATCTTCCTGAGATTCATTTAAGTATGTACCTGCAAAAGAGACAAAACTAAAATAAAAGAAAGTTAGGGTTAGTATTAGAATACTCTTAATCACTAACAGTGAAGTGCACTGTTTCCTAACATCACAGAGTCTATTCTTTTCAAAGAAGGGACAAAACTATCAAATGTAGAATATGTTCTTTTCACAAACAGCCTCAGTACAACTTCATTGGCAAAGGGGGCAAGTTTCACCCGGGATGGAATTAGGAAAAAGATGGGGAGTTCAAAGTCAAAAGCATTTGAGCTCATGCACAGCCAGCATAGTGAAGATGCTCACACATCTAAATGCATGCATTGAGGTGTCGGGAGCAGGGAAGTAGGAGAGTGGGTTAAAACCAGTAGCACAGTGCAAAGCAGGGCTTTGCCACTCATTTTCAAAGAGCCAAGCACATTTCATCACACGCCACACAGGAACACATAGGTTCTTGCAAAGCCATCACAAACACAACCACCTTTCAACGCAACAAACCCAGGAAAGCATCAACCAGTATGTGACCTGAGGAGAGGATGGAGTGAGGAGGACAGCAAGGTTGCAAGGGATCTGAAGTACCAGTTGAGCAAGATCAAGACAAGTGGAAGGCAACAACAACAAGCACAAAGCTACAAGGGTACAAACCAACCTTTTGAATCAAATATTTATTTTTGATATGTTCATATATGATACCATGGATCTGATCTTACAAGAGCATGTAAACACATGAATAAGAAGCATCAAGTAGAAAACTTGTGGTTTCTACTTAAGGTGGTCTCACACCAGCATCACAGACCAATGGATCCAGGTCTAACTAGATCTATACTCATCACACTGCTGGTACAGGGAACATCCCAACTAGGTAGCACCTCTATACCAACAGGTTCATATATATCTATTAGAATCATATAATCACTTTCCTAAATAAATTTAGGAATCATATTAGTCATTTGATTCAGAAAAGACAGTGAATATAATAATGTCTATCATTAAGCCACACTTGATAGAGAGCATTAAGTAAATTGTCTTCCTATAAAAAAAAGATAGGAATCAATCATCTTTCTAAATCATCACTGCATAAATTACTTCCTCATGAATCATAGAGCCAGATTATCTAGGAACTTAAGATTTACATAGTAGCAGGAGTAAATCCTGAGGCTAAGCACATCAGTTCTTCACAAACAAATATTAATATCACTTGAACAGAGGGTATCCCAACTTTAGTATCAAATTGAGTCATAACCCAACAAAATGAACTCACATCCACTGTTGTATAAGCATCCACATACAAATGAAGTACAGATTCATAGAAGGTTCTCTAACTAAGAACAGAGTGGCAACAACATTCAATAGAGTACTAACTGATAGAAAGAAGAGCAACAAGCTATGATCATTAGGGTGCAATAGGTACCACTAGCAGATTAACACCTAGAAGAATATCACTGGTAGGATGAACTAGAAGAATTTAACTGAACATCACTTCAGAGGGTATGAACCCTAGGTTTCGAGATGAACCCTAGATAGGGGGTAATCATAGCAAGCACACTTGACATGGAAAGGTAGATAGAGCATGGAGAGGAGCTCAGAGGGGGAAACACACTTACTCGAGGTCCTCGCAAGAAGTTTAGAAGAGGAAGAAGAGGACTGGCCGGCGGCGATGAAGAGGTGGCGGCATGGGGAGCACCCCGGACGGGCGCTGCAACCTGCGCCTGCAGCGTGTCAGGCGCAGACAGAGGAGAAGGGGTGAGCGCCATGAGCAACCCATCACAGTGTCGATGAAGCACAGAGGTGGCTGAACCCTAACCAGAGCCTTGGGCGGGGGTCAACGCGGCCGGGAGAAGACCCCATCGATGAATCGGCTCGGACAGGATAGTGCGGCAGCGTCGACTTGGTAGTCTTGCACCGTGGCAATGCCCATGGCATCGAGGCCATGTCGGAATCGAGCGCCACAGGGTTGGCATCGAGCGAGGCGAGAGCGAGAGCAAAAGTAAGAAAGAGGGGAAGAGAGAGAGTGAGCGTGGGGCACTAGGCCGGTGGGCTGCCCAGTACTGCCTAGGTGGTCCTTTGACCAGGCCGGGTGGGCCAGGTCTAGTTGGACCAGGCCAGCCCAGTGGGCCAGGCCCGTGTATTAAAAAAGACCTATCTAAAAATATATATTTACAATTATGCCCTTGAAACAAAAACACTTCTAGAAAAAGAAATAGAAATCCTAAAAAGACAAATAATATATCTATGAACTCACAAAAATGTCCTCTACTCAAGAAAAATAATAAATAGAATTTTAGGTAATTAAATTTAAAATTATTATTATTAATGTATATATTCCTTTGGGAATTTTAGAAAAATATCTAAATCACTTCAAATTGAATAAAATTCACTTTTAAGATCCTAAGTAGTTATACTAATATAGAAAAATACTAGTTTGTATCTTTGCAAAACAAATCAAGTATGATAAAAATAAAGTCTTTATTCCTTAATGGAATTTTAAGAAAATATTTAAAAGAGTTAAAAATTAAATAAATTCATTTTTAAGCTCTTAGAATAATACTACTCATTATAAAAATACTAGATATAATGGTTATGTTAATTTAAATGACTTTGAGTAATACTTTCCTTTTATTATTAAAGAAAATAGTAAACCTTTATAAGGTGGGTAAAACACGAAAAAAGAAAATAATAAACCATTGCATGACATTACTATGCATTGCATATTGCTTCTTTAAATATTGTCCTTACCGGGAAATAATGGTCTTCTGTAGAAAATGGAGCTCAAGGTCTGGTGGAAGTATCCGACTTCACTACCTTGCAGTGACAAGGCAAGTTCATCACTTTCCCATGTCCTTTGAAGAGTCTTTATGAAAGTATTTTAAAATTGTGTGTTATCACCTACGTTCTAAAAGAGACAGAAAATAAGTATTTTCCCAAAAAAATGAAATGTTTACAAAAACTGCATGGTACCAAGTACTTATAGTCAGAGGTGGTAGTTAGAGCATTAAACTTCCCACTGTGCATATAATGAACTTGCTGGGTAACGCTGTTACTCACACTTTCCTTTGAACCCCTTGCTAGACTTTGAGGAGCAGAAGGATAACCAGGTGTATGCTATAGAAGTCCAGAACAACGTCTACTACGAAGAGCCAGACCTACCCGGTGGAATCAAAGGGGTGGTTTACGGGATACACTATGCAACTGAAGACAACTAGTTAGAGTAGTTGTCAAGCCGGAATGTAGTTATCTAGGTTGAGCCGAGCATCATGAACCCTATAGAATAAGAAGTTGAGCTCATGTCTTTCTTATCATTGTGTCTTGCATTCTTCTGCTGAACTTATTAAACAAGTTGTATGGTTTTTAAGTTTGAATCTTTCAAAGATCTCGATCTTATGGTATTGTAATAATATCTGTATGTTTGTAATCTGGACCCCCAATGTTTCTGTTGTACCACTCTGAGGGATGTAATATTTCTGGAATGGGTTCCGTGAGTGTTATGTCAACGATTATAGTATACGACAACATGTAGTGGTATGCTGGTTCACCGAAGTGGATCAAGGTGGTTTGGAAAATAACACATGCAATGATAATCCATGTGTCACACCTTGGTCATAAAGCCCAAAAACACACAGGAATGCAACTACCACATGTAATGGAGCACCACAGTGACATAAGTTGCACCACCACACCCACTTGAGTGTGTGTCGTCATGTGGATCAAGGTGGTTTGGAAACGAACACATGAAGTGACACTCCATGTGTCAAACCATCGTCAGAAAGACCCAAAACATAGAGGAATGCAACTACCACATGTAATGAAGAACCAGTGTGACATAAGTTGCACCACCACACCCACTTGAGTGTTTGTGGTCATGTCGATCAAGGTGGTTTGGAAAAGAACAAATGCAATGACACTCCATGTGTCAAACCATGGTCAGAAAGACCTAAAACACAGAGGAATGCAACTACCACATGTAATGGAGCACCAGTGTGACATAACTTGCACCACCATACCCACTTGAGTGTGTGTGGGATCAAGGTGGTTTGGAAAATAAGACATGCAATGACACTCCATGTGACAAACCATGGTCAGAAAGCCCAAAAACACAACAGAATGAAATTGCCACATGTAATAGAGCACCAGAGTGACATAAGTTGCACCACCATGCCCACTTGAGTGTGTGTGGTCATTTGGATCAAGGTGGTTTGGAAACGAACACATGCAATGACACTCCGTGTGTCTAACCGTGGTCAGAAAGCCGAGAAACACAAAGGAATGCAACTGCCAAATGTAACGGAGCACCAGTGTGATATAAGTTGCACCACCACACCCACTTGAGTGTGTGTGGTCTTCAGGATCAAGGTGGTTTGGAAAAGAACACATGCAATGACACACCATGTTTTAAACGATGGTTAGAAAGAACAAAAACATAGAGCAATGAAACTGCCACATGTAATGCAGCACAAGTGCGACATAAGTTGCACCACCACACCCACTTCAGGATCAAGGTGGTTCAGAAAAGAACACATGCAATGACAATCCATGTGTCAAACCATCGTCAAAAACCCCAAAACATAGAGGAATAAAACTTCCACATGTAATGGAGCACAAGTGTGACATAAGTTGCGCCACCACGCCCACTTGACTGTGTGTGGACATGTGGATCAAGGTTGTTTGGAAAAGAGCACATGCAGTGACACTCCATGTTTCAAACCATCGTCAGAAATCCCAAAAACATAGAGGAATGCAACTGCCACATGTAATGCATCACGAGTGTGACATAAGTTGCACCACCACACCCACTTGAGTGTGTGTGGACCTGCGGATAAAGGCGGTTTGGAAAAGAACACATGCAATGACACTCCATGTTTCAAACCATCGTCAAAAAGCCCAAAAACACATAGGAATGCAACTTCCACATGTAATGGAGCACCAGTGTGACATAAGTTGCACTAGCACACCCACTTGAGTGTGTGTGGTCAGGTGGATCAAGCTGACTTGGAAAAGAACACATGCAATGACACTCACATGTGTCAAACCATGGTTAGAAAGCCCTAAAACATAGAGGAATGCAACTGCACATGTAATGGATCACCAGTGTGACATAAGTTGCACCACCACACCCACTTGAGTGTATGTGGAGATGTGGATCAAGGTGGTTTGGAAAAGAACACATGCAATGACACTCCATGTATCAAACCATGTTTAGAAAGCCCAAAAACATAGTGGATTACAACTACCACATGTAATGGAGAACCAGTGTGACATAAGTTGCGCCACCACACCCACTTGAGTGTGTGTGTGGACATGTCGATCAAGGTGGTTTGGAAAAGAACACATGCAATGACATTCCATGTGTCAAACCATGGTAAGAAAGCTCCAAAACACAGAGAAATGGAACTACCACATCTAATGGAGCACTAATATGACATAAGTTGCACTACCACACCCACTTGAGTGTATGTGGTCATGTGGATCAAGGTGGTTTGGAAAAAACACATGCAATGACACTCCATGTGTCAAACCATGGTCAGAAATCGCAAAAACACAGAGGAATGTAACTGTCACATGTAATGGAGCACCAGTGTGACATAAGTTGCACCACCACACCCCATAGAGTGTGTGTGGACATGTGGATAAAGGTGGTTTGGAAAAGAACATGTGCAACGACAGTACATATGTCAAACCATGGTCATAAAGCCTAAAACATAGAGGAATGCAACTGCCACTTGTAATGGAGCACTAGTGTGACATAAATTGCACCCCCACACCCACTTGAGTATGTCCGGTCATGTCGATCAAGGTGGTTTGGAAAATAACACATGCAATGACACTCCATGTGGCAAACCTTGGTCAAAAAGCTAAAAACCTAGAGAAATGCAACTACCACATGTAATAGAGCACTAGTGTAACATAAGTTGCACCTAGTCATGTCGATCAAGGTGGTTTGGAAAAGAACACATGCAATATCAATACATATGTCAAACCATGGTCATAAAGCCTAAAAACATAGAGGAATGCAACTTCCACATGTAACGGAGCACCAATGTGACATAAGTTGCATGACCACACCCAATTGAGTGTTTGTGTTCATGTGGATCAAGGTGGTTTGGAAAAGAACAAATGCAATGACACTCCATGTGTCAATCCATGGTCAGAAAGTCCCCAAACACAGAGGAATGCAACTGCCACATGTAATGCAGCACAAGTGTGACATAAGTTGTACCACCACACCCACTTGAGTGTGTGTGGACATGTGGATCAAGGTGGTGTGCAAAAGAACATAGACAATGACACTCCATGTGTGAAACCATGGTCATAAATCCCTAATACACAGAGGAGTGCAACTGCCAGATGTAATGGAGGACCAGTGTGAAATAAGTTGCACAACTGCACCCACTTGAGTGTGTGTTGTCATGTGGATCAAGGTGGTTCGGAAAATAACACATGCAATGACACTCCATGTGTCAAACCATGGTCAGAAAGCCCCAAAACACAGAGGAATGAAACTTCCACATGTAATGGATCACAAGTGTGACATAAGTTGCGCCACCACACCCACTTGAGTGTGTGTGGACATGTGGATCAAGGTTGTTTGGAAAAGAACACATGCAATGACACTCCATGTTTCTAACGTCAGAAAGCCCAAACACACGGAGGAATGCAACTGGCACATGTAATGCAGCGCTAGTCTGACATAAGTTGCACCACCACACCCACTTCAGTGTATGTGGATATGTGGATCAAGGTGGTTTGTAAAATAACACATGCAATGACACTCCATGTATCAAACCATGGTCAGAAAGCCCAAAAACATAGTGGATTACAACTGCCACATGTAACGGAGAACCAATGTGACATAAGTTGCGCCACCACACCCACTTGAGTTTGTGTGGACATGTGGATCAAGGTGGTTTAGAAAAGAACACATGTAATGACATTCCATGTGTCAAACCATGGTCAGAAAGCCCCAAAGCACAGAGAAATTGAACTACCACATGTAATGGAGCACTAGTGTGACATAAGTTGCACTACCACACCCACTTGAGTTTTTGTGGTCATGTGGATCAAGGTGGTTTGGAAAAAACACATGCAATGACACTCCATGTGTCAAAACATGGTCAGAAATCGCAAAAACACAGAGGAATGCAACTGTCACATGTAATGGAGCACCAGTGTGACATAAGTTGCACCACCACACCCACTTGCAAAAGAACACGTGGATCAAGGTGGTTTGCAAAAGAACATGTGCACTGACAGTACATATGTCAAACCATGGTCATAAAACCTAAAACCTAGAGGAATGAAACAGCCACCTGTAATGGAGCACTAGTGTGACATAAGTTGCACCATCCCACCCACTTGAGTGTGTGTGGTCATGTGGATGAAGGTGGGTTGGAAAAGAACAGATGCAATAACACTCACATGTGTCAAACCATGGTCAGAAAGCCCCAAAACACAGAGGAATTCAAGTGCACATGTAATGGAGCACCAGTATGACATAAGTTGCACCACCACACCCACTTGAGTGTGTGTGGTCATGTGGATAAAGGTGGTTTGGAAAAGAACACATGCAATGACACTCCATGTATCAAACCATGGTCAGAAAGCCAAAAACATAGAGATATTTAACTACCACATGTAATGGAGCACCGGTGTGACATAAGTTGCACCACCACACCCACTTGAGTGTTTGTGATCATGTAGATCAAGGTGGTTTGGAAAAGAACAAATGCAATGACACTCCATGTGTCAAACCATGGTCAGAAATCGCAAAAACACAGAGGAATGTAACTGTCACATGTAATGGAGCACCAGTGTGACATAAGTTGCACCACCACACCCCATAGAGTGTGTGTGGACATGTGGATAAAGGTGGTTTGGAAAAGAACATGTGCAATGACAGTACATATGTCAAACCATGGTCATAAAGCCTAAAACATAGAGGAATGCAACTGCCACTTGTAATGGAGCACTAGTGTGACATAAATTGCACCCCCACACCCACTTGAGTATGTCCGGTCATGTCGATCAAGGTGGTTTGGAAAATAACACATGCAATGACACTCCATGTGGAAAACCTTGGTCAAAAAGCCAAAAACCTAGAGAAATGCAACTACCACATGTAATAGAGCACTAGTGTAACATAAGTTGCACCTAGTCATGTCGATCAAGGTGGTTTGGAAAAGAACACATGCAATATCAGTACATATGTCAAACCATGGTCATAAAGCCTAAAAACATAGAGGAATGCAACTGCCACATGTAACGGAGCACCAATGTGACATAAGTTGCATGACCACACCCAATTGAGTGTTTGTGTTCATGTGGATCAAGGTGGTTTGGAAAAGAACAAATGCAATGACACTCCATGTGTCAAACCATGGTCAGAAAGTCCCAAAACACAGAGGAATGCAACTGCCACATGTAATGTAGCACAAGTGTGACATAAGTTGTACCACCACACCCACTTGAGTGTGTGTGGACATGTGGATCAAGGTGGTGTGGAAAAGAACATAGACAATGACACTCCATGTGTGAAACCATGGTCATAAATCCCTAATACACAGAGGAGTGCAACTGCCAGATGTAATGGAGGACCAGTGTGAAATAAGTTGCACAACTGCACCCACTTGAGTGTGTGTTGTCATGTGGATCAAGGTGGTTCGGAAAATAACACATGCAATGACACTCCATGTGTCAAACCTTGGTCAGAAAGCCCCAAAACACAGAGGAATGAAACTTCCACATGTAATGGATCACAAGTGTGACATAAGTTGCGCCACCACACCCACTTATGTGTGTGGACATGTGGATCAAGGTTGTTTGGAAAAGAACACATGCAATGACACTCCATGTTTCTAACGTCAGAAAGCCCAAACACACGGAGGAATGCAACTGGCACATGTAATGCAGCGCTAGTCTTACATAAGTTACACCACCACACCCACTTCAGTGTATGTGGATATGTGGATCAAGGTGGTTTGTAAAAGAACACATGCAATGACACTCCATGTATCAAACCATGGTCAGAAAGCCCAAAAACATAGTGGATTACAACTGCCACATGTAACGGAGAACCAATGTGACATAAGTTGCGCCACCACACCCACTTGAGTTTGTGTGGACATGTGGATCAAGGTGGTTTAGAAAAGAACACATGTAATGACATTCCATGTGTCAAACCATGGTCAGAAAGCCCCAAAGCACAGAGAAATTGAACTACCACATGTAATGGAGCACTAGTGTGACATAAGTTGCACTACCACACCCACTTGAGTTTTTGTGGTCATGTGGATCAAGGTGGTTTGGAAAAAACACATGCAATGACACTCCATGTGTCAAAACATGGTCAGAAATCGCAAAAACACAGAGGAATGCAACTGTCACATGTAATGGAGCACCAGTGTGACATAAGTTGCACCACCACACCCACTTGCAAAACAACACGTGGATCAAGGTGGTTTGCAAAAGAACATGTGCAATGACAGTACATATGTCAAACCATGGTCATAAAACCTAAAACCTAGAGGAATGCAACAGCCACCTGTAATGGAGCACTAGTGTGACATAAGTTGCACCACCCCACCCACTTGAGTGTGTGTGGTCATGTGGATGAAGGTGGGTTGGAAAAGAACAGATGCAATAACACTCACATGTGTCAAACCATGGTCAGAAAGCCCCAAAACACAGAGGAATGCAAGTGCACATGTAATGGAGCACCAGTATGACATAAGTTGCACCACCACACCCACTTGAGTGTGTGTGGTCATGTGGATAAAGGTGGTTTGGAAAAGAACACATGCAATGACACTCCATGTATCAAACCATGGTCAGAAAGCCAAAAACATAGAGATATTTAACTACCACATGTAATGGAGCACCGGTGTGACATAAGTTGCACCACCACACCCACTTGAGTGTTTGTGATCATGTGGATCAAGGTGGTTTGGAAAAGAACAAATGCAATGACACTCCATGTGTCAAACCATGGTCAGAAATCACAAAAACACAGAGGAATGTAACTGTCACATGTAATGGAGCACCAGTGTGACATAAGTTGCACCACCACACCCCATAGAGTGTGTGTGGACATGTGGATAAAGGTGGTTTGGAAAAGAACATGTGCAATGACAGTACATATGTCAAACCATGGTCATAAAGCCTAAAACATAGAGGAATGCAACTGCCACTTGTAATGGAGCACTAGTGTGACATAAATTGCACCCCCACACCCACTTGAGTATGTCCGGTCATGTCGATCAAGGTGTTTTGGAAAATAACACATGCAATGACACTCCATGTGGAAAACCTTGGTCAAAAAGCCAAAAACCTAGAGAAATGCAACTACCACATGTAATAGAGCACTAGTGTAACATAAGTTGCACCTAGTCATGTCGATCAAGGTGGTTTGGAAAAGAACACATGCAATATCAGTACATATGTCAAACCATGGTCATAAAGCCTAAAAACATAGAGGAATGCAACGGCCACATGTAACGGAGCACCAATGTGACATAAGTTGCCTGACCACACCCAATTGAGTGTTTGTGTTCATGTGGATCAAGGTGGTTTGGAAAAGAACAAATACGATGACTCTCCATGTGTCAAACCATGGTCAGAAAGTCCCAAAACACAGAGGAATGCAACTGCCACATGTAATGCAGCACAAGTGTGACATAAGTTGTACCACCACACCCACTTGAGTGTGTGTGGACATGTGGATCAAGGTGGTGTGGAAAAGAACATAGACAATGACACTCCATGTGTGAAACCATGGTCATAAATCCCTAATACATAGAGGAGTGCAACTGCCAGATGTAATGGAGGACCAGTGTGAAATAAGTTGCACAACTGCACCCACTTGAGTGTGTGTTGTCATGTGGATCAAGGTGGTTCGGAAAATAACACATGCAATGACACTCCATGTGTCAAACCATGGTCAGAAAGCCCCAAAACACAGAGGAATGAAACTTCCACATGTAATGGATCACAAGTGTGACATAAGTTGCGCCACCACACCCACTTGTGTGTGTGGACATGTGGATCAAGGTTGTTTGGAAAAGAACACATGCAATGACACTCCATGTTTCTAACGTCATAAAGCCCAAACACACGGAGGAATGCAACTGGCACATGTAATGCAGCGCTAGTCTGACATAAGTTGCACCACCACACCCACTTCAGTGTATGTGGATATGTGGATCAAGGTGGTTTGTAAAAGAACACATGCAATGACACTCCATGTATCAAACCATGGTCAGAAAGCCCAAAAACATAGTGGATTACAACTGCCACATGTAACGGAGAACCAATGTGACATAAGTTGCGCCACCACACCCACTTGAGTTTGTGTGGACGTGTGGATCAAGGTGGTTTAGAAAAGAACACATGTAATGACATTCCATGTGTCAAACCATGGTCAGAAAGCCCCAAAGCACAGAGAAATTGAACTACCACATGTAATGGAGCACTAGTGTGACATAAGTTGCACTACCACACCCACTTGAGTTTTTGTGGTCATGTGGATCAAGGTGGTTTGGAAAAAACACATGCAATGACACTCCATGTGTCAAAACATGGTCAGAAATCGCAAAAACACAGAGGAATGCAACTGTCACATGCAATGGAGCACCAGTGTGACATAAGTTGCACCACCACACCCACTTGCAAAAGAACACGTGGATCAAGGTGGTTTGCAAAAGAACATGTGCAATGACAGTACATATGTCAAACCATGGTCATAAAACCTAAAACCTAGAGGAATGCAACAGCCACCTGTAATGGAGCACTAGTGTGACATAAGTTGCACCACCCCACCCACTTGAGTGTGTGTGGTCATGTGGATGAAGGTGGTTTGGAAAAGAACAGATGCAATAACACTCACATGTGTCAAACCATGGTCAGAAAGCCCCAAAACACAGAGGAATGCAAGTGCACATGTAATGGAGCACCAGTATGACATAAGTTGCACCACCACACCCACTTGAGTGTGTGTGGTCATGTGGATAAAGGTGGTTTGGAAAAGAACACATGCAATGACACTCCATGTATCAAACCATGGTCAGAAAGCCAAAAACATAGAGATATTTAACTACCACATGTAATGGAGCACCGGTGTGACATAAGTTGCACCACCACACCCACTTGAGTGTTTGTGATCATGTGGATCAAGGTGGTTTGGAAAAGAACAAATGCAATGACACTCCATGTGTGAGACCATGCTCATAAATCCCCAATACACAGAGGAGTACAACTACCACATGTAATGGAGGACCAGTGTGAAATAAGTTGCACCACCACACCCACTTGAGTGTGTGTGGTCATGTGGATCAAGGTTGTTATAAAAGAATACATGCAATGAAACTCCATGTGTCAAACCATGGTCAGAAATCCCACAGACACAGAGTAATGCAACTGCCACATATAATGGAGAACAAGTTTGACATAAGTTGCGCCACCACACCCACTTGAGTGTGTGTGGACATGTGGATAAAGGTGATTTGGAAAAGAACACACGCAATCACACTCCATGTTTCAAACCATCATCAGAAATCCCAAACACACAGATGAATGCAACTGCCACATGTAATGCAACACTAGTGTGACATAAGTTGCAAAAACAAACCAGAATGAAACTGCAACATGTAATGGAGCACCAGTGAGACATAAGTTGCATCGTCACGGCCACTTGAGTGTGTGTGGTCATGTGGATCAAGGTGGTTTGGAAACGAACATATGCAATGACACTCCATGTGTCAAACCATGGTCAGAAAGCCTAAAAACACAAAGGAATGCAACTGCCACATGTAATGGAGCAACAGTGTAACATAAGTTGCACCACCACATCCAGTCGAATGTGTGTGGTCTTGTGGATCAAGGTGGTTTGGAGAAGAACACATGTAATGAACTCCATGTCTCAAACCATAGTTACAAAGACCAAAAACATAGAGGAATGCAATTACCACATGTAATGCAACACCAGTGTGACAGAAGTTGTACCACCACACCCACTTGAGTGTGTTTTGTCATGTGGATCAAGGTGGTTTGGAAACGAACACATGCAATGACACTCCATGTGTCAAACCATGGTCAGAAAGCCCAAAAACATAGTGGATTGCAACTGCCACAGGTAATGGACAACCAGTGTGAAATAAATTGCGCCACCACACCCACTTGAGTGTGTGTGGACATCTGGATCAAGGTGGTTTGGAAAATAACACATACAATGACACTCCATGTGTGAAACCATGGTCATAAAGCCCAAAAACATAGAGGAGTGTAACTGCCACATGTAATGGAGCACAAGTGTGACATAGGTTGCACCACCACACCCACTTGAGTGTGAGGTGTCATGTGGATAAAGGTGGTTTGTAAAACCACATGCAATGACACTCCATGTGTCAAACCATGGTTAGAAATCCCAAAAACACATAGGAATGCAACTGCCACATGTAATGGAGCACTAGTCTGACATAAGTTTCACCACCACACCCACTTGATTATGTGTGGACATGTGGATCAAGGTGGTTTGGAAAATAACACATGCAATGATAGTACATGTATAAAACCATGGTCATAAAGCCTAAAAACATCAAGGAATGCAACTGCCACAGGTAATGGAGCACTAGTGTGACATAAGTTGCATCACCATACCAGCTTGAGTGTGTGTGGATATGTGGATCATGGTGGTTTGGAAAAGAACACATACAATGACACTCCATGTTTCAAGCCATCGTTAGAAAGCCACCAAACACAGAAGAATGCAACAGCCACATGTAATGGAGCCCTAGTGGGACATAAGTTGCACCACCAAACCCACTTGAGTGTGTGTGGTCATGTGGATCAAGGTGGTTTGGAAAAGGTCACATGCAATGACGTTCACATGTGTCAAACCATTGTCATAAAGCCCAAAAAGACAGAGGAATGCAACTGCCACATGCAATGGAGCACTAGTGTCACATAAGTGGCACCACCACACCCACTTGAGTGTGTGTGGTCATGTGGATCAAGGTGGTTTGGAAAAGAACACTGGCATTAACACTCCATGTTTCAAACAATTGTCAGAAAGCGTAAAATATATTGGATTGCAACTGCCACATGTAATGGTGAACCAGTGTAACATAAGTTGTGCCACCACACCAACTTGTGTGTGTGTGGAAATGTGGATCAAGGTTGTTTGGAAAAGAACACATTCAATGAAACTCCATGTGTCAATCCATGGTCATAAAGCCGAAAAACACAGAGGAGTGCAACTGCCACATGAAATGGAGCACCAGTGTGACATAAGTTGCACCAGCACACCAACTTCAGTGTGTGTGGACATATGGATCAAGGTAGTTTAGAAAAAAGACATGAAATGACACTCCATGTGAAAAAACATGGTTAAAAACCGCCAAAACAAACCAGAATGAAACTGCAACATGTAATGGAGCACCAGTGAGACATAAGTTGCATCGCCACGGCCACTTGAGTGTGTGTGGTCATGTGGATCAAGGTGGTTTGGAAACGAACACATGCAATGACACTCCATGTGTCCAACCATGGTCAGAAAGCCTAAAAACACAGAGGAATGCAACTGCCACATGTAATGGAGCACCAGTGTAACATAAGTTGCACCACCACATCCAGTCGAATGTGTGTGGTCTTGTGGATCAAGGTGATTTGGAGAAGAACACATGTAATGAACACCATGTCTAAAACCATAGTAACAAGGAGCAAAAACATAGAGTAATGCAATTACCACATGTAATGCAACACCAGTGTGACAGAAGTTGTACCACCACACCCACTTGAGTGTGTGTTGTCATGTGGATCAAGGTAGTTTGGAAACAAACACATGCAATGACACTCCATGTGTCAAACCATGGTCAGAAAGCCCACAAACATAGTGGATTGCAACTGCCACATGTAATGGAGAACCAGTGTGACATAAGTTGCGCCACCACACCCACTTGAGTGTGTGTGGACATCTGGATCAAGGTGGTTTGGAAAAGAACACATACAATGACACTCCATGTGTGAAACCATGGTCATAAAGCCCAAAAACATAGAGGAGTGTAACTGCCACATGTAATGGAGCACAAGTGTGACATACGTTGCACCACCACACCCACTTGAGTGTGAGGTGTCATGTGGATCAAGGTGGTTTGTAAAACCACATGCAATGACACTCCATGTGTCAAACCATGGTTAGAAATCCCAAAAACACATAGGAATGCAACTTCCACATGTAATGGAGCACTAGTCTGACATAAGTTGCACCACCATACCCACTTGATTATGTGTGGACATGTGGATCAAGGTGGTTTGGAAAATAACACATGCAATGATAGTACATGTGTAAAACCATGGTCATAAAGCCTAAAAACATCGAGGAATGCAACTTCCACGGGTAATGGAGCACTAGTGTGACATAAGTTGCATCACCGCACCCGCTTGAGTGTGTGTGGAGATGTGGATCATGGTGGTTTGGAAAAGAACACATACAATGACACTCCATGTTTCAAGCCATCGGTAGAAAGCCGCCAAACACAGAAGAATGCAACAGCCACATGTAATGGAGCCCTAGTGTGACATAAGTTGCACCACCAAACCCACTTGAGTGTGTGCGGTCATGTGGGTCAAGGTGGTTTGGAAAAGATCACATGCAATGACGTTCACATGTGTCAAACCATTGCCATAAACCCCAAAAAGACATAGGAATGCAACTGCCACATGCAATGGAGCACTAGTGTCACATAAGTGGCACCACCACACCCACTTGAGTGTGTGTGGTCATGTGGATCAAGGTGGTTTGGAAAAGAACACTGGCATTAACACTCCATGTTTCAAACAATTGTCAGAAAGCGTAAAATATATTGGATTGCAACTGCCACATGTAATGGTGAACTAGTGTAACATAAGTTGTGCCACCACACCAACTTATGTGTGTGTGGAAATGTGGATCAAGGTTGTTTGGAAAAGAACACATTCAATGAAACTCCATGTGTCAATCCATGGTCATAAAGCCGAAAAACACAGAGGAGTGCAACTGCCACATGAAATGGAGCACCAGTGTGACATAAGTTGCACCAGCACACCAACTTCAGTGTGTGTGGACATATGGATCAAGGTAGTTTAGAAAAAAAGACATGAAATGACACTCCATGTGAAAAAACATGGTTAAAAACCGCCAAAACAAACCAGAATGAAACTGCAACATGTAATGGAGCACCAGTGAGACATAAGTTGCATCGCCACGGCCACTTGAGTGTGTGTGGTCATGTGGATCAAGGTGGTTTGGAAACGAACACATGCAATGACACTCCATGTGTCAAACCATGGTCAGAAAGCCTAAAAACATAGAGGAATGCAACTGCCACATGTAATGGAGCACCAGTGTAACATAAGTTGCACCACCACATCCAGTCGAATGTGTGTGGTCTTGTGGATCAAGGTGATTTGGAGAAGAACACATGTAATGAACACCATGTCTAAAACCATAGTTATAAGGAGCAAAAACATAGAGTAATGCAATTACCACATGTAATGCAACACCAGTGTGACAGAAGTTGTACCACCACACCCACTTGAGTGTGTGTTGTCATGTGGATTAAGGTAGTTTGGAAACAAACACATGCAATGACACTCCATGTGTCAAACCTTGGTCAGAAAGCCCACAAACATAGTGGATTGCAACTGCCACATGTAATGGAGAACCAGTGTGACATAAGTTGCGCCACCACACCCACTTGAGTGTGTGTGGACATCTGGATCAAGGTGGTTTGGAAAAGAACACATACAATGACACTCCATGTGTGAAACCATGGTCATAAAGCCCAAAAACATAGAGGACTGTAACTGCCACATGTAATGGAGCACAACTGTGACATAGGTTGCACCACCACACCCACTTGAGTGCGAGGTGTCATGTGGATCAAGGTGGTTTGTAAAACCACATGCAATGACACTCCATGTGTCAAACCATGGTTAGGAATCCCAAAAACACATTGGAATGCAACTGCCACATGTAATGGAGCACTAGTCTGACATAAGTTTCACCACCACACCCACTTGATTAGGTGTGGACATGTGGATCAAGGTGGTTTGGAAAATAACACATGCAATGATAGTACATGTAGAAAACCATGGTCATAAAGCCTAAAAACATCGAGGAATGCAACTGCCACAGGTAATGGAGCACTAGTATGACATAAGTTGCATCACCACACCCGCTTGAGTGTGTGTGGAGATGTGGATCAAGGTGGTTTGGAAAAGAACACATACAATGACAACCCATGTTTCAAGCCATCGTTAGAAAGCCCCCAAACATAGAAGAATGCAACAGCCACATGTAATGGAGCCCTAGTGTGACATAAGTTGCACCACCAAACCCACTTGAGTGTGCGTGGTCATGTGGATCAAGGTGGTTTGGAAAGGATCACATCCAATGACGCTCACATGTGTCAAACCATTGTCATAAAGCCCAAAAAGACAGAGGAATGCAACTGCCACATGCAACGGAGCACTAGTGTCACATAAGTGGCACCACCACACCCACTTGGGTGTGTGTGGTCATGTGGATCAAGGTGGTTTGGAAAAGAACACTAGCATTAACACTCCATGTTTCAAACAATTGTCAGAAAGCGTAAAATATATTGGATTGCAACTGCCACATGTAATGGTGAACCAGTGTAACATAAGTTGTGCCACCACACCAACTTGTGTGTGTGTGGAAATGTGGATCAAGGTTGTTTGGAAAAGAACACATTCAATGAAACTCCATGTGTCAATCCTTGGTCATAAATCCCAAAAACACAGAGGAGTGCAACTGCCACATGAAATGGAGCACCAGTGTGACATAAGTTGCACCAGCACACCAACTTCAGTGTGTGTGGACATATGGATCAAGGTAGTTTAGAAAAAAAGACATGAAATGACACTCCATGTGAAAAAACATGGTTAAAACCGCCAAAACAAACCAGAATGAAACTGCAACATGTAATGGAGCACCAGTGAGACATAAGTTGCATCGCCACGGCCACTTGAGTGTGTGTGGTCATGTGGATCAAGGTGGTTTGGAAACGAACACATGCAATGACACTCCATGTGTCAAACCATGGTCAGAAAGCCTAAAAACACAGAGGAATGCAACTGCCACATGTAATGGAGCACCAGTGTAACATAAGTTGCACCACCACATCCAGTCGAATGTGTGTGGTCTTGTGGATCAAGGTGATTTGGAGAAGAACACATGTAATGAACTCCATGTCTAAAACCATAGTTACAAGCAGCAAAAACATAGAGTAATGCAATTACCACATGTAATGGAACACCAGTGTGACAGAAGTTGTACCACCACACCCACTTGAGTGTGTGTTGTCATGTGGATCAAGGTAGTTTGGAAACAAACACATGCAATGACACTCCATGTGTCAAACCATGGTCAGAAAGCCCACAAACATAGTAGATTGCAACTGCACATGTAATGGAGAACCAGTGTGACATAATTTGCGCCACCACACCCACTTGAGTGTGTGTGGACATCTGGATCAAGGTGGTTTGGAAAAGAACACATACAATGACACTCCATGTGTGAAACCATGGTCATAAAGCCCAAAAACATAGAGGAGTGTAACTGCCACATGTAATGGAGCACAAGTGTGACATAGGTTGCACCACCACACCCACTTGAGTGTGAGGTGTCATGTGGATCAAGGTGGTTTGTAAAACCACATGCAATGACACTCCATGTGTCAAACCATGGTTAGAAATCCCAAAAACACATAGGAATGCAACTGCCACATGTAATGGAGCACTAGTCTGACATAAGTTGCACCACCACATCACTTGATTATGTGTGGACATGTGGATCAAGGTGGTTTGGAAAATAACACATGCAATGACAGTACATGTGTAAAACCATGTTCATAAAGCCTAAAAACATCGAGGAATGCAACTTCCACAGGTAATGGAGCACTAGTGTGACATAAGTTGCATCACCGCACCCGCTTGAGTGTGTGTGGAGATGTGGATCATGGTGGTTTGGAAAATAACACATACAATGACACTCCATGTTTCAATCCATCGTTAGAAAGCCACCAAACACAGAAGAATGCAACAACCACATGTAATGGAGCCCTAGTGTGACATAAGTTGCACCACCAAACCCACTTGAGTGTGTGTGGTCATGTGGATCAAGGTGGTTTGGAAAAGGTCACATGCAATGACGTTCACATGTGTCAAACCATTGTCATAAAGCCCAAAATGACAGAGGAATGCAACTGCCACATGCAATGGAGCATTAGTGTCACATAAGTGGCACAACCACACCCACTTGAGTGTGTGTGATCATGTGGATCAAGGTGGTTTGGAAAAGAACACTGGCATTAACACTCCATGTTTCAAACAATGGTCAGAAAGCGCAAAATATATTGGATTGCAACTGCCACATGTAATGGAGCACCAATGTGACATAAGTTGCGCCACCACACCAACTTCAGTGTGTGTGGAAACGTGGATCAAGGTGGTTTGGAAAAGAAGACATGAAATGGCACTCCATGTGAAAAAACATGGTTAAAAATACCAAAAACAAACCAGAATGAAACTGCAACATGTAATGGAGCACCAGTGAGACATAAGTTGCAAGGCCACCGCCACTTGAGTGTGTGTGGCCATGTGGATCAAGGTGGTTTGGAAACGAACACATGCAATGACACTCCATGTGTCAAACCATGGTTAGAAAGCCTAAAAACATAGACGAATGCAACTACCACATGTAATGGAGCACCAGTGTAACATAAGTTGCACCACCACATCCAGTCGAATGTGTGTGGTCTTGTGGATCAAGGTAGTTTGGAGAAGAACACATGTAATAAACTCCATGTCTGAAACCATAGTTACAAAGACCAAAAACAGAGAGGAATGAAATTACCACATGTAATGCAACACCAGTGTGACAGAAGTTGTACCACCACACCCACTTTAGTGTGTGTTGTCATGTGGATCAAGGTGGTTTGGAAACGAACACATGCAATGACACTCCATGTGTCAAACAATGGCCAGAAAGCCCAAAAACATAGTGGATTTCAACTGCCACATGTAATGGAGAACCGGTGTGACATAATTTGCGCCACCACACCCACTTGAGTGTGTGTGGACATCTGGATCAAGGTGGTTTGGAAAAGAACACATACAATGACACTCCATGTGTGAAACCATGGTCATAAATCCCAAAAACACACCGGAGTGTAACTGCCACATGTAATGGAGTACAAGTGTGACATAGGTTGCACCACCACACCCACTTGAGTGTGAGTGGTCATGTGGATCAAGGTGGTTTGTAAAAACACATGCAATGACACTCCATGTGTCAAACCATGGTGAAAAGTCCCAAAAACACACAGGAATGCAACTGCCACATGTAATGGAGCACTTTTCTGACATAAGTTGCACCACCACACCCACTTGATTATGTGTGGACATGTGGATCAAGGTGGTTTGGAAAATAACACATGCAATGACAGTACATGCGTAAAACCATGGTCATAAAGCCTAAAAACATCGAGGAATGCAACTGCCACAGGTAATGGAGCACTAGTGTGACATAAGTTGCATCACCACACCCGCTTGAGTGTGTGTGGAGATGTGGATCATGGTGGTTTGGAAAAGAACACATACAATGACACTCCACAGAGGAATGCAACTACCACATGTAATGGAGCACGAGTGTGACATAAGTTGCACCAACACACCCACTTGAGTGTGTGTGGTCATGTGGATCAAGGTGGTTTGGAAAATAACACATGCAATGACACTCACATGTGCCAATCCATGGTCAGAAAGCCCAAAACATAGAAGAATGCAACTGCCACATGTAATGGAGCACCAGTGTCAGATAAGTTGGACCACCACACCCACTTGAGTGTGTGTGTTCATGTGGATCAACGTGGTTTGGAAAAGATCACTTGCAATGACACTCCATGTTTCAAACCATTGTCAGAAAGCCTAAAAACATAGTGGATTGCAACTGCCACATGTAATGGAGAACCAGTGTGACAGAACTTGTGCCACCACACCCACTTGAGTGTTTGTGGACATGTGGATCAAGGTGGTTTGGAAAATAACACATGCAATGACACTCCATATTTCAAACCATGGTCAGAAAACCAAAAAACAAAGAGGAATGCAACTGCCAAATGTAATGGAGCACTAGGATGACATAAGTTGCACCACCACACCCACTTTAGTGTGTGTGGACATATGGATCAAGGTGGTTTGGAAAAGAAGACATGCAATGACACTCCATGTGTCAAACTGTGGTCATAAATCCCAAAAACATAGCAGAATGAAACTACCACATGTAATGGAGCACCTGTGTGACATAAGTTGCACCGCCACGACCACTTGAGTGTGTGTGGTCATGTGGATCACGGTTCTTTGGAAATGAACACATGCAGTGACACTCCATGTGTCAAACCTTGGTCAGAAAGCCTAAAAACACAGAGGAATGCAACTTCCACATGTAATGGAGCACTAGTGTAACATAAGTTGCACCACCACATCCAGTTGAGTGTGTGTGGTCTTGTGGATCAAGGTGGTTTGGAGAAGAACACATGTAATAACACTCAATATGTCAAACCACAGTTAGAAAGACCAAAAACACAGAGGAATGCAACTGCCACATGAAATGCAACACCAGTGTGACAGAACTTGTACCACCACACCCACTTGTGTGTGTGTGGTCATGTGGATCAAGGTGGTTTGGAAAAGAATACATGCAATGACACTCCATGAGTCAAACCATGGTCAGAAATCCCAAAAACATAGAATAATGCAACTGTCACATGTAATGGAGCACCAGTGTGACATAAGTTGCACCACCACACCCACTTGAGTGTGTGTGGTCATGTGGATCAAGATGGTTTTGAAAAGAACACTTGCAATGACACTCCATGTGTCAACCCATCTTCAGAAAGCCCAAAAAATAGTGGATTGCAACTGCCACATGTAATGGAGAACCAGCGTGACATAAGTTGCTCCACCACAGCCACTTGAGTGTGTGTGGACAAGTGGATCAAGGTGGTTTGGAAAAGAACACATACAATGGCACTCCATGTGTTAAACCATGGTCATAAAGCACAAAAACAAAGAGGAGTGAAACTGCCACATGTAATGGAGACCCGTGGCCAGAAAGCCCCAACACATAGAGGAATGCAACGGCCCCATGTAATGGAGCACCAGTGTGTTATAAGTTTAACCACCACACCCACTTGAGTGTGTGTGGACTTGTGGATCAAGGTGGTTTGGAAAAGAACACATACAATGACACTCCATGTGTGAAACCATGGTCATAAAGCCCAAAAACATAGAGGAGTGTAACTGCCACATGTAATGGAGCACAAGTGTGACATAGGTTGCACCACCACACCCACTTGAGTGTGAGGTGTCATGTGGATCAAGGTGTTTTGTAAAACCACATGCAATGACACTCCATGTGTCAAACCATGGTTAGAAATCCCAAAAACACATAGGAATGCAACTGCCACATGTAATGGAGCACTAGTCTGACATAAGTTGCACCACCACACCACTTGATTATGTGTGGACATGTGGATCAAGGTGGTTTGGAAAATAACACATGCAATGATAGTACATGTGTAAAACCATGGTCATAAAGCCTAAAAACATCGAGGAATGCAACTTCCACAGGTAATGGAGCACTAGTGTGACATAAGTTGCATCACCGCACCCGCTTGAGTGTGTGTGGAGATGTGGATCATGGTGGTTTGGAAAATAACACATACAATGACACTCCATGTTTCAAGCCATCGTTAGAAAGCCGCCAAACACAGAAGAATGCAACAGCCACATGTAATGGAGCCCTAGTGTGACATAAGTTGCACCACCAAACCCACTTGAGTGTGTGCGGTCATGTGGATCAAGGTGGTTTGGAAAAGATCACATGCAATGACGTTCACATGTGTCAAACCATTGTCATAAAGCCCAAAAAGACATAGGAATGCAACTGCCACATGCAATGGAGCACTAGTGTCACATAAGTGGCACCACCACACCCACTTGAGTGTGTGTGGTCATGTGGATCAAGGTGTTTCGAAAAGAACACTGGCATTAACACTCCATGTTTCAAACAATGGTCAGAAAGCGCAAAATATATTGCATTGCAACTGCCACATGTAATGGAGCACCAGTGTGTCATAAGTTGCGCCACCACACCAACTTCAGTGTGTGTGGAAATGTGGATCAAGGTGGTTTGGAAAAGAAGACATGAAATGGCACTCCATGTGAAAAAACATGGTTAAAAACAGCAAAAACAAACCAGAATGAAACTGCAACATGTAATGGAGCACCAGTGAGACATAAGTTGCATGGCCACCGCCACTTGAGTGTGTGTGGTCATGTGGATCAAGGTGGTTTGGAAACGAACACATGCAATGACACTCCATGTGTCAAACCATGGTTCGAAAGCCTAAAAACATAGAAGAATGCAACTACCACATGTAATGGAGCACCAGTGTAACATAAGTTGCACCACCACATCCAGTCGAATGTGTGTGGTCTTGTGGATCAAGGTGGTTTGGAGAAGAACACATGTAATGAACTCCATGTCTCAAACCATAGTTACAAAGACCAAAAACATAGAGGAATGCAATTACCACATGTAATGCAACACCAGTGTGACAGAAGTTGTACCACCACACCCACTTGAGTGTGTTTTGTCATGTGGATCAAGGTGGTTTGGAAACGAACACATGCAATGACACTCCATGTGTCAAACCATGGTCAGAAAGCCCAAAAACATAGTGGATTGCAACTGCCACAGGTAATGGAGAACCAGTGTGAAATAAATTGCGCCACCACACCCACTTGAGTGTGTGTGGACATCTGGATCAAGGTGGTTTGGAAAAGAACACATACAATGACACTCCATGTGTGAAACCATGGTCATAAAGCCCAAAAACATAGAGGAGTGTAACTGCCACATGTAATGGAGCACAAGTGTGACATAGGTTGCACCACCACACCCACTTGAGTGTGAGGTGTCATGTGGATCAAGGTGGTTTGTAAAACCACATGCAATGACACTCCATGTGTCAAACCATGGTTAGGAATCCCAAAAACACATTGGAATGCAACTGCCACATGTAATGGAGCACTAGTCTGACATAAGTTTCACCACCACACCCAATTGATTATGTGTGGACATGTGGATCAAGGTGGTTTGGAAAATAACACATGCAATGATAGTACATGTATAAAACCATGGTCATAAAGCCTAAAAACATCGAGGAATGCAACTGCCACAGGTAATGGAGCACTAGTATGACATAAGTTGCATCACCACACCCGCTTGAGTGTGTGTGGAGATGTGGATCAAGGTGGTTTGGAAAAGAACACATACAATGACAATCCATGTTTCAAGCCATCGTTAGAAAGCCCCCAAACATAGAAGAATGCAACAGCCACATGTAATGGAGCCCTAGTGTGATATAAGTTGCACCACCAAACCCACTTGAGTGTGTGTGGTCATGTGGATCAAGGTGGTTTGGAAAAGATCACATCCAATGACGCTCACATGTGTCAAACCATTGTCATAAAGCCCAAAAAGACAGAGGAATGCAACTGCCACATGCAACGGAGCACTAGTGTCACATAAGTGGCACCACCACACCCACTTGAGTGTGTGTGGTCATGTGGATCAAGGTGGTTTGGAAAAGAACACTAGCATTAACACTCCATGTTTCAAACAATTGTCAAAAAGCGTAAAATATATTGGATTGCGACTGCCACATGTAATGGTGAACCAGTGTAACATAAGTTGTGCCACCACACCAACTTGTGTGTGTGTGGAAATGTGGATCAAGGTTGTTTGGAAAAGAACACATTCAATGAAACTCCATGTGTCAATCCATGGTCATAAATCCCAAAAACACAGAGGAGTGCAACTGCCACATGAAATGGAGCACCAGTGTGACATAATTTGCACCAGCACACCAACTTCAGTGTGTGTGGACATATGGATCAAGGTAGTTTAGAAAAAAAGACATGAAATGACACTCCATGTGAAAAAACATGGTTAAAAACCGCCAAAACAAACCAGAATGAAACTGCAACATGTAATGGAGCACCAGTGAGACATAAGTTGCATCGCCACGGCCACTTGAGTGTGTGTGGTCATGTGGATCAAGGTGGTTTGGAAACGAACACATGCAATGACACTCCATGTGTCAAACCATGGTCAGAAAGCCTAAAAACACAGAGGAATGCAACTGCCACATGTAATGGAGCACCAGTGTAACATAAGTTGCACCACCACATCCAGTCGAATGTGTGTGGTCTTGTGGATCAAGGTGATTTGGAGAAGAACACATGTAATGAACTCCATGTCTAAAACCATAGTTACAAGGAGCAAAAACATAGAGTAATGCAATTACCACATGTAATGCAACACCAGTGTGACAGAAGTTGTACCACCACACCCACTTGAGTGTGTGTTCTCATGTGGATCAAGGTAGTTTGGAAACAAACACATGCAATGACACTCCATGTGTCAAACCATGGTCAGAAAGCCCACAAACATAGTGGATTGCAACTGCCACATGTAATGGAGAACCAGTGTGACATAGTTTGCGCCACCACACCCACTTGAGTGTGTGTGGACATCTGGATCAAGGTGGTTTGGAAAAGAACACATACAATGACACTCCATGTGTGAAACCATGGTCATAAAGCCCAAAAACATAGAGGAGTGTAACTGCCACATGTAATGGAGCACAAGTGTGACATAGGTTGCACCACCACACCCACTTGAGTGTGAGGTGTCATGTGGATCAAGGTGGTTTGTAAAACCACATGCAATGACACTCCATGTGTCAAACCATGGTTAGGAATCCCAAAAACACATTGGAATGCAACTGCCACATGTAATGGAGCACTAGTCTGACATAAGTTTCACCACCACACCCAATTGATTATGTGTGGACATGTGGATCAAGGTGGTTTGGAAAATAACACATGCAATGATAGTACATGTATAAAACCATGGTCATAAAGCCTAAAAACATCGAGGAATGCAACTGCCACAGGTAATGGAGCACTAGTATGACATAAGTTGCATCACCACACCCGCTTGAGTGTGTGTGGAGATGTGGATCAAGGTGGTTTGGAAAAGAACACATACAATGACAATCCATGTTTCAAGCCATCGTTAGAAAGCCCCCAAACATAGAAGAATGCAACAGCCACATGTAATGGAGCCCTAGTGTGATATAAGTTGCACCACCAAACCCACTTGAGTGTGTGTGGTCATGTGGATCAAGGTGGTTTGGAAAAGATCACATCCAATGACGCTCACATGTGTCAAACCATTGTCATAAAGCCCAAAAAGACAGAGGAATGCAACTGCCACATGCAACGGAGCACTAGTGTCACATAAGTGGCACCACCACACCCACTTGAGTGTGTGTGGTCATGTGGATCAAGGTGGTTTGGAAAAGAACACTAGCATTAACACTCCATGTTTCAAACAATTGTCAAAAAGCGTAAAATATATTGGATTGCGACTGCCACATGTAATGGTGAACCAGTGTAACATAAGTTGTGCCACCACACCAACTTGTGTGTGTGTGGAAATGTGGATCAAGGTTGTTTGGAAAAGAACACATTCAATGAAACTCCATGTGTCAATCCATGGTCATAAATCCCAAAAACACAGAGGAGTGCAACTGCCACATGAAATGGAGCACCAGTGTGACATAATTTGCACCAGCACACCAACTTCAGTGTGTGTGGACATATGGATCAAGGTAGTTTAGAAAAAAAGACATGAAATGACACTCCATGTGAAAAAACATGGTTAAAAACCGCCAAAACAAACCAGAATGAAACTGCAACATGTAATGGAGCACCAGTGAGACATAAGTTGCATCGCCACGGCCACTTGAGTGTGTGTGGTCATGTGGATCAAGGTGGTTTGGAAACGAACACATGCAATGACACTCCATGTGTCAAACCATGGTCAGAAAGCCTAAAAACACAGAGGAATGCAACTGCCACATGTAATGGAGCACCAGTGTAACATAAGTTGCACCACCACATCCAGTCGAATGTGTGTGGTCTTGTGGATCAAGGTGATTTGGAGAAGAACACATGTAATGAACTCCATGTCTAAAACCATAGTTACAAGGAGCAAAAACATAGAGTAATGCAATTACCACATGTAATGCAACACCAGTGTGACAGAAGTTGTACCACCACACCCACTTGAGTGTGTGTTCTCATGTGGATCAAGGTAGTTTGGAAACAAACACATGCAATGACACTCCATGTGTCAAACCATGGTCAGAAAGCCCACAAACATAGTGGATTGCAACTGCCACATGTAATGGAGAACCAGTGTGACATAGTTTGCGCCACCACACCCACTTGAGTGTGTGTGGACATCTGGATCAAGGTGGTTTGGAAAAGAACACATACAATGACACTCCATGTGTGAAACCATGGTCATAAAGCCCAAAAACATAGAGGAGTGTAACTGCCACATGTAATGGAGCACAAGTGTGACATAGGTTGCACCACCACACCCACTTGAGTGTGAGGTGTCATGTGGATCAAGGTGGTTTGTAAAACCACATGCAATGACACTCCATGTGTCAAACCATGGTTAGAAATCCCAAAAACACATAGGAATGCAACTGCCACATGTAATGGAGCACTAGTCTGACATAAGTTGCACCACCACACCACTTGATTATGTGTGGACATGTGGATCAAGGTGGTTTGGAAAATAACACATGCAATGATAGTACATGTGTAAAACCATGGTCATAAAGCCTAAAAACATCGAGGAATGCAACTTCCACAGGTAATGGAGCACTAGTGTGACATAAGTTGCATCACCGCACCCGCTTGAGTGTGTGTGGAGATGTGGATCATGGTGGTTTGGAAAATAACACATACAATGACACTCCATGTTTCAAGCCATCGTTAGAAAGCCGCCAAACACAGAAGAATGCAACAGCCACATGTAATGGAGCCCTAGTGTGACATAAGTTGCACCACCAAACCCACTTGAGTGTGTGCGGTCATGTGGATCAAGGTGGTTTGGAAAAGATCACATGCAATGACGTTCACATGTGTCAAACCATTGTCATAAAGCCCAAAAAGACATAGGAATGCAACTGCCACATGCAATGGAGCACTAGTGTCACATAAGTGGCACCACCACACCCACTTGAGTGTGTGTGGTCATGTGGATCAAGGTGTTTCGAAAAGAACACTGGCATTAACACTCCATGTTTCAAACAATGGTCAGAAAGCGCAAAATATATTGCATTGCAACTGCCACATGTAATGGAGCACCAGTGTGTCATAAGTTGCGCCACCACACCAACTTCAGTGTGTGTGGAAATGTGGATCAAGGTGGTTTGGAAAAGAAGACATGAAATGGCACTCCATGTGAAAAAACATGGTTAAAAACAGCAAAAACAAACCAGAATGAAACTGCAACATGTAATGGAGCACCAGTGAGACATAAGTTGCATGGCCACCGCCACTTGAGTGTGTGTGGTCATGTGGATCAAGGTGGTTTGGAAACGAACACATGCAATGACACTCCATGTGTCAAACCATGGTTCGAAAGCCTAAAAACATAGAAGAATGCAACTACCACATGTAATGGAGCACCAGTGTAACATAAGTTGCACCACCACATCCAGTCGAATGTGTGTGGTCTTGTGGATCAAGGTGGTTTGGAGAAGAACACATGTAATGAACTCCATGTCTCAAACCATAGTTACAAAGACCAAAAACATAGAGGAATGCAATTACCACATGTAATGCAACACCAGTGTGACACAAGTTGTACCACCACACCCACTTGAGTGTGTTTTGTCATGTGGATCAAGGTGGTTTGGAAACGAACACATGCAATGACAATCCATGTGTCAAACCATGGTCAGAAAGCCCAAAAACATAGTGGATTGCAACTGCCACAGGTAATGGAGAACCAGTGTGAAATAAATTGCGCCACCACACCCACTTGAGTGTGTGTGGACATCTGGATCAAGGTGGTTTGGAAAAGAACACATACAATGACACTCCATGTGTGAAACCATGGTCATAAAGCCCAAAAACATAGAGGAGTGTAACTGCCACATGTAATGGAGCACAAGTGTGACATAGGTTGCACCACCACACCCACTTGAGTGTGAGGTGTCATGTGGATCAAGGTGGTTTGTAAAACCACATGCAATGACACTCCATGTGTCAAACCATGGTTAGGAATCCCAAAAACACATTGGAATGCAACTGCCACATGTAATGGAGCACTAGTCTGACATAAGTTTCACCACCACACCCAATTGATTATGTGTGGACATGTGGATCAAGGTGGTTTGGAAAATAACACATGCAATGATAGTACATGTATAAAACCATGGTCATAAAGCCTAAAAACATCGAGGAATGCAACTGCCACAGGTAATGGAGCACTAGTATGACATAAGTTGCATCACCACACCCGCTTGAGTGTGTGTGGAGATGTGGATCAAGGTGGTTTGGAAAAGAACACATACAATGACAATCCATGTTTCAAGCCATCGTTAGAAAGCCCCCAAACATAGAAGAATGCAACAGCCACATGTAATGGAGCCCTAGTGTGATATAAGTTGCACCACCAAACCCACTTGAGTGTGTGTGGTCATGTGGATCAAGGTGGTTTGGAAAAGATCACATCCAATGACGCTCACATGTGTCAAACCATTGTCATAAAGCCCAAAAAGACAGAGGAATGCAACTGCCACATGCAACGGAGCACTAGTGTCACATAAGTGGCACCACCACACCCACTTGAGTGTGTGTGGTCATGTGGATCAAGGTGGTTTGGAAAAGAACACTAGCATTAACACTCCATGTTTCAAACAATTGTCAAAAAGCGTAAAATATATTGGATTGCGACTGCCACATGTAATGGTGAACCAGTGTAACATAAGTTGTGCCACCACACCAACTTGTGTGTGTGTGGAAATGTGGATCAAGGTTGTTTGGAAAAGAACACATTCAATGAAACTCCATGTGTCAATCCATGGTCATAAATCCCAAAAACACAGAGGAGTGCAACTGCCACATGAAATGGAGCACCAGTGTGACATAATTTGCACCAGCACACCAACTTCAGTGTGTGTGGACATATGGATCAAGGTAGTTTAGAAAAAAAGACATGAAATGACACTCCATGTGAAAAAACATGGTTAAAAACCGCCAAAACAAACCAGAATGAAACTGCAACATGTAATGGAGCACCAGTGAGACATAAGTTGCATCGCCACGGCCACTTGAGTGTGTGTGGTCATGTGGATCAAGGTGGTTTGGAAACGAACACATGCAATGACACTCCATGTGTCAAACCATGGTCAGAAAGCCTAAAAACACAGAGGAATGCAACTGCCACATGTAATGGAGCACCAGTGTAACATAAGTTGCACCACCACATCCAGTCGAATGTGTGTGGTCTTGTGGATCAAGGTGATTTGGAGAAGAACACATGTAATGAACTCCATGTCTAAAACCATAGTTACAAGGAGCAAAAACATAGAGTAATGCAATTACCACATGTAATGCAACACCAGTGTGACAGAAGTTGTACCACCACACCCACTTGAGTGTGTGTTCTCATGTGGATCAAGGTAGTTTGGAAACAAACACATGCAATGACACTCCATGTGTCAAACCATGGTCAGAAAGCCCACAAACATAGTGGATTGCAACTGCCACATGTAATGGAGAACCAGTGTGACATAGTTTGCGCCACCACACCCACTTGAGTGTGTGTGGACATCTGGATCAAGGTGGTTTGGAAAAGAACACATACAATGACACTCCATGTGTGAAACCATGGTCATAAAGCCCAAAAACATAGAGGAGTGTAACTGCCACATGTAATGGAGCACAAGTGTGACATAGGTTGCACCACCAAACCCACTTGAGTGTGAGGTGTCATGTGGATCAAGGTGGTTTGTAAAACCACATGCAATGACACTCCATGTGTCAAACCATGGTTAGAAATCCCAAAAACACATAGGAATGCAACTGCCACATGTAATGGAGCACTAGTCTGACATAAGTTGCACCACCACACCACTTGATTATGTGTGGACATGTGGATCAAGGTGGTTTGGAAAATAACACATGCAATGACAGTACATGTGTAAAACCATGTTCATAAAGCCTAAAAACATCGAGGAATGCAACTTCCACAGGTAATGGAGCACTAGTGTGACATAAGTTGCATCACCGCACCCGTTTGAGTGTGTGTGGAGATGTGGATCATGGTGGTTTGGAAAAGAACACATACAATGACACTCCATGTTTCAAGCCATCGTTAGAAAGCCACCAAACACAGAAGAATGCAACAGCCACATGTAATGGAGCCCTAGTGGGACATAAGTTGCACCACCAAACCCACTTGAGTGTGTGTGGTCATGTGGATCAAGGTGGTTTGGAAAAGGTCACATGCAATGACGTTCACATGTGTCAAACCATTATCATAAAGCCCAAAATGACAGAGGAATGCAACTGCCACAGGCAATGGAGCACTAGTGTCACATAAGTGGCACCACCACACCCACTTGAGTGTGTGTGGTCATGTGGATCAAGGTGGTTTGGAAAAGAACACTGGCATTAACACTCCATGTTTCAAACAATGGTCAGAAAGCGCAAAATATATTGGATTGCAACTGCCACATGTAATGGAGCAACAGTGTGACATAAGTTGCGCCACCACACCAACTTCAGTGTGTGTGGAAACGTGGATCAAGGTGGTTTGGAAAAGAAGACATGAAATGGCACTCCATGTGAAAAAACATGGTTAAAAATACCAAAAACAAACCAGAATGAAACTGCAACATGTAATGGAGCACCAGTGAGACATAAGTTGCAAGGCCACCGCCACTTGAGTGTGTGTGGTCATGTGGATCAAGGTGGTTTGGAAACGAACACATGCAATGACACTCCATGTGTCAAACCATGGTTAGAAAGCCTAAAAACATAGACGAATGCAACTACCACATGTAATGGAGCACCAGTGTAACATAAGTTGCACCACCACATCCAGTCGAATGTGTGTGGTCTTGTGGATCAAGGTTGTTTGGAGAAGAACACATGTAATGAACTCCATGTCTGAAACCATAGTTACAAAGACCAAAAACAGAGAGGAATGAAATTACCACATGTAATGCAACACCAGTGTGACAGAAGTTGTACCACCACACCCACTTTAGTGTGTGTTGTCATGTGGATCAAGGTGGTTTGGAAACGAACACATGCAATGACACTCCATGTGTCAAACCATGGCCAGAAAGCCCAAAAACATAGTGGATTGCAACTGCCACATGTAATGGAGAACCAGTGTGACATAATTTGCGCCACCACACCCACTTGAGTGTGTGTGGACATCTGGATCAAGGTGGTTTGGAAAAGAACACATACAATGACACTCCATGTGTGAAACCATGGTCATAAAGCCCAAAAACACACCGGAGTGTAACTGCCACATGTAATGGAGCACAAGTGTGACATAGGTTGCACCACCACACCCACTTGAGTGTGAGTGGTCATGTGGATCAAGGTGGTTTGTAAAAACACATGCAATGACACTCCATGTGTCAAACCATGGTTAAAAATCCCAAAAACACACAGGAATGCAACTGCCACATGTAATGGAGCACTATTCTGACATAAGTTGCACCACCACACCCACTTGATTATGTGTGGACATGTGGATCAAGGTGGTTTGGAAAATAACACATGCAATGACAGTACATGCGTAAAACCATGGTCATAAAGCCTAAAAACATCGAGGAATGCAACTGCCACAGGTAATGGAGCACTAGTGTGACATAAGTTGCATCACCACACCCGCTTGAGTGTGTGTGGAGATGTGGATCATGGTGGTTTGGAAAAGAACACATACAATGACACTCCACAGAGGAATGCAACTACCACATGTAATGGAGCACGAGTGTGACATAAGGTGCACCAACACACCCACTTGAGGTGTGTGGTCATGTGGATCAAGGTGGTTTGGAAAATAACACATGCAATGACACTCACATGTGCCAATCCATGGTCAGAAAGCCCAAAACATAGAAGAATGCAACTGCCACATGTAATGGAGCACCAGTGTCAGATAAGTTGGACCACCACACCCACTTGAGTGTGTGTGTTCATGTGGATCAACGTGGTTTGGAAAAGATCACTTGCAATGACACTCCATGTTTCAAACCATTGTCAGAAAGCCCAAAAACATAGTGGATTGCAACTGCCACATGTAATGGAGAACCAGTGTGACAGAACTTGTGCCACCACACCCACTTGAGTGTTTGTGGACATGTGGATCAAGGTGGTTTGGAAAATAACACATGCAATGACACTCCATATTTCAAACCATGGTCAGAAAACCAAAAAACAAAGAGGAATGCAACTGCCAAATGTAATGGAGCACTAGGATGACATAAGTTGCACCACCACACCCACTTTAGTGTGTGTGGACATATGGATCAAGGTGGTTTGGAAAAGAAGACATGCAATGACACTCCATGTGTCAAACTGTGGTCATAAATCCCAAAAACATAGCAGAATGAAACTACCACATGTAATGGAGCACCTGTGTGACATAAGTTGCACCGCCACGACCACTTGAGTGTGTGTGGTCATGTGGATCAAGGTTCTTTGGAAATGAACACATGCAGTGACACTCCATGTGTCAAACCTTGGTCAGAAAGCCTAAAACACAGAGGAATGCAACTTCCACATGTAATGGAGCACTAGTGTAACATAAGTTGCACCACCACATCCAGTTGAGTGTGTGTGGTCTTGTGGATCAAGGTGGTTTGGAGAAGAACACATGTAATAACACTCAATATGTCAAACCACAGTTAGAAAGACCAAAAACACAGAGGAATGCAACTCGCACATGAAATGCAACACCAGTGTGACAGAACTTGTACCACCACACCCACTTGAGTGTGTGTGGTCATGTGGATCAAGGTGGTTTGGAAAAGAATACATGCAATGACACTCCATGAGTCAAACCATGGTCAGAAATCCCAAAAACATAGAATAATGCAACTGTCACATGTAATGGAGCACCAGTGTGACATAAGTTGCACCACCACACCCACTTGAGTGTGTGTGGTCATGTGGATCAAGATGGTTTTGAAAAGAACACTTGCAATGACACTCCATGTGTCAACCCATCTTCAGAAAGCCCAAAAAATAGTGGATTGCAACTGCCACATGTAATGGAGAACCAGCGTGACATAAGTTGCTCCACCACAGCCACTTGAGTGTGTGTGGACAAGTGGATCAAGGTGGTTTGGAAAAGAACACATACAATGGCACTCCATGTGTTAAACCATGGTCATAAAGCACAAAAACAAAGAGGAGTGAAACTGCCACATGTAATGGAGAACCGTGGCCAGAAAGCCCCAACACATAGAGGAATGCAACGACCGCATGTAATGGAGCACCAGTGTGTTATAAGTTTAACCACCACACCCACTTGAGTGTGTGTGGACTTGTGGATCAAGGTGGTTTGGAAAAGAACACATGCAATGACACTCCATCACTACTAGAGAAAAGCTTATAGTAGCACTCCTTACCGCCGGCAAAGTGGGCACGTGCTCGCCGGTGGTAAGGGCTTCCAGACCTGCGTACTGTTACCACCGGCGACACACACTTGTCACGCTGGGCTACGACACGTACCGCTAGAAAACATGTCGCGTGAATGCTAGTGATAGGGTGGGACGTGTGCCCCCCGGATGGGGCGCCACTTACCGCCGACGAATCCAGCGGTGCATGCCGGGGGTAACAGAAGGAGCGTCGGCGAACCAGGCCCAAGCTCGCCAGGGATAGAGTGGGCCGCGTGCCCTAGATGGGCCGCCACTTACCATTGGCAAAATGGCCCGCGCGTGCCCGAGATAGGTGCATGATACATTCCAAATGTATCTATAATTCTTGATGTTCCATGCTTGGTTTTATCCACTTTCTTTTTTTTGTCCACACTTTGGAGTACTTTTCATATGATTTCTTGGACTAACCTATTAACAAGAGCCATAGTGCCAGCTGCCTATTTTCTGCTGTTTTTGGTTCCAGGAAAGTTAGAAAATGAATATTCTCAGAATTGGACAGGACAAAAGCCAAAGTGCCTATTTTTCCGGAAGTCATCAGATGCCAGAATACGAGACGGAGAGGGGATAGAGGCCGGCCACACCACCTGGCCACGCGGCCAGGCTTGGCCCGTGCCAGGGGGTGGTGTGGTGGCCCCAGGCACCCCCTCGGCCTCTCCTTCCACCTATAAGATGCCCTCGGGACGGAAATCCTAAGTGCCCGATCAAAAATCCACGAAAGAGTCTGTAGCCACCGTCATCTCCATCCCTAGATCGGGAGGGATCTGAAGCTCTTCCCGGCACCCTTCTGGAGAGGGGAATTCACCCTGGAGGCCTTCTTCATCACCATGCAAGCCTCCGGTGTGATGCATGAGTAGTTCATCCTTGGACTACGGATCCATGTAGTAGCTAGATGGCTGGCTCTCCTCCTTTGTGCTTTCATGTTTAGATCTTGTGAGCTCCGTTCATGATCAAGATCATCTATTTGTAAATTTGCATGTTGTGTTTGCGGGGATCCGATGGATATTGAGATGCTATTTCAGATTGATTATTGATTCTATCATGTCTTGTTATTTGTGATCTTGCATGCTTTCTGTTGTTAGTAGCTATCTTGGCCAAGTAGATGCTAGCAACTCCAAGAGTTAGTATTTATGCTGGATAGTGGGTTCATGCCTCTGGTAATCTGGGGAAGTGACAGAAATCTCTAAGGTACTAGATGTGCTGTTGCTACTAGGGAGAAAACAACAATTATTTGTTCATAGAACAATCGTATTATTTACTTTACACGCAGTTCGTAAAGCAATAATCTGTTGCTTGCAACTTAATACTGGAGGGGGTTCGGATGATAACCTGAAGGTGGATTATTAGTCATATATGCAGTTGGATGGCGGTCTATGTATAATGTTGTAATGCCCAATCAAGTCTCAAAGGAGTCAAGATGATTAGTATATGCATTTATTGCTTTCTCGATGTTTGTCAATTGCCCCGCTGTAATTTGTTCACCCAGCATGTTATCTATCTAAGGAGAGCCACCTCTAGTGAACTATGGATCCCGGTCCTTTTCTTTTACATACAATCTACAAACTATTTACTGCTTTGTGTTTACTTTCTGCAAACTATTACTTGTTTCCATTCGATACGTTTAATCCTTTGTTTTCAGCAAAACACGATGAGATTGACAACCTCATCGCAAGTTGGGGACAAAGTTCTGTGGTTGTGTTGTGCAGGTCTCCACGTTGCTACTAGCACCGGTAGTGCGCCCTGCCAAGGCTCAGCTAGCAACACCTTTGGGGTGTTTCCTTGCTCCTACTGGTTCGATTAAACCTTGGTTTCATAACTGGGGGAAACTTGCTGCTGTGCTCATCATACCTTCCTCTTCGGGTTCCCAACGAGCTCTACATCAACACCACACCAGCACTTTTCTGGCGCCATACACTGAGCCATCAGTGCACATACCACCATCGAATGTTTATACACTTGCCGGGATGCATGTGGGGCCGGGTGGGCCACTAGGCCATGCTATTACCGCCGGCGCCTTTGCTGTTTCCCCGGTGGTAACCTGGGATTTATTACAAGCTTGAACCAGCCACCTACCAACACCTCCTCACTCACCACTATCTCACTTTTCATGGAAACTCAACCGCAAGCTTTGCTAGCTCATTCGCCCACTTCTCCCCACCCATTTTAGCTAATTCAACCAACCAAGTTTGATATATTTGAGGATATGTCGCTCCCCTTGAATGCATTACTAGATCTACCTAGCAAGATCTAGATCTAGATCTCTATCCACCACCTTTCCCACTTCTCTCTATTCGTAGATCTAGATCTCGAGCATAAGGTCCCGACAACACACACACACTGTCTTTGGTCGACGTTTGGCATTTCTCTGGTGCTCTTGACCTCGTGTCAACTAATAGGTATAATGTGGTGGAATGTGTGCATGAGTTGGCTACAAGTCACTAGTGATGTCACTTGTGATGGTGAAAAGTGGTTGCACGCATATGTGGACATTTTTTTGTGTTGTTTTGCCGGTGGAATGTGCATGTACAATGAGTTGCCAATGTTTTGCCGGAATGTCGATTAACTTCCATTCTCAAGAATTTCTGGCACTCTGGCGAGACCATTTTTAGAAAAGGTCATGCCGAATTTTTCTGTGAAAGTCGAGTCGACGGTTCTAATCTATTCTCTTATCATGCAGGCGACAATGGTAATCGAGATGAAGGAAAGCGACGTGGATAGATACATGGAACACGCGACTGCCGACATGTATCAAAATAACCACATGGAAATAAAATGTCCGTGTCAAAAATGCAAACTATCATCATTGTTTGACCCCTTGTCACACACGGTGAATGAGCACCTTCTCGGGTATAGTTTCATGGAGGTCTACACTCAGTGGATGGATGATGAAGATGACCATGAGGAAGAGGATGACGTTCAACACGAAAATGAAGAGGATGAGGGAGAAGAACAAGATGTCACACACGACGATGATGGTGATGAACAAGGTCTTGGAAGAAGAAGAACATGGAGACAACGAGGACATGAGTAGTAATACCCCGCTAACCGCGGCCGTTCACGACCCTCATCTTAAGGAAATTCTTCTTGGCAACGCATCAACCGACCCCAGATTCGCCGGTAGATGGAAGTCTAAGATGGATCAACTAGAGATAGACTCGAGAACTCCGTTGTACGACACAGGTCATGGGCCGGAGGAGACCCGCTTGAGAGTAACTCTCGAACTTCTAGAGATGAAGGAAAAATATGGATGGAATGACGCAAGCGCAGACGATCACTTACCTAAAGATAACACGTTGGCAGGTAGCCTACAGGAGGCCAAGAAAGTAGTGTGCCCTCTCGATTTACTGCACGAAAAATACCACGCCTGCATCAGTGACTACGTGATGTATCGGAACGAGCACAAGGACTTTATCGCGTGCCCATGGTGCGGTGAGCCTCGATACAAGAGAGGGACGATAAAAGCTCCTCGAAAAGTTGTGTGGTACTTCCCACTCAGGCCCCATCTCCAGTGGTACTTCGCGGACCCCAAGGAAGCGAAGCTCATGCACTAGCACACAAAAAGGAAGGAGGCGGTGATGAAGGATCCAGTGTAGGTTGAAAACCCAGGGCTGACGCACCCTTCGAATGCAAGCCAGTGGAAAACATTAGACGATGAGTACGAAGATGTCGGGAAAGAACCAAGGAACATCAGACTGGGTGCAAGCACTGATGGAGTCAGTCCGTTCGGGAACCAAAGAAGCAAGCACAACACCTGACCCGTGTTTGTATGGATGTACACCCCCCCCCATGGCTATGCCTGAAGAAGAAGTACATATACATGAGCATGCTAATCCAGGGGCCGATGCAGCCAGGGAGCGATATCAACCTGTATCTTGAACTATTGAAGGAGGAGCTAGCCATCTTGTGGGACGAAGGGGTAGAAACATGGGACGCTCACCTCCAACAACCTTTCCGTCTGAAAGCAGCGCTGATCACGACGGTGCAGGACTATCTTGGATACAGATATATCGCATGCCAGGTGTGCCACGGACACAAGGCTTGTGTGAGGTGCATGGAAAGGACTTCGTTTCTTTAGTTGGGTAAGGATCCCGGGTCTTCTAAAACCGTCTACATGAGTACTGGGATGTGGCTACCTGAGAATGACCCGTGGAGGAAGCGTGGAGATCTGTTCAATGGCAAGGATGAGCTCGAAGTACCTCCGCCTAAGCGCAGCGGCGAGGAGATTGATGCTTTGTTAAAAAAAGCTGGAAACACTGCCCTCCGCCGGGTAAGATAAAGAAGCATAAGCAGAAGAGAGGATATAAGAAGGAAAAGGAACACGACCCTCTCGTAGGGGTATGGAAAAGGAGGTCCGTGTTTTGGGATTTGCCGTACTGGAAGATCCTCGGTACGCCTCATAGCCTTGATGTTATGCATATCACGAAGCGTGTGTGAAAGCTTGCTTGGCACTCTGCTCAACATGCCGGATAGGACCAAAGACGGGCCAAAAGCAAGAAATGACCTGAAGGCCCTGAATATCAGAGAAGAGCTTCACCCCCTGTCTTCTTCTAGGGTTGAGGAGGAGACAAATGATGGCAAGCGCAAAAGGGCGGGGAAGCAGCCGGTTGAGGAGGAGACAGAAGATTCTAAGGGAAAAAGGGCGAAGAAGAGTGAAACCCCGCGTCCCTCCTGCTTCACTCTATATCCTAACGAGCTCGAACAGATGATCGGTTGCCTCCTCGGAACCAAGTATCCCTTAGGCTACGCGGGGCTAATACGTAGATAGCTGGACCCGACGAAAGGAATCTTCAGCAGGATGAAGTCTCATGACTGTCACATCATGATGATGCAGATACTTCCGTTTGCAATCCAAGGGATCATGGAACCGCACGTCCGTGCAACGCTGACTAGACTCTATAACTTCTTCTACGTCATCACTCGGAAGTCGATAACCATCAAGAAACTCGGGAGGTTGTAGGAAGAGATAGTCACCATCATATTCGATATGGAGATGTACTTCCCCGCCCACATTCTTCGACATCATGGTCCACCTTCTGCAGCATATAGTGGACGATATCGAGGATCTCGGGCCTCCGTTCCTTCACAATTTGATAGCGTTAGAAAGAATGAACAGGATCATCAAAGGATACGTCCATAACAAGGCACATCCGGATGGAATTATCGTCCAGGGCTTTCTCACCGAGGAGTGCGTCTCTTTCTGCAAGAGTTATCGAAATGAGGAAAACCCACGTCCGATTGGTTTGCCCATGAACAAGCACCTCAGCAGGTTTGAGGGAGTAGGCCATCGCACCGGCAAGAAGGAAATGGACGTGGATCAGTCTGATAGGAGAGCCGACTTTGACAGGGCCCACTTAGTAGCGCTACAGCACATGGACGATGTCTCACCTTGGGTAGAAAAGCACAAAACCATGATCGAGAACAATGCTAACAGTCCGATGATGGAAGAAGTGGTATTTAGAGTGCACAACTCCTCTTTCGCGTGCTGGTTCAAAGACCAGATTGATGCCAATCCCCCGCCAATGACAAGCGTCACGGACAGAATCACAGTGGCCTTATCTTACGGGCCCACGCCAAACCTCATAACTTATCAAGCATACGATATCAACGGTTACACATTCTACACGGAGGAGAGAGACAAAATAAGCGACTATCAGAACTCGGGTGTGACGATGGAATCTTACACGGGTGAAGAGAAGAAAAGATACTACAGAAGGATCGAGGAAATTTGGGAGCTCGACTACGTCGGGGAGAAGCTACCGATGTTCTGTGTCACATGGGCTATAGATGTCAGAAAATAAGACGAGTATTTCACCACCATGCATTTTCCCAACAAATCCAAGACTAAGAAACCCACCGCACAAAATGAGCCATGGATACTGGCTAAGCACGTCGAGCAATGCTTCTTCATTACCGACCCATCAAGGCCTAACCATGTCATTGTGAGGAGAGGCAAAAGGGCCCTTGTCGGAATGGATGGAGTCGCTGAAGAGAAAGACTTCGATGGACTCGTCAGTGACCCGATGATGGAAGAACCCGATGAAGATGATGCAACATACACAAAAATAAGAAGAAGGACCATGCTACCTAGGTCGTCAGCTACAACAACTCCTCCGTACACAAGGAGTCACGATGATGAGACTGGCGGGGTCAAGTCAAAAAAGACCAAGCAGAAGGGCAAGAAGAAGAAGCAGAGTGCGAAGAAGAAACAGTAAGATTGGTGTGGTTGAGAAATTAACACTCATCATTTTATGTGTATCTCTTATTAATGATTTTATGTATAAGTGTGTACTACATACTCATTAAACTCCTACGGAGATGGCGATGGAATTGCAACTATATAACTTAGCCATCATTTTATGTGTGTTTTCCTACGATGGAATTGCTATCATTTTATGTGTGCTTGCCTCCGATGGAATCGCGTTACGCTTAGTCGCATCAAGTGACAAAAAAACCTTACCACTAGCGAATTCCGATCCGTAATCGGTCGTTATCCGATCCGGTCCGAATCCGCGGGGAAAATATGGAATAGGATATATATGGTAGAGAGGAAATCCGATCCGGTCCGATCCGATTACATCTCTAGTTATCATTTTATGTGCGTTAATTTTCCTAAAAAACTTACCACCGGCGAGTTTGGGCCATACGCCGGGGGTACCATGTGCTGGCCCCACCTGCCAGTGACCCTAAGGTTACCGCCGGCGATTACGCGCATACGCTGGGGGTACTCTGACTGTGGGTCCCACCCGCGGGATAAGGGTGTCGTCACCACACTATAATGATAGATCGATCCCCACCACACTCTGCCTCGAGCGCCAGCCCGTCGTCGTCCGCCCGTCGATCTGCCGCCATCCGCCCGTCGTCGACCCCATCGAATCGCCGCCTTCCGCCGTCAGTGAGGTGAGTCCCACCCGACCCCCTCTCCCCTCCCTTCCTGTCTCCCCATCGCCCTCCACTACCTAACCCTAGCCTCTCCACTGCAAGTCCGGCATCGAGGAGTACACGGGGTGCCCCACGCCGGCCGAGATCCTGTGCATCCTCTCCATCGAGGCGCCGTCCTCGCGGGAGGACTTTGACCAGTGGCTCACCGACAAGCTGCCCCAGATCCTACAAGAGGTTCAGGTAAGTCCATCAATGCCTCAACCAACATCTCCACTAGTACTATTTCTCAACTTTCTGAATAAATACTTTGTGTTGTTTCTGAATTAACCCATCTTGTGTTGATCTATTCTGTGTGACAAATTTTACATTTGACAGTTAATTGCGTGAATATGTGTTAATCTGTTCTGTGTAGACTTTGTACCGTTGTACAAAGTGAGTGATTACAAATAATTAAGGGAGTGGGGAGCGTGGCATTAAGGAAGTTAACTCATGCACACATATTTAACGATCATAAGATTAATGAAAGATCATATATTCTGTTTTTCCCTGAATGGTTGGCCAATTCTGTGGTGCCTGGGAGATCTCTATACAACTGACTGACATCTTCTAACCATTATCTAACATATGTGTTACTACTAAAGAAGGAGTGAATCCTCGTGAAATAAAACATATACTTGCGCAATTTTTGAAGAAAAAAGCAATGTAGCTTCTCCAAGAATGACTTTCATGTTATAACTATGTTTATGGTAATACAAAAGGACTGATGCCTTTCCCTAATTGACAGAATTGGAAAGACATAATTTTGAACAAATTAAATACCTTCATTTCGAATACACACAAGCCAGGTATGAGCACATCTAAGAAAAATAGCTATAACCCAATGGAGTGCTCATATTTCCTATGCCAAGCTAGCTTTGGTTTAGGTATGAGTCGCGGTTTGGTGGTGATATTTTAGATCAGTACAAATAAGATCGATGCATCTGTCCACATTTCTAGCACACAGACAAGTATCTGAATTTTGAATCAAACAAGTATGGTTGGGTGTCCTTCATCGTTCTTCTATAGTTCAAATAGTTTATGTGTAACGTGCAAAATGTGCAGATTCTGGTTCAATGTAGTTAGCATGATTTCTTGCATCGTAAAATAATTAAGATGATTCTTCCAGAGGCCCATTCTGAGATCCAACTACTGCAGGTCATAAAGCTCTCTAGAACATGCACATGTACTATGTGATTTTCACTGTTCTAAAACTGGTGTTATAGATTTTACACTTAGCCTTAGACAAGTAATGGCTGCCCTTATCTAGGTTCTATTAAAACAAGACACAAAAAATGATATTTCACCTATAGCTAGTCAACTACTAGTGTTTCATGAGCCTTAATCATTACAAATGTGAGCAAAAACCCAAAATCATAAGTAGTACAATTATTAAAGGCAGGGAAACTGAAAGAGAGGGTCTGTTCTGTAGAGCATTAAGATAGCCATAACAACTGAACATTAAAGACAGCCATGAACATTCAGAGCTTTTCATCAAATCAGAAAAAAAACTAGGAGCTGGAGATCATATTAAAAGTGTTTTTTGTTTCCTATTTTGAAAAAATCCACACGAGAATCCTGGTACCAGCAGATCAGATAGGTATTTGGTATACAGAAATCAAATCCAGAAGTCATCGTCATTAGCAACTTATGAAACAACTATTGTAATGTGTCTCCACTTCCTTTATTTGCTTATCAAACTGTTGCAGTAATATTCGCTTAGTGTCAAACATTCTTTCAATGCAAATGTCATGGGCATGGAGAGCGCTATATGGGCAGAGTTACTGTCTCGGTGCGCTGTAGTACATAGCCAAGCACGGTCATCAGAACTGTTGTGAGGTTCTACACTACAACCTATGCAAAAGCTCTTCACATCCTCCTCATGATGCTTTGAGATTTTTAATATATACACGAATCACTAGCACAAGAGTGAGCAATTAAGGTGTCAATGATAGTTAGTTAACTAATTTTCCTAATCTGTTTTCTTTTCACAGAAGAATGTGGAGGAGGAGGCCCGAGCACCGCCAAGTCCACTTCGTCCGCGACTGTGCATTACGTCAAGCCTACGCTCCAGGTGCTCGGCACCCTCAGTGAGCACCTTTTTATTTGGTGATGTTGTGAGATGGATTCTGGTGGCTTAAGTTAGGGCTGCCCCTTTTTTGACATGGTGGTTGAATTCTGTTAGTTTAGCTACGACTGCCCCTGTTTTTGTGCCAAATATGGTGGTTGTAGCTGTGTTGCTGCAGTTCTGAATGTTATGCAGGTACATTGAGTATCTAAAATCCTTTCTATTTCGCCGTGAATTTGCGTATCTAAAATCCTTTCTTTTTGCTTGTGTAGTGCTTGGTATAGCCATGTCATCTTCTGGAAACCGCAACAAAGAAGATCGGGGCCAGCGAGACTTAGAGGAGCACTACAGGCTCATGTCCGAGGACACAGAGCTGGAGGAGGTAGGGGTGAAGAAGACGACAAGACCACCGATGATGGTGGTGAGGAGATGGGCATCGATGATGGCCTTGATGGCGTTCATGAGAGGGCCAACGAGACCACCGACAGTGGTGCCGCCAGGGGTGGCTCGGAGACAACGACCGAGGCCAAGAGGGAACGGAAGAAGCAGCGACCGAACACGGTCGGCACCACGAAGGAGACATTCACAGTGGTGGATCCCAAGACCGGTATCCCTACGGAGCGGAAGCATCTCGTGAGGGGGTACGGCCGCTAGCTGGGAGCTATCCTTCGGGACGTCGTCAATGTCAACGAGACGAAACTCCGAACGAAGAAGAAGAACCATCTGCAGGACCAACTCCTCTTGCGGCTGCACAAGCGGTACCAGTTCCATGAGGGCTTCACGAGCCTGGATCCCAAGGAGAATATCATGAACAAGTTCGCCCTCGGCAGGTTCACCATGAACCTAAGCGGTTATAAAACCATGCTAAGGGGGATGATTGCTGACGACGAACCATGGGAAGAGATCAAGCGCCATTTCCCGCAGCTTGCGCCTGAGAACTACAAGCGCTTCCTGGAAAACGAGGACCTAGACTACACCAAGGATCAGTCGGCATGGGGAAAGGAGCTGGCGGAGAAGAACATCGGTCGCCACCATCTTGGTTGTCGTGGCTCTGACGGCAAGGCGGACAAGTGGCAGAAGGAGGAACAAACCTACACAGAGAAGGGCATCGAGAACCCTTGGGCCAAATAGAAGGACCCTCTCTTCAGGTCATTTGTCAGGTCCCGATACCGTAAAGAGATGGACGGGAAACTTGTCACGCGTCCTACAGTGGTGGAGGGTGTTGTCTTGGTCACTGACCTGAAGGTGGTGCAAGTTGAGAACGCAGTGGTAAGCAATTTTACCAGCTTACTAGTTTCATACTGCTCACCACAACTCCATCTCTAAAATTCTTCATGCTACTTCTTGCAGTTCGTGGAAGAAGCGAACGAGTCTAGCTCCTCGTCCCAGGCGTCGACCTAGACGTCAACGGGCAAAGTCTCGTGGGACAACCCTTTTATCAGGGGCTTGAACATCGTGAAGGAGCAGCCACTGTTGAAGAGGCGGGCAAGAGGCCGTATCCCCGGCGTCGGAGGAGGTCGCCAGCATGTCGATTATGCCTTGGACGTGCCCACCACCAAGGACTCGCTGCAGGTGAAGAAGGACCAGGAGCACGCGGCTCTATTGGAGAAGGTGGCCAACTTGGAAGCAACCTTTGACTAGCGCGTCAAATGCATGGTCCATGCCGAGGTAGAAACCAGGGTACAGGCAGAGGTGGCTAGCAAGGTCGACGGCGTGGTGGACAGCCAGTTCAATGAGATAATTCCTGGAATGGTGGCCTTGATCTCCACTTACTTTGCCAGCGGCCAAATAGGACCACTCCTGGTGATCAGCCTAGACAGGATCAACTCGGGCAACATGTTGCCTCCTGCTACACGGGCTCAAGACGTGCCTATATTGGTGACTCCACCCGCCGGCTCCAATGCAGGTGCTAGGGAGAATTCGGCGTCCATGGGGGCAGCCAGCAGCCCCTCGGTCACTTGCACGCCCTGCCCCAGTCCCTCGACGCGAGCCGATCTCGACACTCTCACGGTAATTAATTGAGCCTCTACGCAAGTTAATTACTTTGTCGTCGCCCCTCTCTGACCTACACATGCATGTTTCTTCACTGGAGCAAAGTGTTCCTTGCACCATGCTCATGTATGTGGACAACAAGATCAAGGATGTTGCGAGGGGACGCATCATGAACCCAGCACACCAGACATTCTACTGCAAGCCTATGGATGATAGCGTGCACTGGGTTGAGGTGGATCGGTCGTTCTCGGGATGCGCACACTTGGTTCCTCCTCATCAACCCCTGGGTGCCGAAGACGAGCTGAAGGTCGGGAAACTGAAGAATCATGTCCTTCTATGGCTGAAAGCCCTACTTCGGCTGAAGACCGCTGAAGGAAGGGTCACTCCAACATATGTGCCTGCGGCAGCAAGCCAAGAAAGGGTCACTCCAGCGTCTGTGCCTGCGGCGGCAAGCCAAGAAAGGGTCACTCCGGTGTTTGTGCCTGCGGCGGCAAGCCAAAGGGTCACTCCTCCACCTGTTGATGATCCTCCCGAGCCCGAGACACATGAGCACGACAACACTATGGACATCGATAAGGCTCCCATCGATTCGTTCATTCTAATTTGGAGGCTCCCATCAATGTTGCTCCTTCTGAGGCACCCGCTCGTGATACCATGATGAAGAAGAAGCTCTTATCTTCTCAAGAAACACCCGAGCCGGAAGACACTACCGCCTTCACCGCTCCGCCGCATGCTAAGGTTACCCTGAGGACACTCCGTGAAACATCCATGGAGGTGATAAGACAAACCGGCACCCCTCCGTTCCGTAAGAAGGGCAGGAAGCGGAAGCGGAAGCATGGGAAAGACGCTGCAACAAGCAAGAAAGTGGTTCTCGACAAGCTGCCGACCAAGGGGAGGATGATGCATTTCCTTGGTGAACCGATCCTGCCGGACCACATTGTCAAGACATTGTCGCCAGACTTGTGTAGCCTACATGAGATTGTTCGGTATCTAGAGCAGAAGCTTCTTAAAGATAAAAATCCCTCGTACCCGCTCTTCACGGTCAGATTGCCCACTAACTGTGGCTTCGTCACCACCACCCCCGGCGAGTTGTTCTTCATCATGTATGAAGACATCTTCAAGCTCTTCCACATGTTACGGATCGATCTAAACGTGGTCCGCCTGGTATCGCTAAAAATGGCGCACGATATCATCATGGAGAAGACCCCGCACCTCGCTATCATGGACCCCTTCTACATGACTGTAGGCACCGTCTACAAGGAACAAGCGTTTGTCGTGAAGTATATCACGGATTTCTTGGTGGCGAATAAAGACAAGTCTTTCTTTCTCCTTCCATACTTTCTAGTTGGTCGCTAAACTTCCCGCTATTACATTCTTTCATGAATTTCCTTAATAGCCGAGGATGATGGTTTATTCCAACACTTTTGCACAGAGAGAATGGGTGCGTCCTCATCTCCTTTCAACCGTATTATTCCCATGTCATCTATCTCGACTCCGGGAGAGACATGCAGAAAGACTACACCGACGTCAAATCTAGTCTTGATAAAGCCCTCAATGGTTTCCGAGCCGCGGTTGGCCCACTCAAGTATGAGAAAAGATCCAAAGGCATCTATGTGAACTCCCATGTAACCAATTTCCCCTGCCTTAGGAAATCGTCGATTGGGATGGAGCCCTGGTTCGCCATCCTACAGATGAGGGAGTACGCAAAGGATGAGGAGCAACTCTTGATGCCATCTGGTCTCGAGAAAAGGGGCAGAGACATTATGGAAACGACCGATCCAAACATCAGAGCCGAGTTTCGTGCCATCCAACGGGAGATTGGCAAGATACTCAAGAGGGATGTCTTGACTAGAGGTGCCACATTCAACTACAGCGGTATCCCACTGACTAATGCAGAGATTGAGGACCGCTTAGCTATGGTCACCGATGGGAGGACATTCACCACCCTAGCTGGCATCCATCCCTTCCCGCCGAAGCCGAAGAAAACCTGATCGAGTTACAAACTTGTCTCCTATAAATGTTAGTCATAGAATTATGATTAGTTTATTTTAATCTTTTCTTTTTGCATACCTATCTTTCCATGCAAATGTTAGTCATAGAATTACTTAGCTATATCCGATGCTTTTTCTTTTTTGCACACCTATATGTTATATCTCTATTATGAATATGTACTGACAACACTAACATTTCTTTCTTGTGTGTGTGTGCGCAGATGTTGTGGTATGTTGTGTACGAGGGCAGGGTTCCCGAAGTCTATGACGACTGGGAGGATTGTAGGAGGCAGGTCCACCGTTTCTGCGGGAATAGTTACAAGGGCTATGCCACTTTGGAGGAGGCAGAAACTCGCTACGCGAGGTTTCTAGCGCAACGGAGGACGGAGATGTGGAGGAGCCGGCTGACCCCCTTCGTCGTAATGATGCTCCCAGCCACTGCCGCCTCTCTAGTGTATTATGCCCTTGTTGTCTAGCTAGGCCATGCAACTCTGAAGACTTGTGATGATCTGTTTGTGTAATATTTGCTAGTTGGAGTCCAATATTGAACCATATGGTCACTTTCTACACTTGTGTGAACTATTTGAATGTTATTGATGCATGGTTTGAACATTTGTGTATTCCTTGTATCTGTTGTGTGTATTCTGTCATTATCCTATGTATTCTGTCAATATTATACTGTATTCTGTGTATTTCGATCTGCTTTTTTTACTCCTGGTAATATTATCGCTGGCGAAATCATGGTGTTATCCCTAGAGAATCTGTATTCGCCCGTGCTATGTTATACTACCCATGGCATACACAGTTGCTCGCTAGCGGTATAGGCATATTACCACCGGCGAATCCTGGAGGCGCCAGCGATGGGGCGTTACCCCCGGCGTGTATAGATGCTCGCCGGTAGTAGTGGCATATTACCACCGTCGAGTTATGAAGGCGCCGGTGATGCGGTCTTACCGCCGGCGAGGTAGTCGCCGGCAAGCTCTAGTGCACCGGTGATTACCCTTTCTTGTTCGCCGGCGGTAGGGTTTTCTCTAGTAGTGCATGTGTCAAACGATGGTCAAAAAGCCCCAAAACACAGAGGAATACATCTGCCACATGTAATGGATCACCAATGTGATATAAGTTGCACCACCACACCCACTTGAGTGTGTGTGGACATGTGGATCAAGGTGGTTTAGAAAAGAACACATGCAATGACACTCCATGTGTCAAACCATGGTCAGAAAGCCCAGAAACATGGAGGAATGCAACTCCCACATGTAATGCAGCACCAGTGTGACATAAGTTACACCACCACACCCACTTGAGTGTGTGTGGAGATGTGGATCAAGGTGGGTTGGAAAAGAACACAAACAATGACACTCCATGTGTCAAACCATGGTCAAAAATCCCAAAACACAGAGGAATGCAACTTCCACATGTAATGGAGCACCAGTGTGACATAAGTTGCACTATGTTGGGTCATGTGGATCAAGGTGGTTTGGAAAAGAACACATGCAATGACACTCCATGTGTGAAATCATGGTTAGAAATCCCAAAAACATAGTGGATTGCAGCTGCCTCATGTAATGCAGAACCAGTGTAACATAAGTTGTGCCAGCACACCCACTTGAGAGTGTGTGGACATGTGGATCAAGGTGGTTTGGAAAATAACACATGCAATGACACTCCATGTGTCAAACCATGGTCAGAAACCTCCAAAACACAGAGAAATGGAACTACCACATGTAATGGAGCACCACCACACCCACTTGAGTGTGCGGGTCATGTGGATCAAGGTGGTTTGAAAAAACACATGCAATGACACTCCATGTGTCAAACCATGGTCAGAAATTCCAAAAACACATAGGAATACAACTGCCACATGTAATGGAGCACCATTATGACATAAGTTGCACCACCACACCCACTTAATTGTGTGTGGACATGTGGATCAAGGTGGTGTGGAAAAGAACGCAGGCAATGACAGTACATGTGTCAAACCATGGTTATAAATCCTAAAAACATAGAGGAATGCAACTGCCACATGTAATGGAGCACTAGTGTGACATAAGTTGCATCACCACACCCACTTGAGTGTGTGTGGTCTTTTGGATCAAGGTGGTTTTGAAAACAACACATGCAATGACACTCCATGTGTCAAACCATGGTCAAAAACTCAAAACCACAGAGGAGTGCAACTGCCACATGTAATGGAGCACCAGTGCGACATAAGTTGCACCTAGTCATGTGGATCAAGGTGATTTGGAAAATAACACATGCAATGACACTCCATGTGTGAAGACATGGCCAAAAATCCCAAAAACAGAGAGGAATGCTACTACCACATGTAATGGAGCACCAGCGTGACATAAGTTGCACCACCACACCCACTTGCGCTTGTGTGGACATGTGATTCAAGATGGTCTGGCAAACGACACATGCAATGACACTCCATGTGTCAAAGCATAAATCCCAAAAACATAGAGAAATGCAACTTCCACATGTAATGCAGCACGCGTGTGACATAAGTTGCACCACCACACCCACTTGAGTGTGTGGGGTCATGTAGATCAAGGTGGTTTGGGAACGAACACATGCAATGATAGAGGAATGACACTCCATGTGTCAAACCATGGTCAGAAAGACCCAAAACATAGAGGAATGCAACTTCCACATGTAATGAAGCACCAATGTGACATAAGATGCACCACCAGACCCACTTGAGTGTGTGTGGTCATGTGGATGAAGATGGTTTGGAAAAGAACATATGCAATGACACTCCATGTGTCAAACCATGGTCAAAAACCCAAAACCACAGAGGAGTGCAACTGCCACATGTAATGGAGCACCAGTGCGACATAAGTTGCACCTAGTCATGTGGATCAAGGTGATTTGGAAAATAACACATGCAATGACACTCCATGTGTGAAGAGATGGCCAAAAATCCCAAAAACAGAGAGGAATGCTACTACCACATGTAATGGAGCACCAGCGTGACATAAGTTGCACCACCACACCCACTTGCGCTTGTGTGGACATGTGATTCAAGATGGTTTGGCAAACGACACATGCAATGACACTCCATGTGTCAAAGCATAAATCCCAAAAACATAGAGAAATGCAACTTCCACATGTAATGCAGCACGCGTGTGACATAAGTTGCACCACCACACCCACTTGAGTGTGTGGGGTCATGTAGATCAAGGTGGTTTGGCAACGAACACATGCAATGATAGAGGAATGACACTCCATGTGTCAAACCATGGTCAGAAAGACCCAAAACATAGAGGAATGCAACTTCCACATGTAATGAAGCACCAGTGTGACATAAGATGCACCACCAGACCCACTTGAGTGTGTGTGGTCATGTGGATGAAGATGGTTTGGAAAAGAACATATGCAATGACACTCCATGTGTCAAACCATGGTCATAAAGACCCAAAACATGGAGAATGCAACTGCTACATGTAATGGAGCACCAGTGTGACATAAGTTGCACCACCACGCCCACTTGAGTGTGTGCGGTCATGTGGATCAAGGTGGTTTGGAAAGAAGACATGTAATGACACTCCATGGGTCAAAGCATGGTCACAAAGCCCAAAAACAGAGCAGAATGCAACGACCACCTGTAATGGAGCACCAATGTGACATAAGTTGCACCACCACGCCCACTTGAGTGTGTGTGGTCATGCGGATCAAGGTGGTTTGGAAACGAACAAATGCAATGACACTCCATGTGTCAAACCATGGTTAGAAAACCCAAAAACATAGTGGATTGCAACTGCCACATGTAATGGAGAACCGATGTGACATAAGTTGCGCCACCACACCCACCTGATTGTGTGTGGACATGTGGATCAAGGTGGTTTGTAAAATAACACATACAATGACACTCCATGTGTCAAACCATGGTCATAAAGCCCAAAAACACAGAGGAGGGCAACTGCCACATGTAATGGAGCACCAGTGTGACATAAGTTGCACCACCACACCCACTTGATTGTTTGTGGTCATTTGGATCAAGGTGGTTTGGAAAATAACACATGCAATGACACTCACATGTGTCAAACCATGGTCAGAAAGCCCAAAAGCATAGAGGAATGCAACTGCCACATGTAATGGAGCACGAGTGTGACATAAGTTGCACCACCACACCCACTTGAGTTTGTGTGGACATATGGATCAAGGTGGTTTGTAAAAGAACATATCCAACGACACTCCATGTGTCATAACATGGTTAGAAAATACCAAAAACATAGAGGAATACAACTGCCACATGAAATGCAGCACCAATGTGACATAAGTTGTTCCACCACACCCACTTGTGTGTGTGGACATTTGGATCATGGTGGTTTGGAAACAAACACATGCAGTGACACTCCATTTGTCAAACCGTGGTCAAAAAGACCCAAAACATAGAGGAATGCAACTGCCACATGTAATGGAGCACCAGTGTGACATAAGTTGCAGAACCACACCCACTAGAGTGTGTGTGGTCTTGTGGATCAAGGTGGTTTGGAAAAGAACACATACAATGACACTCCATGTGTGAAACCATGGTCATAAAGCCCAAAAACACAAAGGAGTGAAACTGCACATGTAATGGAGAACCATGGTCAGAAAGCCCCAACACAAAGAGGAATGCAACGGCCCCATGTAATTGAGCACCAGTGTGATATAAGTTTGACCACCACACCCACTTGAGTGTGTGTGGTCTTGTGGATCAAGGTGGTTTGGAAAACAACACATGCATTGACACTCCATGTGTGAAACCATGGTAAGAAAGCCCCAAAACATAGAGGAATAAAACTGCACATGTAATGGAGCACCAGTGTGACATAAGTTGCACCACCACACCAACTTCAGTGTGTGTGGAAATGTGGATCAAGGTGGTTTGGAAAAGAGGACATGAAATGGCACTCCATGTGAAAAAACCATGTTCAGAAAGCCTAAAAACATAGAGGAATGTAACTATCACATGTAATGGAGCACCAGTGTGACATAAGTTGCACCAGATCCACTTGAGTGTGTGTGGTCATATGGATCAAGGTGGTTTGGAAACTAACAAATGCAATGACACTCCATGAGTCAAACCATGGTCAGAAAGCGTAAAAACATAGAGGAATGCAATTGCCACATCTAATGCAACACAAGTGTGACATAAGTTGCACCACCAAACCCACTTGAGTGTGTGTGGTCTTGTGGATCAAGGTGGTTTGGAAAAGAACACATACAATGACACTCCATGTGTGAAACCATGGTCATCAAGCCAAAAAACATACAGGAGTGCAACTGTCACATGTAATGGAGCACCAGTGTGACATAAGTTGCACCACCACACCCACTTGAGTGTGTGTGGTCATGTGGATCAAGGTGGTTTGGAAAACAACACATGCAATGACACTCCATGTGTCAAACCATGGCCAGAAAGCCCCAAAACACAGAGGAATGCAACTTCCACATGTAATGCAGAACCACGTGACATAAGTTACACCACCACACCCACTTGGGTGTATGTGGAGATGTGGATCTTGGTGGTTTGGAAAAGAACACATACAATGACACTCCGTGTGTCAAACCATGGTCATAAAGCCTAAAAACACAGAGGAATGCAACTGCCACATGTAATGGAGCACCAGTGTGACATAAGTTGCACCTCCACACCCACTTAAGTGTGTGTGGTCATGTGGATCAAGGTGGATCAGAATAGAACACATGAAATGACACTCCATGTGTCAAGCCATCGTTAGAAAGCCCCAAAACACAGACGAATTCGACTACCAAATGTAATGGAGCTATAGTTTGACATAAGGTGCACCGCCACACCCACTTAAGTGTGTGTGTTCATGTGGATCAAAGTAGTTTTGAAAAGAACACATGCAATGACACTCCATGAGTCAAACCATCTTCAGAAAGCCAAAAACATAGAGGAATGCAACTGCCACATGTAATGGAGCACCAGTGTGACATAAGTTGCACCACCAGACCCACTTGAGTGTGTGTGGTCATGTGGATCAAGGTGGTTTGGAAAACAACACTTGGAATGACACTCCATGTGTTAAACCATGGTCAGAAAGCCCAAAAACACAGAGTAATGCAACTGCCACATGTAATGGAGCAAAAGTGTGACATAAGTTGAACCACCACACCCACTTGAGTGTGTGTAGACATGTGGATCAAGGTGGTTTGGAAAAGAACACATGCAATAATAGTACATGTGCCAAACCATGGACATAAAGCCTAAAACCATAGAGGAATGCAACAGCCATATGTAATGGAGCACTAGTGTGACATAAGTTGCACCACCACACCCACTTGAGTTTGTGTGGATTGTGGATCAAGTTGGTTTGGAAACGAACACATGCAATGACACTCCATGTGTAAAACCATGGTCACAAAGCCTAAAAACACACAGGAATGCAACTGCCAGATGTAATGGAGCACCAGTGTGACATAAGTTGCACCACCGCACCCACTTGAGTGTGTGTGGCCTTGTGGATCAAGGTGGTTTGGAAAAGAACACATGTAATAACCCTCCATGTGTCAAACTATTGTTAGAAAGACCAAAAAGATAGAGGAATACAACTGCCACATGTAATGCAACACCAGTGTGACATTAGTTGTTCCACTACACCCACTTGAGTGTGTGTGGACATGTGGATCAAGGTGGTTTGGAAACGAACACATGTAGTGACACTCCATGTGTCAAACCATGGTCAGAAAGACCCAAAACACAGAGGAATGCAACTGCCACATGTAATGAAGCACCAGTGTGATATAAGTCGCACCACTACACCCACTTGAGTGTGTGTGGACATGTGGATCAAGGTGGTTTGGAAAATAACACATACAATGACACTCAAAGTGTCAAACCATGGTCAGAAAGACCCAAAACACATAGGAATACAACTGCCATATGTAATGGATCACTACTGTGACATAAGTTGCACCACCACACCCACTTGAGTGTGCGTGGAGATGTGGATCGAGGTGGTTTGGAAAAGAACACATACAATGATACTCCATGTGTAAAACCATGGTCATAAAGACCCAAAACACTGCCACATGTAATGGAGCACCAATGTGACATAAGTTGCACCACCACACCCACTTGAGTGTGTGTGGACATGTGGATCAAGGTGGTTTGGAAAAGAACACATGCAATGACACTCCATGTGTCAAGCCATGGTCAGAAATCCCAAAAATACAAAGGAATGTAACTGCCACATAATGCAGCACCAGTGTGACATAAGTTGCACCACCACACCCACTTGAGTGTGTGTGGAGATGTGGATCTAGGTGGTTTGGAAAATAACACATACAATGATACTCCGTGTGTAAAACCATGGTCATAAAGCCCAAAAACACTAAGGAATGAAACTGCCACATGTAATGCAGCACCAGTGTGACATAAGTTGCACCACCACACCCACTTGACTGTGTGTGGTCATGTGGATCAAGGTGGATTGGAAAAGAACACATGCAATGACAGTCCATGTGTCAAGCCATCGTCAAAAATCCCCAAAACACAGAGGAATGCAACTGCCACATGTGATGGAGAACCATTATGACATTAGTTACACCACCACACCCACTTGAGTGTGTGTGGTCATGTGGATCAAGGTGGTTTGGAAAAGAACACATGCAATGACACTCACATGTGTCAAACCATGGTTTGAGAGCCCAAAAACATAGAGGAATGCAACTGGCACATGTAATGGACCACGAGTGTAACATAAGTTACACCACCACACCCACTTGAGTGTGTGTGGATATATGGATCAAGGTGGTTTGTAAAAGAACATGGTTAGAAATACCAAAAACATAGAGGAATACAACTGCCACCTGTAATGCAGCACCAATGTGACATAAGTTGTTCCACCACACCCACTTGAGTGTGTGTGGACATTTGGATCAAGGTGGTTTGGAAACAAACACATGCAATGACACTCCATGTGTCAAACCATGGTCAGAAAGACCCAAAACATGTAGGAATGCAACGACCACATGTAATGAAGCACCAGTGTGACATAAGTTGCACCACTACACCCACTTGAGTGTGTGTGCACATGTGGATCAAGGTGGTTTGGAAACAAACACATGCAGTGACACTCCATGTGTCAAACCATGGTTAGAAAGCCTAAAAACATAGAGGAATGCAACTGCCACATCTAATGGAGCAGCAGTGTGACATAAGTTGCACCACCGCACCCACTTGAGTGTGTGTGGACATGTGGATCAAGGTGGTTTGGAAAAGAACATATGCCAGAACAGTACATGTGTCAAACCATGGTAATAAAGCCTAAAATCATAGAGGAATGCAACTGCCACATGTGATGGAGCACTAGTGTGACATAAGTTGCACCACCACACCCACTTGAGTCTGTGTCGATTATGGATCAAGTTGGTTTGAAAACGAACACATGCAATGACACTCCATATGTAAAACCATGGTCAGAAAGCCTAAAAACACATAGGAATGCAACTGCCACTTGTAATGGAGCACCAGTGTGACATAAGTTGCACCACCACACCCACTTGAGTGTGTGTGGTCTTATGGATCAAGGTGGTTTGGAAAAGAACACATGTAATGACACTCCATGTGTCAAACCATGGTTAGAAAGACCAAAAACATAGAGGAATACAACTGCCACATGTAATGCCGCACCAGTGTGACATAAGTTGCACCACGACACCCACTTGAGTGCGTGTGGTCATGTAGATTAAGGTGGTTTGGAAAATAACGCATGCAATGACACTCCATGTGTCAAACCATGGTCAAAAAGTCCCAAAACATAGAGGAATGCAACTACCACATGTAATGGAGCACTAGTGTGACATAAGTTGCACCACCACACCCACTTGAGTGTGTGTGGACATGTGGATCAAGGTGGTTTGGAAAAGAACACATGAATGACACTCCATGTGTGAAACCATGGTCAAAAATCCCAAAAACACAGAGGAATGTAACTGCCACATGTAATGCAGCACCAGTGTGACATAAGTTGCACCACCACACCCACTTGAGTGTGCGTGGAGATGTGGATCGAGGTGGTTTGGAAAAGAACACATACAATGATACTCCATGTGTAAAACCATGGTCATAAAGACAAAAAAACCCTGAGGAATGCAACTGCCACATGTAATGGAGCACCAGTGTGACATAAGTTGCACCACCACACCAACTTGAGTGTGTGTGGTCATGTGGATCAAGGTGGATTGGAAAAGAGCACATGCAATGACACTCCATGTGTCAAGCCATCGTCAGAAAGCCCCAAAACACAGAGGAATGCAACTGCCACATGTAATGGAGAACCATTGTGACATTAGTTACACCACCACACCCACTTGAGTGTGTATGGTCATTTGGATCAAGGTGGTTTGGAAAAGATCACATGCAATGACACTCACATGTGTCAAACCATGGTCACCACACCCACTTGAGTGTGTGTGGACATATGGATCAAGGTGGTTTGTAAAAGAACACATGCAATGACACTCCATGTGTCAAACCATGGTTAGAAAGACCAAAAACATAGAGGAATACAACTGCCACATGTAATACAACACTAGTGTGACATATGTTGTTCCACCACACCCACTTGAGTGTGTGTGGACATGTGGATCAAGGTGGTTTGGAAACAAACATATGCAGTGGCACTCCATGTGTTAAACCATGGTCAGAAAGACCCAAAACACAGAGGAATGCAACTGCCACATGTAACGAAGTACTAGTGTGACATTTGTTCCACCACCACACCCACTTGAATGTGTGCGGACATGTGGATCAACGTGGTTTGGAAAAGAACACATACAATGACACTCCATGTGTGAAGCCATGGTCATAAAGACCCAAAACACAGAGGAGTGCAACTGCCACATGTAAGGGAGCACTAGTGTGACATAAGTTGCACCACGACACCCACTTGAGTGCGTGTGGTCATGTAGATTAAGGTGGTTTGGAAAATAACACATGCAATGACACTCCATGTGTCAAACCATGGTCAAAAAGTCCCAAAACATAGAGGAATGCAACTGCCACATGTAATGGAGCACTAGTGTGACATAAGTTGCACCAGCACACCCACTTGAGTGTGTGTGGACATGTGGATCAAGGTGGTTTGGAAAAGAACACATGAATGACACTCCATGTGTGAAACCATGGTCAAAAATCCCAAAAACACAGAGGAATGTAACTGCCACATGTAATGCAGCACCAGTGTGACATAAGTTGCACCACCACACCCACTTGAGTGTGCGTGGAGATGTGGATCGATGTGGTTTGGAAAAGAACACATACAATGATACTCCATGTGTAAAACCATGGTCATAAAGACCCAAAACACTGCCACATGTAATGGAGCACCAATGTGACATAAGTTGCACCACCACACCCACTTGAGTGTGTGTGGTCATGTGGATCAAGGTGGATTGGAAAAGAACACATGCAATGACACTACATGTGTCATGTCAACACCCAGATTTTTAAGTCGAGATGCCTGTTATGCCGTACATCGCAATCCTAGGATTACCATTTTTGCGAGACATAATAGAATTGATAGCATGGTACATGATACATTACAAACCATAATAGTCTTACAAATACTTGATCTCATGATCAAGTCTTAATACACATCAAAGGAGCGGAAATAAACGTAGTAGACTCCATCTTCATTGTCACAGGCAGTGATGACGATGGGAGATGATCCTAGTTACCGTAGACCTCCTGTTGTCCGTCCTCCGGATAGTCCTCTTCATAGTCTGGCCATGGGAATAGCAAGGGACAAAGCCATGAGTACTCTTAAAGTACTCGCAAACTATCACTAACACAAGTAAGTTAATGCTAGTAGGAATCCTACGCTCTAGTCTTGTTTGCAACAAGCTAATTTTATTTCAGAAGTACTTAATAGTAAAGACCTAATTCAGTTGTCTAGATTACTCAGGTGGGAACCTAGTTTTCATTTCCACGACCCTGTTGTGGTCAAGTCAAGTTCATATTTCAAGTCACAAGTAATTTGGAAAACATCTAACAACGGAACAGTATGGCCACTCCAACTGTCCATAGCCACGGATGCTGCTATTCGAATAGTTTGACACTCTACAGAGGTGGTACACTTTCACCACAAAATCCGATACATCCGTCAGGGATAACCCTGAATCATTACACTTGGTATGCGGATAATCAATCCTAACCTTTCAATTACACACCCTAATATAGGCACCTCCGCTATCAGTTTGGCCTCCTAGCCATGGCCATCCACCATCCCGAGAACTGCATAGGTGGATAGTCATATTCACGAGGCAGCCTCAGCTTTACCTCTTTCCGCGAGGGAACCCATACTAAGACATATAAACTTCTAGTTAAGCCCTACCCAACTCAGGTATTGTTGTTGTATGGTAAAATTGGAATGGTATCGCATCCGAACCCAACCATCAGTTTTTATCAAAGTCAAGGCACATGCCTCATTCAGTATCATCTCCAAATCATTGTGTTTCATAACACATGTAAAAACATTTCAATAGAATGACTCATCATTCCAAGGTTTTCATAATCATTTTCTCCAAGTGTTCCCATCTAAAGTGATGAAATTGAGTTTAGCACTAGCCACTATTTAATGAGAGTTTCACTATTGAGGGGTGCTAATAAAGTGTAACTACCCAAGGATAGTGATAACCCACAAGTATAGGGGATCACAACAATGTTCGAGGGAAGTAAAACCCAATTTATTGATTCGACACAAGGGGAGCCAAAGAATATTTATAAGCCTTAACAACTGAGTTGTCAATTCAGCTGCACTTGGAAACAGTCTTGCTCGCAGTAGTTTATCAGTAGCAATAGTTTTGTAATAGCAATAGCAAAGTAATAGCAGTGGTAAAAGTAAAGACTGTAGTAACAATTTGTAGTAAACAGTAAGATTAAAGCGCGGTAGGCATAGTGATGGATGGACGGGCGTTGCATGGACAAGACAATTCATGTAACAATCAAGATATAGAGCATTTGCAGATAAATACGATAAAGTGTCCAAGTAATAAATAATCAAGATATATAGTCATACGTGCTCGCAATGAGAATTTGCACAACATCTTTTCTCCTGCCAGCCCGTTGCAGCGGGGCCTCAACGGAATCCATTGGAAATTAAGGTGCTCCTTTTAATAGAGCACCGGAGCAAAGCTTTAACACTCTGTGAACACATGTGATCCTCACATCATATCCATACCCTCTAGTTATCCTGATTTTTGTCACTTCGGGGCCTCGGGTTCCGGATAATAATCTGTGTATACAACTTGTAGGTAAGATCATAAAAAATACTATCATCATGAATCAATTACATGTTCAGATATGAAATCATGGCACTCGGGCCCTAGTGACAAGCATTAAGCATAACAAGTTGCAACAAAGTAAAAAAGCACTAACAATAGATACTAGGCACCATGCCCTAACAATCTGATGCCATTACATGAACGATCTCATCCAATCCCTACCATCCCTATAGCCTACTACGGGGGATTTCTCACTCATAGATGGGGGAATCATGGATGGTTGATGGAGAAGTGATGGTGATGATGATGGCGATGATCTCCTCCAATTCCCTGTCCCGACAGGGTGCCAAAATGGAGTTTCTGGTTCCGTATCGCGGTATCTTGTCATGGCGGCGCAACGAAACTCTATCTGGAAAACATCAAAAAAACCCCTCTATTTTTAGGTCAGAGGGCTTATATAGGCAAAAGGAGAGGTCGAGTCGGAGTCCGAGGCGGCCACACCACCTCCTGGCGCGGCCTGTCCTTACCCGCGTGGCCAGGTGGTGTGGGCCCCTCATGGCCCCTCTTCGTCTCGTCTTCTGGCTCCGTGAGTCTCCTGATAAAATAGGAGCTTTGCGATATTTTCTGGGATTTTTCCTGAAAGTTGATTTCCTACACAAAAACGAGACACCAAAGCAATTCTACTGAAAACAGCGTCAGTCCGCATTAGTTGTATCCAAATCACACAAATTAGAGAAGAAACAATAGCAAAAGTGTTCGGGAAAGTAGATATGTTTTGGACGTATCAACTCCCCCCAAGCTTCAAAGTAGGCAAGGATGCACTTGGCAATAAAGTCTAGATCATATGAGGATAATTTACTAGCAGTTTTCCTAGCAAGGACGCACTTGGCAATAAAGTAGGCAAAGTATCGAATAGACGGGAGATGAATACTACGAATTTTACCACTCTCCTTTGAGAAGCTGCTCCCTTGGCAAATCTCTACATACAAGTCCACAAGTTGTGTAGGCCGCTCTCTAATCCTTTCACACAAACCCCACTTTGGTACTTTAATGGATGCACAAAAATCATCAAAAGGGAGGTTGACAGCTGTGAGACCAGACACATGGCTTAATAGGATTGATATAATACTCATACCAACAAGTTGCAACTTCTTTTCCAAAAGCTTATTCAAAAATAACTCTAAGGTTAAGCGTGCTTGGCCTAGAGAAATTCTAGGATGGGTGACCGACCGGGAAGTGGGTAACCGGGTGCGCACGAGTGAGGACAAAGTGCGCAGAAAAGACTAGTGTTGGTCTGTGGGGCCAGTCTAGATGTCCTATTAAGCTGCCAGGAGTGACACCCCCCGGGACCAGGAGTGGACGGGGTGTTACAAGTGGTATCAGAGCCGACCCTTGCGATTACACGGGTGTGTGCGGGTTAGTGGCGGGAATGTGGAGCATGGCGCGTGTGGCCCGGAGTGGACACGACATGGCACATGTGCCGGCACTAGACGCACAGACGCGTGCCAAGAGGGAACGTTCCTGGGGTGTGCTTGATCGATGAGGGCATCGATCTTCTAAAGGGTGGGTGTATGTCAGACCAGGCACATGGCTTAATAGGATTGGTAGAATACTCATACCAACAAGTTGCAACTTCTTTTCTGGAACCTCATTCGAAAAGAACTCTAAGGTTAAGCGTGCTTGGCCTAGAGAAATTCTAGGATGGGTGACCGCCCGGGAAGTGGGTAACCGGGTGCGCACGAGTGAGGATAAAGTGTGCAGAAAAGACTAGTGTTGGTCTGTGGGGCCAGTCTAGATGTCCTATTAAGCTTCCAGGAGTGACACCCCTGGGCCCAGGAGTGGACGGGGTGTTACAACAGCTATATTGTAAATTTTGTAATGAACCATGGGGTTAGGCAAGGACCAACTAAATCGAAAATCCTACACTACAGACATAGTTAGTTTCACATATTGGTAAAGTTCATCCCCCACAAGATGCTCCAATCCTGTATTAGAAATTAGAGTATGGAAATCTTGAGAAATTCATGCAGCTCTCATGAATTCGGGGCATGGATAAATAGAAGGGAAAACTTCTTCCTCACAGTGAACTTTCATAACCTTGGGTACCCTTAATTCAAGTTGGTTGAGTTGGTGTTCATTCATCTCCTTTTCTGAAATTTTAGACAACCATCACATAATGAAAGGAACTACTTATAGGTATTTGTAAGGGGCCTAAACATGCGTCAAAACAATTTCTCTAAGAAAAGAACAAGCATGCAAGCTCACATAACCTGTCACCTATAGAAGCAAAATACTCAAGATATAATCCACTAATCACAAATCTACTTGGACAAGAGAAGGAGTCACATGATGGGTTCGTAGCATGGAAAACAAAAAATTTCTACCTTAAGAACGAACAAAACCCAGATCTGATCTATATAAAAGCCAAGATCTAATCTATTAGACATGAGCAACGAGATAGATCTGTACTAACCCTCGTAGAACCGAAAGCATTACGAGATTAGATCTCGGGGTTGATGTAGTCGATCACTTGCCGATCTCAAGATCGTGTGAACGATCCTTCCGGCGCCGCGTTCCGGCAGCACTTCCGCAGTCGGTCACATGTGCGGAGTCGAAGCAGACCTTCCTCTCCCTGTTCCAGCGAGCAGCGGAGGTAGTAGATCTTCTCCACGAAATCCCAGCAGCACGACGGTGTGGTGGTGGTGGTGGAGGAGAGAATTCTGCAGGGCTTCGCCTAAGCCGGAGCAGAGCGAAGGTAGAGGAGAGAGGCGGCGGCTAGAGCTTGTTATGAGAGAGGGCCCGGAGGGGGCGCCCCCTCCCTTCTATTTAAAGGAGGGAGGCGCGCCTGGGAGGGGAGTCCTAGTAGGACTCCCCTCCTATGGCCGGCGGGTTGGGAAGGGGGGGAGGAGTCCTCCTCCCCCACGAATCCGTGTCTCGCCCCACAAGGTTTCCTTTGACCCTTTCTTGGTTTTCAAGCAAACACCAAGAACTCTTCTAGAACCTTCCAGAACATTCCGAAACCTTCTAGAATCTCCATACAAACACTCTGGCACATTTCCTAACTTAGAAAATGATCCCCAATATATGAATCTCATTCTCCGGGCCATTCCGGATCTCCTCGTGATGTCCCGGATCCAATCCGAGACTCCGAACAACATTCAGTTTCCAACGCACATTCCATATCTACTTAAAACAACTTCGAGCCTTAAGTGTGTCACCCTACGGTTCGTGAATATGCAGACATGATGAAGGCATCTCTCCGATCAATAACCATCAGCGGGATCTGGAGATCCATAACGGCTCCCACATACTCAACGATGACTTCGTGATCGATAGAACCATTAACATATGAAACCAATTCCCTTTGTCACACGATATTCTACTTATCCGAGGTTTGATCATCGGTATCTCCATACCTAGTTCTACCTCGTTACTGATAAGTACTCTTTACTCGTTCCATGTTATGTCATCCCTTGTGACCTAGTCACATGCTTGCAAGCTAACTAGATGACATTCCACCGAGAGGGCCCAGAGCATATCTATCCGTCATATGGATGGACAAATCCCAATCTTGGTCCATGCGCTTCAACACATACTTTCAGAATACCCAATGACACCTTTATAACCACCCAGTTATGAAGCGGTGTTTGATGTCATCAAAGTACCCATCCGGTGATGGTGATTAACATAACCTCATGGTCGAAGGATTAGGTTACTATGCATTTGAAAGCTTACAGCAATACGAACTTAATGACTTGATCTTATTCTACGCTTACTATGGGTGTGTGTCCATCACATCATTCTCCTAATGATATAACCTTGTTATTAATGACATCCAATGTCCATGATCATCATTCAATCAACAAGCTAGTTCCACAAGAGGCTTACTAGGGACTCTTTTATGTTTACAAAACACACATGTATTAGTGTTTCCTTATAATACAATTATAGCATGGGATGTAAAAATTCATCATAAACACAAAGATATAATAATAACCACTTTTATTATTGCCTCTTGGGCATATCTCCAACAGTCTCCCACTTGCACTAGAGTCAATAATCTAGATTACATGGTAATATACCTAACACCCATGGCGTTCTGGTGTTGGTCATGCTTTGCTCTAGGGAGAGGTTTAGTCAACCGACCTGCCACATTCAGATCAGTGTGTACTTTGCAAATCTTCACCATCTCAGACATACTCGCGAATAGCATGGAAACGTAGCTTGATGTGCTTCAGCATGCTATGTGACCTTGGCTCCTGTGCATTAGCTATGGCACCTGTGTTGTCACAGTAGATGGCCATCGGGTCCAACACACTGGGAACCACGCCAAGTTCAGTAATGAACTCCTTCATCCATATGGCTTCTTGTGCAGCCTCCGAAGCAGCTATGTATTCCGATTCAGTTGAAGATTTCGCCACAACGCTTTGCTTGGCACTCCTCCAGCTCACTGCAGCACCATTCAAAATAAATACGTATCCAGACTGTGACTTTGAGTCATCTGGATCGGTGTTCCAACTAGCATCAGTGTAACCGTTTACAACAAGATGTTCATCACCTCCATAAGAAAGAACCATATCCTTGGTCCTATTCAGGTACTTTAGGATATTCTTGACCGCTGTCCAGTGTTCCATTCCAGGATCACTTTGATATCTGCTAGTCAAACTAACAACATGTGCTATATCCGGTCTTGTACACAGCATGTCATACATGATAGAACCTATGGCCAAGGCATAGGGAATATTATTCATCTTTTCTCTATCTTCTGCCGTAGCCAGACTTCGAGTCTTACTCAAGGTCTTACCTGACAACATGGGCACGAACCCTTTCTTGCTCTCTTCCATTCTAAACTTCTTTAGAACTTTGTCTAAGTATGTACTTTGTGAAAGCGCTATTAGGCGTCTTGATCTATCTCTATAAATCTTGATGCCTAGAATATATGCCGCTTCGCCAAGATCCTTCATTGAAAAACTATCATTCAAATAGGTTTTGACGCTACTAAGAAGTTCTATATCATTCCCAATCAACAATATATCATCTACATATAGTACTAGGAATGCTACAGAGCTCCCACTCACTTTCTTGTAAATACAAGCTTCTCCATATGTTTGTATAAATCCAAAGTTTTTGATTACCTTATCAAAACGTTGATTCCAACTCCGGGATGCTTGCTTCAGTCCATAAATGGAGCGCTGAAGTTTGCATACCTTGTCAGCATCACTAGGATCGACAAAACCCTTGGGGTGTACCATATACAACTCTTCCTCAATGTCACCATTAAAGAACGCCGTTTTGACATCCATCTGCCAAATTTCATAATCGAAATATGCAGCGATTGCTAACAAAATCCTCATAGACTTTAGCTTCGCCACTGGTGAGAAAGTATCATCGTAGTCAACTCCTTGAATTTGTCGGAACCCTTTCGCGACAAGTCAAGCTTTATAGACGGTAACATTACCATCATCATCTGTTTTTCTTTTGAAAATCCATTTGTTCTCGACAGCCTTACAGCCATCTGGTAAGTCCACCAAAGTCCATACTTGGTTTTCGTACATGGATCCCATTTCGGATTTCATGGCTTCTAGCCATTTGTCGGAATCTGGGCTCACCATAGCTTCTTCATACGTCGCAGGTTCATCAGTGGTGTCCACCAACATGACGTTCAACGCAGAGTCATACCACTCAGGAGTGGTACGAACCCTCGTTGACCTGCGAGGTTCAGCAGTAACTTCGTTCGAAGTTTCATGATCACCATCATTAGCTTCCTCTCCAGTTGGTGCAGGCGGCACAAAAACATCTTCCGGTGCTGCGCTACTCTCACCTCCGAGAGAAGGTTCAATAACCTCGTCGAGTTCTACTTTCCTTCCAGTCACTTCTTTCGAGAGAAACTCCTTCTCAAGAAAGGATCCATTCTTGGCAACGAAAACTTTGCCTTCGGATCTATGATAGAAGGTATACCCAATTATTTCTTTCAGGTATCCTATGAAGACGCATTTCTCCGCTTTGGGTTCAAGCTTATCAGGTTGTAACTTCTTTACATACGCTTTCTAAACCCCAAACTTTAAGGAACGACAACTTAGGTTTCTTACCAAACCACAATTCGTACGGTGTCGTTTCAACGGATTTAGATGGTGCCCTATTTAAAGTGAATGCGGATGTCTCTAATGCATAGCCCCAAAATGATAGCGGTAAATCTGTAAGAAACATCATAGACCGAACCATATCTAAGAGAGTTCGATTACGACGTTCGGACACACCATTACGCTGTGGTGTTCCCGGCAGTGTCAACTGCGAAAGTATTCCACATTTCTTTAAATGCATGCTAAACTCATAACTCAGATATTCACCTCCGCGGTCAGAACGCAGAAACTTAATCTTCTTGTTACGATGATTTTCCACTTCACTTTGAAATTCCTTAAACTTCTCGAAAGTTTCGGACTTATGTTTCATAAAGTAGACATACCCATATCTACTTAAGTCATATGTGAAAGTGAGAACATAACGATATCCACCACGCGATGCTACACTCATTGGACCGCACACATCGGTATGTATTATTTCCAATAAGTCCGTAGGTCGCTCCATTATTCCAGAGAATGGAGTCTTAGTCATTTTTCCCATTAGACATGCTTCGCATCTTTCAAGTGATTCAAAATCAAGTGATTCAAGAAGTCCATCAGAATGGAGTTTCTTCATACGCTTCACTCCAATGTGACCAAGACGACAGTGCCACATGTATGTAGAATTATCATTCAATTTTATTCGTTTAGCATCTATGTTGTGAACATGTGTATCACTACTATCGAGATTCAATAAGAATAAACCATTTATCTCAGGTGCATTACCATAAAAGATATTACGCATATAAATCGAACAACCTTTATTCTTAGACTTAAAAGAGTAACCGTCTCGCAATAAACAAGATCCAGATATAATGTTCATGCTTAACGCAGGCACCAAATAACAATTATTTAAATTTAAAACTAATCCCGAAGATAGATGTAGAGGGAGCGTGCCGACGGCGATCACATCAACCTTGGAGCCATTTCCAACGCGCATCGTCACCTCGTCTCTTGCCAATCTTTGTTTATTCCGCAGCTCCTGTTTCGAGTTACATATATGAGCAACCAAACTAGTATCAAATACCCAGGCACTAGTACGACTACTAGTAAGATACACATCAATAACATGTATATCGAATATACCTTTCTTCTTGATGTTGCCGTTCTTCAGATCTGCCAGGTACTTGGGGTAGTTACGCTTCCAGTGACTAGCACACTTGCAGTAGAAGCACTCAGTTTCAGGCTTAGGACCAGCCTTGGGCTTCTTAGCAGGTGCGGCAGCTTTCTTGCCGTCCTTCTTGAAGTTGCCCTTTTTCTTAGGCTTGCCCTGTTTCTTGAAATTGGTGGTCTTATTGACCATCAACACTTGGTGCTCCTTCTTGATCTCCACTTCAGCAGTTTTCAGCATGGACGATAGTTCAGGCAACGTCTTGTTCATGCAGTGCATATTGTAGTTCATCACAAAGTTCTTATAACTTGGTGGTAGTGATTGGAGGACACGGTGAATCCCTAACTCATTAGGAATCGTTATCCCCAACTCTTGGAGTTTGTTTGCGTGCCAAGACATGGTGAGCACGTGCTCTCTAACGGAGCTTCCCTCTTCCATCTTGCAGGTAAAGAACTTCTCGGAGGCCTCATAGCTCTCCACGGCCGCGTGAGTCTCAAAAATGAGCTTGAGCTCCTTAATGATCTCGAACGGGTCGTGGTGCTTAAAACGCTTCTGGAGCTCCGTTTCTAAACCGTACAGGATGGCACACTGAACTGTGGAGTAATGATTTTTCCGAGTGGCGTAAACATTCTTTACGTCATCGGTGGCATCAGCTACAGGTGGGTCACCTAGCGATGCTTCGAGCACATAGGTCATCTGACCAGCCCTGAGGACAATCTTCAGACCATGGAGCCAGTCCGTGAAGTTGCTTCCATTGTTCTTAAGTTTTTCTTTCTCTAGGAACGCATTGAAATTGATGGAGAGATTCGCCATAATCTACAACAAATTTGCAAGTAGTTTAGACTAAGTTTGTGATAAATTGAGTTCTACTTTAATTCTTAAATTAACTAGGTGAACTCCCACTCAAAACAACATCCCTCACATTGTCTTAGTGATTACACGAACCAAGTCCACTACACCAAGTCTGATCTTCACGAGAGAGGATGTAGTTTCATCGGTGAACAATCTTCATGTTCATCATATCACTTATATGACTCGTGCTCTAACTTTCAGTATTCCGTGTTCCGAGACCATGTCTGTACATGCTAGGCTCGTCAAGATTAACCTTAGTTTCGGCATGTGCAAATCTGGCTTGCACCCGTTGTATGCACACGTAGAATCTATCACATCCGATCATCACGAGATGCTTCGAGACGACGAGTCTTAGCAACGGTGCCAACTAAGGACGAACACTTACATTACTTGAAATTTAGTGAGAGGGATCATCTTATAATGCTACCGTCGCGATCTAAGAAATACAAGATGCATAAAGGATTAACATCACAGGCAATTCATAATTAGTGTGATATGATATGGCCCTTTCTTCTTATGCCTTTGATCTCCATCTCCAAAGCACGAACATGATCTCCATCATCACCAGCATTGCGTCAAGGTCAGTGGCGCCGCTTCATGGTTGTCCATCATCACTAACAACTATTACAACTACTTGGAATAAAGCTATTACAAGATGAATAGACATGCAGGTCTTAACAGAATTAAAGACAACCATTAGGCTCCTGTCGGTTGCCATATTACAACAAGGATCATTGCATACATCAAATATAATCACATGATGGCCATATCACATCACAAAACCCCTACAAAAAAAAGTTAGACGCCTCTAATTTTCTTTGCAAGTTTTACGTGGTTTGGGGCTTTCGAATAAGAACGGATCTTACCTACAAAACTGAACCACAACGTTGATACAAGTGCTATCAAGTGCAAAGTGTAGATTGGATCTATACTATGATGGGAGAGACAGACACCCGCAAAGCCACTTGTGCAAAGCAAGTTACACGTCAAGCGTGGAGCAAGTCTCATGTACGATGACATGTAATGTTAGCCCGAGCCGCTTCATCCCACCATACCGCAAGATGCAAAGTACACACATAGCAAAAGATGGCACGAGCGCCAATGCCGACAACATCATTGTGTTCTACTCGTGCAACAGATCTACGCATAGACAAGGCTCTGATACCACTGATGGGTCCGTAGCATGGAAAACAAAAAATTTCTACCTTAAGAACGAACAAAGCCCAGATCTAATCTAGATAAAAGCCAAGATCTAATCTATTAGACATGAGCAACGAGATAGATCTGTACTAACCCTCGTAGAACCGAAAGCGTTACGAGATTAGATATCGGGGTTGATGTAGTCGATCACTTGCCGATCTCAAGATCGTGTGGACGATCCTTCCGGCGCCGCGTTCCGGCAGCGCTTCCGCAGTCGGTCACACGTGCGGAGTCGAAGCAGACCTTCCTCTCCCCATTCCAGCGAGCAGCGGAGGTAGTAGATCTTCTCCATGGAATTCCAGCGATCCGTGTCTCGCCCCACAAGGTTTCCTTTGACCCTTTCTTGGTTTTCAAGCAAACACCAAGAACTCTTGTAGAACCTTCCAGAACATTCCGAAACCTTCTAGAATCTCCATACAAACACTCCGGAACATTTCCTAACTTAGAAAATGATCCCCAATATATGAATCTCATTCTCCGGACCATTCCGGATCTCCTCGTGATGTCCCAGATCCAATCCGAGACTCCGAACAACATTCGGTTTCCAACGCACATTCCATATCTACTTAAAACAACTTCGAACCTTAAGTGTGTCACCCTATGGTTCGTGAATATGCAGACATGATGAAGGCACCTCTCCGATCAATAACCATCAGCGGGATCTGGAGATCCATAACGGCTCCCACATACTCAACGATACTTCATGATCGATAGAACCATTAACATATGAAACCAATTCCCTTTGTCACACGATATTCTACTTATCCGAGGTTTGATCGTCGGTATCTCTATACCTAGTTCTACCTCGTTACTGATAAGTACTCTTTACTCGTTCCATGTTATGTCATCCCTTGTGACCTAGTCACATGCTGGCAAGCTAACTAGATGACATTCCACCGAGAGGGCCCAGAGCATATCTATTCGTCATATGGATGGACAAATCCCAATCTTGGTCCATGCGCTTCAACACATACTTTCAGAATACCCAATGACACCTTTATAACCACCCAGTTACGAAGCGGTGTTTGATGTCATCAAAGTACCCATCCGGTGATGGTGATTAACATAACCTCATGGTCGAAGGATTAGGTTACTATGCATTTGAAAGCTTACAACAATACGAACTTAATGACTTGATCTTATGCTACGCTTACTATGGGTGTGTGTCCATCACATCGTTCTCCTAATGATATAACCTTGTTATTAATGACATCCAATGTCCATGATCAGGAAACCATGATCATCATTCAGTCAACAAGCTAGTTCCACAAGAGGCTTACTAGGGACTCTTTTATGTTTACAAAACACACATGTATTAGTGTTTCCTTATAATACAATTATAGCATGGGATGTAAACATTCATCATAAACACAAAGATATAATAATAACCACTTTTATTATTGCCTCTTGGGCATATCTCCAACATTACATACTAGAGAACACTGACTCCAAATCTCAGCAGGAAAGGTGGGCTGAGCAAGGAGATCGAAAATCGCGAGCAAGAACAGCAAGAACACGGGTTTGAGCAATGAACTGGTATTTTCTCGAGAGAGAGAAGTGGTGGGAGAATAAGTGGAGGGCTAGGGGTGGCCCACACCATGGCTAGGCGCGCCCCTGATGTGGTTGTGCCACCAGGTGTTGTGCCTGACTGGTGGGCCCCCTGGGTCACTACAGGTGTTTCTCTGCCCCTCTTTTGACGTAAAAATTTAATATGAATTTTCTGGAATTTTTCGAGAAACTTTATTTTTGAGCAATTTTCAGGTATTGATGAATGATTTTTTGGCAGAAATATAATTTTGGAATGATGCAATAACAAAACAAAACTAAAACTTCAGAAGTTCTAAGACACTCTAATATGCAAGCAACTAGCAATAGAAAAGTAAACTAGGTGAAGACAAAAATTAAAATGGATAAGATAAAAGTAAGCAAGGATAATCATGGTGAAAACATTGTTTTTTTCATTAAAATCCCTTTGTTAACAAGGTTGATCAGGTCTTGTTACCAAAACAATTTTATATGAAACAAAATTTTCATTTCACTGAATGATTATGTTACCTCAACCTTGATAGCAATGGTCCCAATCATACTAATTTCATAGTTTTTCTTGCTATGGGACAATATATTTCTCCAACTTTGATGCCCTCAATATTTTCAATTGAATTTAGGACATAAGTCTTATCAATATTCTTGGGGAGATAGAAAGTATACTCCTGCAGTATTAAAAAAAGGTCTCCCAAGAATAATAGACATATTATCATCTTCAGGCATTTCAAGCACAACAGAGTCAGTTAATATCAAGCAATTATGATCCACTAGAACAGGAACATCCTCACATACACCAACAGGAATAGTAGTAGATTTATCAGCCATTTGCAAAGATATATTAGTTGGTATTAATTTATCCAATTGAAGTCTCTTGTATAGAGAAAAAGGCATAACACTAACTCCTTCTCCCAAATCACACAAAGCAGTTCTAACATAATTATCTTTAATAGAACATGGAATAGTTGGAATCCCTGGGTCTTCAAGTTTCTTTGGAACCTTACCATTAAAGGAATAATTAGTAAGCAGAGTAGAAATTTCCTCATTAGGGATGTTCCTTTTATTAGAGACAATATCCTTCATATACTTTGAATAAGGAGGTATTTTAATAGCATCAGTTAAAGGAATTTGCAAAAAAAAAAGGTTTCATCCATTCACAAAACTTGTTATAGTGTTCGTCTTCCTTTGACTTGTGTTTCTTATCAGGAAAAGGCATTGGTTTTTGAACCCAGGGCTCTCTTTCACTACCATGTTTATTAGCAACAAAATATTCCTTAGTGTACTTAGTATTCTTACTATGCTGTTCAGGTTCTTCTTCAATTTCTTCTTTATCAGGAGCATCATTTTTCTCATTACCACTCTCAGTTTTTGCATCAGACACGGATATACTATTAGAATCTTTAGCAGGTTTAGAAGATTCTACAACTGTTTTATGTTTCTTTTTCTTCCTCTTAGAAGAAGTACCTCTATTTTTAGTTTGTTGAAAATCCTTCTCAATTCTTTTAGGATGCCGTCAGGATATAGAGTATCCTGAGTGGCAGCATCACTTCTAGTTCTAATTTCATAAGCATGTTTTTCTTTAGAAGCATTAACTAGCAAATCTTTTTGTACTTTAATAAGCTGATCAATTTGAGTTTGAACCATTTGGAAATGTTTAACAAGCATTTTAACATCATTGGAGGTTCTTTCCACAATATCTCTCAACTCATTAATAGCTCTAGAGTTTTCCATTAAATGATTCTGCACTCTCTTATTAAAATTATCTTGCTTAACAACAAAGATATGAAATTCTTCTAGGCATTGATCAGGAGGTTTAGAATAAAGAATATCACCTTCAACAAAATGTTGAAGAGAGTGTACCTCAATAGTGGATGAGTAGGAGATTGGCTTACATAACTCTTCTATAGGAGGTACATTCTTCACATCTTCAGATTTAATACCCTTCTCCTTGAGACATTTCTTAGCTTCCTTCATCACTTCATCATTTAGTTCAATCACCCCCCCTTTTATTTGGTGTTGGTGTTGGCTCAGGAACAGTTGATTCAGGTGTAGTTGACTCAGGTGAAGTCCAGTCATCATAATTCTTGCTTATTTTAGCCATTAATTCCTCAGCTTCTTTGGGAATTCTCTTCCTGAAAACACAATAAGCACAACTATCCAGGTATTGCCTAGCTTCATCAGTTAGTCCATTATAATATATATCAAGAAGCTCATTTTTAGGTAATGGACATACAGGTTGTGCGTGAATCAAAGCACAAAACCTTGCCCATGATTCAGGCAATATCTCCTTTTCTCCCTGTTTAAAATCCAAAAGTTCCTGCAAAATGGCATGTCGATCACTAGGAGGGAAATATTTCTGAAAGAAAGTATCAATCAAGCAATCAGGGCTATTAATAGATATAGGATGTAAATTATTAAACGAAGCTTTATCTTCTCCTTTCAGTGAAAAAGGGAAAAATTTAGCAACAAAGTAGGTGCACATCTTAATATCATCAGAAAATAGGCCACTCATGGTAGAAAGCTCAGTCATATGTGCTACATCACTTTCATTTTTAGTCCCACAAAAAGGTTCTTTCTCAATAATGGATATGTAAGATAAATTTAGAGAGAAATCATAATCCTTATCTTTAATGTTTATGGGAGATGTAGAAAACCTAGCATTAGGAGGTAATTTTGGTTTAATAGTATGTCTCTCAAGAAGACTCTTAATAGCACTCGTACCATGAGTGTTTTGACATTCTTTAATAAATTTATCAGTCATTTCAATATAACCGTCATCAAGATTATAGCTCTCTCTAGGATCAGGTGAACTGACAGGTGTAGTAGTATCTTCATTAGGAGTTTCAGTATTTCCAGCTACAGCTCTAGCAATCATATCTTCTAGGAAAGGACCTAATGAACCACTCTTATCAAGCACAGTAGAAGTAGCATCATAAGTATCAGAAGCAATTTCAGATTCAGCAGAAGTAGCAGTATGTGTAGCATGTGTATGCAGTGGTGGTGTAAGGAGCTTACTCATCACAGATGGTGAATCAAGAGCAACAGAGGTGTCCAGAACTGTAACTCTGCTTGTAGTGGATGATAATATAGGAACTTTTCCATCACGAGTTTTACCCATGTTGGATGGATAGCAGCGAACAATAATAATTCCAAGTGAACTTGATAAATAGAGTTATGCTACCCAACAACGGCGCCAGAAAATAGTCTTGATAAACAACAAGTATAGGGGATCGCAACAGTCTTCAAGGGAAGTAAGACCCAATTTATTGACACAAGGGGAGCCAAAGAATATTTATAAGCCAATAACAACTAGTTGTCAATTCAGCTGCACCTGGAAATAGTCTTGCTCGCAGTAGTTTATCAGTAGCAACAGTTTTGTAATAGCAATAACAAAGTAATAGCAGTAGTAAAAGTAAAGACAGTAGTAACAATTTGCAGTAAATAGTAAGATTAAAGCACGGTAGGCATAGGGATGGATGGAAGGGTGTTGCATGGACAAGACAATTCATGTAACAATCAAGATATAGAGCATTTTCAAATAAATAAGATAAAGTGTCCAAGTACTAAATAATCATAGGCATGTGTTCCATATATAGTCATACGTGCTCGCAATGACAACTTGCACAACACCTTTTGTCCTGCCAGCCCGTTGCAGCGGGGCCTCAAGGGAATCTACTTGCATTTAAGGTGCTCCTTTTAATAGAGCACCGGAGCAAAGCATTAACACTACGTGAACACATGTGATCCTCAGATCATAGCATCCCCTCCAGTTATCCCGATTTCTGTCATTTCGGGGCCTCGGGTTCCGGACAATAATGTGTGTATACAACTTGCAGGTAAGATCATAAACAATACTATCATCATGAATCAATAACATGTTCAGATCTGAAATCATGGCACTCAGGCCGTAGTGACAAGCATTAAGCATAACAATTTGTAACAAAGTCAAAAAGCACTAACAATAGATACTAGGCACCATGCCCTATCAATATGATGCCATTACATGAACGATCTCATCCAATCCCTACCATCCCCAAAGCCTACTGCGAGGGATTACTCACTCGTGGATGGGGGGATCATGGATGGTTGATGGAGAAGCAATGGTGATGATGATGGCGATGATCTCCTCCAATTCCCCGTCCCAGCAGGGTGCCAAAATAGAGTTTCTGGTTCCGAATCGCGGTATCTTATGGTGACGGCACAACAAAACTCTATTTGGAAAAACGTCGAAACCCCCCTCTTTTTTTAGGTCAGAGGGCTTATGTAGGCGAAAGGAGAGGTCAAGGCGGAGTCCGAGGCAGCCACACCACCACCTGGCGCGGCCTGTCCTGGGCCGCATAGCCAGGTGGTGTGGGCCCCTCGTGGCCCCTCTTCGTCTCGTCTTCTGGCTTCGTGAGTCTTCTGATAAAATAGGAGTTTTGCGATATTTTCCGGGATTTTTCCTGAAAGTTGATTTCCTGCACAAAAGCGAGACACCAAAGCAATTCTGCTGAAAACAACGTCAGCCCGCATTATTTGTATCCAAATCACACAAATTAGAGAAGAAACAATAGCAAAAGTGTTCGGGAAAGTAGATACGTTTTGGACGTATCAACTAGTTCTATGCTCTTGATGGTATCCATCATATTTTCCATTAATCACAATTAATTAACTACATAAGAAACTTTGGTAAAGGTAAAAGAATAAAGCTTGCAAGTAAAACTTGGGATTGGTATAATCAGGGTTGCATAACCAAGCATTCCTAGTGCATCTTGCATAGGTTAGCTTGCATGGATAGCTTGCCTTGGTTAGTGCAGTTGTTGAAGTTCTCTTCTTCGTAGTAGTAGTACTCCTCCTCCTCGTAGCACAGGTCGGTACTAGCGTCTATAAGTAAATACGAGGTACACAATCACCAAAAAATACTTAGCTACTTCTATTTAGCATCATCTCAATCATCACATGAAATATTGGCATATTCTTATTTATCTTATTTTGGAAATGCAATTTCTACTCATGGAAAAATACTTAAGATTTAATATTCTCCAATTAAAATATGGGATCATGTTGACACATGTCATCACCACATATTCCAATACTTGGGAATGTGATTTAAAGAGGTTGGCATATATTACAAAGTTGAATATTACTATTTAATATAATTTATATCAGTAGAAATACCTATATAGCATTCTTTTAATTCTAGCCCATGACTGGTACATGTAAAACTAAATATTTTTATATATTCAGATAGAGCATGGCAAATGTGATTTTTGAGAGTTGGAATCAACTCAAAGGCATTTATGGTTGATTTTATAAAAATGTTTGGATTTGGAAAAGTCTCCGTATTGTTATTTTTACTATAGTTGATCTATAATTTCAAATGGTTTGAATCCAACGGGAGTGTGTAGAGATTTTCAATTCCTTTCTAACAAAATTGGAATCATGCAGTTTGGTTAAGTAAATCTCTTCGAATTCAATTTTTAAGTCACTGACAGAATAGGGTTTTAAATTAAATGAAAAATATAAATTTGAATTTCTGGGCTCCGCGGGGAATGATAATGGTCTGGCCTAGCTACGCGGTGCGCGTGTAGCAGGCTACACTCAGGCTGGTCCCACGCATCATCGGCTGTGTCTAAGTGAAACGGTATCAGCTAATCTAGGCCACACGATTAGAACACGATCAACGGCTGAGCGTCATCGTGTCCATTGCACTGAGCGCGCGAGATTATAATCCTAGCGCTACGGTGGGGGTCATCGGGGGCTTACCAGGGCTCCAGCTAGATCCTGCAAGGTGGGCGAACGAGCTGGTAGACGACTGCGAGTCGAATGGTTGTCGCGGTAGCTCCTGGGGCGGCTCCAATCTCCGGCTCCAATACTAAGAGCATCCGCTACCACATTGGCCTTGCCGGGGTGATAGTGAATGTCAAGGTCATAATCCCTGGAAACTCTATCCATCTCTGCTGCCTCATACTCAGCTCCTTCTGGGTGAAAATATACTTCAAACTCTTGTGATCCGAATAAATCTCACAGCGGTTACCCATGAGGTAATGGCACCATGTCTTCAAGGCTAAAAGTACGGTTGCCATCTCTACGTCATGGGTGGGGTAATTCTTCTCATGTTGCTTCAGTTGTCTGGACAGATATGAGATTACTTTGCCTTCCTGCATCAACACACATCCTAGACCGATCTTGGATGCATCACAATATACATCAAAAGGCTTCGCGATATCCGGCATGATCAAAATTGAGGCCGAAATCCATCTCTTCTTGAGGTCTTGAAAACTTGCTTCACATTTGTCCGTCCATTCAAACTTCTTGTCTTTCTTCAACAGCTGGGTCATCATCCTTGTGATGCTTGAAAATCGTTCACCAAACTTGCAGTAATATCCAGCTAATCCAAGAAATGCGTGGACTTCGGTTTGAGTGGTTGGGGCTCTCCATTCTTCAACATCCTTAATCTTGGAGGGATCGACGACAACTCCTCCTGCCGACAGGATATGTCCTAGGAATCCTACTTCCTTTAACCAGAACTCACATTTGCTAAACTTGCCGTACAACTAATGCTCTCTAAGCATTTCAAGGATGGTTCTTAGGTGCTGCTCATGGTCTTCTTCCGACTTGGAGTAGATCAGAATATCATCGATAAAAACAATGACAAACTTATCCAAGAAGTTCATAAAAATCTTTTTCATGAGATTCATGAAATAAGTGGGGGCATTGGTTAATCCAAATGACATGACATTGTACTCATACAATCCATATCGGGTAGTGAAGGCAGTCTTTGGGATATCCATTGCGCGGATCTTTAGTTGATGATAACCAGTTCTAAGATCAATCTCAGAAAACACTCTGGCACCATTCAGCTGATCAAATAGGTCTTCTATCTTTGGTAGTGGGTACTTGTTCTTGATGGGGACGTCATTCAGCTTCCGATAATCCATACATAAACAGTTGGCACCATCTTTCTCATCCACAAAAAAATAGACGATCTCCACGGTGATGCACTTGGTTGTATCAGACCTTTCCCCAACATGTCATCAAGTTGCTTCTTTAGCTCCACTTATTCAGCGGGGTTCATACTATAGGGTCTTTGAGCTATGGGTCTAGTTTCAGGAACTAGTTCAATGATAAAGTCGATATCATGATCTAGGGGCATATCGGGTAATTCATTTGGGAACACATCGAGGTATTCATAGACTATTCTGACTTGGTCTATGGTTGATTGGGCTAAAGTCTTGTTTCATTTGAATTGACGGGGCAGCGTCTCAAACACATGCTCTACTGATACTCCGGTGCTACTGGTCATGGTTATGGCTTTCTTGGCACAGTCTATTAATCCTTGATGTTTCGACATCTGTAGCATCCCAATTGTCTAACAATTGCAATGCTACTTGGTCTAGTAATATAATTGCTACTTCCTACATATAATTGTTGCATCATAATTATATCATGCTCATGTCATCATGCCACCTTGCATTTGAGCATCATATAAAACCCTATTCCATTTGGTTCTTCTCCCATATGCATTAGTAATTGTATTTGCCTCTTGATATATTGTATTTGGTTCTTAGTAAATGCTTGGTGCCCAAGTTGAGTTGGGGGCATATCTTTTATTCAACTCCATCACCTTTCTTTGACACCACCTTATAATTCCACCATCATAATTATCCATGAGCTATACTTTTCTTTTGGCATTTAATCTAGCTCATGTGGGTTGGGATGGATCCACTTATAACTCCACATGCCCTCACACTAGCATCATGTTGTTTCCACATTATTAATATGTGGAGCCACCTTTGCATGCTTTGAGATTGGAACCCCCTTTTTATTGTTTCCATATGGATTATTATGAATGTATGCTCATGTTGGAATATTATTGAGACTATTAAACATCTAGTGGAATATATACACTAGCAAGTCCCAATATATTCAAATATGATCATCTCCATCTACTCCACATGGGACCTTCTTTTCAATTCTTTTAGATTGGCCTTACTCCATATTTTGGAATGCATATGAATAAATGCCATGGGGTTTATTTTGTTTTCACAAATTAAACATGGCATCTACTATTCATGCATGGGCCATGCAAATCTCCACCATCTCTTCTCCTTGGGTTTTCCCTTTGTTTTTGAGTGGATCTCCTCTTTTGGAGCTCTCTTTTTCTCTCATCTCACTCTCCATGCCATCACAACATACTTGTTGGATCTTGTTAGATCAGACTCTAAAAACCCTAAAACCCACCCCTTGATTTTGATCATGTTAAAACCCCTTGACTCATCTTTCTCTCTCTCTCCCTTAAAACCCTAACCATCCTACCCCACTTTAACCCCCTACCCTCTTTCAAACCCTAACCACACCCTACCCTACCTCTCCTTCCATCACACCTTGCTTGATCTTGTGGGTAAGCAAAACCCTAAGCTAAACCTAATCACCACCACCCTAACCATCCCCTCTCTCCTCATCCCCCCTCTAGCCCTAGACCTAGCCGAGACCTCCCCTCTCGAACACTCTCTGTCTCTCACTGCACAAGAGCCCCACCAGGCCGACGTCTACCCCACCACCCAACCTGCCAAGCTACCCCTAACCCTAACCCTAGCCCGAGCCTCCCATTCTCTACCATGTCGAGCCTCCCCTCTTACCCTCCTCTCCCTCTCTCCCTGCCAGGCAGGCCCCACACCCGAGCCAGCCTCTCTGACCTCGCCCGTCCCCACCTGCAGCCACACCCCCAGGCCGAGCCCCAGCTCGAGCACGTGAGCGTGAGGGAGAAAAGGTGGCCACCACACCACCTTTTCCACCCCGAGCCTTCCATGGCATCTCCCCCTCCCCCTTCTACTTTATCTCCTCCCCCACGTCCCCTCTGTCGTGCCCAGATCTACCCCGGCCTCGCGCCATAGCCCCAACCCTTCCCTGCCACCATCTCCTCCCTCGTCGGCCTCATCGTCAGCATCCACCTCCTCACGCGTTACACGGCGGCGGGCGTGGCGTTGGGTGTCGAGGAAGACTGAGCCGTGCCTCTGCATCACCCTCGTACACCGCAGCGTGGAGGAGAAGGCCCGCACCTGCTGCACACCGACGCACGCCGCCAAAACCCTAGATCTGCCATTCGTTTGCGCCGTCGCTGATCTGCTACTCCCCGGCCCTACCTGACTGCGCTGACCACCTCGCGGTGAGCCCCTCTGCCCCTCAGACAACCTCCTGCTCACTGTCGCCTCCTGGTCACCTAGATCCCTCCGACGAACGCCCTCTGTGCGTCCCGTGCGCGTGCGCCTTCCTCGTCGTCGCGCCGCAGAAGGTACACCTAGCCGCGCCGCTATTACCTTGCACCAACCCTAGCCAGCTCTAGTGGTCACCGCCGCCTGCGCGCGCGCACCGCGTCGCGGGTTCGTGCCCCCACCGCGCCGAGCTTTTCCGGCCGTCAGTTTCGTCAGAACGCGGAGAAGAGAAACAGTAGCCGTGTGCATTTTGCAAATCTCCCCAGCCTTTTTGTTTTCTATACCCGCGCTCCACCGAACCCCACCTGTCAGCCGCTGTTGTGTTTTTACAAAGAGGCACCCCAAGTTTCAGCAGCCCCAACCCGCAGCCCCTAGCGCCTCCAGGTGTCACGCCCGCATCGGACGCACGCGCGTGTGGGTCCGCTTTAACCCGGCTCCGCCCGTCAGTGGCGGTGGCTAGTTAGGCCCGAGTGAGAAAAGATCGCCGCGCGCTGTTGTCCGCCCAGTGAGCTCTGGGTTTATTTGGGTATAAAAAGTCTGTGTGTATTTTCTGTTTATAAGATGAATTTACAGAAATGTTTAAATACAAATTTAAATCTGTTATTAATAACTTTTAAATTATAAATCCAAATATTACAAATGATATATGTTTTGGAGTCAGAAAAATGTGAGGAATTCAAATATGCCATTCAAAATGTCTTTTGGACAAATTAAATTTTCGAAATTGTTTAAATGCAATAAAAATGCCTGTTCTTAAATAATTAATAACTTTATTTCTACAACTTCAAATTCAACAAATAATATGTCTAAATCGATCAGCGCGACGAGCCCGTTCTAAATATGCATTCCATGTTCTGAATTGCAGCATGCATCATATAAATATAAAGTATGCAGCAAGTGTTATCAGAGCAAAACATGACTAAAACTTAATAAAATGCTTTATTCTTGTACCCCACACCTCATCCATGCCATGCTACATTATTGCCATGTAAATTGTGCATCATTCATCATGGCATGCTTGTTTGCTTGTCGCATTTTAATTCATATGCTTGTGCACTTTATTTATGTTGGCCCTTGTTTGTTTGGTTGGTTCTTGTTCGAATAGACGCCGAGCAGGGGATATATCAGGAATCCCAGGAGCACTACCCAGATCCGTCTCTCGCTTCAACTGAGCTGCCAGGCAAGCACTACCACATGCTTGCATACATATAGCACCTATTGCCTCTATCTTACTCTTGCATCATTGAGTCGCGATTGCATTAAATTGAATCCCAAGTACTGCATAGCCTTTACTTTTAAAACCCACCGAAGCTTGTTCCTCCATCCCATGAGCCATTACTACAGGAGTTGTTTGAGCCATGCGAGTCGTAGAACTGCATGTGTAGGGTATGTGAGTGTCTGATGGATAACGAGGTACCTAAACAACTTAACCTGAGTAGTAATGGGATAACTAATGAAAGAGGCAATAGTGGGCAATATCTGCTATTTGGCTTTTCATGCTCACTTGTGTCCCGTAGGACCCTGAGTACTTGATTCCTGTTCCTTGACTATTCACACCATCCACATCCGGGAGGCCTTATGGACCCCCCTGAGCCAGAGCTTGATTCATTCTTATTTCTTGGGGCCACAAAGTAGTTTGGGGCTTTATTACTATCTTGTACTTATGCCATGCTTTACTGCTCTATTTAAGATTGTGCGAGGAGAACCTGTACTGTTTTGGATGCGGAGTGTTTTCGCGGTATCGACAAGCCCAGTCACACTTTCGGGTTCCTAGTCGTTTACAGCCATTGACGCAAACCTTGGGTCCGTCTCCGAGCCGGCCAACTTTGTTACGGGTAGCTTAATGGGGTGGCCCCCTGAAATATTTCTGAAACCTGTGATCGCTTTGTCGTGAATGCCTTGTTGGGTTTTGAGTTGGTTTTTCCGAGGTTGATCGAGTGTGCGTTGCTATTAGTGCACCCCTACAGGGTAAATCTTTCTGAAAGCCGTGTCCGCGGTTATGGACGACTTGGAGCACAGTTTCTCGATCATAGACAAGTATAACTAAAGTACCGCTTTTAATTTGACTAAGTACTTGACTAGTAAACAATTCAATACTCATGGAATGGTTAATAAAACTGCCAACGGATGGGTTGTTCGTCCGCTTTCTCGTTGGTAAGCGAGAAGGAGGAGGGATCTGTTAATTATACTGTATAAATGTTGTTACTAATTAACGGACATCCGTCTATCATTGGTTAGGCGGATGGTTAGCGAGTATCTATAGACTTGTTAGTTATTATCTTTTGCTGCAATTGCGTCACCCCAGGTTATGTCCCCTTTAGATGCATAAAGACTTGCTGAGTACCCCTAGGATCTGTTTGATTCAGATGAACAGGTGTATTCGCAAGATGGATACTGGGTGGAGGAGACGGATGATGTTGGCAACGATCACGCGGTGTAGAGATTCCGGGAACGGGGATCCGTGAGATCTGTGGGCAGGATGTGTTTATTTATGTGGCATCTTATGCTGATTTGCTTCTTATCCATACTCGGATCTTGTTTTCCGCTTCCGCCTGATACTCTGATGTTTGATGTATGAGGAGCTATCCTAAAATATTATCTCTATCTAGGATATTTGGATCTTGCCGTATGACGTTGCAATATTTCTATTTCTTTTAGATGGAATGGCTCTGTGAACAGTTGTATGGTGGCTTGCATACATACTCACTTGTGTATGTAGTTGATCCCTTCGCCTGCCGATTACGCCGCTCGTTCTTGTCCTGATGTTCTGGAAGTGGTTAGGACGGCCGAAAGGTCTACCTGTGAGTGGCCCCTAGGACCCATCGTACTATTTTAACCACTTGCGCTCATCCAGGCATGTAGCTAAGAGCGTAATTCACCGAGGTAGTTACAACATCCAATCCATTCCTAGTACTACTTCCAAACCTTTGGTTCCAAGTACTATTAGATTGGCATAAAAGTCTATCCCATGGATTCTGATAGGCACTGCCTTACAAATTTTTCTAGCTTTGGTGGTTGACCCATGTATTTGAACTATCATAACATGCTTCAAATTTGTTGGTTGAATCTTACTAGTGCATGCAAATTCTTCTGTAACAAACGAGTGTGATGCTCCATAATTAAACAACACTCTTGCAAGTACTGACTTAACAGAAAACATACCCATCACGACATCTAGCTCTTCTTGGGCTTCTTCAGCATTCATGTGGAATACACGACCGGTACGGTTGTGCGGGTTTCTTGGGGAAAACCTCTTTCCAGGCTAGACACGACACTGCTACTGGGCAGGTGCAGTGACATTGGTGGCTATAGCAAGCTTCTTGGGGCACTCATTCGAGTAGTGAACCGTGACTCCACATTCAAAGCAGGTTATCATTGACTTGTCTTTCCCTGCGACAGGCACAACATTGGTTCCATTCCTTGGGGAAGTATTGTTGTTGTTGTTGTTGTTGTGGTTGGTGGACCTTGGCGGTGCATAGTTGAAGTTGTGGGTGTTACCGTTGTTGTTGTGGCCTTTGGGCCTCGGGTTTCCTCCGCCGCGATTGGGAAAGTTTGGACGGGGCATAGGGGGTCTGTTGTTTCTTGGTGCAAATCTTGCAGACGGGTTGGGGCGATACTTCGGGGTATGGTGGGGTCCAAGTTGGTGCATCATACGACGCTTGCGGTTCTCATTGGCTTGGTTGATCTTTCCTTCCATCTGGATAGAAGAATCCACTAGATCTTCTAGATCATTAAAGGGAATGTTGACTAACACTGTCTACATCTCATCATGCAGGCCATTCAGGAATCTCTCCTTCTTCTTTGTTTCTGTGTCAATCTCATCAGGGGCATACCTAGCTAGAGACAGGAATTTGTCATGGTATTCTACCACCGTCATCCTTCCTTGCTTCAATTCCCTGAATCCATCCCTCATTCGCTTGATCAAACCTGGGGGCACATGGGTCCTGCTGAACTTGAGCTTGAATTCCTCCGAAGTCATCATTTGTCCTCCGTTCATTGTACGGGTGCTATTCCACCATGATCTTGCATAACTTGTGAAATAGTGGGTGGCAAACAGTACTTTCTCCGTAGCATCTACTCCTGCAACTTCTAAGTTGTTCTCCCTTATTTGCAGCCAATCATCAGCATCTAAGGGCTCTTCAGATTTGCTAGACATAGGAGGATTGGTGTTTTGAAAGTTCTTGAGCTTAGATCCATGGTGATCCTGGTTTCCATGGCCTTGGTTGTTGTGTGCCATCTGGGCGATCTGCTGAAGAGTGGCTAGATTGGCTTGACGCTCGGCTCTACCGGCTTCACGATCTGAAACAAGCATATGCAGAATCTAAAGCATCGGATCCTGGGATGAGCTGCTTCCACCGGGGTTTCCGTAAGTCACCTGGAGATTGAGATAGATCATAAGACAAGGGGGAAATTTCTATGGCTTATGGGTTTGGTTCAAAAGATTTAAACTTGAGTATTGCTAAGGTTTCAAAACCACAACTCATTGTCATTCATTCCAAGCACACATTACAAACACACACCACAACTACTCAACAGATGGTTTTAAGAACCATTCTGTCATATTACGATACAAAGGGACCGGATACAAACTCACACCTACGGCCGTGCTCTAGTGTGACTAATCATCATCGGAACTAGCGGGTTCTTCATCATCCAGGAAGTCTGCATCATCCTCGTCGGTGTGGAACTCCGTGGCAACGTCCTCCAGATAGTCATCATCATCACTGAGGTAAGAGGTGATATCACCACATATATCTTCACCTTCTTCTTTCTTCTCCTCAAGCTGAATCTCCTGGTCATAGATGGTCTCTTTAAGGTTTGCCACCTTCTGATGGAGGCGAGCGATGATGCGGTCCTTATGTTCACGTTGTCGACGAAGTGACTTGTGCTCCTTAGCTAGGATGGCGAGGGTTTGGTTATTCTCGGCTGCGACAGCGTGCTTCTGGTTGGCGTAGGCACAAGCGTTGTCCAACTCCTTCTGGGTCTCGTGCAGCATGAAGTCAAGGTGATCCACATGGTGCCTCAGCTCCGGTTGTCCTGGCATGGCCAAGGGCTGTCCCATCGAATCACGTCTTGCATAGTGAGAGAAGTGGGTGCCAGTGATCTGGTTGATGTTCCGCGCACACAGATGCGCAAGTGCCTCTTGCATTGCCCTAGCTAGTCCATCCAGCCAGTTGTTCTCCCTTAAGGTTAACCATATCTTCTCCGAGGTGGGTGGCTCCATCTTGCCTCTCAGATCTGCAACAATCTACCACTACAGTTCTCCTCCTGGCTGATCATTGTGTTGCGCTACAAAGAAATCAGGGTGCAGGCGTTCAAGAAACTCCGCTAGATAGCTTAAGTCCCTCTCAAAGATGATCTCTCCTCCGTTGCCCAGCTAATAGAACTTGTTGTACTTGACTTCCATCTATAAGAAATTAGGATGAGGAAGTTAGTGAGGTGATCAAGTGTGTCAAATTTATGTAGAATTACAAGAATTTTGAGGAACATGTGAAATATTTTTGAAAGAATCTCAAGGATAAGAGTGAGAATAGGTTTTCGTAAATACTCACTTCCTTTGTTTTGAAACTAGGTTTTTCAAACGTCCATTCTAACTAGGGTATCCTATGGCCAGGAAGGCTCTGATACCAACTTGTCAACACCCAGAGTTTTAAGTCTAGATGCTTGTTATGCCATACATCGCAATCCCAGGATTACCATTTTTGCGAGACATAACAGAATTGGTAGTATAGTACATCATACATTACAAACCATAATAGTCTTACAAATAGTTGATCTCATGATCAAGTCTTAATACACATCAAAGCAGCGGAAATAAACGTAGTAGACTCTATCTTCATTGTCACAGTCAATGATGATGATGGGAGATGATCCTAGTTATCGTAGACCTCCTGTTGTCTGTCCTCCGGATAGTCATCTTGATAGTCTGGCCATGGGAATATCTAGGGACAAAACCATGAGTACTCTTAAAGTACTCGCAAACTATCACTAACACATGGTAATGCTAGTAGAAATCCTAAGCTCTAGTCTTGTTTGCAACAAGCCAATTTTATTTCAGAAGTACTTAATAGTAAAGACCTAATTTAGTTCTCTAGATTACTCAGGTGGGAACCTAGTTTTCATTTCCACAACCCTGTTGTGGTCAAGTCAAGTTCATATTTCAAGTCACAAGTCATTGGGAAAACATCTAACAACAGAATAGTATGGCCACTCTAACTATCCATAACCGCAGACGCGGCTATTCGAATAGTTTGACACTCTGTAGAGGTGGTACACTTTCACCACAAAATTCAATACATCCGTCAGGGATAACCCCGAATCATCATACTTGGTATGCGGATAATCAATCCTAACCTTTCAATTACACACCCTAATATAGACACCTCTCCTATGAGTTTGTCCTCCCAGCCATGGCCATCCGCCATCCCAGGAACTGCATAGGTGGACATTCATATTCACGAGGCAGCCTTAGATTCACCTCTTTCTGTGAGGGAACCCATACTAAGACATATAAACTTCAAGTTAAGCCCTACCCAACTCAGGTATTGTGGTTGCACGGTAAAATTGGAATGGTATCGCATCCGAACCCAACCATTAGTTTTTATCAAATTCAAGGCACATGCCTCATTCAGTATCATCTCCAAATCATTGTGTTTCATAACACATGTCAAAACATTTCAATAGAATGGCTCATCATTCCAAGATTTTCATAATTATTTTATCCAAGTGTTCCCATCTAAAGTGATCAAGTTTAGTTTAGCACTAGCCACTATTTAATGAGAGTATCACTATTGAGGGGTGCTAATAGCTTGCCTTGGTTGGTGCAGTTGTTGAAGTTCTCTTTTTATTCTTCGTAGTACTCCTCCTCCTCCTTGTAGCCCGGGTCGGCACTAGCATCTATAAGTAAATACAAGGTACACAATCACCAAACAATACTTAGCTACTTCTATTTAGCACACAAGGGCTCACACTAGATGATCTAGCATAATCTCAATCATCACATGAAATATTGGCATATTCTTATTTATCTTATTTTGGAAATGCAATTTCTACTCATTGAAAAATACTTAAGATTTAATATTATTCAATTAAAATATGGAATCATGTTGACACATGTCATCACCACATATTACAATACTTGGGAATGTGATTTAAAGAGGTTGGCATATATTACAAAGTTGAATATTACTATTTAATAGAATTTATATGACTAGAAATACCTATATAGCATTCTTTTAATTCTAGCCCATGACTGGTACATGTAAAACTAAATCTTTTTATATATTCAGATAGAGCATGGAAAATGTGATTTTTGAGAGTTGGAATCAACTCAAAAGCATTTATGTTTGATTTTATAAAAATGTTTGAATTTGGAAAAGTCTCTGTATTGTTATTTTCACTATAGGTGATCTATAATTTCAAATGGTTTGAATCCAACGGGAGTGTGTAGAGATTTTCATTTCCTTTCTAACAAAATTGGAATCATACAGTTTGGTTAAGTAAATCTCTTTGAATTCAATTTTTAAGTCACTGGCAAAATAGGGTTTTGAATTAAATGAAAAATATAAATTTGAATTTCTGGGCTACGTGTGTGAATGATAATGGTCCGGCCTAGCTATGTGGTGCGCGCGTAGCGGGCTGCACTCAGGCTGGTTCCACGCGTCATCGGCTATGTCTAAGTGAAACAGTATCAGTTAATCTAGGCCACACGATTAGAACGCGATCGACGGCTGAGCGTCATCGTCTCCATCGCACTAAGCGTGCGAGATTATAACCCTAGCGCTACGGTGGGGGTCATCGGGGGATTACCAGGGCTCTAGCTAGGTCCGGCGAGGTGGGCGAACGAGCTGGTAGATGACTACGAGTCGAATGGTAGTCGTGGTAGCTCCTGGGGTGGCTCCAATCTCTGGCTTCGTTCCTCCACAGCAGCAGCAGGCTCCGGCGAAATTCCGGCGATGTGGTGCTCGCCTTGCTCTGGAAAGGGTCAGAGGGGGTTCTGGGGGAGAGGTGAGTCGAGTGGTGTGAAAATGGAGGCATGGGAGGGGTCTATTTATACCCCTGGCAAGGGAGCATTGCGGCATGGCTCAGGCTCGTCGGGCGATGTCGCTAGAGGGGGCTATCAGCATGGCGGTGGGCATAGGTCGACGCGGTGGTCTGCAGCGATCGTCATGCGCATAGTGGCACGGCGAGGCGCAGTCTTATTCGGCCGGGGGCATCCGTGCTCTGTGCAGGTACCGCAGGTGTTTGTCATGGCGTACGGTGGTCACAGGGGGCGGAATGTTGAACGGTCGTGTCTCGGAGGTTGCTGGTGACGCGGCGATTGCAGTTATGCAAGGAGAGAGCAAGGCGCGGCATGGCTGCATGGGGACGGCTCAGCGCTCTGGCGGGCGCTCGGCATGGCAGAGAGACAAATGGGCACGTGAATGCTGGCTTCTCCACTGCTTGTTGGTGGTTGAGGCATGGGCTGGGAGGGTGTGGCGAGGTCACGCCTATCTCCTCGTGGCTGTCATAGAGGGCAGCACAGCTTGTCGCGTCGTGTCCATGCTCGACTGTCATGGCACGCTCGGGTACGGGCTTGCACTGGTCATACGGTCGAGTGAGCACTAGATTGAGGGTGATCGTGGGTGAGTAATTGAGGCTGAATTGAGTACAATGGTGAGCACTAGATTGATCAAAACAGTAGATAGTTGGTAGACTTGTACTCTGCCTGCTAAGTGTTTGATTAAATGGCCGCATGAACTAAACCTTAAATTTTTGAAAATATTTTTGGTGGGTGTGTTGGTCACATGCTTGAGTGTCTCTGGTTGCTAGGATTTGTCAAGTGGAGAAGGTTTGGTTGGTTTTTTAAAAATGGCTATCTAGATGCCTATACTTGATTCAATTTTGAAATGTGCCTCAAAAGAGTTTCAATTTGTTTTCTATAAGTTTGTAAAGTTTACTTGTGTTCATTTTCACTTGTCCTAGCAAGGGCAGAAAAGAAATAGAACTGTTTCTGTGGGAAATCATTTACTAGAGATTCCCAAAGTGGGCTAGTGGTTAACTTTGGCAAAAAATGACCATTAGATCATATGCCTTCTTATTTGATTTTCTTTTGATTTTATTTTTGCTTGGATTTGACCTAGATGATATTGTTTTGATCCCTAAGCTAATCCCTTAACATATATAACAATCAAACATAGCATAACAAGAATTCATACATCGTTAATAAAAACACACATGCAATCATATGGTGTTTAATAATAAAAAGCTTTTGTTAACCCTAATTTTGGTGATTGGAAATTGATAAACTTGTTTAATATTTTTGAGATGTTACATGACAAGCCATCGTCAGAAAGCCCAAAAACACAGATGAATGCAACTGCCACATATAATGGAGCACCATTGTGACATTTACACCACCACACCCACTTGAGTGTGTGTGGTCATGTGGATCAAGGTGGTTTGGAAAAGAACATATGCAATGGCACTCACATGTGTTAAACCATGGTCAGAAATCCCCAAAACACAGAGCACTGCAACTGCCACATGTAATGGAGCACGAGTGTGACATAAGTTGCACCACCCCACCCACTTGAGTGTGTGTGGACATATGGTTCAAGGTGGTTTGTAAAAGAACACATGCAATGACACTCCATGTGTCAAATCATGGCCAGAAAGCCCAAAAAGAGAATGCAACTGCCACATGTAATAGAGGACCATGTGACATAAGTTGGACCACCACACCCACTTGAGTGTGTGTGGAGATGTGGATCAAGGTGGTTTGGAAAAGAACACATACAATGGCACTCCATGTGTCAAACCATGGTCATAAAGCCCAAAAACACAGAGGAATGCAACTGCCACAAGTAATGGAGCACCATTGTGACATAAGTTACACCTCCACACCCACTTAAGTGAGTGGTCATGTGGATCAAGGTGGATCGGAATAGAACACATGCAATGACACTCCATGTGTCAAGCCATCATCAGAAAGCCCCAAAACATTGAGGAATTTGAGTGCCAAATGTAATGGAGCTACAAATTGACATAAGGTGCACCACCACACCCACTTGAGTGTGTGTGGTCATGCGGATCAAAGTGGTTTGTAAAAGAACACATTCAATGACACTCCATGTGTCAAACCATGGTCAGAAAGCCCAAAAACACAAAGGAATGCAACTGCCACATGTAATGGAGCACCAGTGTGACATAAGAAGCACCACCACACCCACTTGAGTGTGGGTGGTCATGTGGATCAAGGTGGTTTGGAAAAGAACACTTGCAATGACACTCCATGTGTCAAACCATCTTCAGAAAGCCCAAATACATAGTGGATTTCAACTTCCACATATAATGGAGAAAAAGTGTGACATAAGTTGCACCACCACACCCACTTGAGTGTGTGTGGACATGTGGATCAAGGTGGTTTGGAAAAGAACACATGCAATGACACTCCATATGTCAAATCATGGTTAGAAAGCCCAAAACCATAGAGGAATGCAACTGCCACATGTAATGGAGCACCAGTGTAACATAACTTGCACCACCACACCCACTTGAGTGTATGTGGACATGTGGATCAAGGTGGTTTGGAAAAGAACACATGCAATGACACTCCATGTGTCAATCCACGGTTAGAAATCCCAAAAACACAGAGGAATGTAACTGCCACATGTAATGCAGCACAAGCATGACATAAGTTGCACCACCACACCCACTTGAGTGTGTGTGGATATGTGGATCAAGGTGGTTTGGAAAAGAACATATACAATGACACTCCATGTGTAAAACCATGGTCATAAAGCCCAAAAATACTGAGGAATGCAATTGCCACATGTAATGGAGCACCAGTGTGACATAAGTTGGACCACCACACCCACTTGAGTGCGTGTGGTCATGTGGATCAAGGTGGATTGGAAAAGAACACATGGAATGACACTCCTTGTGTCAAGCCATCGTTAGAAAGCCCCAAAACACAGAGGAATGCAACTGCCACATGTAATGGAGCACCATTGTGACATTAGTTTCACCACCACACCCAGTTGAGTGTGTGTGGTCATGTGGATCAAGGTGGTTTATAAAAGAACACATGCAATGACACTCACATGTGTCAAACCATGGTCATACATACCAAAAACACAGAGGAATGCAACTTCCTGATGTAATGCAGCACCAGCGTGACATAAGTTGCACCACCACACCCACTTGAGAGTGTGTGGTCATGTGGATCAAGGTGGTTTGGAAAATAACACATGCAATGACACTCCATGTGTCAAACCATGGTCAGAAAGACCGCAACCAAAGAGGAATGCAACGGCCACATGTAATGGAGCACTAGTGTGACATAAGTTGCACCACCACAACCACTTGAGTGTGTGGTGACATGTGGATCAAGGTGGTTTGGAAAAGAACACATGCAATGACACTCCATGTGTCAAACCATGGAAATAAAGCACAAAAACACAGAGGAATGTGACTTACACATGTAATGGAGCACCAGTGTGACATACGTTGCACCACCACACCCACTTGACTGTGTGTGGTCATGGGGATCAAGGTGGTTTGGAAAAAAACACATGCAATTACACTCACATATGTCAAACCATGGTCAGAAAGCCCCAAAACATAGAGGAATGCAACTGCCAAATGAAGCATGAGTGTGACATAAGTTGCACCACCACACCCACTTGAGTGTGTGTGGACATATGGATCAATGTGCTTTGTAAAAGAACACATGCAATGACACTCCATGTGCCAAACCATGGCCAGAAAGCCCAAAAACATAGGAATGCAACTGCCACATGTAATAGAGGACCATGTGACATAAGTTGCACCACCACACCCACTTGAGTGTGTGTGGAGATGTGGATCAAGGTGGTTTGGAAAAGAACACATACAATGGCACTCCATGTGTCAAACCATGGTCATAAATCCCAAAACATAGAGGAATGCAACTACCACATGTAATGGAGCACCAGTGTGACATAAGTTACACCTCCATACCCACTTAAGTGTGTATGGTCATGTGGATCAATGTGGATCGGAATAGAATGCGTGCAATGACACTACATGTGTCAAGCCATCGTCAGAAAGCCCCAAAACACAGAGGAATTTGACTGCCAAATGTAATGGAGCTACAGATTGACATAAGGTGCACCACCACACCCACTTGAGTGTGTGTGGTCATGTGGATCAAAGTGGTTTGGAAAAGAACACATGCAATGACACTCACATGTGTCAAACCATGGTCAAAAAGACCCAAAACACATAGGAATGCAACTGCCACATGTAATGGAGCACTAGTGTGACATAAGTTGCACCACCACACCCACTTGAGTGTGTTTGGTCTTTTGAATCAAGGTGGTTTGGAAAATAACACATGTAATGACACTCCATGTGTCAATTCATGGTTAGAAATACCAAAAACATAGAGGAATACAACCGCCACATGTAATGCAGCACCAGTGTGACATAAGTTGTTCCACCACACCCACTTTAGTGTGTGTGGACATGTGGATCAAGGTGGTTTGGAAACGAACACATGCAGTGACACTCCATGTGTCAAACCATGGCCGAAAAGACCCAAAACACAGAGGAATGCAACTGCCACATGTAATGAAGCACCACTGTGACATAAGTTGTACCACCACACCCACTTGAGTGTGTGTGGACATGTGGATCAAGGTGGTTTGGAAAAGAACACATACAATGACACTCCATGTGTGAAACCGTGGTCATAAATACCCAAAACACAGAGGAGTGCAACTACCACATGTAAGGGAGCACCAGTGTGACATAAGTTGCACCACCACACCCACTTGAGTGTGTGTGGTCATGTGGGGTAAGGTGGTTTGGAAAATAACACATGCAATGACACTCCATGTGTCAAACCATGGTCAGAAAGACCCAAAACATAGAGGAATGTAACTGCCACCTGTAATACAACACCTGTGTGACACAAGTTGCACCGCCACACCCACTTGAGTGTGTATGGAGATGTGGAGCAAGGTGGTTTGGAAAAGAACACATACAATGGCACTCCATGTGTAAAACAATGGTCATAAAGCCCAAAAACACTAAGGAATGCAACTGCCACATGTAAGGGAGCACCAGTGTGACATAAGTTGCACCACCACACCCACTTGAGTGTGCGTGGTCATGTGGATCAAGGTAGACTAGAAAAGAACACATGCAATGACACTCCATGTGTCAAGCCATCGTTGGAAAGCCAAAACATAGAGGAATGCAACTGCCACATGTAATGGAGCACCATTGTGACATTAGTTACACCACCACACCCAGTTGAGAGTGTGTGGTCATGTGGATCAAGGTGGTTTGTAAAAGAACACATGCAATGACACTCCATGTGTCAAACCATGGTCTAGAAGCACAAAAACACAGAGGAATGTAACTTACATATGTAATGGAGCACCAGTGTGACATAAGTTGCACCTCCACACCCACTTGAATGTGTGTGGTCATGTGGATCAAGGTGGTTTGGAAACAAACACATTCAATGACACTCCATGTGTCAAACCATGATTAGAAAGCCTTGAAACACAGAGGAATGCAACTGCCACATGTAATGGAGCACCAGTGTGACATAAGTTGCACCACCACACCCACTTGAGTGTGTGTGGTCTTGTGGATCAAGGTGGTTTGGAAAAGAGCACCATTATGACATTAGTTACACCACCACACCCACTTGAATGTGTGTGGTCATGTGGATGAAGGTGGTTTGGAAAAGAACACATGCAATGACACTCACATGTGTCAAAACATGGTCAAAAATCCCAAAAACACAGAGGAATACAACTGCCACATCTAATGGTGCACTAGTATGACACAAGTTGCGCCACCAAATCCACTTGAGTGTGTGTGGTCATGTGGATCAAGGTGGTTTGGAAAAGAACACATGCAATGACACTCCGTGTGTGAAACCATGGCCAGAAAGCCCAAAAACACAGAGGAATGCAACTCCCACATGTAATGGAGCACCAGTGTGAAATAAGTTGCACTACCACACACACTTGAGTGTGTGTGGTCATGTGGATCAAGGTGGTTTGGAGAAGTACACATGCAATGACACTCCATGTTCCAAACCATGGTCAGAAAACCCAAAAACACAGCAGAATGCAACAGCCACATGTAATGGAGCACCAGTTGTTACATAAGTTGCACCACCACGCCCACTTGGGTGCGTGTGGTCATGTGCGTCAAGGTGGTTTGGAAACGAACAGATGCAATGACACTCCATGTGTCAAACCATTGTCACAAATCCTAAAACATAGAGGAATGCAACTGCCACATGTAATGAAGCACCAGTGTGACATAAATTGCACCAACACACCCACTTGAGTGTGTGTGGTCTTGTGGATCAAGCTGGTTTGGAAAAGAACACATGCAATGACACTCCATGTGTCAAACCATGGCCAGAAAGCCCAAAAACTAGCCGAAACCAACTGCCACATGTAATGAAGCACGAGTGTGACATAATTTGCACCACCACTACCACTTGAGTGTTTGTGGTCATTTGGATCAAGGTGGTTTGGAAACGAACCCATGCAATGACACTCCATGTGTCAAACGATGTCCAGCAAGCCTAAAAACATAGAGGAATGCAACTGCCACATGTAATGGAGCACCAATGTGACATATGTTGCACCACCACACCCTCTTGAGTGTGTGTGGTCTTGTGGATCAAGGTGGTTAGGAAAATAACACATGCAATGAAATTCCATGTGTCAAACCATGGTTAGAAAGCCAAAAACATAGAGGAATGGAACTGCAACATGTAATGCAGCACCAGTGTGACATAAGTTGCACCACCACCCCCACTTAAGTGGGTGTGGAGATGTAGATCAATGTGGTTTGGAAAAGAAATTTACAATGACAATCCATGTGTCAAACCATGGTTAGAAACCCAAAAACACAGAGGAATGGAACTTCCACATTTAAAGGAGCACTAGTGTGACATAAGTTGCACAACCACACACACTTGAGTGTGTGTGGGGTCATGTGGACAAAGGTGGTTTGGAAAAGAACACATCCAATGACACTCCATGTGTTAAACCATGGTCAGAAAGCTCAAAAACAACAGAGGAATGCAACTGCCACATGCAATGGAGCACCAGTGTGACATAAGTTGCACCACCACGCCTACTTGAGTGTGTATGGTCATGTGTATCAAGGTGGTTTGGAAAAGAACACACGCAATGACATGCCATCAGTCAAACCATGGTTAGAAAGCCCAAAAACTGGGAGGAATAGAACTGCCACATGTAATGGAGCACCAGTGTGACATAAGTTTCACCACCACACCCACTTTAGTGTGTGTGGTCATGTGGATCAAGGTGGTTTCAAAAAGAACACATGCAATGACACTCAATGTGTCAAACCATGGTCAGAAAGCCTAAAAACATAGAGGAATGCAACTACCACATGTAATGGAGCACCAGTTTGACATAAGTTGCACCACCACACCCACTTAAGTGTGTTAGGTCATGTGGATCAAGGTGGATTGCAAAAGAACACATGCAATGACACTCCATGTGTCAAGCCATCGTCAGAAAGCCCCAAATCACAGAGGAATGCAACTACCACATGTAATGGAGCACCAGTGTGACATAAGTTGCACCACCACACCCACATGAGTGTGTGTGGACATGTGGATCAAGGTGGTTTGGAAAAGAACACTTGCAATGACACTCCATGTGTCAAACCATGGTCAGAAAGCCCCAAAACAAAGAGAAATGGAACTACCACATGTAATGGAGCACTAGTGTGACATAAGTTGCACCACCACACCCACATGAGTGTGTGTGGTCATGTGGATCAAGGTGGTTTGGAACCGAACACATGCAATGACACTCCATCTGCCAAACCATGGTCAAAAACCTCAAAACATAGAGAATGCAACTGCCACATGTAATGGAGCACCAGTGTGACATAAGTTGCACCACCACACTCACTTGAGTGTGTGTGGACATGTGGATAGAGGTGGATTGGAAAAGAACACATGCAATTGCACTCCATGTGTCAAGTCATCGTTAGAAATCCCCAAAACAAAGAGGAATGCAACTGCCACATGTAATGGAGAACCAATGTGACATAAGTTGCACCACCACACCCACTCTAGTGTGTGTGGACATGTGGATCAAGGTGGTTTGGAAAATAGCACATGCAATGACACGCCATCAGTCAAACCATGGTCACAAAGCCCAGAAACACAGAGGAATGCAACTGCCACATGTAATGGAGCACTAGTGTGACATAAGTTGCACCACGACACCCACTTGAGTGTGTGTGGTCATGTGGATCAAGGGGGTTTGGAAAACAACACATGGAATGACACGCCATCAGTCAAACCATGGTCAGAAAGCCCAAAAACATAGAGGAATGGAACTGCCACATGTAATGGAGCACTAGTGTGACATAAGTTGCACCACCACACTGACTTGAGTGTGTGTGGTCATGTGGATCAAGATGGTTTGGAAGACATGCAATGACACTCCATGTGTCAAACCATGTTCATAAGCCAAAAAACATAGAGGAATGCAACTGCCACATGTAATGGAGCACCAGTGTGACATACTTTGCACATGGTCATGTGGATCAAGGTGGTTTAGAAAAGAACACATGCAATGGCACTTCATGTGTGAAGACATGGTCAGAAAGCCCAAAAATACAGAGGAATGCAACTGCCACATGTAATGGAGCACCGGTGTGACATAAGTTGCACCACCACACCCACTCGCGCATGTGTGGACATGTGGATCAAGGTGGTTTGGGAAAGAACACATGCAATAACACTCCATGTGTCAAGCAATGGTCATAAAGCCCAAAAACACAGAGGAATGCAACTGCCTCATGTAATGGAGCACCAGTGTGACATAAGTTACACCACCACACCCACTCGAGTGTGTGTGGTCATGTGGATCAAGGAGGTTTGGAAAAGAAGAGATGCAATGACACTCCAGGTATCGGGGTGATGACATTCGGAGACCCCAACCACACAAGAACTTCGGCAGTCGGTTCGCGTTCGGCTGGCTGAGCGCAGCCGGACACGAGCAAATCATACCTGCTAATACACGGTAGCCGGAACTAGGAAGGGCGACACGGTTCAGAACCGGCTACACTAGTGTAGCCGGACTCAATCAGAAGGACAAGGCGATGTGCTGCACAATGGGCAGTTGTAACACCCCAAAAATATTAATCAAGATTATCAAGTTCTAAGTACCCAAGTTTAGGGTTAACAAAAACTTTTATTATTAAATCTCATATGAATGTATGTGTGTTTTGCATTAGAGTATGATTGAGTGAAATTGCCATGTGTGTCTGCTACAAATGATAAGAAATGGTTTAGATATGAATACTATATCATCTAGGCCAATTACAAACAAAATCCAAAGAAAAGGAAATCAAATATAAAGCATATGTTCAAATGGCCATTTTGACCGAAATTAACCACTAGGCCAGTTTGTGGGTTCCTAGTAAAGAATTTCTAACAGAAACATTTCCATCTCTTTTCACCCCTTGCTAGACCAAGTAAAAGTGAACCCAAGGCCACTTTACAAACTCATAGAAACTATTTTCAAATCTATTTAAAGGACAATTCAAAATTGAATCAAGTGTATGTACTAAGATCACCATTTTGCAAAAACCACTCAAATCAATTCACCTTGACTTCTCCAAGCAACCATAGACACTCAATCAAGTGCTCAGAACACTCACCAAATTTCATTCAAAAATTTCAAATTTGAATTCATGCGGCCATTTGATCGAGCACCTGGCAGACACAGATCAAGCCGTGCCTAACTCTATTGTTTTGAGCATTGATCACACAATCATTTGTCCCCATTTCTCTCCCTCTGTCTTCCCCAGCAACTAGCAGCGCAGCAGACCACTTCCCCCTTTGCTGTTGCACCAGTGCAGCGCCACCCGACGCTCACCGCGCTGGTCGACCATGGACAGCTCGCCACAGAACACGCCGCCCTCTCCCACGATGACCAGGAGACAGGCAACCGTCCACCGCCACCCCATGTCCAACCCACGACCCAGGCTAGCCGTGGACCACCTAGAATCGCCGCGCCCATTTTCTCTGCACCATGCCAAGAGCACGCCAGAGCACTGCAGCCGACCAGCACGGACACGCTGCATCTCGCGCTCTCCGCGCGTGCACGCACTCTCCGTGACCCTATCTACCTCCCAGACATGCCCGTTCGCCGCCGCGCGACCCGTAGCCCCTGTACGCCATTTCGAACACCGCTAATTCCGCACAGAGCACCGCCCATGCCCGACCATTCTCGACCGCCCCGTTCCACGCCTTTAAGCCTGTGACGACCGCTAGGAAGCACCGCGTGGCCCCTACCCTCAGCCACACCAATAACTCACTGTACCGTCGTCGCCGGAGGAGCCAGCCCATGCCGCAATGTCCCTCTTGCCGGTGTATATATAGAGGCCACCTCCGCCTCAATTCACCACACCATCTCACTCCCTACTCCTCATAGAACCTCTCACACCTCTCCCTAGAGCAAGGCGAGCACCACATCACCGGAATTTGGCTGGAGCCTGCCGCTACAGAGGAAGAAGGGAGTCATTGATTGGAGCAGCCCCAGGAGCTGTCGCGACCACCGTTTGAACCGCCGTCATCTACAACGTCGTTCGCCCCATCGCCGACCCTAGATGGAGTCCTGGTGAGCCTCACACGACCCCCACCGTTGCCGTGAGGGTTCAGTTCTCACCGAAGCTGTTCGACGTAGGAGATGAACCTCAGCTATTAGATTGCATTCTAATAGTAGGGCTCAGATTGAAACATGTTGTTTCAGGTTAGATGAACCACTAACTAGTGGGACCCCCTGTCAGTAGCACGCTGCGCCAGCGTAGTGCAGTTGGGCCGGCCCGTTTAGTTTCCCGCGTAGAGCCCAGTGATTCAAATAATTCTTTTCCATTTTAATTAAAATCAGATTCTGTCACTAGATTTCAAAATCAATTCAAAGAGATTCACTAAACCAAATTGCATGATTCCAATTTTGTTAGAAAGGTATTCAAATTATCTATCCAAGACCGTTCGAGTCAAACCATTTGAAATTATAGATCACCAATAGTAAAAATAATAAGACAGACATTTTTCTAACTTCAAACTTTTTCAAAAATCAACCATAAAGGATTTTGAATTGATTCCAACTCTCAAAAATCATATTTGACCAGACCTATCTGAATATGTAAAAATATTTAGGTTTACATACAGTGACATTGGACTAGTACCAAAAGAATGCTATATAGGCATTTCTAGTCACCTTAAATTCTATTAAATGATAATCTTAAACTTTATAAAATTTGACCACCACTTTAAATCACGTTCCCATGTATTAGAACATGTGGTCATGACATGTGTCAACATGATCCCATATTATAATTGGAGAATATTAAATCTTAAGTATTTTCAATGAGTAGAAATTACTTTTCTGAAATAAGATAAACAAGATTAAGTCTTTATTTCATGTGATGATTGTGATGATGCTAGATCATCAAGTGTGAGACTTAGTGTGCTAAATAGAAATAGTTAAGTATTGTTTGGTGATTGTGTACCTCGTATTCATTTATAGACGATAGTACCGACCCGGGATACGAGGAGGAGGAGTACTACCAAGAAGAAGAAGAAAAAACATCAATCATTACACTACTCAAGGCAAGCCTAACACTACAAGCTAGAACTGTGCAAGCTAACACTTGCAAGTGTCATACTTATGCAAGCCATCACTAATTGCAAACTTGATAACCTATGCAAGATGCATTAGGCATGCTTTGGTTATGCAACCTTGATTATACCAATCCCAAGTTTTACTTGCAAGCTTTATTCTTTTACTTTACAATAGTTCTTTACTTTTAGCTAGTGCTTTCTGAGTATTGGAAAAATAGGATAGATACCATAAAGAGTATAAAACTAGGCCCAACTAGTTATACTTAGATGTCATCAAAAGGAATAACACTATATTTGGATAGTTACACTTGATTAGCACCCCATCATTAGTGAATACCCTCAACTTTAGTGGCTAGTGCTAAGCATAAAAGTTGATCACTTTAGATGGGAATACTTGATGAAAATGATTACGAAAACCTTGGAATGAGTGTTCATTCTATTGAAATGTTTTTGACATGTGTTTAGAAACATAAAACGATTTGATGATGAAAATGTTGAGGCATGAGCCTTAGCCCTTTATAAAAACTGATGGTTGGGTTTGGATGCGATACCATTCCAATTTTACCATACAAACACAATACCCGAATTGGGTAGGGCTTAACTGTAAGTTTATATGCCTTAGTATGGATTCCCTTGCGGAAGAGGTTGAGCTGAGGCTACCTCGTGATGAATGTCCACCTATGCAGTGCCCAGGATGGCAGATGGCCATGGCTGGGAGGCCAAGCTCATAGGGGAGGTGCCTATACTTTAGTGTGCAATTGAAAGGTTATGATTGATTATACGCATACTAAGTATGATGATTCAGGGTTATCCCTGATGGATTATCGAAATTTGTGGTGAAAGTGTACCACCTCTGCAGAGTGTCAAACTATTCGAATAGCCGCGTCCGCAGTCATCGACAGTTGGAGTGGCCATTGATACGTCCATTTTGCATCACTATTCTATATCATAATTTACTATTATTCATTGATATATTTCATATTAAGAGATGATACTTATGTTATTTCATCTGTTTTTGCATGGTTGATGACTTTTGGAGCATGGACCACTACAGTCAGGATTCTGATGGAAAAGGTGCTGTTTGGAGGCAAAATTCCCGAAGATCAGAAAATCCGGGAAAATACATGGAAAATCCTATTTTTTTAGAAGACGAAGAAAGCCAGAAGGGGAAGTGGAGATGGGTCACAGGGGGCCCACACCACCCCATGCCGCGCCACCAGGTGGTGTGGCCGCCCTGGTCCACTCTAGCCTCTCCCCTCTGGCGTATATTATCCTCCCAAAACCCTAAGACTCGGGGAGCGACCATAGAAAGATTCCGCCGCCTCTACGGGGCAGAAAACACCGAGAGAGAAAGATCTCTCTGGTAGACAGAATTCTGCCGGGGGAATTCCTTCCCGAAGGGGGGAGATCGTCGCCATCAACACCACCATCAAGCTGAACTTCATCGGGATCATCATCATCATCACCACCATCATCTCCACCAGCACCATCATCACCACTTCATACCGCCGTAACAATTGGGTTGAATCTTGCATAGTTCTCAGGGGAAACTTTCTGGGTGTTGATTACTCCTTGTAGTTGATGCTATTCATTGAACCATTGAATTATCATTTATGTTCAGATTGTTACACATCATTATTTCACCTCTGATCATAATCCATATGATGTCTTGTGAGTAGTTCGTTTTGTTCTTGAGGACATGGGAGAAGTCATGTTGTTAGTAGTGGAATTGTGTTGAGAAAGATTCCATAGTTTGATATTTAAGTTGTGGTGTACTTCTTCTAGTGGTGTCATGTGCACGTCGACTACATGACACTTCACCTATATGGGCCTAGGGGAATACATTATGTATTTGGCTACTAATTGTAGGGGTTGCCAGAGTGACAGAAACCTGAACCCCCGTTAGGAAACCTTTGCACAAGGAACGTCAGGGTCTTAGACTTTAAATTGTGGTTAGGTTTCTACCTTAATTACTTTCTTGTACTTTCGGATGCTTGCAAGGGGTGTAATCACAAGTATGTATTAGTCCTAGGAAGGTCAGTACATTAGCACCGGTTCACCCACACAACACTTAGTAAACTAAAGAAGATTAATCAACTATATGAAGCGAAAGCACTTGACGATATTCCCATGTGTCCTCGAGAATGTTTGGTCATCTTAAGTAATACAACCGGCTTGTCCTTTGCTAAAGAAAGGATTGTTGCTGCATTTATTCTTATTGTCTTTTATTTACTCGTACTTTAGTTACCTGCATTATCAAAACCCCCTAAAAATCCATTTGCTAAGTATTTATAGAGAATTCCTGCTCCTAGCCACTCGCCAGCACCTTCTGCTCCTTGTTGGGTTCGACACTCTTACTTACTGAAAATACTGCGATACACCCCCTATACTTGTGGGTCATCAAGACTATTTTCTAGCACCGTTACCAGGGAGTGAAGCACTATTGGAAAGTGGAACTGGTAAAGGAAACTTCTACTGTGAGTATTGTTTACTTCTGTTAGTTGCTTTATTTCAATATGGATAATTCGCTGAGTTTCTTATTTCGTAATGCTACTACCACTGCTAAGGTAGTAGATGAACCATCACCTGTTGAGAATGATACTTTTAAAATAACTACAAGAATTATTGATCGTGTTATGGATAACTATTATGTTGGAGATGGAATTGTCCATCCCAGTGATCATTTGCTCTTTATACACGAATTATGCGGGTTGTTCAAGTGTGCAGGTATTACAACTGATCAAGTCAAGAAGAAGTTATTCTCATTGTCGCTGAAAGGAAGAGCTCAAGAATGGTATAAGTTGCTGAAGAATCGTCAAGCTCTTGAATGGGAGGAAATAGTACCTCTCTTTTATTCAAAGTTTTATCCTCCTAGTGAGAATCATAAAGATCGGAATCAAATATACAACTTTTGGCCTCTTGATGGAGAGAGTACAACTCAAGCTTGGGGGAGATTGAAGTTACTAATGCTCAAATGTCCCATTCATGAGCTCCCCAACAATATAACTATCAATAACTTTTATGCAAGGCTTTCTCTTCATGATAAGGATTTATTGGATGCTCCTTGTGTTGGATCATTCACATGCATGGAAGAAGAAGCTAAATGGGATCTTCTAGACCGTATTCAAGACAAAGCTGAAGCATGGGAGGATGATAAAGGAAGAAAGTCATGTATAAATTATGATTATGAATGCATTGAATCTTTTATGGGAACTGATGACTTTCAAAATATTAGTAATGCTTATGGTCTTGATTCTCAAGTTATTACAAATTGTTTTAAGGCTTTTGCTTCTTATATTGAAATGGGTTAGTCCTGTTCATTGTGTCCCTAAAAAAGGGGGAATTACCATTGTCCCTAATGATAATGATGAGCTTATTCCAAAAGAATAGTAGTAGGTTATAGAATGTGCATTGATTTCAGGAAAGTTAACAAAGTTACTAAGAAAGATCATTACCCACTTCCTTTTATTGATCAAATGTTAGAAAGGTTGTCTAAAAAGACCCATTTTTGTTTTCTTGATGGATATTCTTGTTTCTCTCAAATTGTTGTTAAACAACAAGATCAAGAAAAAACTACTTTTACATGCCCTTATGGAACCTATGCTTATAGACGTATGCCTTTTGGTTTATGTAATGCTCCTTCTACTTTTCAAAGATCCATGTTTGCTATCTTTCATGGTTTTTGTGAGAAAATTGTGGAAGTGTTCATGGATGACTTCTCCATCTATGGAACCTCTTTTGATAATTGTCTGCACAACCTCGATAAAGTTTTGTAGAGATGTGAAGAAACTAATCTTGTTCTTAATTGGGAGAAATGCCACTTCATGGTGAATGAAGGGATTGTCCTTGGACATAAGATTTCTGAAAGATGCATAGAAGTTGATAGAGCTAAAGTTGAAGCAATTGAGAAAATGCCCTGTCCAAGAGATGTCAAAGGTATTCGTAGTATCCTTGGTCATGCTGGTTTCTATAGAAGGTTTATTAAAGATTTCACTAAGATATCAAAAACCCTCACTAATATTCTTCAAAACAATGCACCCTTTGTCTTTGATGATGATTGTAAGGAATCTTTTGAAACTCTAAAGAAGGCTTTAACTACTGCTCCTATCATTTAACCACCTAATTGGAGCTTACCCTTTGAAATAATGTGTGATGCTAGTGATTTTGCTGTAGATGCTCTCCTTGGGAAACGAATAGATAAAAAGTTAAATGTTATCCACTATGCTAGTAAGACTCTTGACGCTGCTCAAAGGAATTATGCTACTACTGAAAAAGAATTCTTAGCCGTTGTCTTTGCTTGTGATAAGTTTAGACCTTATATTGTTGACTCAAGAGTTACAATTCATACTGATCATGTTAATATTAAGTACCTTATGATGAAGAAATATGCTAAGCCTAGGATTATTAGATGGGTGCTACTCTTACAAGAGTTTGACCTACATATTGTAGATAGGAAGGGTGCTAAAAATCCTGTAGCTGATAATCTATATTGATTTGAAAACATCTCTTTTGATCCTATGCCTGTTAATGATAGGTTCCCAAATGAACAGTTGGCTACAATAGGGGTAAGCTCGCGAGGGAGCCCTTGGTATGCTGATTATGCTAACTTTATTGTCTCTAAGTATTTGCCTCCAACTTTTACAGCTCAGCAAAGAAGGAAGTTATTTTACGATTTGTGACATTATTTTTGGGATGACCCACATTTATATAAAGAATGACTGGATGGTATTATGTGAAGATGTGTTCCAGAATATGAACAAAAGGAGATATTGCAGAAATCTCATGGTAGTGCCTATGGAGGACATCATGCGAGAGATAGAACTGCACAAAAGGTGCTACAATCAGGTTTCTACTGGCCTACCCTTTTTAAAGATGCAAGAAAATTTGTCTTGTCCTGTGTTGAGTGTCAGCGTGTTAGTAATATTTCTAGACGCGATGAAATGCCTATGAATTACTCTCTAGTTATTGAACCCTTTGACTGTTGGGGTTTTGACTTTATGGGTCCTTTTCCTCCCTCAAAAGGTTATACTCATATTCTTGTTGCCGTTGATTATGTCACTAAGTGGGTAGAAGCCATACCTACGAAGAGTGATGATGGGGAGACCTCTCTAAAAATGCTTAAGGATGTTATCTTTCCTAGGTTTGGAGTACCTAAGTATCTTATGATTGATGGAGATTCTCATTTCATTCATGGTGGTTTTAGAAAGACCCTTGCTAAATATGATGTTAATCATAGAATCGCTTCGGCTTATCATCCCCAAACTAGTGGACAAGTAGAGTTATCAAATAGAGAAATTAAATCCATCTTGCAAAAGACTATTAATAGATCCAGAAAAAATTGGGCTAAAATGTTGAATGATGCTTTATTGGATTATAGGACTGCCTATAAAAACCCTATGGGGCTGTCTCCTTACAAAATGGTTTACGGGAAAGCTTGTCACCTGCCTTTAGAATTAGAACACAAAGCTTATTGGGCAGTTAAAGAACTTAATAGAGATTGTAAGCTTGCTACTGAAAAAAGGTTATTTGACTTAAGTTCGTTGGATGAATGGAGGAGTGAAGCATATGAGAATGCTAGACTCTTTAAGGAAAAAGTTAAAAGATGGCATGACAAGCGAATACTTAAGAGAGAATTCCATGTTGGTGAGAAAGTTCTATTGTATAGGTCTCGTCTTAGATTTTTTGCAGGGAAACTACTATCAAAATGGGAAGGACCTTTTGTTATTGAAGAAGTGTATCTTTCAGGAGAAATACAAATTTCTTCTTTAAAAGATAACACTACACAATTAGCTTCTTTCAATGAAGATGTTGATGCTATTCAAGTGGTAACTCCGGAAAAATTTATCAAAGACAAAATTCAGAGACCTGCAAAGTCCATTTTCGAATAGGTAACAGTTCTGGTAAGAAAAGTTCCGAGAAAATTATGTCCAGTTATATTTTTTGCAGTTTTTATCCAACAAGGGAAACAACGAAGCGAATGTGGGACGGAAACGGAGCCAGGGTGACTCACACCACCCCCTGGCGTGACCCCCCTGGCCGCGCCAGCAGGTGGTGTGGCCGCCCTGGACTCCGTCTCCGACCTGCGTTCTCCTAGTACCATCCTTTTGTTGTAAAACTTCGTAATATATAATCTCCCGGATCCTCCGAGGTTCGTATATCGTGTTCTCGTCATGTTTTCATTTGGATATGTTTCTGACAGGTAGAGTCCCAGATTTGGAGCCACAATGTCTTCTTCCAGATCAGCCAAGGAAGATTCCTCGGAGGATATCACCAACCCATACATGAGAGAGTTGAAGATACATACCAAGGAGTTGTTGCTTGAAGATGGGGAGATACGGATAAAAGAGGTTCAAGGCCCTAAAGGTGAAGGAAGTCTGGAGGACAGGATGGAAGCACTAGAGCAAGAAGTCTTTAGGTACAAGAAGATGGCAGAACGCAATGTGGATATCATCCACAAGATTTGTTCCGAACTCATCTCCGAGCACCAAAAGGAGACTGCTAAGCTCAAGGATGAAATTCTCTCACTCCACCAAACAACCAACTAACTGCAAGCACAGCTCTACGATGTTCAAAATCAAAACTGTGAGTACGAGGTTAGGTTTAAACGCATAAGTGCTATTGCAGGTTTCAGGATGCTAGAGACCACGATGTCTTTTGTTGATGGGGAACCCTTACCTTGGAAGTCAGACGATGACGAGAGAATACCACCACCACCAAAGGAGTAATTCGTCATCAGGTTTTGGCATCCCCTTGGTTTGTTCCAAGCTTGGGGGAGTGCCGCGGTATCACATCACTATCTTCTAGCTTTTTACCTTTTTAGTAGAGTCATATCATGAATAGAGAAGTTACCATGTACGATGGGTTTGCATTATGGAAGTGTCCCCCTTCTCGTTAGATATCTATGTATCCCTTGGTGTGAGTTGTCGTTATGGAATATTAATGAGAAGTTCTATCATTTACTCTTTTGCATATCTTATATTAGTTTTCAATTCATTATTATATGATTGATCTTGTCATTAGTATTGGTATCACTTTGGGATCATTGAGTAAATTTAGTTGGTTTTGGCAAACCTGGCTCGGTCAGTAGCAACACTATTTTGAGAATTGAATGAAAAAGACAAAAGTACTCTTAAGAAATATAATTTCATCATCTTTCTTTCTTGATTTGCTCATAAGTTTAGTATTCTCTAGTTAAGATCTTTTGTGCTTCCAAGGAAGATTGCATGTTTGTTTTTATCACTTGTATGCTTGTTTGTTTCCTTCAACTCTTATGCTTGCTACCCAGCCTCTCTAGCCAAAAACCTGTACTGAGAGGGAATGCTTCTCGTGCATCCAATCCTTAAACCAAAACATGTGCCATTTGTGTCCACCATACCTACCTATTAGCACTATTGCTATTCCAAGTAAATTCTTGTTTTATCTACCTTCCAAATTAAACTTGTTATGAGAAAATTAGTGATTAAAGATCTCACGAACTTGATGGCACACTTTACTTTCTTGCATTTAATAAACTTGAACCATTGTGCCCATCTATGTTGCGTATATGCTTGCGCTTTGTAAGTTGTAAATTAGCAGAACCATGCTATCATGGGGAACGCTTTCAACATTGCACCAGTACTCTATACCTATTTGATATCATGCTCTTTTTTCTATGGATGTCGTCGGTGTGAGATGAAAGGGGAGCTTGTAAGTCCATGGAGTTATGTATGTGTGTTATAGAAACGCCTGGGCCGCTAGCTAATCCATGCCTAATCATGGTGGAAAAATGCAGCGTAACCATAATGAGCATCTATGAAGCATTCTTCTTATAAAAAAGAGATAGAGATTGAGAAAAAGAGAAAAAGAAAAAAGAAAAAAAAGAGATGAGAAAAGAGGAAAGAGAGAAAAAAGCACCATATTCCCATGGTAAATAAGAAGATTACTGAGATGCTCGTTGTCTGCTTGCCTTGTCATTTTGATATGGGGATTCTCCCGTATCATCGGGCAAGGGGTACCCCGTTGGCGGTTCTCTATGATACACATGTACTTACTATGACAAGAACTTACCGGTGACTAAACTTGAGTAGCATGAGGAGCGGCCCTCGTATTCAAGGAACATGAGATTTTCAACTTACAACTTGTCGAGCATATCCTCATATTTGATCACTTTAACCTTAACCACCTAAAGATACCTATGATAGGGGCAATGAGAGCTGAAAGCTAATAAGTACCATAATTTTTGGAAGCTCTTTATGAAACTTGAAATCCCTGCTTCTCTCTGTGAAGGGCCTTTCTTTTACTTTTTAGTTGAGTCAGTAAACCTATTCCCTTCTATCTCAGCAAATATTTTGAGTTGTTGTGTTTCATTCATTCATATGATGATTTATCCAATCATGTTTATTATGTTCCTTGTTTTGCACATTGCTCTTATCTTAGTGTCTACTACTTTGAAAGCTATCATTGAAAACCAGTTATTTGTGAACTCTAGCAAATTGTCAACTATTCTTTGACCAAGAGCTAAGTTTGACATTGCCAATTATGATTTACTTTATGCATCTTTATCGTGTTTCCTTTACTTATTGCAAGTTAAGTTATATAATAGTGAGTTGTCTTCTATTATGACTTATGTATTGATTCGGGGAAATACATGGAAAATCCTATTTTTCCAGAAGACGAAGAAAGCCAGAAGGGGAAGTGGAGATGGGCCACATGGGGCCCACACCACCCCATGGCGCGGGCCACCCCAGGCCACGCCACCAGGTGGTATGGCCACCCTGGTCCACTCCAGCCTCTCCCCTCTGGCGTATATTATCCTCCTGAACCCCTAAGACTCGGGGAGCGACCACAGAAAGATTCTATCGCCTCTACGGGGCGGAAAACACCGAGAGAGAAAGATCTCTCTGGTAGACAGAATTCTACCGGGGAATTCCTTCCCGGAGAGGGGAGATCGTCGCCATCAACACCACCATCAAGCTAGACTTCATCAGGATCATCATCATCATCACCACCATCATCTCCACCAGCACCATCATCACCACTTCATACCGCTGTAACAATTGGGTTGAATCTTGCATAGTTCTTAGGGGAAACTTTCCCGGTGTTGATTACTCCTTGTAGTTGATGCTATTGAGTGAACCATTGAATTATCGTTGATGTTCAGATTGTTACACATCATTATTTCATCTCTGATCATAATTCATATGATGTCTTGTGAGTAGTTCGTTTTGTTCTTGAGGACATGGGAGAAGTCATGTTGTTAGTAGTGGAATTGTGTTGAGAAAGATTCAATAGTTTGATAGTTAAGTTGTGGTGTACTTCTTCTAGTGGTGTCATGTGAATGTCGAATACATGACACTTCACCTATATGGGCCTAGGGGAATGCATTGTGTATTTGGCTACTAATTGTAGGGATTGCCGGAGTGATAGAAACCTGAACCCCCATTAGGAAACCTTTGCCCAAGGGACGTCGGGGTCTTAGAGTTTAAAGCTGTGGTTAGGTTTCTACCTTAATTACTTTCTTGTACTTGCGGATGCTTGCAAGGCGTATAATCACAAGTATGTATTAGTCCTAGGAAGGTCGGTACATTAGCACAGGTTCACCCACACAACACTTAGCAAACTAAAGAAGATTAATCAACTATATGAAGCGAAAGCACTTGACGATATTCCCATGTGTCCTCGAGAATGTTTGGTCATCTTAAGTAATACAACCGGCTTGTCCTTTGTTAAAGAAAGGATTGGGCCACTTGGTGCATTTATTCTTATTGTCTTTTATTTACTCGTACTTTATTTACCTGCATTATCAAAAACACCTAAAAATCCATTTGCTAAGTATTTACAGAGAATTCCTGCTCCTAGACACTCGCCAGCACCTTCTGCTCCTTGTTGGGTTCGACACTCTTACTTATCGAAAATACTACGATACACCCCCTATACTTGTGGGTCATCAGCCATACTGTTCCGTCGTCAGATGTTTTCAAAATGACTTGTGAATTGAATTATGACTTTGACTTGACCACAACAGGATTGTGGACATGAAAACTAGGTTCCTACTTAAGTGATTTAGAACATTAACTTAGCTTTCTTTACTTCTAAACTCAGTATGAAATAAACTTGGCTTTGTGCAAATAAACCTAGAGCTTAAGATTCCTACTAGAACTACCTTACTTGTTAGTGATAGTTTGTGAGTACTTAAAGAGTAATCATGTCTTTGTCCCTGGCTATTCCCATGGCCAGACTATGAGGAGACTACCAGGATGATGGATAGTAGGAGGTCGACGATAACTAGGATCATCTCCCATCGTCAGCATTGCCTGTGACCCTGAAGATGGAGCCCCTACTATGTTTATTTTCCACTGCTTGATTTGTATTAAGACTGGATCATGAGATCCTTTATTTGTAAGACCTTTATTATGATTTGTAATGGATGATGTACTGTGGCACCAATTCTTTTATGTCTCGCAAAAATGGTAATCCTAGGATTGCAAGGTATGGCATAACAGGCATCTGGGATTAAAAACCCGGGTGTTGACAACAGTACTCCCTGGTACAGCGACAAGACACGCAACTACGAAGCCATACCGAACACTTTGCTGGGTGACGCGGGCATAGTGGCCGGGTGCTGACGATAGGCTCGCAGGGCGTTCATTGTACCCACGAGGACCCTACCACATGTACCTCGATGGGACGCAACCGTATCGGATACTGTAGATGACCAGCCGGCTAGGACCCGCCTGTGGGGCCTGCTAGCTGGACTGGCCAATGAGACCGTTGCCCCTCTACCTATATAAGGAGGGGCAAGGCTCTCGTAGCAAGGGTTGGTCTCAGTGCATTTAAGAAGGTAGATATAAGATACAACTCAAGGAGCGATTATAGCCCGTATACCACTCATAGTCATATCGGCAGGAGTAGGAGTTTTACCTCACCACGAGGGCTTCGAACATGGGTACTTTTGTGTCATGCTACCCTAGCTCGTACGCAATCCCACCTACGGACACCATCGGGAGCTTCCCTGCTAGTCCCCACACCTCTATCTAACCTTTTTAGATACTGCCGTTCCCAATACAATGACAGTTGGCGCCCACCATGGGGGTAGATGGCTTCAACCGGAGTCACGTTCCACACGGGACCCCGCACTTCAGCCGGTGAGCGTGTGGCCTCCGTCCTAGTGCTTACGCTCGGCAAGTTCGACTGTGTCATCGACAACGCTTCATGTTTCGCTGGATCCACTTTGTCGGCAAACGATTCCATTCTGCTCTTCGGCGACCTCCCCGTCTACGTTGCCACTGTGCCGGAGCATTTACCTAGGGAGATCACACTACTAGGAAACAACTTATAGATAGACAAGATATTCAGTGGCGCATATGTAAAAATATGCGCCACAGATATATATCAGTGGTGCATTAGAAACAATGCGCCACAGAAGTTTGGCACTTCAGTGGCGCACGAAACCAATATGCGTCACAGAAGTCCATATTTCTGTGATGCATATTTTTGTGTGCGCCACTGAAGTGTCAAACTTCTGTGGCGCATATAGACGTATGCGCCATAGAAGGTTGATGGGACCAAGCAGCAAAAAAAGGAGGAGAAACTTCTGTGGCGCATATGTCCATATGCGCCCTAGAAAGTGATGTTTTTGTGGCGCATATAGGTGAATGCGCCACAAAACAAGCATATAGGGGGGAAAAACAGATCCCCCCCCCCGTGGATCGCCTTTTTAGTTTTGTAAAAAATAAACAAAAATGATAGAAACTTCAAAAAATTAATTCCTTTAAGTTGTAGTTAGATTTTATGGTATAGATCTAGAAAAAATTGAAAAACATGAATTTCGATGTATTTTGTAAAAATAGGTCATGGCACGGTAAAACGGCTCTAACTTTTGCATACGATATCAGAAAAAATCTTTAACCTATCAAAATTATTGTCTTGAAATTCCCTACTCGAATTCAATGACCTATGGTCGTTCTGAATTTTACAGAATACCCAAATTTGAAAAGAGTAAAAAGTTATTTAGGGTAGAAGACTTTTTACTCCAAATAAATAAAAAAGGGGGAGAAACTTCTGTGGCGCATTTCCCCCATATGCGCCACAGAAGTCTTGGGCGGGATTCGAAATTTGAATCCCGCCAGCACCCTTTCTCCCTCCCTTTTTCCTTTTTCTCCCCCTCCCCACTTCTTCTCCCCACCCCACTTCTCCTCCTCTCCTCCCCTCCTCTCCTCCACACTTCTCCCCTTCTGCTCCCTCCTCCTTCTCCACTCTCCAGCGACCCCCTCCTCCTCCACCACCACCAACTCCGGCAACCACCTCCTCCTCCTCCTCCACCACCAACTCCGGCTACCTCCTCCTCCTCCACCAACTCCGGTGACCTCCTCCTTCTCCTCCTCTTCCACCACCAAATCCGACAAGCTCCTCCTCCTCCTCCTCCTCCACCACCACCAACTCCGGCAACCTCCTAGACCTAGCCACCGCCCGCCACCACCACCACCACCACCACCAACTTCGGCCAGATCCGACCAGATCTAGATCTGGCCCGGTTTCTTTTTTGAAATTTGAAAAAAAACTTTTGTGGCGCATATTGGCCATATGCGCCACAGAAGTTTGAGGTCTGGCCCGCCTTTTTTTTAATTTTGGAAAACAACTTCTGGGGCGCATATTGGCCATATGCGCCACTGTAGTTAGTTATTAGTGCCGAGGTATCAGTGGCGACTAACAAATGCGCCACAGATGTTCAAAAAAGGTGTGCTACATAAGAGTTATTTCCTAGTAGTGTCATCTCCATCGCGGAGCTGCTGCACCCCGGAAGCGGCGCCTCTATTGCTCCTCACGGTGTTGAGGTCATGATGGCCGGTTCTAGCTCCTAGCCTTGCCATCCTCGGGAGAAGGGCGATGGCGAGCCCGAAACTTCCGCTCCACCGCGGTCGAGGAACCCGGTGGAAGAGGCCATTGACCGGCTCCTCATGCCGGTTAACCTCGGGGACAACCCGGAAGAGGCGGAGGCCAACTTCTCCATGGAGAGGCAGCTTATCCTACAGGAGGCCATCGAGCTGGCTGCAACCAAGAAGCAAATTGACATCACCCGGTGTGAGTACGACCGCGCGCATGGCCACACTCCGGCTACCGTGGAGCCGAGCCGGCGCGGGAAAGTGCGACACGGGCAGCGAGCTAGGCGAAAGGATAGAGAGGGACGGCGAGCCGGATCCGCCACCTTCTCTCATCCAGCCCACCCTACAGCACGCCCATCAAGAACCTGTGCGCGGAGCAAGCCACGACAGACGAGTTGCCTAATCTAGAGGGCGAAGAGCGAGACCGGCGACATGCCCGGGTACAGGAGCTCCTCCGGATCGCGGATGAGCAGGCTGATGCCATCCAACAGATGCACGAGGACCCCGCGAGACCCAGCAGGCGTCCTCCCCTCCGGCTAAAGCCCGCAGCAAACACCACAGCTCTGGCCACAAGGGCCAACCGTGATAGGAGCAGACGGTGAACCACCTATCTGGGATAAGCTAATAAGCTAAAAAATGCTTTAACTCGAGCTCCCATCATTAAACCACCTATCTGGGATACACCCTTTGACTTAATATGTGAAGCTAGAGATGATGTTGTAGGAGTAACTCTTGGACAACATATTGGTCATAGATTGAATATTATACATCATTCTAGTAGAACTCTTAATGGTGCTCAAAAGAATTACCCTAAGGAAGAAAAGGAACTGTTTGCTGTATTTTTCTCTTGTGATAAATTTCATTCTTACATAGTCGATGCAAAGGTGAAAGTTCATACGGATCATGATGGCTTAAAAGAACTCCTTGAGAGGAAAGAACATAAGCCAAGACTAATCTGTTGGATACTTTCACTACAAGAATTTGAGTTGCAGATTATGCAAAGGTAGGAAATAAAGATGTTAGATGTAGTGTCCATGTTTGCCCAGGAAGACACCAATCTTATTGAGAGGAACTTTAGTCCTAGTGATATTCGTTTACGGGAATTATTTGATGAACTAAAGTCAATTCCTCCAAAAGAGAAGGAGTCCTTGTTGTGGGAGGAACTTTTCATCCCCGATTAAACAAGTGGTAAGTGCAAGGTAAGTGTTCATACTCAAATAAGTGATTTATTTTCACAATTTTTACTCTTGAAAATTCTGTTTTCGAATTCCTTGTGTTTTTCTGAAGTTTTAGAGGGGTTTTACCAATTATACGGGCGGAGCTATACGACCGTAGAGGGAGCTCCCACCGTATAGTTTGTCATTAAACTCTCTGTATCATCTTTATGAAATTGTTTTTGATATCTGAGCCTATACGGTCGCAACTATACGACCAGAGCAAAAATTCTAACTGTATAGTTGGTCATTGAACTCTCAGATAGTTTTGCTTTTTTGTATCTGTATCTATACTGTCGCAACTATACGACCAGAGCAAAAATTCTGGCCGTATAGTTGGTCGCTAAACTCCCAGGAACTTTTGATTTTTGGTGTTTGAAACTATACGGTCGCAACTATACGACCGGAGCAAAATTTTCGGCCGTATAGTTGGTCGTTAAACTCTCAGACACTTTTTTGTTCGATCTTTCTTTTATCTCATTATCAAAAAAAAATGTTATTGTTGGTTCCGAGTTGTGATTTAATCGACCTGTACTCAAGATATTTGGAAATATCTGCCCAAAACCAACTATACGGCCAGACCTATACGGCCCGTGCTCGTATTGTTGGTAGTTATGCGGCAGGTTACTTCCAAATCCATGATTTCTTTCTCTGTTCCGTTTGGATTCTTTTCTTGGACAACAATTTGGTGTTTCTTGCGAGTGTTACCGACCTCTGACCCCTCTTATATACTTTCATTGTCTCTCTCTCTAATCGCAGTCTACAAAAACCAATCTAGCAATGCGATATCCCGTCCCAGGCGGTGGGAAACCCATGGGGCTCATTGCTCCTTCCAGGGACCGCTCTAGCAGCCCGTCCATGGAGGACGATGACGAGGAGGTGGAGAGGTTTAGCCCGAAGTACCAGGAGTACGTCGAGCCAAGCTACTTCAACAATGATTCTGATGATGATGTAGTTGACGTCTACATCCTCTGTGATATCTATGATCCACTGGAGATCAACTGGGCGGCGATGAAGAAAGCTCAACAAGATAGAGAAGATCACAAGCCACATGGAAAAGGGTGTGTGGAGACGGTCAAGTTCATCACCACATATCCAAGGCCGCACAAGCTGCATGTCAAGGAATTAGAAGCTGTCAATCAATCCCTCTGCCTCAGGCTAGCCCGTGAGGATAAGATACCACGTGCCATGGCACATCAGTGATCTACAACAATCACGGTATCAAATAATCGCAAGGGATTATTTGATCCCGCCTGGCTTGATTCCAAGCTTGGGGAGATCTTTAAGACCTTGTAATCTATCTTATAAGTTTTTATTATTATTCTGCATTAGTTCAAACTAGAAATAAAGTTTGCATCATTAGAATTCCCTTTAGGAATAGTCGATCCCTTTTATGAAATTCCGAGTTTATTATTATATATGGAGCAATATTGAGTTTGTGTTTGCTTTATTGATATATGAATGGCTTGAGTATGATTTTACTTGCACTTGATGATAGCAATAGGAGTCTTCCACACCATTCGTATTAATGGAACACATAAAGATAATTTGGTCAATATGTTGTAAGTCTATGGTTGATTCACAAAGAAAAATTATCTATGCAATTAAGTTGAAAAAGGAAAGCTTGAACAAAGGAAAATGAAAGTGCTATCTAAATAGAGTGAAAATAGGTCGTGGTAGAATCTCAAGTCATAAGAATGCTTCATACAGAGTTGGAATTTGATAATTAAGATCGTTGAACTTTGAATTCCTACATAAGGTGGAACATATGGCTAGCTCCTTTGCACAACACTTAAAACAAAAGTGTGAGCATATATGCAAAAGAAAAGAAAAGGAAAGAAGAAAAAGAGCGACTGTGCAAAGAGAAAATAAGCATATACCACTGTATTTTAGTAACACAAAGAGATACTTTTGAGATTTTTAATCCCAAGTGAATATGTTGATCCTAAAACACTTGGGCCTACCTCGTTAACTCATTCGGTTGAACCACATTCTTTTACATTATGTTGAGATTCATCTTTTATGAACTATTGATAACTAAAGGTGTGGAAGCATTCCAATACTATTCAGATGGTTCGAGTAAGGTACTATTCATGAATTTATCCCCCGTATCATACATGATAAACACATGCTGCAATTGCCTCATTTATTTTATCGACTCAGCTTCATGAATATGAGGATCACATCCATTAAGCTAAAAACTTGCTCGGGACGAGAAAGAGTCTAAGCTTGGGGAAGTTGATGGGTGCATATTTGCATCATGTTTTACATTATTATTTTGCATTGTAGATGTAGGATCTTGGTATTTTATGGCGCTCGCGTGCACATTTTGTGTCTGTTTTTCACTAGGATCAGGATAGATGATGGATACAATTATTGAAGCAGTTGTACTGTGGAGAAAAGGAGTCAAAAAACAACGTAAATCACTTATTTGGGAAATATTAATTATACCAGAAGAAAACCAGAAGCGAACAAGGGAGGCAGAGAGCGCAACAACCAACTATACGACGGGAGCAATTCTTCTTCCCGTATAGCTCCGGTCGTATAGTTGGCACCGCCTCGTCAAATAGTTTCACCCCATGCAATTGGTTCAAGAAGACGACATACAGAACACCCAGAAATCGTAGAAACTGGGAGGCTAAGGCATCGATCTTCATCATCCACCACTGCATCACCACCATCTCCATATATCCCATCTACATCTTGTTGTAATTCCTATACTCGTTGTGGATTTATACAAGTACTATTCATCTATGATTGTTTCTATTATCATTGCCATGATGTTGATTGCCTCCATGTATGAGTAGATTATTAGTTCTTGGGGAGATGGAGAAACCCTAGTATGAGATTGAATAAGATAAAGTCTATTATGATATTCATCACTATGACCATGTGTTAGATTCTCTACATCTTGATGTTGAGAGAAGTCGACCTCTCAATATTTGTCTCTCATGGGGACTTGATGGAGGGAACTACTTGATCAAGGGAACTACTTGTTGAGAGAAGTCGACCTCTCAATATAGTGACTATAAAGCTATTGGCACTCCTTACGTATCAACTTGGGAAATTGAGGAAACTCACGAAACAATATCCATGCCATGGGATACGTCCTACGAGATTACATCCCTTAATAGCGCAGTAATTCGATTGATGTCGATTGCTAACTGCTGTGGTTATGAGGATGATGTGAGCAGCGGTTGTTGCCTATTCGTCCACATAAGGAGTTCCTCCCACACATACATAGTTGAGAATGTTCATGATGATAATCTTTATCTTAGATATTTATAATACTAGTGGTGTATCCGCTACTCACTGAGAACGCTTTTTCCCTACTGCAGTTCCAATCTCTCTTACATACATGATACTTACTTTCTGTATTAAGTTAATTTGCTTTACTTTATTATTGCTCTTATACCCAAAACCCAAAAACACCTTTTTACACAATACTCACATTTTAACTTGTTACTTAGAACTTTATCTAGCATTTCTATCGCAATAACTATTTAAAGAATTATTAGACGTCAGACTCCTGCTCCCTATGGGATCGATATCTTTATTTTGCAACTAGCTACAAACGATTTGTGCACTAGCAGTCTTCAGAATGCAACTGCCACATGTAACGGAGCACTAGCCTGACATAATTTGCACCACCACACCCACTTGAGTGTGTGTGGTCATGTGGATCAATGTGGTTTGGAAAATAACACATGCAATGACACTCCATGTGTCAAACCATGGTCATAAAGACCCCAAACATAGAGGAATCCAACTGCCACATTTAATGGAGCACTAGTGTGACATAAGTTTCACCACCACACCCACTTAAGTGTGTGTGGTCATGTGGATCAAGGTGGTTTGGAAAAGAACTCATGTAATGACACTTCATGTGTGAAACCATGGTTACAAAGCCCCAAAACACAAAGGAATGCAACTACCAAATGTAATGGAGCACCAATGTGACATATGTTGCACCACCACACCTAGTTGAGTGTGTGGGGTCATGTGGATCGAGGTGATTTGGAAACGAACACATGCAATGACACTCCATGTGTCAAACCATGGTCAGAAAGCCTAAAAACATAGACGAATGCAACTGCCACATGTAATGGAGCACTAGTGTGACATATGTTGCACCAGCAAACCCACTTGAGTGTGTGTGGTCATGTGGATCAAGGTGGTTTGGAAAAGAACACATGCAATGACACGCGATCAGTCAAACCATGGTCAGAAAGCCCAAAAACACAGAGGAATGGAACTACCACATTTAATGGAGCACCAATGTGACATAAGTTGCACCACCACACCCACTTGAGTGTGTGTGGTCATGTGGATCAAAGTGGTTTCGCAAAGAACACATGCAGTGACACTCCATGTGTCAAACCATGGTCAAAAAGCCTAAGACATAGAGGAATGCAACTGCCACATGTAACAGAGCACTAGTGTTGCATAAGTTGCACCACCACACCTACTTGAGTGTGTGTCGTTATGTGGACCAAGGTGGATTGGAAAAGAACACATGCAATGACACTCGATGTATCAAACGATGGTCAAAAAGCCAAAAAACCTAGATGAATGCAACTACCACATGTAATGGAGCACTAGTGTGACATAAGTTGCACCTAGTCAGTGGATCAAGGTGGTTTGGAAAGAACACATGCAATGTCACTCCACGTGTGAAGACATGCCTAGAAAGCCCCAAAACAAAGAGGCATGCAACTGCCACATGTAATGGAGCACCAGTGTGACATAAGTTGCACCACCACCCCCAATTGCGTGTGCGTGGACATGTGGATCAAGGTGGTTTGGGAAAGAACACATGCAATGACACTCCAGGTGTCTAGCAATGGTCATAAAGCCCAAAAACACAGACGAATGCAAATGCCACATGTAATGGAGCACCAGTGTGACATAAGTTTCACCACCACATACGCACTTGAGTGTGTGTGGTCATGTGTATCAAGGTGGTTTGGAAAATAACACATGCAATGACACTCCATGTGTCAAAACATGGTCAGAAAGACCCAAAACACAGAGGAATGCAACTGCCACGTGTAATGAAGCACCAGTGTGACATAAATTACACCGCAACACCCACTTGAGTGTGTGTGGTCATGTGGATCAGGGTGGTTTGGAAAAGAAGAGATGCAATGACACTCCATGTGTCAAACCATGGTAAGAAAGCCCAAAAACATAGAGGAATGCAACTGCCACGTTGCACCACCACACCCACATGAGTGTCTTTGGTCATGTGGATCAAGGTGTTTTGGCAAATAACACATGCAATTCCACTATATGTGTCAAACCATGGCCATAAAGCCGAAAAACACAGAGGACTGCAACTGCCACATGTAATGGAGCACTAGTGTGACATAAGTTGCACCACCACACCCACTTGAGTGTGTGTGGTCATGTGGATTGGAAAATAACACATGTAATGACACTCCATGTGTCAAACCATGGTCAAAAAGACCCGAAACACAGATGAATGCAACTGTCACATGTAATGGAGCACCAGTCTGACATAAGTTGCACCACCACACCCACTTGAGTGTGTTTAGTCATGTGGATCAAGGTGTTTTGGCAAAGAACACATGCAATGACAATACATGTGTCAAACCATGGCCATAAAGCCCAAAAACACAAAGGAATGCAACTGCCACATGTCATGGAGCACTAGCTTGACATAATTTGCACCACCACACCCACTTGAGTGTGTGTGGTCATGTGGATCAAGGTGGTTTGGAAAATAACACATCCAATGACACTCCATGTGTCAAACCATGGTCAGAAAGACCCCAAACACAGAGGAATGCAACTGCCACATGTAATGGAGCACCAGTGTGACATAAGTTCAGCCACCACACACACTTGAGTGTGTGTGGTCATGTGGATCAAGGTGCTTTGGAAAAGAACACATGCAATAACACGCCATGTGTCAAACCATGGTCAAAAAGCCCCAAAACACAAAGGAATGCAACTACCACATGTAATGGAGCACCAGTGTGACATATGTTGCACCACCACACCCACTTGAGTGTCTGTGGTCATGTGGATCAAGGTGGTTTAGAAAAGAACATATGCAATGATAATCCATTTGTTAAACCTAGGTCAGAAAGCCTAAAAACACAGAGGAATGCAACTGCTACATATAATGGAGCACTAGTGTGACATAAGTTGCACCACCACACCTACTTTCGTGTGTGTTGTCATGTGGATCAAGGTGGTTTGGAAATGAACCCATGCAATGACACTCCATGTGTCAAACCAAGGTCATAAAGCCAAAAACATAGAGGAATACAACTACCACATGTAATGGAGCACCGGTGTTACATAAGTTGCACCTGGTCATGTGGATCAAGGTGGTTTGGAAAAGAACACATGCAATGCCACTCCATGTGTGAAGACATCACAAGAAAGCCCCAAAACACAGAGGAATACAACTGCCACATGTAATGGAGCACCAGTGTGACATAAGTTGCACCACCACAACGACTTGCATGTGTGTGGAGATGTGGATCAAGGTGGTTTGGGAAAGATTACATGCGATGACACTCCATGTGTCAAGCAATGGTCATAAATCCCCAAAACATAGAGGAATGCAACTGTGACATGTAAGGAGCACCAGTGTGACAAATGTTCCACCACCACACCCACTTGAGTGTGTGTGGTATTGTGGATCAATGTGGTTTGGAAAAAACACATGCAATGTCACTCCATGTGTCAAACCATGGTTAGAAAGTCTAAAACCACAAAGGAATGCAACTACCACTTATAATGGAGCACCAGTGTGTCATAAGTTGCACCACCACACCCACATGAGTGTGTTTGGTCATGTGGATCAACGTGTTTTGGCAAAGAACACATGCAATGACACTACATGTGTCAAACAATGGCCATAAAGCCCAAAAACACAGAGGAATGCATCTGCCACATGTAATGGAGAAATAGTGTGACATAAGTTGCACCACCACGCGCACTTCAGTGTGTGTGTACATGTAGATCAAGGTGGGTTTGAGAAGAACACATGCAATGACACTCCATGTATCAAACCATTGTCAAAAAGACCAAAAACACAGAGAAATGCAACTACCACATGTTATGGAGCACTAGTGTGTGGGGTCATGTGGATCATGGTGGTTTAGAAAAGAAGAGATGCAATGACACTCCATGTGTCAAACCATAGTCAGAAAGCCAAAAAACACAGAGGAATGCATCTGCCCCATGTAATGGAGCACCAATGTGACATACGTTGCACCACCACACCCACTAGAGTGTGTGTGGTTATGTGGATCAAGGTAGTTTGGAAAAAACACATGCAATGACACTCCATGTGTCAAACCATGGTCATAAAGCCCCAAAACAGAGAGGAATGCAACTCCCACATGTAATGGAGCACAAGTGGGAAATAAGTTGCACCACCACACCCACATGAATGTCTTTCGTCATGTGGATCAAGGAGTTTGGAAAATAACACATGCAATGACACTACTTGTGTTAAACGATGGTTAGAAAGACCTGGAACACAGAGGAATGCAAATGCCACATGTAATGCAGCACCAGTCTGACAGAAGTTGCACCACCACACCCACTTGAGTGTGTGTGGTCATGTAGATCAAGGTGGTTTGGAAGAGAACACATGCAATGACACTCCCTGTGTCAAACCATGGTCAGAAAGCCCAAAAACACAGATAATGCAACTGCCACATGTAATGGAGCACCAGTGTGACATATGTTGCACCAGCACACCCACTTGAGTGTGTGTGGTCAAGTGTATCAAGGTGGTTTGGAAAACAACACACGCAATGACAATCACATCTGTCAAACCATGGTCAGAAACCCCAAAAACATAGAGGAATGCAACTACCACATGTAATGGAGCACCAGTGTGATATACGTTGCACCACCACACCAACTTGAGTGTGTGTGGTCTTGTGGATCAATGTGGTTTGGAAAAAACATATGCAATGACACTCCATGTGTCAAACCATGGTTAGAAAGCCTAAACCCACAATGGAATATAACTACCACATGTAATGGAGCACCACTGTGTCATAAGTTGCACCACCAGACCCACATAAGTGTGTTTGGTCATGTGGATAAAGGTGTTTTGGCAAAGAACACGTCCAATGACACTACATGTGTCAAACAATGGCCATAAAGCCCAAAAACACAGAGGAATGCATCTGCCATATGTAATGGAGCACTAGTGCGACATAAGTTGCACCAGCACACCCACTTGAGTGTGTGTGGGCATGTGGATCAAGGTGGTTTGGAAATAACACATGCAATGACATTCCATGTTTCAAACCATGGTCAGAAACACCCCAAACATAGAGAAATGTAACTGCCACATGTAATGGAGCACTAGTGTGACATAAGATGCACCACCACACCCACTTGAGTGTGTGGTCTTGTGGATCATGGTGGTTTAGAAAAGAAAACATGCAATGACACTCCATGTGTCAAACCTTGGTCATAAAGCCAAAAACACAGAGGAATGGAACTGCCACATGTAATGGAGCACCAGTGTGATATAAGGTTCACCTGGTCATGTGGATCAAGGTGGTTTGGAAAAGAACACATGCAATGGCACTCCATGTGTGAAGACATAGCCAGAAAGCCCAAAAACACAGAGGAATGCAACTGCCACATGTAAGGGAGAACCTGTGTGACATAAGTTGCACCACCACACACAGTTGCGCATGTGTGGACATGTGGATCAAGGTGGTTTGGTAAATAACACAAGCAATGACACTCCATGTGTCAATCAATGGTCAGAAATCCCAAAAACACAGAGGAATGCAACTTCCACATGTAATAAAGCACCAGTGTGACATAAGTTGCACCACAACACCCACTTGAGTGTGAGTGGTCATGTAGATCAAGGTGGTTTGGAAAAGAAAAGATGCAATGACACTCCATGTGTCAAACCATGGTCAGAAAGCCCAAAAACACAGAGGAATGCAACTTCCACATGTAATGGAGCAGAAATGTGACATACGTTGCACCACCACACACACTTGAGTGTCTGTGATCATGTGGATCAAGGTGGTTTGGAAAAAACACATGCAATGACAGTCCATGTGTCAAACCATGGTCATAAATCCCCAAAACACAGAGGAATGCAACTGCCACATGTAATGGAGCACAAGTGGGACATAAGTTGCACCACCACACCCACATGAGTGTCTTTGGTCATGTGGATCAAGGAGTTTTGGCAAATAACACATGCAATGACACTACATGTGTCAAACCATGGTCATAAAGCCCAAAAACATAGAGGAATGCAACTGCCACATGTAATGGAGCACTAGTGTGACAAAAGTTGCAGCACCACACCCACTTGAGTGTGTTTAGTCATGTGGATCAAGGTGGTTTGGAAAATAACACATGCAATGACCCTCCATGTGTCAAACCATGGTCAGAAAGACCCGAAACACAGAGGAATGCAACTGCCACATGTAATGGAGCACTAGTCTGACATAAGTTGCACCACCACACCCACTTGAGTGTGTGGGGTCATCTGTACCAAGGTGGTTTGGAAAAGAACACATGCAATGGCACTCCATGTGTGAAGACATGGCTAGAAAACCCAAAAACATAGGAATGCAACTTCCACATGTAATGGAGAACCAGTGTGACATAAGTTTCACCACCACACCCACTTGCACGTGTGTGGACATGTGGATCAAGGTGGTTTGGGAAAGAACACATGCAATGACACTCCATGTGTCAAGCACTGGTCATAAAGACCAAAACACAGAGGAATGCAACTGCCACATGTAATGGAGCGCCAGTATCACATAAGTTGCACCACCACACCCACTTGACTTTGTGTGGTCATGTGGATATGGGTGGTTTCGAAAAGAACACATGCAATGACACTCCATGTGTGAAAACATGGTCAGAAAGACCCAAAACACAAAGGAATGCAACTGCCACATGTAGTGAAGCACCAGTGTGACATAACTTTCACAACCACACCTACTTGAGTGTGTGTGGTCATGTGGATCAAGGTGGTTTGGAAAATAACACATGGAATGACACTCCATGTGTCATACCATGGTCAGAAAGCCCCAAAACACATAGGAATGCAACTACCGCATGTAATGGAGCACCAGTGTGACATAAGTTGCACCACCACACCACTTGAGTGTGTGTGGGCATGTGGATCAAAGTGGTTTGGAAAAGAACACATGAAGTGATAATCCATGTGCCAAACCTTGGTAATAAATCCCAAAAACATAGAGGAATGCAACTACCACATGTAATGGAGCACCAGTGTGACATAAGTTGCACCACCACACCCACTTGAGTGTGTGGGTCATGTGGATCGAGGAGGTTTGGAAAATAACACATGCAATGACACTCCATGTGTCAAACCATGGTCAGAAAGCCTAAAAACAAAGAGGATGGCAACTGCCACATGTAATGGATCACTAGTGTGACATAAGTTGCACCACAACGCCCACGTGAGTGTGTGTGGTCATGTGGATCAAAGTGGTTTGGAAAATAACACATGCAATGACATGCCATCAGTCAAACCATAGTCAAAAAGCCCAAAACCATGGAGGAATTGAACTGTCACATGTAATGGAGCACCAGTGTGACATAAGTTTCACCACCACACCCACTTGAGTGTATGGGTGGTTTTGAAAAGAACACATCCAATGACTAAACCCTAAACCCTAAACCCTAAACCCTAAACCCTAAACGAAGTAATCCTAGTCCTTACACCATGAGATCATGTTAATCACTAACACCAGAAGAGTATCTTGATAACATCAAACGTCACACCGTAATAGGGTGACTATAAAGGTGGGTTCAGTGCTACGAAGGTGTTATGTTGAGGCTCATGGATCAAGAGTGGGATTTGTTCATCCCGATGACGGATAGATGAACTCAGGGCCTTCTGATGTGCTCGATGTTCAACGTAGAGCTCGTTGGGAACCCCAAGAGGAAGGTATGATGAGCACAATAGCAAGTTTCCCTCAGTTATGAAACCAAGGTTTAATCGAACCAGTAGGAGCAAGGAAACACCCCAAAGGTGTTACTAGCTGAGCTTTGGCAGGGAGCACTACCGGTGCTAGTAGCAACATGGAGACCTGCACAACACAACCATAGAACTTTGTCCCCAACTTGCGATGAGGTTGTCAATCTCACCATGTTTTGCAGAAAACAAAGGATTAAACGTATTGAATGGACGGAACTAAAAGTTTGCAGAAAGTAAACACAAAGCAGAAACAGTTTATAGATTGTATGTAAAAGACAAGGACCGGGATCCATAGTTCACTAGAGGTGGCTCTCCTTAGATAAATAACATGCTGGGTGAACAAATTACAGTGGGGCAATTGACAAACACCGAGAAAGCAATACATGCATATACTAACCATCTTGACTCCTTTGAGACTTGATTGGGCATTACAACATAATACATAGACCGCCATCCAACTGCATCTATGACTAATAATCCACCTTCAGGTTATCATCCGACCCCCCTCCAGTATTAAGTTGCAAGCAATAGATTATTGCTTTATGAACTGCGTGTAAAGTAAACAATACAATTGTTCTATGAACAAAGGATTGTTGTTTTCTCCATAGTAGCAATAGCACATCTAGTACCTTAGAGATTTCTGTCACTTCCCCAGATTACTAGAGGCATCAACCCACTATCGAGCATAAATACTAACTCTTGGAGTTGCTAGCATCTACTTGGCCAAGATAGCTACTAACAACGGAAAGCATGCAAGATCACAAATAACAAAGACATGATAGAATCAATAATAAATCTGAAATAGCATCTCAATATCCATCGGATCCCCGCAAACACAATATGTATGATTACAAATAGATGATCTTGATCATGAACAGAACTCACAAGATCTAAACATGAAAGCACAAAGGAGGAGAACCAGCCATCTAGCTACTACATGGATCTGTAGTCCAAGGATGAACTACTCACGCATCACATCGGAGGCTTGCATGGTGATGAAGAAGGCCTCCAGGGTGAATTCCCCTCTGCGGCAGGGTGCCGGGAAGAGCTTCAGATCCCTCCCGATCTAGGGATGGAGATGACGACGGCTACAGACTCTTTCATGGATTTTTGATCGGGTACTTAGGGTTTTCGTCCCGAGGGCAATATATAGGTGGAAGGAGAGGCCGAGGGGGTGCCGGGAGCCACCACATCACCCCCTGGCGCGGGCCCAGCCTGGCCGCGCGGCCAGGTGGTGTGGCCGGCCCTTGGACCTTCTCCATCTCGTATTTTGGCACTTAATCCCTTCCGGAAAAATAGGCACTTTGGCTTTTGTCTCGTCCAATTCCGAGAATATTCATTTTCTGACTTTCCTGGAACCAAAAACAGCAGAAAACAGGCAGCTGGCACTGTGGCTCTTGTTAATAGGTTAGTCCAAGAAATCATATGAAGAGTACTCCAAAGTTGGAACAAAACACAAGAAAGTGGATAAAACCAAGCATGGAACATCAAAAATTATAGATACATTTGCAATGTATCAACATCCCCAAGCTTAACTCCTGCTCGTCCTCGAGTAGGTAAGTGATAAAAAGAAATAATTTTTGAGGTGACATGCACCATCAAAGACTTGATCAAAGTAGTTGCAAAACATTCAAAGTTGGGATCATAGTACTTCAATCATAACATGAAAGACAAAGTTCTAGCAATAAGACAAAGAAACTATGATGCAACATGAAAAGGCACAAACAAAAGATTCATGAATAGCATGCTTTGCAAGACGTTTGTTTGTTTCACATAAAGAAAACATAGCATAATAGTATTCAGCTTCTCCCTCAACAGAGTAGCAAATATAAATGCATAGGACACCTTCAAAGTTCATAAGAGTGACTAGATACAATAGTTTAAAACAAGCAATATCAAGTTATGCATCAATCAACTAGTCTTCGGACAATGCACATAGAACTAAGAATGGCCACTATGCTCTCAAAGTAGGTGCATAAAGATAGAAGGTGGAGACTCAATATAATGGTGGAAGAAAGGCCTTTTGTAAAAGGAAGTAGGGATTCAAGTCTCATAAAGAGCTTCCAAAAATTATGGTACTTGTAGCTTTCAGCTCTCATTGCCCCTATCATAAGCATCTTGAAGGTGATTAAGGTTAAAGTGACACAACTAAGAGGATATGCTTGACAAGTTATAAACCGAAATCTCATGCCCCTTACTTACGAAGACTGATCCTCATGCTACTCAACTTTAGTCACGAGTAAGCTCTTGTCATTGTAAGTATATGTGTATCATTAAGAACCTCCAACGGGGTACCCCTTGCACATGATACGAGAGCTTTCCCATAATCAAAAAGACAAGGCAGGCAGACAATGAGCATCTCAGCGATCTTTTTATTTTCTGTTTGCATAGGTTTTTATTGAGGATGCTTCATAGAGTGCTCATTATGGTGATGCTGCAAGTTTCCACCATGATCAGGCATGGCTTAGGCTAGCGGCCCAGGCGTTTCTCTAACACACATACAAACTCCATGATCTTACAAGTTCCACTTTTATTTCACACCACCGGGATCCGTAAGCAAAAGAACATGATATCAACGGGGTACAAAGTACAAGTGCAATGTTGAAAGCGTTCCCCATGGTACATGGTTTTGCTAATTTCAACTTATAAAGCACAAGCATATACGCAACAAAGAAGGACCCAATGGTTCAAGTTTATGAGAGGCAAAAAAAGTAAAATGTGCCATCAAGTTCGTGAGAGCTTTAATCACTGGTTTTCTCATAACAAGTGGAAGGTAAACAAAAGCATGAATATACTTGGAATAGCATAAGCTAGTAGGTAGGTATGGTGGACTCTTTGGAATAACTTGGTTTAGGGAGTTGGATGCATGATTGGAACTCATACTTGGTTGTGGAGGCTAGCAAAAGACTGGGAGCGACAAACTAAGAGAGAAATAATGGCCATAATCATGCAGAGCGACAAAACATCATTGATCAAAGCATAAAGTGATACTACAAGTTGAAAACTAAAGGATCATAAAGGCTATGGTGACTTGAGATAGTCATAACATGGTGTGAGCATGTGCCAAGTCAACCCAAATAAAGCATCAAAGGAGAATACCACTATACTATGCTTTAATATGCTAAAACAACGCATGATTCATCCAAGGCACATTAAGCAATCTCAATTTTTTATAACAAGTCATTCTATAGCAAAGAATATTAAGCATAAATCCAAAACAATATCAACCATGGCATGACAAAGCATAGGCCACAGTCAAAAACGAGCTCTTTTTACCACAAAAGTATGAACTTTCCTACTCTTTTCCAAATCAAACCAAACTATTTGCAAACCAAAATATGAAAGAGGGGGTCCAACCAATTTATTCAGAAAACTAAGCAAACCAAGAAAACTAAAAACCAAAACGAAATCGAAAAAGAAGACGCTCCAAGAAAAACACAACTGTGCATGAAACAATAAAAATGAAGCGTTTGGAAGGAACCTGAAATTTTTATTGATGAAGAAGGGGATGCCTTGGGCATCCCCAGGATTTGACGCTTGTACTTCTTGGATATTTCTTGGGGTGACATGCCTGGCATCCCCAAGATTGAGCTTTTTTCCATCCTTCATCTCATTACTCATTCTTCCATACACCTGAAAATTTTCCTTCATACAAAACTTCACACAATCTCATTAGCAACATTAGTGCACTTAAGATAAATAAGTCTTAAGGTTAAGTTCTAACACCAAATAAACTTCCATTAGAACACTAGCTACTTTAGCACTTCCCTCAAAAAGCTCAATTCCCCAAAAGAACTCAAGAAGGAACCCACAAGAAGCAAATGCAGAAAATGGCAGAAATCTGTCAAAACAGACCAGCAGGTAAAGACGAATTTTTTGGAAGACCTTCTGTTGCTCAAATCAAAAAGTGTTCAACTAACGAAAGTTAGATAACAACCTGGGGCAGAAGAACAAAAAATTACATCTCAATCCGATATACATAGCTCTCTCACGAATGTTTACGGTGAAGCACAAAAATCTGTTTCGCGACAGCAACTTTCCCAATCATTACTTCACTCTCATTAGAGGTTACTCTTGGCACAAAAAGCAAATAAAAAGGATAAGGAGCGGTTATTACTGAAGTAATAACTTCCAAGACTCATCTAAAACTTTTGGGTTATCTCCCAATAAGTACTTTTCTTTAACGCCTTTAAGTCAGGCATAAGAAGCAAAGAAAGAATCAAGTGTTCTCAAATGAACAAGCATTAAAACCAAATTTTGTTTTCATAGGAGAAGCAAAAGAAATCTTTTCTATCTTTTTAGGGGAGTGTTCTATACCTTTCTTGAGTGGGAGTTGATATTTAATGGTGTCTTCTTTCATATCAATGATGGCACCAACAGTTATAAGAAAAGGTCTTCCCAAAGTAATAGGACAAGAAGCATTGTATTGAACATCCAAAACATAGAAATCAACGGGGACATAGGAATTGTTAACCATAATAAGAACATCATTAAGACTCCCCATGAGTTTCTTTTTAGCATTAGAATCAAGTGGGACATTCAAATAACAATCTTCAAGAGGAGGCAAATCAAGCATATCATAAATCCTTCTAGGTATAATAGAAACACTACTATCAAGATCACACAAAGCTTTGAAATCAAAGTCATTCACTTTCATATTAATGATGGGTTCCCAACCATCCTCTTGTTTTATAGGAATAGAAGCTTTATGTTTCATATTTTCTTCTTTAATCTTTATGAGAGCAATAGTAATGTGTTTTGTAAAAGCCATGTTCATAGCACTAGCATTAGGACTTTTAGCAAGCTTTTGTAGGAACTTAATAACTTCAGAGATATTGCAAACATCAAGATCAAAATCAACTTTATCATCTAAAGTAGTAGAATTATTACTAGCCTCAACACTAGTGGTGGTGATAGTGGAAACACTAATGTTTCTAGCAATTTCATCTTCTCTTTCCCACTTAGCATGTAATTCAGCTAAAAGTCTAACATTTTCATCAATTCTTACTTGTATAGCATTGGTAGCTACAAAGGGATTGTATTAGTTTCGGGTTTAGCAGCCATTTTATTAATCAATGAAGATTGAGCTTCAGACAAAGATGATATATTTCTTTCAGCATTAGAGAGTTTCAATTGTAAACTAGGAATTTCCCTATTTAGACTCTCAAGTTGATGGCTAATGTTCTTCAAGATGGTGGATTGTTCCTCCATAGTTTTAGTAAATAGTTTATTTTGCTCATATTGCATTTGCATGAAGTTTTTAGTGGCTCTTTCAACTTCAAAAATTCTTCCTTCACTAGGTAATCCAGGTTTACCATTATAGCCATCAGTATTATTAGGAGGGTAGGGCCTATAATTGTTGTTACCATAAGCATTATTGCCAAAATTGTTGTTTCTTATGAAGTTCACATCACCTTGCTCTTCTTGAGCAACCAAAGAAGCTAAAGGAACATTATTTGGATCAATATGGGCTTTCCCATTAACAAGCATATACATAATTATATCAATCTTATGAGTCAAGGAGGAGGTTTCCTCAATAGAATTTACCTTCTTACCTTGTGGAGCTCTCTCAGTATGCCATTCAGAATAATTAACCATCATATTGTCCAGAACTTTTGTTGCAGCACCCATAGTGATGGTCATAAAGGTACCTCCAGCAGCAAAATCCAATAGGTTCCTTGAAGAATAGTTCAATCCTGCATAAAAAGTTTGGATGATCATCCAAGCAGTCAGTCCATGAGTGGGACAATTCTTTACTAAAGATTTCATTCTTTCCCAAGCTTGAGCAACATGCTCATTATCAAGTTGTTTAAACTTCATTATTTCACTTCTCATAGATATAATCTTAGCAGGAGGATAGTATTTTCCAATAAAAGCATCTTTGCACTTAGTCCTAGAATCAATACTATTCCTAGTTAACGAATTCAACCATTCTTTAGCTTTTCCTCTCAAAGATAAAGGAAACAATTTCAGCTTAATAATATCACCATCTATATCCCTATGCTTTTGCATCTCACAAAGTTCAACAAAGTTATTTAGATGGGAAGCAGCATCTTCATTACCAATACCAGAAAATTGTTTTCTCGTAACAAGATTGAGCAAAGCAGGTTTTATCTCAAAGAAAGTATTTTCAGCCACAGGTGGAGCAATAGGTGTGCTCATAAAATCATTGTTGTTGGTGCTAGTGAAGTCACACAACTTAGTGTTTTCAAGGGTAGTCATTTTTTTGGGTTTTCAAATAAGAAGGCAAACTTGTAAAACTAATTTTTTTGTGTTTTTGAATAACAAAACAAGCAAACAAAGAAAAAAGAAAACTAAGCAAAACGAAAACAACAAAGTAAAGAGATTGGTTATGAGGGACTCCCCTTGTGAAGATGTCCTTTACTCCCCGGCAACGACGCCAGAAAATCTTTGATGTGCTCGACGTTCGACGTAGAGCTCGTTGGGAACCCCAAGAGGAAGGTATGATGAGCACAGCAACAAGTTTCCCTCAGTTATGAAACCAAGGTAAACCAGTAGGAGCAAGGAAACACCCCAAAGGTGTTACTAGCTGAGCTTTGGCAAGGTGCACTACCGGTGCTAGTAGCAACGTGGAGACCTGCACAACACAACCACAGAACTTTGTCCCCAACTTGCGATGAGGTTGTCAATCTCACCGTGTTTTGCGGAAAACAAAGGATTAAACGTATCGAATGGAAGGAACTAAAAGTTTGCAGAAAGTAAACACAAAGCAGAAACAGTTTATAGATTGTATGTAAAAGACAAGGACCGGGATCCATAGTTCACTAGAGGTGGCTCTCCTTAGATAAATAACATGCTGGGTGAAAAAATTACAGCGGGGCAATTGACAAACACCGAGAAAGCAATACATGCATATACTAATCATATTGAATCCTTTGAGACTTGATTGGGCATTACAACATAATACATAGACCGCCATCCAACTGCATCTATGACTAATAATCCACCTTCAGGTTATCATCCGACCCCCCTCCAGTATTAAGTTGCAAGCAATGGATTATTGCTTTATGAACTGCGTGTAAAGTAAACAGTATGATTGTTCTATGAACAAAGGATTGTTGTTTTCTCCCTAGTAGCAACAGCACATCTAGTACCTTAGATATTTCTGTCACTTCCTCAGATTACCAGAGGCATGAACCCACTATCGAGCATAAATACTAACTCTTGGACTTGCTAGCATCTACTTGGCCAAGATAGCTACTAACAATGGAAATCATGCAAGATCACAAATAACAAAGACATGATAGAATCAATAATCAATCTGTAATAGCATCTCAATATCCATCGGATCCTCGCAAACACAACATGTATGATTACAAATAGATGATCTTGATCATGAACGGAGCTCACAAGATCTAAACATGAAAGCACAAAGGAGGAGAACCAGCCATCTAGCTACTACATGGATCTGTAGTCTAAGGATGAACTACTCACGCATCACACCGGAGGCTTGCATGGTGATGAAGAAGTCCTCCAGGGTGAATTCCCCTCTTTGGCAGGATGCCGGGAAGAGCTTCAGATCCCTCCCTATCTAGGGATGGAGATGACGGTGGCTACAGACTCTTTCGTGGATTTTTGATCAGTTACTTAGGGTTTTCATCCTGAGGGCAATATATAGGCGGAAGGAGAGGCCAGGGGGGTGTAGGGAGCCACCACACCACCCCTGGCACGGGCCCAGCCTGGCCGCGTGGCCAGGTGGTGTGGTCGGCCCCTGGCCCTTCTCCGTCTCGTATTCTGGCACTTAATCCCTTCCAGAAAAATAGGCACTTTGGCTTTTGTCCCGTCCAACTCCGAGAATATTCATTTTCTAACTTTCCTGGAACCAAAAACAGCAGAAAACAGGAAGCTGGCACTATGGCTCTTGTTAATAGGTTAGTCCAAGAAATCATATGAAAAGTACTCCAAAGTTGGAACAAAACACAAGAAAGTGGATAAACCCAAGCATGGAACATCAAAAATTATAGATACATTTGCAATGTATCAGCTTCTCGGTGATATCACATTGAAATAGCTTGCAAGCAAGTGATGTGATCACCAGAATGTTATATCAGAGGAACGAGAAAGGAGTGCATGTTGGTAACGAGATCAAACTAGGTATTTGGATACTGATGGTCGAATCTCGGACATGTAATATATCGCGAGACGAAAGTATTTAGTTACGGCGTTAAAGGTTCACACGATCACAAGAGTCATTGTTCAATATGTGGGAGTCAGTACGGATCTCCAGGTCCCGCTGTTGATTATTGATCGGAGAGGGGTCTCGATCATGTATGCATTATTTGTGAACCGTAGGGTGACACACTTAAGGGATACCGACACCATTTGGAGAAAATTTGTTTCAGATAAATATTTAAGAAAGCGTTGGAATCATTTCGATGGAAACTGGAATTGTTTTGGGTGAAATTGCAGAAACTGGTTCTGGATGTGATATTGAATGTTGTAGGGGGGTTTATGTGAATTTTTGTTAATTAAATTAATTAAAAAATTCTGAAAAAAATAAATAAAATAGTTTTATTTAATGAGAGCTTGCATTAAATTTGGTGGAAATTTAATGCATGGGAGTGGAAGTGTGAGTGGAGGCATATTTATGTGAGTGGAGCATCCACCACATGAATGATGGAAGAGGTGGGGGCACCACCATGGCTGCCACGTCATGGACCTTCGCTGCCCCACTCTTCCCTATAAAAGCCCCCTCCCCTCTCCTCCTCACAATGCACACCTCCTCGTGAAGGATCTCTCTCCCCCTCTAGTTATTCCCCATGGTCTCGGATTAGCGTGATACATGTTCCCGGTGGCTTTATGTGGAAAGGAGTTGCTTCTTCTGCTGCTTTGCTAGAGGGAGGGATGGAGGTTGTCGGGGTACCAGATGTGTGTGCGATCACGGATGCACCGCTGCTTTGCGGTGCTGGACTTGGTGGTGCTGGACTTGCTGGAGCTAGATCTGATAGACGTGCTGGAGCTGGACCTACGGGACTTGTTGGACTTCATCACGATCTTGAGATCGGCAAGTGTACGACTACATCATCCACGAGTTCCATCTCGTCAACAAAGCTTTGTTGTCTTCGAGGGTATTTTCTCTATGGATGTATATCCACCCGTTGCTTGTATCTAGTAGATAGATCTTGGCGTATAATAGTTCCCATCGTAGGAAAACTTTTGTTTTCTATGCTACGAACCCAACAGTGGTATCAGATCCTTATGTATGCGTAGGTGCTTTGCACGGGTAGTACATATATGTTTATATGTGGGCGAGGATGATCATGTTATTGCTTCTTTCATGTATTTTGGATATTGGTGGCATAGTGGGATGAAGCGGCCCGGACCAACTTTACATGTCCTCGCACATGAGACCGGTTCCACGACTGACATGCAACTAGTTTTGCATAAGTGGCTAGCGGGTGTCTTTCTCTCCTACTATAGTAAATATCTTATTTATAATGAGTTGCTAATAACTTATTTATCATCTTTGTGGTTCCATGTTCGTAGGTAAGACCAGTTCTATCTCTGAAAGCCCTAAGCTACGTAAAACTTGCAATGGATAAATTAGAGGCATCTAGTTTAGATTGTTGTTGGGCTAGAGTCATGATATGGTAATGTTGTAAGTTGATGTATAGTAGATACCCTTAGAATACACCTAACATGTAAGTTCCATAGACCTTGGCCTTACACACAAAGGAATGATAGAGATCATACCACGATGCACATGATGGTCATCAAATGCATGGACCATATAATTCCACTTTACACATATGATGTTTGCATATTATATTGCTAGTTTGGTGTTTTTAGTAGCATTATAAGATGATCCCTCATTTAGATATCAAGATAAAATGTGTTCTCCCTTAAGTACGCATCGTTTATGTTTTGCCGCTTCAAGACATAACGTGATGATCGGGTGTACTTGAATCCACGATCATATTTCGGGTGTAAGACAGTTTTACACACGTGAGTACTAAGGTTCTTACTTGGCGAGCCTAGCATGTACAGACATGGCCTCGAAACACAGACCAAAAGGTTAAGCATGAGTCATATAGTTGATATGATGCCCATATTGATGCTTGCCTTTGAAGCTACACCGACTCACGTGATGATCGTACTTGGTGTAGTGGATTTGGTTCATGTAATCACCAAAAAGACACGAGGGATGTCGTTTTTGAGTGGGAGTTCATTTCTAATTTGGATTAGTCGAACTCAATTTGTCATAAACTAAATCGAAGTGAATTTTCATAATTTGTTGTAGTCATTGACATTTGTTTACTACCTTATGATTAGTTTTAATTGAGATAAGAGAACTATAGAATTCTGGATATTTACTTTATGAACTGGTATCATATTGTTTTGAATGTCAATTTTAGAAGTCCTATTGCAACCTTTCAGCAAACTCTATTTACTCCATGAATTTTAATAGTTAATATTAAATCGAGAGTAAGAATTCCAATGTTAGTATCTAAAGTATCATGTTTGCCTCCATGATTCTTGATATTGAAAAGTTATTTTTAATATCGAGGTTATCTAGGAGCTGAAAGAATTGTTTCAGAAGCCATCAGGCATGGAAGATATTTTCATATCTGAAACAATGTTTATGGTTGCAATATGATAGAGTATAATTTGGCAAAATACATGTTCTCACATTGTATGAGAATTTGCGAATGTTGGAGACGCTAGACGTCCGAATCTCCCAAACAGGTTTTGAGAACTAACATTATACTCATGATTCTTCCTTATAAGCCATAATAGCTTGATAATGAAAGTTTTCATGATAAGGATGAATAGAAGATGTAAGTAAAATGTTTACTACACTAAAAGATTACTAAAGTATGGATTTTTGAAAGAACACCAAACATTTGGTGATGGTGATGTACTTCAAAGTGCAAGTCCAAAGGTATTAGTATTTTACTATACATGCTTTGAACTGTGTGTCATATGTATGGCACCACTGTTGATGTTGATAGATTCTTTTAAAAGGAAATGCTGAAAGAGAATCTATAAAATATTTGGCAAAAAAAAGACTGGTAATGTCCAGCTAAGGTATATATATATGATATCCATGTTATGGTTGTATTCTTTGCTTGTTAAACAATGTGGTTCTTGGGTATTAGATAACTAATTGGTTGGTATGAAATATCATACGAAATGACGCAATTCATGAACTATAATGGCCTAAGTAACTACCAAAAGGATATGGATGATGTTCAACGAAAACAAATAAGGAGTTATCATATTCATCGTTGACATCAAAACTTGCCTTCAAGATTTGTTTAAATAATTGTTATTTTGTTCCAATATAATGAGAACAATAGTTGTTCAAATAATTACAGTATTCCATAGAATATGGATGAACATTTACAAGTCTAGTTGGATAAATCACATCCATAAACTGATGCTAAAATGTCGCAAGACAAGTGATTGAAAGATCACTTACAAAGTGACATCACCGTTTAAATTATATTGGAAAGAAAACATGAATAAACTCCATGTTGATGGATTTTTGGAGTCTTTCGATTTTGATCAACTGACACTTGTGAAAATTTCCTCGAGATAATTGAAACTCCGTTCATAGGCCAAAGAGGAACGGATGACTAACTTATCAGAAATAGTGCATGATGATGTGCATAGTCCATTATATGTAGCCATGTGCGGTGCATCTTTCGACTTCATATGCTTTCTCCGGAATTTGAGTGAATATATCTATATATATTTACTTAATAAGAAGAAGTATGAAACATTTGAAAATTGTTCAAAGACTTTCAAGATGAAGTGGAAAATAATTGTAACAAGAAAATAAAGAATTTATGATTTGATCATAAAGGAAGATATTTGAGTTATAGGTTTAGCAAAACACCTAAGATTTCGGGAAATGTTCCATGAATTTGCATTTCCCGATAAATCACAGGAGTATGGTATGTTCGAGAGATCAAATCAAACCTTGTTTAACATGGTAAGATCAAAGGTGTCATTTATAAATCTGCCACTATGTTTTAAAGATTAAGCTTTAGAGACTACCGCTTTTACACTTAAAAGAGCACCATCGTTATCCGTTGAAATGACACCATATAAGTTATGGTTTGGGATAAAACCCGAATTGTCTTTTCTTAAATTTTGGTATGCTATGCATAAGTAAATGTTTACAACCAAAGTCGTATAAGCACGTCTTTGTAGGTTATCCCAAAGAATTTGTTGGGTATTCCTCCATAACACCGAGAACAAAAGAGTTTGTCGCTTGGAACGTTAAGTTTCTTCAGAAATATTTTTTTCACGAAAAGTTAAGTGGGAGGACAAAAGAACTTTGATAAGGTTATTGAACCTTAGCTATATGTGCTAAGTAGCACAGCACTAGAAAGTGTTCTAGTGACGGCCACAATGCTCATGGCTGCCGTGATTACAAAGGATGTGATCTTGGAGATTAGAGTTCCTATTTGAACCATATGCATCAGGCAACAATGAGATTTGATAAACAAGTCGTTATTTTTTTGAAAATTATGAACCGACTACATGCAAGAAGAGATGATGGGCCCTGACTCCATAGAATGACTAGAAGTCCTAAAATCCATGATAGTTTCCATACACGAGAAATCAAGTTTTTGAACTTGGAAGACCCTCCGAAAATGCATGAAGCCTATTGGTCGTGTTTGGATCTATAAAGAAATAGACATGGATGTTTCACATATATGAAATAAACATGTCAGAAAGGAATTGACGACTATGTTCAAGGATTTGACTATGACAAGATTTGATCTTTCATAGCGATATTTAGTCTTGACGGATTAATCTAGCAACCACTACATATAATTTGGTTTATGGTAGTTGAACAAACCAAACAATGTTCTTCTAATAGAATGGTTACCTAGAACATGTACAAGACATGGTCCGAAGGGTTTTGTTAATTCAAAGGGTGCTAAAAGGGCATGCAAACTTCAATAGTTGAAGTGAGAATAGCGGAGTTGGAATCTTCACCATGATGAAAATGTTAAAGGAGTTTAATTTCATCAGAGACGATGAATATGCTTGCATTTGCAAGAAATTAAGTTGGAGCACTAAGACACATTTCTAATACATTATGTAGAGTAGATATTGTTGATTGGAAATGATGTATCTTTTATTGACACGGGTTAAGAATTTCATTTTGATGAAAGACTTGGGCAAAACTGGAATATTCGGCATCAATGTCTATATGGATAGATTGAGGCGCTGATATGGTTGTGTCAGACATACATATGTGAGATATTGAAAAGGGTTCAATATGGAAACAACAAGAAAGGTTCTTGCTACATGGAAAGGATTGTATCAAGATTCAAGTGTTTCAACACTTGGTGAGTAAAATCACATGAAGATTTTGATCAATAATACCATGATATGTACATATCCAGATATGTCCAATGCTCTTAATGTTATGAGCATATACTAGAATGATTCATATGATGATCATTGGACGATAGTAAAGATATTCTTATGAGCTTTGCAAGAATTAAGAATATATCGTGTATAAGTGACAAATAGTTGATAATAGTTCATTGTAATATGTTACATTGACACTAGTTTGTCACAAGATACATATTAAATTTATCTCAATTTAAACTATGGGTGGCACGGTATTATGGAAAGGAAATTCCATGATGGATTTGGATGAGTTCCAAAGTTAAGACATTGTGACGGATACTACAACAAAAGGCTAAGTATATGACTGCCATAGTAGCAGCAAAGGAGGGCATTTGTGTCAAGTAGTTTGTTATCAAACTAGGTGTGGTTCACAGTGGGATAATATAATGAAGATATATTATACGACAATATTATCGACATGATTTAACCCAAAGGAACTAAAGATCTCACCAAAGGACTAAATTTATACAGTGCCATCTCATTAGAGAATGAGTGATGCGTAGAGACACAAAGACATGCAAATACACACGGACCTGAAAGTGCCAGATCTAAAGATTATGTTAACCACTAGAAAACACGTATATTCAACACCTAGGTGTTATATATACAAGTTTACAAACTAGATTATTGACTCTAGTGCAAGTGGGAAACTGAAGGGAATATGCCCGAGAGGCAATAATAAAATGGTTATTATCTTATTCCATGTTTATGATAAATGTTTATTTTACATGCTATAATTGTATTAATTGGAAACATCAATACATGTGTGTTTAATAAACAAAATACAAAGTTCCTAGTAATGCCTCTCATATAAACTAGCTTGTTGATTAACAAGATGATCAAGGTTTCCTGATCATGGACATTGGATGTTGTTAATAACGAGGTCACAGCATTGGTGGAATGATGTGATGAACATTCATCCGAAGTATAGCATTATGATCAAAGTCATTATGTTTATATTGCTATAAAATTATACAAAGTAATACTAGTCCTTAAACAATGAGATCATGTTAATCACTAACACCGGAAGAGTATCTTGATAACATCAAACGTCACACTGTAACAGGGTGACTATAAAGGTGGGTTCAGTGCTACGAAGGTGTTATGTTGAGGCTCATGGATCAAGAGTGGGATTTGTCCATCCCGATGACGGATAGATATACTCAGGGCCTTCTCGGTGATATCACATTGAAATAGCTTACAAGCAAGTGATGTGATCACTAGAATGTTATATCACGGGAACAAGAAAAGAGTGCATGTTGGTAATGAGAACAAACTAGGTATTTGGATACCTGTAACACCCCAATTTTAGTTAAATGTTATTTAGGGTTGTTGTGCATTCATTAGCATCATGTAATCTTTCTAATACAAAATAAAAATGCAAACAAGGAAGTAAAACCCTAAAACCCTAGTTTCATTCTTCCTCTCAAATCAATTCAAAATATTTTGAAAACTACAAAAAAATGTTGGAGCCCAAATGGTTTCAAGGGCCCCTTCAATATTTTCCATATTTTGTAAACCCTCTGGTATTTTTGGAAATGTTCAAAACATATCTGAAATTGGAAATACAAAAGAGAAAACACAAAACAGAAAAGGAAAAAGGTTTTTGCTAAAAAATAGAGCCAGCAGCCAAACAAGACGGCCCATCTCTCCTCTCCCCTCTGCTTGTCGCCCGCGTGCAGCTCGCAGCAGCCCAGCTGGCCCAGCCGCAGCCCATACCGCTTCGGCCTCCTCTTTCCCTTCGTCTTCATCGTCGACAACGAGCAAGCTACTCGCTGTCGCCGCCGTCGCCATTCATCCGTGCAAATATTCCTGCCCACGCCATGATCCTCGCTATCGATGTTGCCGGCCGTCTACAAGTACACCTCCACCATCGAGATGAACACTAGATCCCCTCTTTTTCCCCAATTCCTTTCCCTGGCCAAAACCCTAGCTCTGGCCAGAGCCGTTGCTGCCAGCGCTCCCGGCCACCATAGCTCAATCTGAGGCCACCACGGTGACCGCTCTGATCTTCTCCATCGATTGCCCTAGAGCACGCAAGCCTGTGAGCCTCCAATCGCCGCAATCGTCACCTCCATCCCAAGTTCGGCCACCGTAGTAGCTGTTGATTCCAGCCAGTTCCGAACTCGTGCGACCTACCTGACCTCTACTCTGCATCGATGGTGAGCTACTAGTGCTCAGGCACCTTCCCTCCTTCTCCCTCGCACCCCGTAGCACTGCCTCCACCAGCGTTTGTAGGTCCCGCCGCCGCTTGTCGCCGGGGAGCTTGCTCCGGTGACCATCCTTAGCGGCTCCGCCATAGTTAGTTTCCCTGTGCCGAGCTTGTTCGAACCCACCCCTCCGTGCTATCCCGCATTCCCCCTAGCGCCACCATCCACCGATAGTCGACGCGTCCACCAGCGAGCCCACGTGGCGCTGATGTGGCGGTTGACCTGGCCCTGGCCCCAGCAGTCAGTCTTTGGGGCTAGACACAACCCCAGTGAGAAAAGTCCTTGACCCCGTGGTGACGTCAGCCTTCACTTGTGATGACGCAGTAAATCTTTTAAAATGGTTTAATAATTACAAAAAAGGTTTAAATAATGTAAATTCAATATCTTTTATTCTGTAATTCAGAAAAATAGGTATAATATATAAAAATGTCCAAAAAATTGAGACCTATATGTTTAAGCTATAATCATGCACTGTTAAGCAACTTAAATGACAAGTTTAATTAGAGAACTAAATCAACCCCTCACAGGTGTTCCGGGGTTCCCCTGTTCTAGGGTTTGTACCCTTTGGACCCTGTTTAAAATGATCAAGCATGCCCTAGGGTTTCATTTAAGATCTATTTAACTTGTCATATCATCATCCTTGCTTAAGAATTGCATCGATGCCATGTGTTGATTGTTGCTCCCGCTTTCTTTCCGGTGTTTGCTTCTTCCCGGTAGAATACGATATCGAGATCGAGATCGAAGACCAAGATCAACACCATCAAAGCTTGAAGAACAATACTTGACCAACTATAATCAAGTCAAGTACAAGGCTTCCGAAGATCTGTTTATTGGTTATCAACAAACAAGGCAAGGATAGCCCCACTATTATACAATCCTATGATTTCGAAAGTATTTCATTCTTGCCATGTTGCATACGATTCTACTGTGGTCTCTTATCGATAGAAAGAGTATCCTATCTTTTGCATTACTCCCTTTGAGCTTATATTACCTGATCCACTACTCCTAGATACCTAGGTTTGGCTTGTGTGCATTGCTAGAGCTTATATCTGTGTCTTGGTTAACCATGCTTAGTTGTTAGTGCTGGTTCATCCAGATGATGTACCAAATGCAGAGAATCTAGTATGACAGGAGAATGAGGTATACTGATAAGATAAGATCAGTGGTTAAGGTTAAACATTCTAATGCTTGTATGGGAGGCCATGCCGGGATGTTGTTTTTGTAGTCCTATGCTTGCCACCACTAGGACCCGAGTTCTTGCCTTTGGACCAAGACGAGCGTACAGCCACACGGGGTTTATGGGGACCTCACGAGTAACTAACTTGCCTAGTAGATTCCATGAGTCACATAGTGCGGGTGTTGCATTCGACATATGCATAGAATTTTTTTTGAAAGATTTAGCGGGTCAAGGTGCATCATAACAGGTAGGTAAGCGTGGACAGGGTTGCTTGGGGTAGATGGCACCCCTGATAAACCAACCTCGCCTCACATCTCTAGGGACCGGCTTCGGGATTTGACCCGTTACGGCAGAACCATCCTTAGGGCATGACTCATGGTCTCGGCGAAAGTAAGGTAAAGGTCGTGTCCAACCACCCTCTGTTGGCCTTCCAAGGAAGAGGGCTTATCTAGTGGCATTAAGAGTCGGTTGGTACGTGTGGGTAAAGTTGTACACTCCTGCAGGTTAAATCTTTTCGAAAAGCCATGTTCACGTTTATGAACTCTTGGTGAGCGAATTCTAAGATCATAGAGAACTACAACCTAATCGTAAAACTTGGAGGTTTCAACATGTGCTTAAGGATGCTTCCTCATGGGTACAAGGGGGTGATCCTAGTTAGGAGATGGTGATGATTTGGTGGATGTCAAAGATTATGATCAATTCTTCGGAGATGTCGCTCTTTTATCCCCTTTTAAAATATTCTGATTAGACGAGCTTCTTCTCCCTCTTGTTTTATAAACAAAGATGGCTTTATGCAAAATAACCCCACCAGCCATATGTCTTGCGGAGTACACCCTATACTCACCCTTGCTTTGTTGATATTTTTGTAGCAGAATAAGTATTCCCCTGAAGACAAGTTTGGTACGACATCGACATCGACGAGTAGCTTGGGGTTCCCGGCTGGCAGCCTAAAATCTATGGGCTAGGACGACATCGTTATGTTTTAGGCCTCTTAGGCCATTTGTTAAGTTTGCTATACTTAATAGCATAATTTTCTTTCCGTTGTTTGATGTTTGTGGTTAGTGACCTCTGCTTGTAATATTTTGGTTCTTCACTCAGTTATGAGCTTGCTGTAATAATTTTTGTGTCGCAGGGTTACTGTTGTGTTACCGATTTCTCACTGGATATCCTCGAGCTCTAGATTAAGATTATGCCGGGCTAAGGTATGGATTTGTTTAACCCTGATCCCGGTGGTATCACAGGTGTTGGTATCAGAGCAGTACCGACCGTAGGAAAACCTTGCTATTGGTCGATATTGAGTCTAGCGCTTGTGAAAACTATTTCAAAGATGAAAACTATTTGCAGAAACTCTAGTATGCTTGTTTTGCTCCTTATCTTGTATCGCTCTAACTCTGGGTCATCTTATATTGTGTTGACTTTGAAAAAGTTTTCATTTCTCTTCTATACTTTCAAAACTTAGGTGCCTTTTTGGGCATGTCGTTTCTCAACCAGTTGACCTAGTGTAGTGTTCTCTAGAGTTATGTGTGTTGTGGGTTCCTTGTTCCCTTTTGCTCTGTTTCGTCTGAGAGATTCCTTTCCATCATGATCTCTCTGTCCTATGGGCCCACAATATTATATTGAAGGATCCATAGTGTTCCATTCTAGGCTTCGAGGTTTCTTTTCGCCTCGTGCCCCTCCCTTTTGTTGTTTGGGTACTTCAGAAGTCGTTTCTTATCATGGAAGCTACCTCATGATTACTATCTTGAAGTGTACTCTGTGTCACTCAAGTAGTAGTTACTTCTTTCTCGGGTATTAACCCTTGGACTTGAACCGAAGATCCCGGATTGTGCTGGATTCTAGTGTGGTGAATCTTGTACATGAAGCTGATCTTTAACCCAAGATCCATTCCTTTGTCCCCTGTTGTTAATGTTCAAACATTACCTCAGGATGGCTGGTACTACAATTCTATCCTTGAATCTTGTGCTCTTTGTCGCGATTGAATCTCGAGAATTGAGGACTTCCCCTACCACATCTTATGGCAGATGTTCTTTAATGGAACCAAATAGATCATGACAAGAGTACTCCTCGTGAGTCTCTCATCTATATTCTTGACTATTCCCCACCTCTCCTTTCCATGCATTGGTTTTCGGAAGGTTGATAATCTATGCATCCACATCTCGGGATTCTATCATGAGCATGTTCTTTCCCTTGTTGTTTTCCGACCTTTGTCTACCAGTTGGTAGCCAAGTAGTAATTTGCATTGGTGTCTTCCTATGCTAGATACTCTTGTGGTCCATCATGACAAACCATTTCGGGATGTCAGGAGAAATAAACACCAGTACCTTGTCATTACTAGGACCAAGTCAAAGTGTTGTAATCTGCAAAGTAAGAGGCAATGATTAGCTTCTATCTGTTCTATGTTAAAGTATCACACCCTTTTATACTAAGAGATCGTGTTGAGATTCATGACCCCTTAATGAAGTGATGCTCTTACACATATTTACCTACCCTTCCTTCAAGCTTTCATGTTCGAGAATGATGAGTGTGTGTAATAATGTGGCCATCTGAAATTCTTAGCAATCATTATTGCTTTGAACTACAAGGACATTTGACTCATTCTCAGCGTGATGGTTAACCTATCACTAAACTTAGTTTGACTATCCTACCAAGTCCGCCATTCAGGTACACTCTTTTTGGTCAAAGAGTTAGGCTTGTGCTGAAGCTCTAAGACTATGTCTTCTTGCCTTACCAAGCAAGTGTCCTCTCGAACTCTATGACATATCGGTGGTCCGTGATATTCTATATGTCTACTAGAAGTATTGCCATGTTGCCACATGACCGTGCCGTCAAGTTCTTGAGCAAGCAAGTTTTCTGAACTGCTCCTTTCTCCAAGGATCCGTACTGGATACCCCTAAACTAGTTGGTTGAGCTTAAACAACAACTTGGAGAGTTGTAATACAAAAGTTCTATCCAACCTAGTTCATCTTAAGGGATGTCTAGTTTTGTTCATGCTAAAGAAAGATAATATTTCCTTCATGGATATGTTATCTTCCCCCACCTTTGATTTGATTTGGGTTATTGTCAATCAAACTCAGTCCCAAGGACTATCTTGATGATGTTGCTACTCGTGATGTTTCACTTGAGTACATCCTCATGTCCTCTGGTCTGACCAAATACTCTGCCTCGTTCATACAACATATGAGTCCATCTTCCTGGAGTATATCGATAAGTTTGTTATTGACCCCATCAACCACATCCTTCTCTTCTCCATGCTAGAGCAGATTCATATGGAACCTTTGGCATTAATGTTGGAAACTTCTAAGAACATTCTTCGAGTCATCTCAAAGTATGTGTTCTGGATGTTGGAAGTGATCTTCTCCGATTCATGTGCAGTTGTTGAAAGATGTCGTCGTGGATCTTAGTAGTGTTATCTTTCTTTCCTTAAGGACACATGTGTATTTTTTTGCAGGTACTTCATGTAGGTGCAGTTGTCTTTTCACAAGTTGTTAATACATGAGTCTAGCAATGTAGCTCAGTCTATTGGAGCTTGACACTGTAGTCCATGTCTTGAGAATCCAGTAACTTTACCTTTGTGGTAAATGTTGCAAACTATCTAATCGGACATGTTGAGTCTATAGTATCCTTCCACTTAACCTAATCTAAATCTCAAACAGATATATGGTTGGTGTTCTTCAAGGATTTGACATAGGTCTCTTTGTAAACCCGGCAAGATTGATGTAATGGTTGACACAATTAGTTGGAATACCTATTATCATATTCTCTTGAGTCATCAAATAACAACCACTCCTCATGAGGCTCCTTCTATGATTATCTATAGGACTTGTGCTCATGGTTTCCTTTATCTCCGAAGTCCGACGTTTACTTGATGTTTCGTGCCTCGAACATCAAGGAGAACATTTAAAGTAGTGTTGCTAAATGTCGCTCGATTGATCCTCGAGACCCTCTTATGTTGACAAGCATTAGTTGTGTCAAGTAATTGAAGTCTGAGAATGAAGTTTCTTTTTCCTCGTGACATCAAGAATCTTCTTACCTATTCATCTGGTGGAGTAAAGTGATATCACGATCTTTGGCAAAGATTTTGATAACCCTGGATGAATAAAGAGTTTCCTTCATATCTCGATCATGTTCATAGAGTGACTATGATTTTGGTAATCAGAAGTTTCTCTTGTTACATGTTCCCTGTCACTTTTACGAGTCCTCACCACAAAACAACCTTTCTGTCTTGGCCTTCTGTTGAACGAAAGAGTGACCCTTCTGTACCAAAAGTAGTTCAACAACTTGGTCATCAGTATCTCTGTATCCCTGAAAGCTCTACTTAAGCTGTTTAGTAGAGGTTCCCCTTTTGAAGTTTGTGGTTTTGTTCTTTCTATTGCAAGCTTCCCTCTTCATAAGCTTAAACTCTTCCGAAACTCCATGGTCTCAATCCTTATGAAGACCAGTTATCTGTTACCTTGAAACCATCCCATCTTGTTTCATCTCTTACCTTGATGTGTTTCATGTCGTCATCTACGAGTTGTTTCTGAACACTCCTTCACGAGTTGACCATGAGATGCTCTGCATGTTGTTAGTGTGTTTCCCTCTTATCCTTAGAAGTGACCGTGTCTTCATTCCTTCTTCCTACTTGCGGAATATCGGGTTGAGATTCTCGTAAGGGGGATAGAGCTGTAACACCCCAGTTTTAGTTAAATGTTATTTAGGGTTGTTGTGCATTCATTAGCATCATGTAATCTTGCTAAGACAAAATAAAAATGCAAACAAGGAAGTAAAACCCTAAAACCCTAGTTTCATTCTTCCTCTCAAATCAATTCAAAATGTTTTGAATATTTTGAAAACTACAAAAAATGTTGGAGCCAAATGGTTTCAAGGGCCCCTACAATATTTTCCATATTTTGTAAACCCTCTGGTATTTTTGGAAATGTTCAAAACAGATTTGAAATTGGAAATACAAAAGAGAAAACACAAAATAGAAAAGGAAAAATGTTTTTGCTAAAACAAATAGAGACAGCAGCCAAACAAGCCGGCCCATCTCTCCTCTCCCCTCTACTTGTCGCTTGCGCGCAGCTCGCTACAGGCCAGCTGGCCCAACCGCAGCCCATACCGATTCGGCCTCCTCTTTCCATTCGTCTTCATCATCGACGACGAGCAAACTGCTCGCTGTTGCTGCCGTCATCGTTCATCTGAGTAGAGATGCCCGCTCGCGCCGTGATCCTTGCTACCAACGTTGTCGGCCATCTACAAGTACGCCTCCACTACCAAGACGAACCCTAGATCCTCTCTTTTTCCCCAATTCCTCTCCCTGGCCGAAACCCTAGCTCTAGCCAGAGTTGTTGCCGCCGGTGCTGCCATCCACCCTAGCTCAATCTGAGGCCACCACGGTGACCGCCTTGATCTTCTCCTTCGATTACCGTAGAGCACGCAAACCCGTGAGCCTCCAATCGCCGCAATCGTCACCTCCGTCCTGAAGTCCGGCCACCATAGTAGTCGTTGATTCCAGCTATTTCCAACCTCGCGCGGCCTACCTGACCTCTGCTTTGCATCGATAGTGAGCTACTGGTGCTCAGGCACCTTCCCTCCTTCTCCCACGCGCACCGTAGCACTGCCTCCACCAGCTTCTGTAGGTCCCGCCGCCGCTCATCGCCGGGGAGCTTGCTCCGGTGACCATCCTGAGGCGGCGTCGCCATAGTTAGGTTCCCCATGTCGAGCTCGTTCGAACCCGCCCCTCCGTGCTAGCCCGCGTGCCCCTAGCACCGCCAAACACCGCCGGCTGACGCGTCCATCGGCGATCCCACATGGCGCCGATGTGGCGGTTGACCTGGCCCTGGCCCCAACAGTCAGTCTCTAGGGCTAGACACAACCCTAGTGAGAAAAGTCCCTGACCCCGTGGTGACGTCAGCCTTCACTTGTGCTGATGCAGTAAATCTTTTAAAATGGTTTAATAATTATAGAAAAGGTTTAAATAATGTAAATTCAATATCTTTTATTCTGTAATTCAGAAAAATATGTATAATATATCAAAATGTCTAGAAAATTGAGATCTATCTGTTTAAGCTATAATCATGCATTGTTAAGCAACTTAAATGACAAGTTTAATTAGAGACTAAATCAACCCCTCATAGGTGTTCCGGGGTTCCCCTGTTCTAGGGTTTGTACCCTTCGGACCCTGTTTAAAATGATTAAGCATGCCCTAGGGTTTCATTTATGATCTATTTAACTTGTGATATCATCATCCCTGCTTAAGCATTGCATCAATGCCATGTGTTGATTGTTGCTCCCCCTTTCTTTCCGGTGTTTGCTTCTTCCCGATAGAATACGATATCTAGATCGAGATCGAAGAACGAGATCAAAACCATCAAAGCTTGAAGAACAATACTTGACCAACTGTAATCAAGTCAAGTACAAGGCTTCCGAAGATCTGTTTATTGGTTATCAACAAACAAGGCAAGCATAGCCCCACCATTATACAATCCTATGATTTCGAAAGTATTTCGTTCTTTTCATGTTGCATATTATTCTACCGTGGTCTTTTATCGATAGATAGAGTATCCTATCTGTTGCATTACTCCCTTTGAACTTATATTACCTGATCCACTGCTGCTAGCATAACTAGTTTTGGCTTGTGTGCATTGCTAGAGATTATATATGTGTCTTGCTTAGCCATGCTTAGCTATTAGTGTTGGTTCATCCAGATGATGTACCAAATGCAGAGAATCTAGTATGACAGGAGAACGAGGTATACTAATGAGGTAAGATCAGTGGTTAAGGTTAAACATGTTAAGGCTTGTATGGGAGGCCACAGTGGGATGTGGTTTTTGTAGTCCTATGCTCGCCACCACTAGGACCCGAGTTCTTGCCTTTGGACCAAGACGAGCGTACAACCACACGGGGTTTATAGGGACCTCACGAGTCACATAGTTCAGGCGTTCCATTCGACATATGCATAGAAAATGTTTTGAAAGATTTGGCGGGTCAAGGTGCATCATAACAGTTAGGTAAGCGTGGACGGGGTTGCTTGCGGTAGATGGCGCCCCTGATAAACCAACCTCGCCTCACATCTGTAGGGATTGGCTTCGGGATTTGACCCGTTACGACGGAACCATCCTTAGGGCATGACTCATGGTCTCTACGAAAGCAAGGTAAAGGTCATGTCCAACCACCCTCTGCCGGCCTTCCAAGGAAGAGGGCTTAACTAGTGGCATTAAGAGTCAGTTGGTACGTGTGGGTAAAGTTGTACACCCTTGTAGGGTTATATCTTTTTGAAAAGCCGTGTTCATAGTTATGAACGCTTGGTGACCAAATTCTAAGATCATAGAGAACTACAACCTAATCGTAAAACATGGAGGTTTCAATATGTGCTTATGGATGCTTCCTCATGGGTACAAGGGGGTGATCCTAGTTAGGAGATGGTGATGATTTGGTGGATGTCAAAGATGATGATCAATTCTTCGGAGATGTCGCTCTTTTATCCCCTTTTAAAATATTCTGATTAGACGAGCTTCTTCTTCCTCTTGTTTTATAAACAAAGATGGATTTATGCAAAATAACCCCACCAGCCATAAGTCTTGCAGAGTACACCCTGTACTCACCCTTCCTTTGTTAATATTTTTGTAGCAGAATAAGTGTTCCCCTGGAGACAAGTTTGGTACGACATCGACACCGACGAGTAGCTTGGGGTTCCCGTCCGGCAGCCTGGAATCTATGGGCTGGGACGTCATCGTTATGCTTCAGGCCTCTTAAGCCATTTGTTAAGTTTGCTATACTTAATAGTATAATTTGCCATCCGTTGTTTGATGTTTGCGGTCAATGACCTCTTCTTGTAATATTTTGGTTCTTCGCCCAGTTATGAGCTTGCTGTAATACTTTTTGTGTCGCAGTGTTACTGTTGTGTTACCGATTTGTCACTGGATATCCTCGAGCTCTAGGTTAAGCTTATGCTAGGCTAAGGTCTGGATTTGTTTAACCCTGATCCCGGGGGCGTCACAATACCGATGATCGAATCTCGGACATGTAATATATCGCGAGACAAAGGGATTTAGTTATGATGTTAAATGTTCACACGATCACAAGAGTCATCGTTGAATATGTGGGAGTCAGTACGGATCTCCAGGTCCCACTACTGATTATTGTTTGGAGAGGGGTCTCAATCATGTCTGCATTATTCGTGAACCATAGGGTGACACACTTAAGGGATACCGACACCATTTGGAGTAAATATGTTTTGAGATAAAGATTTAAGAAAGCACTGGAATCATTTCGATGGAAACAGGAATTGTTTCGGGTGAAATTGTAGAAACTGGTTCTCGATGTGATATTGAAATGTTGCAGGGGGTTTTATGTGAATGTTTGTTAATTAAAGTAATTAAGAAAATTCTGAATAAAATATATTAAATAGTTTTATTTAATGAGAGCTTGCATTAAATTTGGTGGAAATTTAATGCATGTGAGTGGAAGTGTGAGTGGAGGCATATTTATGTGAGTGGAGCATCCACCACATGAATGATGGAAGAGGTGGGGGAACCACCATGGCTGCCATGTCATGGCGCTTGGCTGCCCCCACTCTCCCCTATAAAAGCCCCCCCCCTCTCCTCCTCACAATGCACACCTCCTCGTGAAGGATCTCTCTCCCCCTATAGTTATTGCCCATGGTCTCGGATTAGCGAGATACATGTTCCCAGTGGCTTTATCTGGAAATGAGTTGCTGCTTCCGCTGCTTTGTTGGATCGAGGGATGGAGGTTGTCGGGGTACCGGACATGTGTGCGATGACGGATCCACCGCTGCTTTGCGGTGCTGGACTTGGTGGTGCTGGACTTGCTGGAGCTAGATCTGATGGACGTGCTGGAGCTGGACTTGGTGGTTCTGGACTTGTTGGAGCTGGATTTGATGGACGTGCTGGAGCTGGACATGCTGGACTTGCTGGACTTCATCATGATCTTGAGATCGGCAAGTGTACGACTACATCATCCACGAGTTCCATCTCGTTAACAAAGCTTTGTTGTCTTCGAGGATATGTTCTCTATGGATATATATCGACCCGTTGCTTATATCTAGTAGATAGATCTTGGCGTATAATAGTTCCCATCGTAGGAATTTTTTTGTTTTCTATGTTGCAAACCCAACAACTGCCAGATGTAATGGAGCACCAATGTCACATAATGCTCACATGGTCATGTGGATCAAGGTGGTTTGGAAAATAACACATGCAATGGCACTCCATGTGTGAAGACATGGCCATAAAGCCTAAAAACACAGAGGAATGCAACTGCCACATGTAATAGAGCAGTAGTGTGACATAAGTTGTACCACGACACACGCTTGAGTGTGTGTGGTCATGTGGATCAAGGTGGTTTGGAAAAGAACACATGCAATGACACTCCATGTGTCAAACCATGGTCAGAAAGACCCAAAACACAGAGGAATGCAACTGCCACATGTAACACATGATTACTGTGACATAAGTTGCACCACCACACCCACTTGACTATGTATGGAGATGTGGATCAATGTGGTTTTGGAAAGAACACATATAATGACACTCCATGTGTCAAACCATGGTCATAAAGCCCAAAAGATAGAGGAATGCAAATGCCACATGTAATGGAGCACCAGCGTGACATAAGTTGCACCACCACACCCACTTGAGAGTGTGTGGTCATGTGGATAAAGCTGGATTGGAAAAGAACACATGCAATGACACTCCATGTGTCAAGACATCGTTAGAAATCCCCAAAACATAGAGGAATGCAACTGCCACATGTAATGGAGCACCAATGTGACATAAGTTGCACCACCATACCCACTTGAGTGTGTGTGGTCATGTGGATCAAGGTGGTTTGGAAAATAACACATGCAATAACAGTCACATCTATCGAACCATGGTCAAAAAGCCCAAAAACATAGAGGAATGCAGCTGCCACATTTAATGGATCACCTATGTGACATAAGTTGCACCACCACACCCACTTGAGTGTGTGTGGTCATGTGGATCAAGGTGGTTTGGAAAAGAACACCTGCAATGACACTCCGTGTGTCAAACCATGGTTAGAAAGCCTAAAACCATATTAGAATGCAATTGTCACATGTAATGGAGAACCAGTGTGACTTAATTTCACCACCACACTCACTTGATTGTGTGTGGAGATGTGGATCAAGGTGGTTTGTAAAAAGAACACATGCAGTGACACTCCATGTGTCAAATCATGGTCAGAAAGCCCCAAAACAAAGAGAAATAGAACTACGACATGTAATGGAGCACTAGTGTGACATAAATTGCACCACCACACCCACTTGAGTGTGTGTGGACATGTGGATCAAGGTGGTTTGGAAAAGAACACATGCAATGACAATCCATGTGTCAAACCATGGTTATAAAGCCCAAAACATAGAGGAATGCAACTGCCACATGTAATGGAGCACCACTGTGACATAAGTTACACCACCACACCCACTTGAGTGTGTGTGGTCATGTGGATCAAGGTGACAATCCATGTGTGGAACCATGGTCAGAAAGCCCAAAACACAGAGGAATGCAACTGCCACATGTAATGGAGCACTAGTGTGACATCAGTTGCACAACCACACCCACTTGAGTGTGTGTGGACATGTGGATCAAGGTGATTGGAAAAAGAACACACGCAATGATGCGCCATCAGTCAAACCATGGTCAGAAAGCCTAAAAACAACGAGGAATGCAACTGCGAGAGGTAATGGAGCACCAATGTGGCATAAGTTACACCCCCACACCCACTTGGGTGTGTGTGGTCATGTGGATCAAGGTGGTTTGGAAAAGAATACATGCAATGACACGCCATCAGTCAAACCATGGTCAGAAATCCCAAAAACACAGAGGAATGGAACTGTCACATGTATTGGAGCACTAGTGTGACATAAGTTGCACCACCACACCCACTTGAGTATGTGTGGTCATGTGGATCAAGGTGGTTTGGAAAAGAACACATGCATTGACACTCCAGGTATCGAACCATGGTTGTAAAACCAAAAAACACGGAATAAAACTGCCACATGTAATGGAGCACAAGTGTCACATAAGGCTCACATGGTCATGTGGATCAAGGTGGTTTGGAAAAGAACACATGTAATGGAACTCCATGTGTGAAGACATGGCCAGAAAGCCCCAAAACATAGAGGAATGCAACTGCCACATGTAATAGAGCACAAGTGTGACATAAGTTCCACCAGCACACCCACTTGCGCGTGTGTGGACATGTTGATCAAGGCGGTTTGGGAAACAACACATGCAATGACACTCAATGTGTCAAACCATGGTCAGAAAGACCCAATACACAGTGGAATGCAACTGTCACATGTAATGCAGCTTCAGTGTGACATAAGTTCCACCACCACACCCATTTGAGTGTATGTTGTCATGTGGATCAAGGTGGATTGGAAAAGAACACAAGCAATGACACTCCATGTGTCAAGCCATCGTCAGAAATCCCCAAAACATAGAGGAATGCAACTGCCAAATGTAATGGAGCACCAATGTGACATAATTAGCACCACCACACCCACTTGAGTGTTTGTGGTCATGTTGATCAAGGTGGTCTGGAAAAGAACACTTGTAATGACACTCAGATCTATCAAACTTGGTAAAAAAGCCCCAAAACAAAGAGCAATGCAGCTGCCACATGTAATGGAGAACTAGTGTGATATAAGTTGCACCACCACACCCACTTGAGTGTGTATGGAGATGTGGATCAAGGTGGTTTGGAAAAGAACACATATAATGACACTCCATGTGTCAAACCATGGTCATAAAGCCCAAAACATAGAGGAATGCAACTGGCACATGTAACGGAGCACATGTGTGACATAACTTGCACCACCACACCCACTTGAGTGTGTGTGGTCATGTGGATCAAGCTGGATTGGAAAATAACACATGCAATGACACTCCATATGTCAAGCCATCGTCAGAAATCCCCAAAACATAGAGGAATGCAACTACCACATGTAATGGAGCACCAATGTGACATAAGTTGCACCACCACACCCACTTGAGTGTGTGTGGTCATGTGGATCAAGGTGGTTTGGAAAATAACACATGCAAAAACACTCACATCTATCAAACCATGGTCAAAAAGCACAAAAACATAGAGGAATGCAGCTGCCACATATAATGGATCACCGATGTGACATAAGTTACACCACCACACCCACTTGAGTGTGTGTGGTCATGTGGATCAAGGTGGTTTGGAAAAGAACACCTGCAATGACACTCCGTGTGTCAAACCATGGTTAGAAAGCCCAAAACCATAGTAGAATGCAACTGTCACATGTAATGGAGAACCAATGTGACATAATTTCACCACCACACTCACTTGAGTGTGTGTGGACATGTGGATCAAGGTGGTTTGGAAAAACAACACATGTAGTGACACTCCATGTGTCAAATCATGGTCAGAAAGCCCAAGAACAAAGAGAAATGGAAGTACGACATGTAATGGAGCACCAGTGTGACATAAGTTGCACCACCACACCCACTTGAGTGTGTGTACATGTGGATCAAGGTGGTTTGGAAAAGAACACATGCAATGCCAATCCATGTGTCAAACCATGGTTATAAAGCCCAAAACATAGAGGAATGCAACCGCCACATCTAATGGAGCACCACTATGACATAAGTTACACCACCACACCCACTTGAGTGTGTGTGGGCATGTGGATCCAGGTGGTTTGGAAACGAACACATGCAACAACACTCCATGTGTCGAACCATGGTCAGAAAGCCCAAAACACAGAGGAATGCAACTGCCACATGTTATGGAGCACCAGTGTGACATAAATTGCACACCACAACCACTAGAGAGTGTGTGGACATGTGGATCAAGGTGGTTGGAAATGAACACATGCAATGACATGCCATGAGTCAAACCATGGTCAGAAAGCCTAAAACCAACGAGGAATGCAACTGCCACATGTAATGGAGCACCAATGTGACATAAGTTACACCCCCACACCCACTTGAGTGTGGGTGGTCATGTGAATCAAGGTGGTTTCAAAAAGAACACATCCAATGACACTCCATGTGTCAAACCATGGTCAGAAAGCCAAAAAATATAGAGTAATGCAGCTGTCACATGTATTGGAGCACTAGTGTGACATAAGTTGCACCACCACACCCACTTGAGTCTGTGTGTTCATGTGGATCAAGGTGGTTTGGAAAAGAGCACATGCAATGACACTCCATGTATCAAACCATGGTTATAAAGCCAAAAAACACAGAGGAATGCAACAACCACATGTAATGGAGCACCAATGTCACATAAGGCTCACATGGTCATGTGGATCAAGGTGGTTTGGAAAAGAACATATGCAATGGCACTCCATGTGTGAAGACATGGCCAGAACGCCCAAAAACACAGAGGAATGCAACTGCCACATGTAATAGAGCACTAGTGTGACATAAGTTCCACCAGCACACCCACTTGGGTGTGTGTGGACATGTGGATCAAGGCGGTTTGGGAAAGAACACATGCAATGACACTCAATGTGTCAAACCATTGTCAGAAAGACCCAAAACACAAAGGAATGCAACTATCACATGTAATGCAGCACCAGTGTGACATAAGTTGCACCACCACACCCACTTGAGTGTGTGTGGAGATGTGGATCAAGGTGGTTTGGAAAAGAACACATACAATGACACTCCGTGTGTCAAACCATGGTCATAAAGCCCAAAACATAGAGGAATGCAACTGACACATGTAATGGAGCACTAGTGTGACATAAGTTGCACCACCACACCCACTTGAGTGTGTGTCGTCATGTGTATAAGGTGGATTGGAAAAGAACACATGCAGTGACACTCCATGTGTCAAGCCATAGTCAGAAATCCCCAAAACATAGAGGAATGCAACTGCCACATGTAATGGAGCACCAATGTGACATAAGTTGCACCACCACACCCACTTGAGTCTTTGTGGTCATGATGATCAAGGTGGTCTAGAAAAGAACACTTGTAATAACACTCACATCTATCAAACCATGGTCAAAAAGCCCAAAAACATAGAGGAATGCAGCTGCCACATGTAATGGATCACCGGTATGACATAAGTTGAACCACCACACCCACTTGAGTGTGTGTGGTCATGTGGATCAAGGTGGTTTGGAAAAGAACACTTGCAATGACACTCCGTGTGTCAAACCATGGTCAGAAAGCCCAAAACCATAGTGGAATGCAACTGTCACATGTATTGGGGAACCAGTGTGACATAAGTTATGCCACCACACTCACTTGAGTGTGTGTGTTGACATGTGGATCAAGGTGGTTTGGAAAAGAACACATGCAATGAAACTCCATGTGTCAAATCATGGTCAAAAAGCCCACAAACAAAGAAATGGAACTACCACATGTAATGGAGCACAAGTGTGACATAAGTTGCACCACCACACACACTTGAGTGTGTGTGGTCATGTGGATCAAGGTGGTTTGGAAACGGATACATGCAACAACACTCCATGTGTCGAACCATGGTCAGAAAGCCCTGAAACACAGAGGAATGCAACTGCCACAAGTAATGGAGCACCAGTGTGACATAAGTTGCACGACCACACTCACTTGAGTGTGCGTGGACATGTGGATCAAGGTGGTTTGGAAAAGAACACATGCAATGACACTCCATGTGTCCAACCATGGTTAGAAAGCCAAAAAACACACAGGAATATAGGAATGCATCTACCACATGTAATGGAGCACCACTGTGACATAAGTTGCACCGCCACACCCAATTGAGTGTGTGTGGACATGTCGATCAAGGTGGTTTGGAAAATAACATATGCAATGACACGACATCAGTCAAACCATGGTCAGAAAGCCCAAAAACACAGAGGAATGCAACTGCCACATGTAATGTAGAACCAGTGTGATATAAGTTGCACCACCACAACCACTTCAGTGTGTGTGGTCATTTGGATCAAGGTGGTTTTGAAAAGAACAAATGTAATGACATGCCATCAGTCAAACCATGGTTAGAAAGCCCCAAAACACAGAGGAATGGAACTGCCACGTGTAATGGAGCACAAGTGTGACATAAGTTTCACCACCACACCCACTTGAGTTTGTGTGGTCACGTGAATCAAGGTGGTTTCAAAAAGAACACATCCAATGACACTCCATGTGTCAAACCATGGTCAGAAAGCCAAAAACATAGAGGAATGCAACTGCCACATGTATTGGAGGACTAGTGTGACATAAGTTGCACCACCACACCCACTAGAGTGTGTGTGGTCATGTGGATCAAGATAGTTTGGAAAAGAGCACATACAATGTCACTCCATGTGTCAACCCATGGTTATAAAGCCAAAAAACACAGAGGAATGCAACTGCCACATGTAATGGAGCACCAATGTCACATAAGGCTCACATGGTCATGTGGATCAAGGTGGTTTGAAAAAGAACACATGCAATGGCACTCCCTTTGTGAAAACATGGCCAGAAAGCCCAAAAACACATATGAATGCAACTGCCACATGTAATAGAGCACTAATGTGACATAAGTTGCAGTACCACACTCACTTGCGCTTGTGTGGACATGCGGATCGAGGTGGTTTCGGAAAGAACACATGCAATGACACTCAATGTGTCAAACCATGGTCATAAAGACCCAAAACATAGAGGAATGCAACTGCCACATGTAATGCAGCACCAGTGTGACATAAGATTCACCACCACACCCACTTGAGTGTGTGTGGAGATGTGGATCAAGGTGGTTTGGAAAAGAATACATACAATGACACTCCATGTGTCAAACCATGGTCATAAAGCTGAAAACATAGAGGAATGCAACTACCACATGTAATGTGGCACCAATGTGAGATAAGTTGCACCACCACACCCACTTGAGTGTGTGTGGTCATGTTGATCAAGGTGTATTGGAAAATAACACATGCAATGAGACTCCATGTGTCAAGCCATCGTCAGAAATCCCCAAAACATAGAGGAATGCAATGTAATGGAGCACCAATGTGACATAAGTTGCACCACCACACCCACTTGAGTGTGTGTGGTCATGTGGATCAAGGTGGTTTGGAAAAGAACACATGTAATGACACTCACATCTATCAAACCATAGTCAAAAATCCCAAAAACATATAGGAATGCAGCTACCACATGTAATGGATCACCGGTGTGACATAAGTTGCACCACCACACCCACTTGTGTGTTTGTGGTCATGTGGATCAAGGTGGTTTGGAAAAGAACACTTGCAATGACACTCCATGTGTCAAACCATTGTCAGAAAGCCCAAAACCATAGTGGAATGCAATTGTCACAAGTAATTGAGAACTAGTGTGACATAAGTTGTGTAACCACACTCACTTGAGTGTGTGTGGACATGTGCATCAAGGTGGTTTGGAAAAGAACACATGCAATGACACTAAATGTGTCAAATCATGCTTATAAAGCAAAAAACGCAGAGGAATGCAACTGCCGCATGTAATGGAGCACCACTGAGACATAAGTTGCCCCTCCACACCCACGTGAGTGTGTGTGGACATGTGGATCAAGGTGGTTTGGAGAAGAACACATGAAATGACACGCCATCAGTCAAATCATGGTTAGAAAGCCCCAAAACACACAGGAATCCAAATTCCACATGTAATGGAGCACCAGTGTGACATAAGTTGCACCACCACACCCACTTGAGTGTGTGTGGTCATGTGGATCAAGGTGGTTTCGAAAAAACACATGCAATGACACTCCATGTGTCAAACCATGATCAGAAAGCCTAAAACATAGAGGAATGCAACTGCCACATGTAATGGAGCCCTAGTGTAACATAATTTTCACCACCACACTCACATGAGTGTGTTTTCTCATGTGGATCAAGGTGTTTTGGAGAAGAACACATGCAATAACATTACATGTGTCAAACCAAGGCCATAAAGCCCAAAAACATAGAGAAATGCAACTGCCACATGTAATGGAGCACTAGTGTGAGACAAGTTGCACCACCACACCCACTTGAGTGTGTGTGGTCATGTCGATCAAGGTGGTTTGAAAAATAACCCATGCAATGACACTCCATGTGTCAAACCATGGTCAGAAAGCCCAAAAACACAGAGGAATGCACCTGCCACCTGTAATGCAGCACCAGTGTCACTTAAGTTGCACCACCACACCCACTTGAGTGTGTGTGGTCATGTGGATCAAGGTGGTTTGGAAAATAACACATGCAATGACAATCCATGTGTCAAACCATGGTCAGAAAGATCCCAAACAAAGAGGAATGCAAGTGCCACATGTAATGGAGCACCACTGTGACATAAGTTGCACCACCACACCCACTTGTGTGTGGGGACATGTGGATCTAGGTGGTTTGGAAAAGAACACATGCAATGACACTCCATGTGTCAAACCATGGTCAGAAAGCACAAAAACACAGAGGAATGTAACTTACACATGTAATGGAGCACCAGTGTGACATAAGTTGCACCACCACACCCACTTGAGTGTGTGTGATCATGTGGATCAAGGTGGTTTGGAAAATAAGACATGCAATGACACTCCATGTGAGAAACCATGGTCAGAAAGCCCAAAAATACAGCAGAATGCAACTGCCACATGTAATGGAGCACCAGTGTGACATAAGTAGCACCACTATGGTCACTTGATTGTGTGTGGTCATGTGGATCAAGGTGGTTTGGAAACGAATACATTCAATGACACTCCATGTGTCAAACCATGATCAGAAAGCCTAGAAACACATAGGAATGCAACTGTGACATGTAATGGAGCACCAGTGTGACATAAGTTGCACCTGGTAATTTGGATCAAGGTGGTTTGGAAAAGAACACATGCAATGGCACTCCATGTGTGAAGACATGGCCAAAAAGCCCAAAAACATAGAGGAATGCAACTACCACATGTAATGGAGCACTAGTGTGACATAAGTTGCACCACCACTCCCACTTGCGCGTGTGTGGACATGTGGATCAAGGTGGTTTGGGAAAGAACACATGCAATGACACTCCATGAGTCAAGCAATGGTCATACAGCCCAAAAACACAGAGGAATGCAACTTCCACATGTAATGGAGCACCAGTGTGACATAAGTTGCACCACCACACCCACTTGAGTATGTGTGGTCATGTGGATCAAGGTGGTTTGTAAAATAACACATGCAATGACACTCCATTTGTCAAAACATGGTCAGAAAGACCCAAAACACGGAGGAATGCAACTGCCACATGTAATGAAGCACTAGTGTGACATATGTTAAACCACCACACCCACTTGAATGTGTGTGGTCATGTGGATCAAGGTGGTTTGGAATAGAAGAGATGCAATGACACTCGATGTGTGAAACCATGGTTAGAAAGCCCAAAAGCACAGAGGAATGCAACTATCACATGTAATGTAGTACTAGTGTGACATACGTTGCACCACCACACCCACTTCAGTGTGTGTGGTCATGTGGATCAAGGTGGTTTCGAAAAGAACACATGCAATGACACTCCATGTGTCAAACCATGGTCAGAAAGCCTAAAAATATAGAGGAATGGAACTGCCACATGTAATGAAGCACTAGTGTGACATAAGTTTCACCACCACAATCACTTGAGTGTGTGTGGTCATGTGGATCAAGGTGGTTTGGAAAAGAACACATGCAATGACACTCCATGTGTCAAACCATGGTCATAAACCAAAAAAAATAGTGGAATGCAACTTCCACATGTAATGGAGCACTAGTGTGACACAAGTTGAACCACCACACCCACTTGAATGTGTGTGGTCATGTCGATCAAGGTGGTTTGGAGAATAACACATGCAATGACACTCCATGTGTCAAACCATGGTCAGAAAGACCCCAAACACGGAGGAATGCAACCGCCACATGTAATGGATCACCAGTGTGACATAAGTTGCACCACCACACCCACTTGAGTCTGTGTGGTCACGTGGATCAAGGTGGTTTGGAAACGAACACATGCAATGACACTCCATGTGTCAAACCATGGTTAGGAAGCACAAAACCATACTGGAATGCATCTTTCACTTGTAATGGAGAACCAGTGTGACATAAGTTGCACCACCACACTCACTTGAGTGTGTGTGGATGCAACACCCCAAAAATATTAACAAAAACTTTAGGGTTAACAAAAACTTTTATTATTAAATTTAATATGAGTGTATGTGTGAATTGCATTAGTGTATGAATGAGTGCAACTTCCATGTTTGATTGCTACAAATAAGAAGAAATGGTTTAAAGATGAATACTACATCATCTAGACCAATTACAAACAAAATCAAAAGAAAAGAAATTCAAATATGAATCATATGATCAAATGGTCATTTTGACCAAAATTAACCACTAGACCACTTTGGGTGTCTCTAGTAAAAGATTTATAATAGAAGCTTTATCATTTCTTTTCACCCCTTGCTATACCAAGTAAAAGTGAACCCAAGCCCACTTTACAAATCAATAAAAACAATTCCAAATCTATTTAAAGGACATTGCAAAATTGAATCAACTTCATATGCATAGATCACCATTTTTCAAAAACAACTCAAATCAATTCACCTTGGAAAACCCAAGCAACCCTAGACACTCAAGCATGTGACAAACACACTCACCAAAATTTAGCCAAAAATTCAAATCTTAACTTCATGGGGCCATTTGGTCGAGCACCTGGCCGACACAGTTTAAACCTTGCCTAACTTCTACTATGCTGAGCAGTAATTGATCAACCATTTGTCCCCATTTCACTCCCCTGGTCTCCCCCAACACCTAGCAGCGTAGGACACGCTCCCCTTGGCCGTTTTGCACCAGTGAAGTGTCGCCCGACGCTCACCGCGCTGATCGACCATGGACACCTCGCAGCAGCCAGCGTCGCCCTCTCCCGCGATGTCCACGAGACAGGCGACCGTCCACCGCCACCCTCTATCCACCCCTCGACCGCAGACAAGCCGTGGACCAGCCGTGATCGCCACACCCACCTCTCTGTCTGCCATGCCGAGAGCGCCCCAGAGCGCCACAGCCGAAACACGCACACACGCCGTGCCTCGCCCTCTCCGCACGTGCCCGCACTCGCCTGACCCTAGCTACCCCCCAGACATGCCCGTTCGTGACCTGTAGCCCCTATGCACCATCTCGAACACCGTCGTTTCCCCCCAGAGCACCGACCGTTCCCAACCATTCTCGATCGCCCCTTGCCGCGCAATCACTCGCACTACGACCGCCCGGAAGCACCGCATTGAACCCTACTCACAGCCATGCCAATATCCCCCTGTATCGCCGTCATCGACGAGCCCGAGCCATCCAGCTCTGTCCCTCTTGCCAGTGTATAAATAGAGGCCACCCCAGCCTCAATTAGACACACCATTCCACTCACCTCTCTCTCAGACACCTCCCACACCTCTCCCTAGAGCAAGGCGAGCACCACATCGCTGGAATTCCACCGGAGCCCGCCGCTGCAGTGAAGGAAGGGCGCCATTGATTGGAGCCGCCCCAGGAGCCTCCACGACCACCATTCGAACCACCGTCATCTACAACATCGTTCGCCCCCATCGCCGACCCTAGTTGGAGCCTAGGTGAGCCTCACATGACCCCCACCGTCGCCGTTAGGGATCAGTCTCGCTGGAGCTGTTCATCATAGACGATGCATGTCAGCCGTTAGATCCTAGTCTAATCGCACGAACCATATTGAAATTTACCGTTTCGGTTAGAATAAGTCACTAACCAGTGACACCGTCCTATCAACAGCCCGCTGCACCGTGCTGTGCAGATTGGGCTGGCCCAATTAGTTTCCCCCGCAGAGCCCGTAGATTCAAATATATTTTTTCCAATTTGGTTAAAACTAGATTCTGTTAGTAGATTCAAAAATCAATTCAAATAGATTCACTTAACCAAATTGCATGATTCCAATTTTTTTTAAAAAGGTATTAAAATTATCTATCCAAGCACATTGGATTCAAACCATTTGAAATAATAGATCACCTATACCAAAAATAACAAGACAGAGACTTTTCCAACTTCAAACATTTTTCAAAAATCAACCATGAATTCTTTTGAGTTGATTCCAACTCTCAAAAATCACATTTAACAAGATATATCTAAATATGTAAAAATATTTAGGTTTACATGCAGTGGCATTGGACTACTAATAAAATAATGCTATTTAGGCATTTCTAGTCACTTTAATTGTATTAAATAGTAATATTAAACTTTATAAAATATGACCACCACTTTAAATCACATTCCCAAGTATTGGAAAATGTGGTGATGACATGTGTCAACATGATCCCATATTTCAATTGGAGAATATTAAATCTTAAGTATTTTCAATGAGTAGAAATTACTTTTCCAAAATAATATAAATAAAATTAGGTCTTTATTTCATGTGATGTTTGTGATGATGCTATATCATCAAGTGTGAGCCTTTGTGTGCTACATAGAAGTAGTTAAGTATTGTTTGGTGATTGTGTACCTCGTATTCGTTTATAGACGATAGTACCGACCTAGGATACAAGGAGGAGGAGTACTACCAAGAAGAAGAAGAATAAAACTTCAACCACTACACTACTGAAGGCAAGCCTAACACTACAAGTTAACTATGCAAGCTAACACTTGCAAGTGTCACACATATGCAAGATGCATTAGGCATGCTTGGTTATGCAACTTTGATTATACCAATCCCAAGTTTTACTTGCAAGCTTTATTCTTTTACTTTTACCAAAGTTCTTTACCTTTAGTTAGTGATTTATGAGTATTGGAAAAATAGGATAGATACCATAAAGAGTATAAAACTATGCCTAAGTAGTTATACTTAGATGTCATAAAAAGACATACACTAGAGTTGGATAGTTACACTTGATTAGCACCCCTCGTTAGTGAATACCCTCAACTTTAGTGGCTAGTGCTAAGCATAAAAGTTGATCACTTTAGATGGGAATACTTGGTGAAAATGATTATGAAAACTTTGGAATGAGGATTCATTCTATTGAAATGTTTTGACATGTGTTATGGACACAAAAGTATTTGATGATGAAAATGTTGAGGCATGAGCCTTAGCCCTTTATAAAAACTGATGTATGGGTTCGGATGCGATACCATTCCAATTTTACCGTACAACCACAATACCCAAATTGGGTAGGGCTTAACTAGAAGTTTATATGCCTTAGTATGGGTTACCTCGCGGAAAGAGGTTGAGCTGAGGCTACCTCGTGAATGTGAATGTCCACCTGTGCAGTGCCTAGGATGGCAGATGGCCATGGCTGGGAGGCCAAGCTCATAGGGGAGGTGCCTATACTAGAGTGTGTAATTGAAAGGTTATGATTGATTATCCGCATACTAAGTATGACAATTCAAGGTTATCCCTGACGGATGTATCGAATATTTTGGTGAAAGTGTACCACCTCTGCAGAGTGTTAGACTGTTCGCATAGCCGCGTCCGCGGTCATGGACAGTTGGAGTGGCCATACTGTTCCATTGTCAGATGTTTTCAAAATGACTTGTGAATTGAACTATGACTGGGACTTGACCACAACAGGGTTGTGAACATGAAAACTAAGTTCCCACTTAGGTGATGCAGAACATTACATTAGTTTTCTTTACTTCTTAACTCAGTATGAAATAAACATGGCTTCTTGCAAATAAACCTAGAGCTTAAGGTTCCTACTAGAACTACCTTACTTGTTAGTGATAGTTTGCGAGTACTTAAAGAGTACTCATGGCTTTGTCCCTGCCTATTCCCGTGGCCAGGCTATGAGGAGGACTACCAGGAAGATGGACAGCAGGAGGTCTATGACAACTAGGGTCATCTCCCATCGTCAGCATTGCCTGTGACCCTGAAGATGGAGCCCCCCTACTACGTTTATTTTCCGCTGCTTTGATTGCATTAAGACTGGATCATGAGATCCTTTATTTGTAAGACCTTTATTATGGTTTGTAATGGATGATGTACTATGGTACCAATCTATTATGTCTTGCAAAAATGGTAATCCTGGGATTGCGATGTATGGCATAATAGGCATCTGGCATTAAAAATCCGGGTGTTGACAAGTTGGTATCAGAGCCATCCTGACCATAGGAGACCCTAGTTAGAATGGACGTCTGAACAAAAACTTAGTTTCAAACCAAAAGAAGAGAGTATTTATGAAAACCTATTCCCACTCTTATCCTTGAGATTCTTTCAAAAAAAATCATGTTCCTCAAAAATTCTTACAACCCTACATAAAATTTGACACACTTGATCACTCCACTAACTTGCTCACCCTAAATTCTTATAGATGGAGGTAAAGTATAGAAAATTCTACCATCTAGGCAACGGAGGCCACCTGATCTTTGAGAGGGTTCTCGATGCACTCGGAGAGTATCTTGAGCGCCCGCACCTAGAATTCTTTGGTGCCCAACTTAATGATCAGCAAGGAGGAGAGGTATTGTGGCTGATAATTGCAGATCTCAGAGGCAAGATGGAAGCACCCACAACGGAGAAGATTCAATTCATCGTTCGGGAGAACAACTGGCTAGATGGTTTAGCCAGGGCTATGCAAGAAGCTCTTGCCCGTCTATGTGGGCAAAACATCAACCAGATCCAGGGAACTCGCTTTGCTCACTACGCAAGGCGTGATTCTATGGGAATGCCCTTGGAGATGCAAGGACACTAGGAGCTGAAGCACCAAGTGGATAATCTCGACTTCATGTTGTATGATAGACAGCAGGAGTTGGACAACTCCATGCCTACACCAACCACAACCATGCCATTGCAGTCAAGAAGGACCAGACCCTCGCCATCCTCGCCAGGGAGCGCCAATCACTTCGTTGTCAGCATTACAAGAAGGATCACATCATCAATTGTCTTCGCAAGAAGGTGGCCACTCTCGAGAAGACCATCCGTGAACAAGAGATCCAGCTTGAAGCGAAGGAGGAGGAAGGGGAAGATATCCGTGGAGATCTCTACTCTTACCTCAGTGATGATGACGACTACCTGGAGGACGATGCCATGGAGTTCCACACTGATGATGATGATTCTGCCTTCATTGATGATGATTAGATGCACTTGAGCACTACCGTAGGAATGAGTTGTATCTGGTCCCCCTGCATCATAGTTTTGCAGAATGGTTCTTAAAACCATTTGTTTTCTATTTGTGTTGTGGTGTGTGTTTGTATTGTGTGCTTTGAATGGATGAATGAGAGTAAGTTGCTAGTTTGCAAAACCTGAGTCAAACTCAAAGATTAAAGCTTTTGAAATAAAACCATGAACCTTAGAAATTTCCCTCTTATCTCATTATCTATCTCAATCTTCAGATGACTCGTGGAAATCCCGGAGGAAGCAGCTCATCTCAGGACCCAATGTTGCAGATTCTGTAAATGCTAGTTTCTGACCGTGAAGCTAGTAGAGCCAAACGTTAAGCCAACTTAGCCACTCTCCAATAGATAGCTTAGATGGCCCACAATAATCAAGGTCACGGAAACTAGGATAACCATGGATCCAAGCTCAAGAACTTTTAGAATACCAACCCACCTATCTTTAGTAAGTCTGAAGAGCCCTTAGATGCTGATGACTGGCTGCAAACCATGGAGAACAACTTAGAGGTCGCAGGAGTTGAAGCCAATGAAAAAGTACTGTTTGCCACCCATTATTTGGCAGCTGATGCAAGAGCCTGATGGAATAGCATCCGTACCATGAACGGAGGTCAGATGATGACTTGTGATGAGTTTAAACTCAAGTTCAGCAGGACGCATGTGCCCCCGGGTTTGATTAAAAGGATGAGGGATGAGTTCACAGAATTGAAACAGGGAAGAATGATTGTGGTGGAATACCATGACAAATTTATGTCACTAGCTAGATATGCCCCTGATGAGATTGACACAGAAGCAAAGAAGAAAGAGAGATTCCTGAACGGAGTGCATGATGAGATGCAAACCATGCTAGTTAACATTCCCTTTGATGATATTGAAGCGTTAGTGGACTCTGCCATTCAGATGGAAGGGAAGATAAAACAAGCCAATGACAATCACAAGCGCAGGATGATGCACCAGCCTAGATCCCACAATACCTAGAAGTATCGCCCTAACCCGTCTGCAGGATATGCCCCAAGAAACAACAGACCCCCGATGTCCCGTCCAAGTTATCCCAACCGTGGAGGAGGAAACCCAAGGTCTGGAGGAAACCACAACAATAACCCTGGCAACTCCAATAACTTCAACGGTGCATCGCCCAAGTCTAACAACAACAACAACAACAACAATACTGCCCCAAGGACTGGAAGCAATGTTGTGCCTATCGCAGGAAAAGACAAGTCCCAGATTACTTTCTTTGAATGCGGAGTCAAGGGTTACTACTCCAACGAGTGCCCCAAGAAGCTTACAGCAACCACCAATGTGAATGCACCTGCTCAGCAGCAACGCCGTTTTTAGCCTAGAAGGAGATTTGCCCTAGGGAACTCGCTCAATCGCAATGGCCATCTATTCCACATGAATGCTGAAGAAGCTCAGGAAGCACCAGATGGCGTGCTGGTATGTTTTCTGTTAACTCAGTACTTGCAAGAGTGTTGTTTGATTCTGGAGCATCGCACTCGTCTGTTACAGAAGAATTTGCATGCACTAGTAAGATTCAACCAACAAAATTGAAGCATGTTATGATAGTTCAAATACCTGGTTTAACCACCAAAGCTAGAAAAATTTGCAAGGCTGTACCTATCAGAATCCAGGGAATAGATTTTTATGCTAATCTAATAGTATTTGGAACCAAAGGTTTGGAAGTAGTACTAGGAATGTATTGGATGTCGAAACATAAAGGATTAATCAACTAAGCCAAGAAAGCCATAACCATGACCAGTAGAACTAGAGTATCAATAGAGCATGTATCTAAGACGCTACCCCGTAAATTCAAATGCAACAAGAGTCTAGCCCAACCAACCCTAGACCAAGTTAGAGTAGTCTGTGAATACCCCGACGTGTTCCTGGATGAATTGCCCGGTATGCCCCCAGATCGGGATATCGAGTTCATCATTGAACTAGTTCCTGGAACTGGACCCATAGCTGAGAGACCTTATAGTATGAACCCATCCGAATTAGTGCAGCTGAAGAAGCAACTTGATGCTATGCTAGAGAAAGGTCTGATTCAACCAAGCGCATCACCATGGAGATCGCCTGTTTTGTTTGTGGATAAGAAAGATGGAGGTAACCGTTTGTTCGTGGATTACCGGAAGCTGAATAATGTCACCATCAAGAACAAGTACCCACTGCCAAAGATCGAGGATCTGTTTGACCAGTTGACTGGTGCTAGAGTGTTTTCTAAGATTGAACATAGAACTGGTTATCATCAACTCAAAATTCGTGCAACCGATATTCCAAAGACTGCCTTTACCACCAGATATGGATTGTATGAGTATATTGTCATGTCTTTTGGATTAGCCAATGCCCCCGCTTATTTCATGAATCTCATGAATAAGATTTTTATGAACTTGCTAGATAAGTTTGTCATTGTTTTTATCGATGATATTTTGATCTATTTCCAAGTCAGAAGAAGACCATGAGCTACACCTGAAAACCATCCTCGAAACCCTTAGAGAGCATCAGTTGTATGCCAAGTTTAGCAAATGTGAGTTCTGGTTGAAGGAAGTAGGATTCCTAGGACACATCGTGTCGGAAGGAGGAGTCATTGTCGATCCCGCCAAGATTAAAGATGTTGAAGAATGGAAAGTTCCAACCACTCAAACCCAAGTCCGTGCATTTCTCGGATTAGCGGGATATTACCGCAAGTTCATAGAAGGATTTTCATGTATCGCAAGACCAATGACCCAACTGTTGAAGAAAGATAAGAAGTTTGAATGGACGGACAAATGTGAAGCAAGTTTTCCAGAGCTCAAGAAGAGATTGATTTCAGCCCCAATTTTGATTATGCCAGATTTCAAGAAGCCTTTTAATGTGTATTGTGATGCATCCAAGATTGGTCTCGGATGTGTGTTGATGCAAGAAGGCAAAGTTATATCATATCTGTCTAGACAACTGAAGCAACATGAGCAAAGCTACCCTACCCATGACTTAGAACTAGCAGCCATAGTTTTAGCTTTGAAGACATGGCATCATTACCATATGGGTAACCGCTATGAGATTTATTCGGATCACAAGAGTCTGAAGTATATTTTCACCTAGAAGGAGCTGAATATGAGGCAAAGGAGATGGATAGAGTTAATCAAGGATTATGACCTTGACATTCACTATAACCTCGGCAAAGCCAATGTAGTAGCGGATGCTCTTAGCAGATTGCCGTGTAGATTAAACACCATGATTAAAGATGCCTAGCCAAGTTTGCATGAAGAGTTGGAGCAGTTTAGAACAAAGCTAGTTAGAAAAGGATTTTTAGCTAGCATTAAACTTCAACCCATTTTTATCGGTCAGATCAAGGAGGCATAGAAAGGAAATGCAAGTATCGACGGAATCAAGCATCATATCGGTACGGGGAAGGTACCCGGATTCACCAAAGATGAAGGAGTTTTGTGGTACAAAGGACGTATCTGTGTGCCAGCATATTCTGAGTTGAAATAAGTCATTATGCAGGAAGCTCATGATACTCTTTATTCTATCCATCCCGGAGGAACAAAGATGTATTAGGATTTGAAGGAGCAATTTTGGTGGCACAAGATGAAGATATAAATCGGAAGATACATAGCCAAGTGTGATATCTGTCAGAGAGTCAAAGCAGACTATCAGAGACCCGCATGACTTTTGCAACCATTATAGATTCCAGAATGGAAATGGGATTCTGTCAGAATGGATTTCATCACTGGTTTGCCTACATCTAGCGGGGGAAATGATTCTATTTGGGTCATATTTGATAGACTATCTAAGGTAGCCCATTTTATACTGGTTAAGACCACCTACCAGAGTTCGAAGCTAGCAGAGCTGTACATTGCTAGGATCATAAGTTTGCATGGAACCCCTAAGACCATAGTATCGGATCGAGGAACCCAGTTTACCTCAAGATTTTGGCAGAAAGTCCAAGAAGGATTAGGAACCAAGCTGAACTTCAGCATAGCTTATCACCCACAAACCGATGGACAAACTGAAAGAGTCAACCAAATTTTGGAAGATATGTTGAGAGCTTGTGTGCTAGAATATGGATCAAAATGGGAAGATTGTCTGCCTTTCGCAGAATTCTCATACAACAATAGTTATCAAGCCAGTTTGCAAATGGCCCCATTTGAATTTCTGTATGGAAGGAAGTGTCGTACCCCCCTAAATTGGTCGCAAGTAGGAGAGAGTCAGATTTTCGGATCCGACATCCTACGAGAAGCCGAAGAGAAGGCTCACAAAGTCCGTGAACACCTCAAGACCGCCCAATCAAGACAGAAGAGTTATGATGACAAGAGACGTCGAGACCTGACCTTCAATGACAGAGATTTTGTGTATCTCAAAGTATCACACTTGAAAGGAATGCAACGTTTTCAACTGAAAGGGAAGTTATCCCCCAGATATATTGGACCCTTCAAGATTTTGAATCACCGAGAGGAAGTATCATATCAACTAGAACTGCTAGAGGAGATGTCATCCATACATAATGTGTTCCATATCTCGTTACTTTGCAAATGCCTAGAAGTTCCGGAGAAGACCGAAGTGTTCAAGAACATCGATCACAAAGCCATAGATATCAACAAGGATCTAACCTGTTGTGAAGTACCCATTCGTATTTTGGAAGAAGCCTTCAGAACAACCAGGACCCGGAGTATCAAGTTTCTCAAGATCTAGTAGAGCAACCATACTAAAGAACAAGCTACTTGGGAGTGAGAAGATTATATTGGGACTGAGTTTCCAAATATCTTTAGTTCGTATTTTTTATTAAATCTTGGCATGGGATTTTTTAAGGAGGGAAGGTTTGTAAAACCCCAAAAATATTAATCAAGATTATCAAGTTCTAATCACCCAAGTTTAGGGTTAACAAAAACTTTTATTATTAAATTTAATATGAATGTATGTGTGAATTGCATTAGTATATGAATGAGTGCAACTGCCATGTTTGATTGCGACAAATAATAAGAAATGGTTTAAAGATGAATACTACATCATCTAGGCCAATTACAAACAAAATCAAAAAAAAAAAATTCAAATATGAATCATATGATCAAATGGTCATTTTGACCAAAATTAACCACTAGACCACTTTGGGTGTCTCTAGTAAAAGATTTCTAATAGAAGCTTTCTCATTCCTTTTCACCCCTTGCTAGACCAAGTAAAAGTGAACCCAAGCCCACTTTACAAATCAATAGAAACAATTCCCAAATCTATTTAAAGGATATTGCAAAATTGAATCAAGTTCATATGCATAGATCACCATTTTTCAAAAACCACTCAAATAAATTCACCTTGGCAAACCCAAGAAACCCTAGACACTCAAGCATGTGACAAACACACTCACGAAAATTTAGCCAAAGATTCAAATCTTAACTTCATGCGGCCATTTGGTCGAGCACCTGGCAGACACAGTTTAAACCTTGCCTAACTTCTACTATGGTGAGCAGTAATTGATCAACCATTTGTCCTCATTTCACTCCCCTGGTCTCTCCCAACACCAAGCAGCGCAGCACACGCCCCCTTGGCCGTTTTGCACCAGTGCAGCATGGCCAGACGCTCACCGCACCGGTCGACCATGGACAGCTCGCAGCAACCGGTGCCGCCCTTTCCCACGATGTCCAGAAGACAGCCGACCATCCACTACCACCCTCTGTCCACCCCTCGACCTTAGACAAGCCGTGGACCAGCCGTGATCACCGCGCCCACCTCTCTGTCTACCATGCCGAGAGTGCACCAGAGCACTGTAGCCGACACGCGCACACACGCCACGCCTCGCCATATTCGCGCGTGCCCGCACTCTCCGTAACCCTAGCTACGTCCCAGACATGCCCGTTCGCCACCACGCGACCCATAGCCCCTGTGCACTGCCTCGAACGCCGCCATTTCTGTCTAGAGCACCGACCGTTCTCGACCGCGCCTTGCCATGCCATCACTCGCAATACGACCGCCCGGAAGCACCACGCCGAACCCTACTCACAGCCATGCCAATATCCCCCTGTATCACCGTCACCGACGAGCCCGAGCCATCTAGCTCTGTCCCTCTCGCCGGTATATAAATAGAGGCCATCCCAGCCTCAATTAGACACACCATTCCACTCCCCTTTCTCTTGGACACCTACCACACCTCTCCCCGGAGCAAGGCGAGTACCACATCATCGGAATTCCACCAGAGCCCGCCGCTGCAGCGAAGGAAGGGCACCGTTGATTGGAGCCGCCCCAGGAGCCGTCGTGACCACCATTCGAACCGCCGTCGTCTACAACATGGTTCACCCCCATCGCTGATCCTAGCTGGAGCCCAGGTGAGCCTCACACGACTCCCACCGTCACCGTTAGGGTTGAGCCTCGCCGGAGCTGTTCGTCCTAGACGATGCATGTCAGTCGTTAGATCCTAGTATAATCGCACGACCCAGATTGAAACTTACCGTTTTGGTTAGAATAAGTCACTAACCAGTGGGACTGTTCTGTCAGCAGCCCGTTGCGTCGCACTGTGCAGATTGGGCCGGCCCCGTTAGTTTCCCGCGCAGAGCCCGTAGATTCAAATAGAAATTTTCCAATTTAGTTATAACTAAATTCTGTCAGTAGATTCAAAAATCAATTCAAAGAGATTCACTAAACCAAATTGCATGATTCCAATTTTGTTAGAAAGGTATTCAAATTATCTATCCAAGCCCATTGGATTCAAACCATTTGAAAATATAGATCACCTATACCAAAAATAACAAGATAGAGACTTTTCTAACTTCAAACATTTTTCAAAAATCAACCATGAATGCTTTTGAGTTGATTCCAACTCTCAAAAATCACATTTAACAAGATCTATCAGAATATGTAAAAATATTTAGGTTTACATGCAGTGACATTGGACTAGTAATAAAAGAATGTTATTTAGGCATTTCTAGTCAATTTAATTGTATTAAATAGTAATATTAAACTTTATAAAATATGACCACCACTTTAAATCACATTCCCAAGTATTGGAATATGTGGTGATGACATGTGTCAACATGATCCCATATTTCAATTGGAGAATATTAAATCTTAAGTATTTTCAATGAGTAGAAATTACTTTTCCAAAATAAGATAAATAAAATTAGGTCTTTATTTCATGTGATGTTTGTGATGATGCTAGATCATCAAGTGTGAGCCTTTTTGTGCTACATAGAAGTAGTTAAGTATTGTTTGGTGATTGTTTACCTCGTATTCGTTTATAGACGATGGTACCAACCCGAGATACGAGGAGGAGGAGTACTACCAAAAAGAAGAAGAAGAAAACTTCAACCACAAGTTAACTATGCAAGCTAACACTTGAAAGTGTCACACCTATGCAAGATGCATTAGGCATGCTTGGTTATGCAACTTTGATTATACCAATCCCAAGTTTTACTTGCAAGCTTTATTCTTTTACTTTTACCAAAGTTCTTTACCTTTAGTTAGTGATTTGTGAGTATTTTCAAAATAGGATAGATACCATAAAGAGTATAAAACTATGCCTAATTAGTTATACTTAGATGTCATTGATAACACACGAGTATAGGGGATCGTGTGTAGCCTTTTAGATAAGTAAGAGTGTCGAACCCAACGAGGAGCTAAAGGTAGGATAAATATTCTCTCAAGTTCTATCAACCACTGATACAACTCTACGCACACTAAACATTTGCATTATCTAGGAAATAAAACTAGAGCAACAATACGAGTACTAGAGATAGCTTTGCATGATAATAAATAACAAGAAAGTAAAGCTAGTTGCTGTAGCAATAAAATACACTAAACTAACAGAACCATGAGTGTGGAATAGTGGTGGTAATTGTGGTGGCTTTGTCCAAGTTTAAATAGCGAATAGATCAGGTTCATTGTCTTCCATGCAGTTTTCTATGTGGGAGAGGCTAAATATACATGCGCTTCACTACTTGCAATTACATGTACTATATGATTGGATTGTTAGCAAACATCTGTAACTACTATCAATGCATTAAGGTTTCGCCAACCATAGCCTTAAGTTCAATGGTCCTCTTACTCCCATACGTGCAATGTTCCGGTTCGCGTTCTCAGGTTTCTGTCACTCCGGCAAAACTCCCTCCTTCCTTTTACACATACTACAAAACCTGTGATGTTTAATCCATGTGCGCACAAATATAATGGACACCAAAGGACTGTACCATATCAACATACAACTCTAGTGAACCAAAGATGTTCAACCATTCAATCTAAGAACAAAGAAACTACACAAACATGACATAGATCATAGGATTATAACTTATAGCATCAAACACCATGTTTACATAGGACGATATAGAGGTGTGTGGGAGGATGAACCACTACATACTAGGAGGATTAGGTGATGGAGATGGCGGTGAAGATGGTGAAGAGGGCGGTGGCGGCGCCGGCGTGGGGGACTCCTTCCCCGCCGCCGGTATCATGGGGGAGCACCGCCCCTTAGCCCCCTTCCTTCATGGCTTCTTGGGAGCCCTCCCCCATGGAGATTGGATCCATGGGGAGGCAAAAACGTGGCTTTGTTAGCTGCAAATTCGTGGGTGGAGATACCCTGGGGGAATTAGGTTTCCTCCCTTTATATAGCTTCTCGGATTCCCGTCACCCCATCTTAGGCTGCAGTAAATCAGCCTAGCGGGCCTGTCCGGAGTCGGAATCAGCTAAATTTTATGTCTAGAACATTTGTCGCAAAATTTCCAACAACTTTGTAGTTGAAAAGGTTTCCGTTTGACACCGTCTTCGACCTGAAACATGACCATCTTCAAAAAGAGTTCTAAGACAGATTTCTGGAAAAATCCCAATTTGACTCCAATAAGGTTTCCACTTGTATTGTTGGTAATTCCTACATATCAAAGTGTAAAACAAGAAGATTGTGCACTTTTGCAACTATTAGTAGGTCAGTACAAATAAGTCATAAACTTTATACAAAAAGGAGTGTCAAAAGCATATTATTAGCATAAAACCATCAAAAATTATAGATACATTATGGACGTATCAACATCCCCAAGCTTAGTTCCTGCTCGTCCTCGAGTAGGTAAACGATAAAAACAATATAATTTTTGAGGTGACATGCAGACAATATAATCTTGATCATCATTATTGTAAAAGCATTGATAGCTGGGATCAAGGTACTCTAAACATGAATCATGAAAGATAGAGTTCTAACAATAAAACATAGGAACTATGTTGTAACATGAAAAGGTCAAACAAAATAACAATGCATTTAAAGACGTTTGTTTGTTTCATATATAGAAAACATAATAAGAGTGGTATTTAGCTTGTCCCTCATGGTATAGCAAAACATAAATGCATAAGACACCTTGAAAGTTCATAAGGGTGACTAGATACAAATAATTTAAGAACAAGCAATATCAAAGTTATGAATCAATCAACAAGTTTTGGAACAATGCACATTAAACTAAGAATCACCACTGTGCTCTCTCAATTGGTGCATAAAGATAGAATATGGAGACTCAACATAAAAGTAAAAAAGAAAGGCCCTTCACAGAGGGAAGCAGGGATTTCAAGTTTCGTAAAGAGCTTCCAAAAATTATGGTACTTATTAGCTTTCAGCTCTCATTTCCCCTATCATAAGTATCTTGAGGTGATTAAGGTTATAGTGACACAAATATGAAGATATGCTTGACAAGTTATAAGTTGAAAATCTCATGCCCCTTACTTACGAGTACCCAACCTCGTGCTACTCAACTTTAGTCAGTAGTAAGTTCTTGTCATTGTAAGTACATGTGTATCATAGAGAACCACCAACGGGGTACCCCTTGCCCCATGACACAGGAGCTCTCCCATATCAAAATGACAAGGCAATAGACAATGAGCATCTCAGCGATCTTTTTATTTTCTATTTGCATAGGTTTTTATTGAAGATGCTTCATAGAATGCCACTATGGTTATGCTGCAAGTTTCCACCGTGATTAGGCATGGATTAGGCTAGCCGCCCAGGCGTTTCTCTAACACATATACAAACTTGATGAGCTTACAAGATCCCCTTTTATTTCACACCGCCGGGATCCATAAGCAAAAGAACATGATATCAACTGAATAATAAGTGCAATGTTGAAAGCATTCCCCATGACAGCATGGTTCTGCTAATTCACAACTTATAAAGTGCAAGCATATAAGCAACATAGATGGACACAATGGTTGAAGTTTATTAAGTGCAAGAAAGTAAAGTGTGCCATCAAGTTTGCGAGAGCTTTAATCACTAATTTTCTCATAACAAGTTTATTTTGGAAGGTAGATAAAAGCATGAATATACTTGGAATGGTGTAACACACAATGCATAGGAATTTATAGTGGACTCTTTGGAATAACTTGGTTTTCTTGGGGGTTGGATGCACGAGTGGAACTCATACTTGGTACATGTGGAGGCTAGCAAAAGACTGGGAGAAACCAACTAAGAGAGCAATAATGGACATAATCATGCAAAGCGACAAAACATTATTAATTAAAGCATAAAGTGATATTACAAGTCATAAAATAAATGATCATAGAGGCTAAAGCGACTGGTTCATAGTCTTAACATGGTGTAAGCCTGTGCCAAGTCAACCCAAATAAATCATCAAAGGAGAATACCACAATATTATGCTTTTGTATGCTAAAACAACGCATGATTCTTTCAAGGCACATTAAGCAATCTAAATCGTTTGGAAAAATTCATGCTACAGCAATAATCACTAAGGATAAATCCAAAGCAATCTCAAATATGACATGATAAAGTCTAGGCCATAGTCTAAACAAGCTCCTTTTGTACCACTTATAAGCATGAAACATCCTACTCTTTTCCAATCACCAATCAACTTATTTGAAACCACATATAAATGCGGGGTTCCAACCAATTTATTCAAGCAAACCAAACAAAAGAAAACAAAAAACAAAAACGAAGACGCTCCAAGAACAACACAATTGTGCATGAAACAATAAAAATGAAGTGTTTGGAAGAAAAACCTGAGATTTTTATTGATGAAGAAGGGGATGCCTTGGGCATCCCCAAGCTTTGAGGCTTGTACTTCTTGAATATTTGTTGGGGTGACACGGGTGGCATCCCCAAGCTTGAGCTTTTGTCCATACTTCATCTCATCACATTGTTCTTCCCTACACTTTAAAATTTCGTTCATACAAAACTTCACACAATCTTCATTAGCAACATTAGTGTATTCAAGATAATAAGTCTTTAGGTTCTGTTTCAACACAAGTAAAATTTCCATTAAAACACAAGATACTGTAGCAATTCTTTCTAAAAGATCAAGTGCTCAAAGAGAACTCAAAGAGAAAGAGATTAAGAGGCAAATGCAAATAATGACAAAAATCTGTCAAAACAGACCAGCAGGTAAAAACCAATTTTTTGAAAGACCTTATATTGCTCAAATAAAAAAGTGTTAAACTAACTAAAGTTAGATAAAAACCTGGGGCATAAGCACATAAAATTAAAGCTCAATCCGACATACAGAGAATTTTCACGATTTTTTACAGTGAAGCGCAAAATTCTGTTTTAGGACAACAACTTTCCCAAGTCTTACTTCTCTGTCATTAGAGGTTATACTTGGCACAAAAACAAAAATAAAAATGATAAGGAGCGGTCTCTACAGAGGTAACAACTTCCAAGATTCAAATAAAACAAATGTAAATGGTGTTTGATGCTAAGATAAATAAATAAAAAGATACAAACGCTCCAAATTTATTCAAGTTTCTATGCTGCTCAAAAAACAAAGTTTAAAGGTTTGCAAACCGAGGGGTTGTTGAAGAAACTTTGGCCATTCTTCAATTTCTCTGTTTGGTGTTCCTTATTCTCTGTGAAAAGACTTCAACACAAAAAACTTTCCCATTCTTTTCTGCGGTTTTTAACTGAAATGCTTTCATGGGAAGATTTGTTTTGGTTTCATAGGCATGAACAGAAGTGTTCAAGGTCGACCCCCACTTAACCATTACTCATCTTTCCAATCACTTTCCTTTTTGAAAATTTTTTTAGGTAACAAGTACAACTATTTTTTTAATCCGCATTCCCTATCCATACTAAGATAGAGACCAACTTAAAACTGAAAGTAAAAACTACTTAGAATAAAGAAAACAAGTGCACACAAAAATATTCACCCACACGCTATTTCTCCCCGGCAGTGGTGCCAGAAAAGGTCTTGATAACCCACAAGTATAGGGGATCGTGTGTAGCCTTTTTGATAAGTAAGAGTGTCAAACCCAACGAGGAGCTAAAGGTAGGATAAATATTCTCTCAAGTTCTATCAACCACTGATACAACTCTACGCACACTAAACGTTTGCATTATCTAGGAAATAAAACTAGAGCAACAATACGAGTACTAGAGATAGCTTTGCATGATAGTAAATAACAAGAAAGTAAAGCTAATTGCTATAGCAATAAAATACACTAAACTAACAGAACCATGAGTGTGGAATAGTGGTGTTAATTGTGGTATCTTTGTCCAAGTTTAAATAGCGAATAGATCGGGTTCATTGTCTTCGATACAGTTTTCTATGTGGGAGAAGCTAAATATACATGCGCTTCACTACTTGGAATTACATGTACTATATGATTGGATTGTTAGCAAACATCCGTAACTACTAACAATGCATTAAGGTTTCCCCAACCATAGCCGTAAGTTTAATGGTCCTCTTACTCCCATACGTGCAACGTTCCGGTTCGCGTTCTCAGGTTTCTGTCACTCCGGTAGAACTCCCTCCTTCCTTTTACACATACTACAAACCCTATGATTTTTAATCCATGCGCATACAAATATAATGGACACCAAAGAACTATACCATATCAACATACAACTCTAATGAACCAAAGACGTTCAACCATTCAATCTAAGAACAAAGAAACTACACAAACATGACATAGATCATAGGATTATAACTTATAGCATCAAACACCATGTTTACATAGGACGGTGGTGTGTGGGAGGATGAACCACTGCATACTAGGAGGATTAGGTGATGGAGATGGCGGTGAAGATGGTGAAGAGGGCGGCGGCGCCGGTGCGGGGGACTCCTTCCCCGCCGCCGGTACCATGGGGGAGCATCATCCCTTAGCCCCCTTCCATCATGGCTTCGTGGAAGCCTTCCCTCATGGATATGGGATCCATCTGGGAGGCAAAAACGTGGCTTTGGTGGATGCAAATTCGTGGGTGGAGACGCCCTAGGCGAATTAGGTATCCTCCCTTTATATAGCTTCTTGGATTCCCATCACCCCATCTTGGGCTGTAGTAAATCAGGCCTAGCAGGCCCGTACGGACTCGGAATTAGCTAAATTTTATTTCGAGAACATTTGTCGCAAAATTTCCAACAACTTTGTAGTTGAAGAGTTTTCCGTTTGAGGCCGTCTTCGATCCGAAACGTGACCATCTTTAAAAAGAGTTCTAAGACAGATTTCTGGAAAAATCCCAATTTGACTCCAACAAGGTTTCCACTTGTATTCTTGGTAATTCCTACATATCAAAGTGTAAAACAAAAACATTGTGCACTTTTACAACTATTAGTAGGTTAGTACAAATAAATCATAAACTTTATACAAAAAGGAGTGTCAAAAATTATAGATACGTTATGGATGCATCAATCATCAAAAGACATACACTAGAGTTGGATAGTTACACTTGATTAGCACCCCTCATTAGTGAATACCCTCAACTTTATTGGCTAGTGCTAAGCATAAAAGTTGATCACTTTAGATGGGAATACTTGGTGAAAATGATTATGAAAACCTTGGAATGAGGATTCATTCTATTGAAATGTTTTGACATGTGTTATGGACACAAAAGGATTTGATGATGAAAATGTTGAAGCATGAGCCTTAGCCCTTTATAAAAACTGATGGTTGGGTTCGGATGCGATACCATTCTAATTTTACCGTACAACCACAATACCTGAATTGGGTAGGGCTTAACTAGAAGTTTATATGCCTTAGTATGGGTTCCCTCGTGGAAAGAGGTTGAGCTGAGGCTACCTCGTGAATGTGAATGTCCACCTATGTAGTGCCCAGGATGGCAGATGGCCATGGCTGGGAGGCCAAGCTCATCGGGGAGGTGCCTATACTAGAGTGTATAATTGAAAGGTTATGATTGATTATCCGCATACTAAGTATGATGATTCAGGGTTATCCCTGACGGATGTATCAAAATTTGTGGTGAAAGTGTACCACCTCTGCAGAGTGTCAAACTATTCGAATAGCCGCGTCTGCGGTCATGGATAGTTAGAGTGGCCATACTGTTCCGTTGTCAGATGTTTTCAAAATGACTTGTGAATTGAACTATGACTGTGACTTGACCACAACAGGGTTGTGAACATGAAAACTAAGTTCCCACTTAGGTTATGTAGAACATTACATTAGTTTTCTTTACTTCTTAACTCAGTATGAAATAAACCTGGCTTCTTGCAAATAAACCTAGAGCTTAAGATTCCTACTAGAACAACCTTACTTGTTAGTGATAGTTTGGGAGTACTTAAAGAGTACTCATGGCTTTGTCCCTGGCTATTCCCGTGGCCAGACTATGAGGAGGACTACCAGGAAGATAGACAGCAGGAGGTCTATGACAACTAGGATCATCTCCCATCATCAGCTTTGCCTATGACCCTGAAGATGGAGCCCCCCTACTATGTTTATTTTCCACTGCTTTGATTGTATTAAGACTGGATCATGAGATCCTTTATTTGTAAGCTTTTATTATGGTTTGTAATGGATGATGTACGATGGTACCAATCTGTTATTGTTGGGGATATACTTTCCGGGTATCCTCATCGTCCTCACTAACCAGGGTGGTCCACTACGGGTTAGAGCTTTGCTTCATGGGCGACCCAGTCAGGGAGAAGAGATGGAGTCCAATCCGGCTACGGGAAGGCCCAGAAGACTTATCGACATAGGCCCATAGTGTTACCTGTAGTTCAAGATGTACTCTATAACCGACCCTTAGTCGTAGCCGGATAGATCTCTCCTGTAAACCCTAGGCCGGATATCTATATCAGCCGTCCTAGGGAGAGCCTTTAGGGCACACCTTACAATCACAATCTCAACTCGCACAGGCGAACCCTTGTAACCCATATTCTGGCTCTGCCGTATTACTAGATTACTAGCAGGAGTAGGATCCGTCCAAAGCCAGCGGATTCGAACCTAGGTAAACTTGTGTGCTCACCGTCCTGGAACAGTGTACGTCTCACACCCCTCTCTTCCGCACGCCTTGAGGATCCCCTCATGGCGTACTTGTCATCAATCCGACGATAATTGGCGCCCACTGTGGGGCAAGTGAGCTTCGGATCTACGTTCTGTGTGGAATCTGCAAGAATCGGAATCGACGAGACTATCACCGTTGGTCGCATCCTTTACGCCAGTGATGTCCCTCTCATCGTTCTCGACGAGACTTGGATTCCGGCTAGGGAAGCCGTGACCACCTACACCATCATGTCTTTTGGTGAGATCGATGTTTACATCGGTGTCGCTGAACCTGCCCACCCCACCCCAGCGGTGATGATAGAGGCAGAAGAAATTTCTAGGTCCCCTTTGTCTGCGGAGGCGGCAGAGTTCCGAATCTCAGAAAACCCTAAACCCACCCAACCAGCACCAACTGCGGAGATAGTGGAGAAATCCAAGCCTGAAGCAGACCTGGCGGCCCAAGTTGTATCTGGAGTAGATCTCCCTGGAAAGGCTGAATCCCAGATCAACCCACCCGCTGAAGTCAAAATCCAGGAGGAGCATAGTAACAACGATGGTCCCGGCTCTGATGACACCGGAACAGATAGGCCTTTCCTGAGATACACACTAAGACCCATGATAATGCAAAACTCAGGCGTAGACGAAATCCTCGAGACCATCAAACGTTTCGACGAAGCCTACTACGAAGACCGCAGTTATCTCGGGAGGGGCACGTCGCACTTTGTAGGATATGTGGGCTCCAGATCCGGCTCCGCCGATGCTGATTGCAACACTGACTCCATGCTAGAGGATATCGGAACAAGCGTCGAATTACCGGCATCCTCGGATGACTCGATGACATCGGAAGATCTCCGGAAGTTCTCCGCGGAATATGAAGAGGAGGTTAACTCCACAGCTGCTGCAAAGGGAGAAGACATGGATGAAGGATCTGGAGAAAGCTCTCCCAAAGCACAGGATGATATGGAAATCGGAGATAAACCCGAGGTCCAGATGTCCGCAAGTACCGATCAGAGCTTGACTCTGGGAAACGGACCCAAAGCCCTCTTTGCTACCGGCGTTGCCAAGAAAGCAAAGAAGAAGAACAAGAAGAACAAAACCCCGGCGAAAGACCCTCCGGCAGAGGAGGTGATTGCCGAGGAATAAGAGGAGGACTCAGATGGAGCACTTATCCTAGACGATCCCAAAGAAGAGTCGGTGGACGGACACGTGGTCAATGAAGGTGCACGTAAACTCATCAATGCTGCATTAACCACACCTATTCCTATAGTTGCAGAATTTACTGCTGAAGAGCTGGACGAGAGGGCCCAGGCCCTAGAAGCGCGTCGCCAAGTACTCCTTGATGAAGCCAAAAACAGTGAGGTGGAAAAGAAACGCATGGCAACTGCGGAGAAGTACAACTCCAGGCAACATCAGAAGACCAAGAAACATCATACTCATGACGACCAATTCCCGCAGATTCACAAAGTCCTTTTCGGAGCAGAACTTGGGATGCCTCGACGCGACAGCAACGGGGATTGGGTGTATCCAACACTAGTACAGAACACCGTTGCGGCTCGGGAAATCCTATCGGCTAATCTAGGCCTAGAACAGATCCGGTTGGGAATCAAACTACTCAACAAAGGACTGGAGCAGCAAAAGCTCGCCCTGTCCGGAAGTCAAAAACTGGACTCCGATTGTGACCAAAGTCGCACAGATTCGGCATGGGCCGACGTAAGACCCCAACGTGTTCCGGAACAGCAACATCGTTCCGACCGCCGGGAAGACAACTAATCAAGAACCGGATCTTCAGGACAACACCACAAAGCTGCGCGTGACTGGTGTAACGTTAACCCAGTTGCAGAGCAAGAGGCAATCGCTGCACTGAATCCAAGGAATCCTCCCCGGCGAGATTCGAAAGATCGCAGGGAAGAAGATAAAGAGAAATGTCGGGAGGAGGACCAACAAAGAATGCCACCTCCTAGACACGCAAGCCGTCTGGCTGACGAGCGAGGAAAGGACGGACACCGTGCCGAGACAAGCCGGTAGGGGCTCGTCACAATGAAGACCCTCCCCGGAACCGGAATAATAACGCTCCGGATGGAGGCCGGCGATCAGCCAGAAATAACCCAGCTGCTCCACCCTCTCCACCAAGTAGCCATCACAACAGCTCCCAAGGAGGCCAAGGAGGGCGTCGTGGTGCAGGAGGTGGTGGAAGAAGCCGAAGTACGGCTCCAAGGCACCGCAGCCATAGCCGTCACTCAGGACGATCTCTATCCCCAAATGACGCAAGGCACAGGATTAACTCCAATATAGAGGTGCGGCACTATGAAAATGATGACATATACATAGGCCCAAAGTGATTCGGACCATGCATAAGAGCTACAAGATTCCCGGAAGGATTTGCTATCTCAAGACATACGACGGCATAGCTCGGCCAGATACTTGGCTACAGGATTTCTTCCAAGCTTGCTGCATCGCCAAAGGCGGAAACAGCCTGGTCACAACCCAATATCTCCCACTTATGTTGCGGAAGACGTCACGATCATGGCTCAATGAACTTTCGGAGAACACCATCCACAATTGGTATGACATGCAAAGTGTGTTCTTTCGGAATTTCGAAGGCACATACCGGAGGCCCTATATGGTCAGAGACCTACAGCGTTGCACCCAAAAAGCCGGAGAAACTTGCCGAGATTATCTCGGATGATGGATCAACACCAAGAACTCCTGTGAGGGAGTAAATGACCAAACTATGATTGAAGCTTTCATTCCAGGTCTCCCAATTGGTTTACTACATCATCGCTTGAAGTGTGACAAAGTCACTGATTTGGGAGAGATGATAGAAACAGCGAGCAAATATGCAGATGCTGACGACGACGCAGAGGGATTACTTAACGCCCTGGCTGTGCCATAGTTGGCAAAAGAACCAAAGCAACAAGCTCAGAAGCGCAAGAATACCTCAGAAGAAAAACCCAACACGGAAACAACAGTGGTCACTGCTACTTTCAGGTCTGGAGGATGAGGAGGACGTCGCGGTGGCCGCGAACATGGTCAGGGGACGTCAAGAGTCCAAGGTAGAGGAGACCAACAACCCGGAAATACCTACTCTTAGTCCGACATTGCCAATAACCCATGTGTGCATCACTTAGACGCCAATGGGGGCTCGTCCCACACAAACACCGAGTGTCGTTTTAATGACGACATCAAAAGAGATGATATCGCTGGCTACAAAGCTACGCGGAAGAAGGGAAAGAAGAATCCCGAAAAGGATAAAGAGACCAAGAAAGATTCCGACATGGAGGAAGCGGACGCTTCAAATCCCAAGCCGGAAGGGAAGAAAAAAATTCCGACCAAGAAAGACACTTATGTCACCTTCCTCGGATCTCAACCAGCAAAGGTCAAAAAGGCAGTTCTATATGAGCTCAATGCAACAGTTCCAGTTGTCCCTCAATTCTTGGACTGGTCGGAAGTGGCAATCACATTTGACCGCGCTGATCATCCACCTAAGTTGCACAGGCGAGGAAAATACGCCTTAATCGTCAACCCACTTATTGGTTATGGTTTCTCCAAGACTCTCATCGACGGTGGTAGCAGTATTAATATTCTGTATGTCGAAACGCTGCGCCGGATGAAGATCTCGGAGATCCAGCTAAACCACAGCTCCGTGATCTTTCACGGGGTTGTCCCAGGAAGACAAGAAAATTCCCTGGGAGAAATCACTTTGGATGTTACCTTTGGAACTCCAAACAACTGTTGGGCGGAGGCACTTTCCTTCGAAGTGGTCCCGTTCAAGAGCGCATACCACGCTATATTCGGACGTCCGGCTTACTGGGCTTTTATGGCTCGTCCATGTTACATTTACAATATGATGAAAATTCCAGGTCCCAACGGCGTGATCACCATCAGGGGAGACCCGAAGAAAGCGTGAGAGTGCGAAGATGGAAATGCCGCCTTTGCTGAAGCCGTGCTGCACGCCCAGGAGTACCAGGAGATCAAGAAGAGCATAGATCTGTCCAAGATGCCCGCAACGAAGAAGGAGGTGACAAAGCCGTATCCGGAGTTCAAGGCATCAGAAGAGACGAAGAAGACGCCGTTGAAGGATGATGACCCCTCCAAGGTGACCCAGATAGGCGCAGGCCACGATAGCGCATAGGAAAGCCCGCTCGTCAAGCTCCTCAAAGCAAATCAAGATATCTTCGCATGGCAGCCATCTGACATGACCGGAGTACCTAGGGAACTTGCCGAGCACTCTTTAAATGTAAACTCGAATGCTAAACCCGCCAAACAGTACTTACGACATTTCAGCGATGAAAAGATAAGGCAATAGCTAAGGAACTAGCATGGCTTGAGTTAGCCGGATTCATAGAAGAGGTCATCCACACTGAGTGGTCGGCCAATCCTGTAATGGTCCCTAAAAAGGACACCACTGATTTAAAGATGTGTGTTGATTATACTGCCTTGAACAAGGCTTGTCCTAAAGATCCGTTCGCTGTGCCTAGGATTGATCAAGTTATCGATTCTACGACAGGCTCGAAACTCCTCTGTTTTCTCGACACATATTCCGGTTATCACCAAATCCGGATGAAGGAATCTGACAAAGTCAAAACTTCATTCATAACCCCCTTCGGAACCTTCTGTTTTGTTACGATGCCCTTTGGGTTGAAGAACGCAGGAGCTACGTACCAGCACGCAATGCAACGTTGCCTCCACGATCAAATCGGACGTAATGTGCATGCATATGTGGATGATATTGCGGTGATGTCCAAAAAGAAGGAAACATTGATTTTTGACTTGGAGGAAACATTTGCCAATCTACGAAAATACAACATATTGCTTAATCCGAAGAAATGCTTCTTTGGAATCCCAGCCGGAAAATTCTTGGGTTTCATCGTGTCTCAAAGAGGCATAGAGGTGAACCGAGACAAAATCAAGGCTATACTCAAAATTGCCAGGCCAACTCGCCTGAAGAACGTACAAAGACTAACTGGTTGCATTGCTACAGTCGGTCGGTTTGTAAGCCGGCTCGGTGAGAGAGCCGCACCATTATACAAACTCTTGAAAAAGACCAAGGATTTTGTGTGGACCGACAAAGATGAAGCCGCACTACAAGACCTGAAGAAAGTGCTCTCATCTGCTCCTATCCTTGCTGCACCGGAACCATAGGAACCGATGTTGCTTTATCTTGCTGCTACAAATAAAGTCGTCAGTATCGTTATGGTAGTGGAGAGACCGGAGGAGAATCAGGAACACTTGGTGCAGCGTCCAACTTACTTTGTCAGCGAGGTCTTTATAGAATCGAAACAGCGGTATCCGCACTATCAAAAGCTAGCTTATGGTGTGTTCTTAGCATCTTGTAAGCTGCGAAATTATTTTCAGTAGCATCCAATTACCATGGTAAGCACAACTCCCATGAGAGATATAATCAACAACAGTGACGCCACAAGACGCGTCGCCAAATGGGGCATAGAGCTCTCAGCTTTCGATATTGAGTACAAACCTCAGAGAGCAATCAAATCCCAAATCCTTGCCGACTTTGTTGCTGACTGGACAGAGACGAAGGAGAATATGACCCTCCCTGAGTCGGAATGTTGGACCCTATACTTTGATGGGTCTAAGGCTCGCGGGGGCTCGGGGGCTGGAGTGGTACTCAAATCACTCCAAGGAGACAAACTTTTATACGTGTTGCAGATCCACTTCACAGCGACAAATAATATTGTCGAGTATGAAGCACTGCTGCATGGAATCCGGATTGCTAAGGATATCGGCATCCAACATTTGATGTCTTACGAAGATTCGGATCTTGTTGCTCAGCAAGTGTCGGATATTTGTAATGCAAATAAACACATGGCAGCTTATAAAGCTGTCGTGGATGATCTATCTAAATCGTTCGAAGGGTTTGAGGTTCAACACATCCCTCGAGTAGAAAATGAGGAAGTAGATGCACTATCTCGGATAGGCTCTGCACGGAAAGAGGTCCCGGATGGCGCTTTTTTAGAGCACCTCAAAGTTCCCTCAATAAAGGGAGTGGATGAGGAATATCCGACCAAATCTGACTCACCTTTGATAGCAGTTCTGGCTATAATTCCTAGTTGGACTCAACCCTACCTTGATTATTTGGTAGATGGCAAATTATCCGAAGATGAAGTTCTGAGCCGGCAGATCATCCGACGAGCAAAAGCCTATACTGTAGTTAGTGGTGAGCTCTATAAGCGGAGTGTATCTAGGGTGTTTCAGCGCTGCATATCTACGGAAGAAGGAGTGGAAATCTTAAGAGAAATCCACGAAGGAGAGTGTGGTCACCATGCTGCAGCCAAATCTTTAGTGGCAAAAGCTTTCCGACACGGTTTTTTCTGGCTTACAGCTCAGGCAGATGTCGAACGGCTATTCAAGACGTGCAAAGGTTGCCAAAAGTACGCCAAACAAGCTCACGTTCCGGCTGATCAGCTGCGAACAATACCTATAACATGGTCTTTCACGGTCTGCGTGCTTGACATGGTAGGACCGTTTAAATGGGATCCAAGTGGATTTACTCACCTCTTAGTGATGGTGGATAAATTCACCAAATGGATTTAGGCTAAACCCGTCACTAGTTGTGATGGAGCAACAGCCAAAAGATTTGTCGAGGATGTTATAATCCGGTATGGTTATGCGCATAGTATTATCACGGACAACAGGAGTAATTTCTCTATGGAGAACTTGCCGATTTCTGCAACGAACAAAATATCCGGCTTGACATTGCGTCAGTCGCACATCCGCAGGCTAATGGACAAGTCAAAAGAGCAAATGGTTTAATCCTACAAGGCCTAAAACCGAGACTCGAAGCACCACTACGACGTGCTGCGGGGGCTTGGGCAAAGGAATTACCTTCTTTGAATATGGAGTTTACGAACAACTCCGAACAGGTCAACAGGATACACACCTTTCTTCTTGGTCTATGGCGCAGAAGAAGTTCTTCCTAGTGATCTGATTCACACTTCTCCTAGAGTGGCCGCGTATATCGAAGAGGATGCCGAGATTTCTCGACAAAACAATCTCGACTTAGTCGAAAAAGTTCGCGTTGTTGCTAAAATGAGATCAACAGCCTATCAGCAGAAGTTACGCAAGTATCATAGCCAGAGAGTCAGAAAGTCAGAAACAGATCTTTCAATAAGGGTGATTTGGTTCTCCGGCTTGTGCAGCAAAGAAAGCATAAACTTTCCCCAGTATGGGAAGGGCCATTTTTAGTTAGTCGAGTATTACACAATGGTTCATACTACCTAACTGATATGAGGCCAGTCAAAGAAAGACCTGCTACTAAGAAGAGAAAGAGAGTTGGAGGCAGTACAAATCCGGATGAGTTAGATAGACCATGGAATATTGCTCAGCTACGTCCCTTTTATCCTTAGTTTATCCTTCTTTGTAATCATATATATTTACATGTTCTGAGAGAAATAAAAGTTTTGGTTGCCTCAAAGTTTTTCTGAGAAGTTTTTACCATCTTATTTCCGAATGATCATGTCACAGTCGAAAATCCTAGAATACTTGAAAGTACTTTATGCTCATGATTGTTCTGGTTTAGATTTTTGATTCTAAATATTCTACCCTCGGGTATAACTCTAAAGTTTCTAGTCTATACTTTGGTTATTTGTCTGATTGCCGGATTCAGGTATTTTCCGAGTAGTGAATTGTTGGTACTGGAAGCCGGCTTTGTTTTCGAGTTTAAACAGGTTTAGCAATTGAGCTCCGTTGCTCGGCAAAGTTTTCGAGCTGAAAGTTTAGCCGGCTCACGAAAGGGACGAGGCAGAAAGCCAGATAAACAATAAGTGTACATAAAAAAGTATAAGTGCTTATGTAAACATTTCAGGCACACAAAAATTTAAGGCCAAAAGTGCTGAATAGATTAAAACTTAGCACTAGCAAAAAGTAACATACTACATATTTACAGACCCATAATGTTTTCAGAATAACACATTTTTTTCTGGTAATCTATGATGCAGGAGAAGAGGTAGGAGCTGTCGGCTCGCTGGATGCGTCGGCCTCGGCCTGATAACGATCCAAGATGTCCAAATCCGATATGGTTTGTTCATCATCGGAGACTTCGACTGCTTCTTCTGGAGGTGGAGGCGGCGTGTCCACGCGGTTGAAGAAGGGAGTGTCATAGCTGGTCAAATCAGCTACGCGGCACCCATATCCGGCGCAAGAGTCCATGATGGCTTTCATATCCTGCTACTGGCCGTCTTCGTCTACAGTAGAGTACCCTCTGGTCACTTGCCAGATTTCCATGCTTCCATGGTGGCTCATGACCATGGTGAGAGCCTTCTGCGTTGCGGATCGCGCGTAGGACATGTTCTAGTCTTGGACAAGCTGTGGTATCTCCTTTGCCTTGTCCCACACCTAAAAGTTGGACATGCTATGCATCTCCGGAACTCTGAGAGCTTCGCCAATATCCTTGATGGATTGGTGGAAGTCATGAAGCAAATCATCGAATTGGGTAAGACGGTGGGTGCGAGGCTCGGCAGAGGTGGAGTCCGTCAAGTTCAGAGGACCTATGCATATAACGCAAAAATGGTTAATAAATCCGACATCAAAAGAGTCGAATAATGTAAACAAGTCATGAAGATGGAAACATACCGAAGATGACGTCATCAACTTTGGTTTTCTCTTCATGAAGACTCCGGAGTTCATCCCGGAGCGCCTCAGAAAGGTCCTTCTCTCTGCAAATCTCGTCATTGAGATCCGAGATTTTCTGTTCATGGAGTGTAATCTTGCGATCACGATCCACGGTGGCCATGGAGGAGGATTCGAGAACTTGAGAAATGCTCTTCTCATGATCCGCCTTAAGTTGGTCTAGCTCTTGGCGGAGATCCTTGTTTTCCACCACAAAGGTCTTCAGATTCTCGGCCTCTTCGAGTTGCACCACATGTAATGGAGCCCTAGTGTGACATAAGTTGCACCACCACACCCACATGAGAGTGTTTTCTCATGTGGATCAAGTTGTTTTGGCAAAGAACACATGCAATGACATTGCATGTGTCAAACCATGGCCATAAATCCCAAAAACACAGAGGAATGCAACTGCCACATGTAATGGAGCACTAATGTGACACAAGTTTCACCTCCACACCCACTTGAGTGTGTGTGGTCATGTGGATCAAGGTGGTTTGGAAAATAACCCATGCAATGACACTCCATGTGTCAAACCATGGTTAGAAACCCCCAAAACACAGAGGAATGCAACTGCCACCTGTAATGGAGCATAAGTGTGACATAAGTTGCACCACCACACCCACTTGAGTGTGTGTGGTCATGTGGATCAAGGTGGTTTGGAAAAGAACACATGCAATGCCACACCATCAGTAAAATTATGGTCAGAAAGCCCAAAAACATAGAGGAATGGAACCACCACATGTAATGGAGCACCAGTGTGACATAAGTTGCACCACCACACCCACTTGAGTGTGTGTGGTCATGTGGATCAAGGTGGTGTCGAAACAAACACATGCAATGACACTCCATGTGTCATACCATGGTCAGAAAGCCTAAAAACATAGAGGAAAGCAACTGCCACATGTACTAGAGCACTACTGTTACATAAGTTGCACCACCACACCCACTTCAGTGTGTGTGGTCATGTGGATCAAGGTGGTTTGGAAAAGAATACATGCAATGACACTCCATGTGTCAAACCATGTTCATAAAGCCAAAAAACATAGAGGAATGCAACTTCCACATGTAATGGAGCACCAGTGTGACATAAGTTGAACCTCATAATGTGGATCAATATGGTTTGGAAAAGAACACATGCGATGGCAGTCCATGTGTGAAGACATGGACAAAAAGCCCAAAAACAACAAAGGAATGCAACTACCACATGTAATGGAGCAACAATGTGACATAGGTTGCACCACCACTCCCACTTGCGCGTGTGTGGACATGTGGATCAAGGTGGTTTGGGAAATAACACATGCAATGACACTCCATGTGTCAACCAATGGTCATAAAGCCCAAAAACACAGAGGAATGCAACTTCCACATGTAATGGAGCACCAGTGTGACATAAGTTGCGCCACCACACCCACTTGAGTATGTGTGGTCATGTGGTTCAAGGTGGTTTGGAAAATAACACATGCAATGACACTCCATGTGTCAAAACATGGTCAGAAATACCCAAAGCACAAAGGAATGCAACCACCACATGTAATGAAGCACCGGTGTGACATAAGTTGCACCACCACGCCCACTTGAGTGTGTGTGGTCATGTGGATCAAGGTGATTTGGAATAGAAGATATGCAATGACACTCCATGTGTCAAACCATGATCAGAAAGCCCAAAAACATAGAGGACTGCAACTGCCACATGTAATGTAGCACTAGTGTGACATACGTTGCACCACCATACCCACTTAAGTGTGTGTGGTCATGTGGACCAAGGTGGTTTCAAAAAGAACACATGCAATGCACGCCATCAGTCAAATCATGGTCAAAAGCGAAAAAACAGAGAGGAAAGGAACCACCACATGTAATGCAGCACCAGTGTGACATAAGTTGCACCACTACACCCACTTGAGTGTGTGTCGTCATGTAGATCAAGGTGGTTTCAAAAAAAACATGCAATGACACTCCATGTGTCAAACCATGATCAAAAAGCCAAAATACATAGAGGGATGCAACTGCCACATGTAATGGAGCCCTAGTGTGACATAAGTTGCACCACCACACCCATATGAGTATATTTTCTCATGTGGATCAAGTTGTTTTGGCAAAGAACACATGCAATGACATTGCATGTGTCAAACCATGGCCATAAAGCCCAAAAACACAGAGGAATGCAACTGCCACATGTAATCGAGCACTACTGTGACATAAGTTTCACCACCACACCCACTTAAGTGTGTGTGGTCATGTGGATCAAGGTGGTTTGGAAAATAACACATGCAATGACACTCCATCTGTCAACCATGGTCAAAACGACCCAAAACACAGAGGAATGCAACTGCCACATGTAGCGTAGCACTAGTGTGACATACGATGTACCACCACACCCACTTCAGTGTGTGTGGTGACGTGGATCAAGGTGGTTTCAAAAAGAACACATGCAATGACACTCCCTGTGTCAAACCATGGTCAGAAAGCCAAAAAAGATAGAGGAATGCAATTTCCACATGTAATGGAGCACTAGTGTGACATAAGTTTCACCACCACACCCACTTGAGTGTGTGTGGTCATGTGGATCAAGGTGGTTTAGAAAAGAACACATGCAAGGACACTCCATGTGTCAAACCATGGTCATAAAGCCAAAAATATAGAGGAATGCCACTGCCACATGTAATGGAGCACTAGTGTGACACAAGTTACACCACCACACCCACTTGAGTGTCTGTGGTCATGTGGATCAAGGTGGTTTGGAAAATAACACATGCAATGCCACTCCATGTGTGAAACCATGGTCAGAAAGACTCCAAACACAGAGGAATGCAACTGCCACATGTAATGGAGCACCAGTGTGACATAAGTTACACCACCACACCCACTTGAGTGTGTGTGGTCATGTGGATCAAGGTGGTTTGGAAACGAACACATGCAATGACACTCCATGTGTCAAACCATGGTCAGAAAGCGCCAAAACATAGAGGAATGCAACTGCCACATATAATGGAGCACCAGTGTGACATAAGATGCACTAACACAGCCACTTGAGTGTGTGTGGTCATGTGGATCAAGGTGGTTTGGAAACAAACACATGCAATGACACTCCATGTGTCAAACCATGGTCAGAAAGCGCCGAAACACAGAGGAATGCAACTGCCACATGTAATGGAGCACCAGTGTGACATAAGTTGCACCACCACACCCACTTGAGTGTGTGTGGTCATGTGGATTGGAAAAGAACACATGCAATGACACTCCATGTGCCAAACCATGGTCAAAAAGACCCAAAACATAGAGGAATGCAACTGCCACATGAAATGAAGCACTAGTGTGACACCCCACTTGAGTGTGAGTGGTCATGTGGATCAAGGTGGTTTCGACAAAACACATGCAATGACACTCCATATGTCAAACGATGGTCACAAAGCCTAAAAACATATAGGAGTGCAACTGCCACATGTAATGGAGAACTAGTGTGACATACGTTGCACCACCACACCCACTTGAGTGTGTGTGGTCATGTGGATCAAGGTGGTTTGCAAAAGAACACATGCAATGACACTCTATCAGTAAAATCATGGTTAGAAAGCCCAAAAACACAGAGGAATGGAACCGCCACATGTAATGGAGCACCAGTGTGACATAAGTTTCACCACCACACCCACTTGAGTGTGTGTGGTCATGTGGATCAAGGTGGTTTGGAAACAAACACATGCAATGACACTCCATGTGTCAAACCATGGTCAGAATGCGCCAAAACACAGAGGAATGCAACTGCCACATGTAATGGAGCACCAGTGTGACATAAGTTGCACCACCACACCCACTTGAGTGTGTGTGGTCATGTGGATCAAGGTTGTTTTAAAAATAACACATGCAATGACACTCCATGTGTCAAACCATGGTCAGAAAGACCCAAACCACAGAGGAATGCGACTGCCACATGTAATGGAGCACCAGTGTGACATAAGTTGCACCACCACACCCACTTGAGTGTGTGTGGTCATGTGGATCAAGGTGATTTGGAAACAAACACATGCAATGACACTCCATATGTCAAACCATGGTCAGAAAGCGTCAAAACACAGAGGAATGCAACTGCCACATGTAATGGAGCACTAGCGTGACATAAGTTGCACCACCACACCCACTTGAGTGTGTGTGGTCATGTGGATCAAGGTGGATTTGAAAAGAACACATGCAATGACACTCCATGTGTCAAACCATGGTCAAAACGACCGAAAACACAGAGGAATACAACTGCCACATGTAATGAAGCACCAGTGTGACAACCCACTTGATTGTGTGTGGTCATGTGCATCAAGGTGGTTTGGAAAAAAACACATGCAATGACACTCCATGTGTCAAACCATGATCAGAAAGCCTAATTACATAGAGGGATGCAACTGCCACATGTAATGGAGCCCTAGTGTGACATAAGTTGCACCACCACACCCACATGAGTATATTTTCTCATGTGGATCAATTTGTTTTGGCAAAGAACACATGCAATGACATTGCATGTGTCAAACCATGGCCATAAAGCCCAAAAACACAGAGGAATGCAACTGCCACATGTAATGGAGCACTAGTGGGACACAGGTTTCACCACCACACCCACTTGAGTGTGTGTGGTCATGTGGATCAAGGTGGTTTGGAAAATAACCCATGCAATGATAGTCCATGTGTCAAACCATGGTTAGAAAGCCCAAAAACACAAGGGAATGCAACTGCCACCTATAATGGAGCACCTGTGTGACATAAGTTGCACCACCACACCCACTTGAGTGTGTGTGGTCATGTGGATCAAGGTGGTTTGGAAAAGAACACTTGCAATGCCACGCCATCAGTAAAATCATGGTTAGAAATCCCAAAAACACAGACGAATGGAACCGCCACATGTAATGGAGAACTAGTGTGACATAAGTTGCACCACCACACCCAGATGAGTGTGTGTGGTCATGTGGATCAAGGTGGCATCAAAAAGAACACATGCAATGACACTCCATGTGTCAAACCATGATCAAAAAGCCAAAATACATAGAGGGATGCAACTGCCACATGTAATGGAGCCCTAGTGTGACATAAGTTGCACCACCACACCCATATGAGTATATTTTCTCATGTGGATCAAGTTGTTTTGGCAAAGAACACATGCAATGACATTGCATGTGTCAAACCATGGCCATAAAGCCCAAAAACACAGAGGAATGCAACTGCCACATGTAATCGAGCACTACTGTGACATAAGTTTCACCACCACACCCACTTAAGTGTGTGTGGTCATGTGGATCAAGGTGGTTTGGAAAATAACACATGCAATGACACTCCATCTGTCAACCATGGTCAAAACGACCCAAAACACAGAGGAATGCAACTGCCACATGTAGCGTAGCACTAGTGTGACATACGATGTACCACCACACCCACTTCAGTGTGTGTGGTGACGTGGATCAAGGTGGTTTCAAAAAGAACACATGCAATGACACTCCCTGTGTCAAACCATGGTCAGAAAGCCAAAAAAGATAGAGGAATGCAATTTCCACATGTAATGGAGCACTAGTGTGACATAAGTTTCACCACCACACCCACTTGAGTGTGTGTGGTCATGTGGATCAAGGTGGTTTAGAAAAGAACACATGCAAGGACACTCCATGTGTCAAACCATGGTCATAAAGCCAAAAATATAGAGGAATGCCACTGCCACATGTAATGGAGCACTAGTGTGACACAAGTTACACCACCACACCCACTTGAGTGTCTGTGGTCATGTGGATCAAGGTGGTTTGGAAAATAACACATGCAATGCCACTCCATGTGTGAAACCATGGTCAGAAAGACTCCAAACACAGAGGAATGCAACTGCCACATGTAATGGAGCACCAGTGTGACATAAGTTACACCACCACACCCACTTGAGTGTGTGTGGTCATGTGGATCAAGGTGGTTTGGAAACGAACACATGCAATGACACTCCATGTGTCAAACCATGGTCAGAAAGCGCCAAAACATAGAGGAATGCAACTGCCACATATAATGGAGCACCAGTGTGACATAAGATGCACTAACACAGCCACTTGAGTGTGTGTGGTCATGTGGATCAAGGTGGTTTGGAAACAAACACATGCAATGACACTCCATGTGTCAAACCATGGTCAGAAAGCGCCGAAACACAGAGGAATGCAACTGCCACATGTAATGGAGCACCAGTGTGACATAAGTTGCACCACCACACCCACTTGAGTGTGTGTGGTCATGTGGATTGGAAAAGAACACATGCAATGACACTCCATGTGCCAAACCATGGTCAAAAAGACCCAAAACATAGAGGAATGCAACTGCCACATGAAATGAAGCACTAGTGTGACACCCCACTTGAGTGTGAGTGGTCATGTGGATCAAGGTGGTTTCGACAAAACACATGCAATGACACTCCATATGTCAAACGATGGTCACAAAGCCTAAAAACATATAGGAGTGCAACTGCCACATGTAATGGAGAACTAGTGTGACATACGTTGCACCACCACACCCACTTGAGTGTGTGTGGTCATGTGGATCAAGGTGGTTTGCAAAAGAACACATGCAATGACACTCTATCAGTAAAATCATGGTTAGAAAGCCCAAAAACACAGAGGAATGGAACCGCCACATGTAATGGAGCACCAGTGTGACATAAGTTTCACCACCACACCCACTTGAGTGTGTGTGGTCATGTGGATCAAGGTGGTTTGGAAACAAACACATGCAATGACACTCCATGTGTCAAACCATGGTCAGAATGCGCCAAAACACAGAGGAATGCAACTGCCACATGTAATGGAGCACCAGTGTGACATAAGTTGCACCACCACACCCACTTGAGTGTGTGTGGTCATGTGGATCAAGGTTGTTTTAAAAATAACACATGCAATGACACTCCATGTGTCAAACCATGGTCAGAAAGACCCAAACCACAGAGGAATGCGACTGCCACATGTAATGGAGCACCAGTGTGACATAAGTTGCACCACCACACCCACTTGAGTGTGTGTGGTCATGTGGATCAAGGTGATTTGGAAACAAACACATGCAATGACACTCCATATGTCAAACCATGGTCAGAAAGCGTCAAAACACAGAGGAATGCAACTGCCACATGTAATGGAGCACTAGCGTGACATAAGTTGCACCACCACACCCACTTGAGTGTGTGTGGTCATGTGGATCAAGGTGGATTTGAAAAGAACACATGCAATGACACTCCATGTGTCAAACCATGGTCAAAACGACCGAAAACACAGAGGAATACAACTGCCACATGTAATGAAGCACCAGTGTGACAACCCACTTGATTGTGTGTGGTCATGTGCATCAAGGTGGTTTGGAAAAAAACACATGCAATGACACTCCATGTGTCAAACCATGATCAGAAAGCCTAATTACATAGAGGGATGCAACTGCCACATGTAATGGAGCCCTAGTGTGACATAAGTTGCACCACCACACCCACATGAGTATATTTTCTCATGTGGATCAATTTGTTTTGGCAAAGAACACATGCAATGACATTGCATGTGTCAAACCATGGCCATAAAGCCCAAAAACACAGAGGAATGCAACTGCCACATGTAATGGAGCACTAGTGGGACACAGGTTTCACCACCACACCCACTTGAGTGTGTGTGGTCATGTGGATCAAGGTGGTTTGGAAAATAACCCATGCAATGATAGTCCATGTGTCAAACCATGGTTAGAAAGCCCAAAAACACAAGGGAATGCAACTGCCACCTATAATGGAGCACCTGTGTGACATAAGTTGCACCACCACACCCACTTGAGTGTGTGTGGTCATGTGGATCAAGGTGGTTTGGAAAAGAACACTTGCAATGCCACGCCATCAGTAAAATCATGGTTAGAAATCCCAAAAACACAGACGAATGGAACCGCCACATGTAATGGAGAACTAGTGTGACATAAGTTGCACCACCACACCCAGATGAGTGTGTGTGGTCATGTGGATCAAGGTGGCATCAAAAAGAACACATGCAATGACACTCCATGTGTCATACCACGGTCAGAAAGCCTAAAAACATAGAGGAACGCAACTGCCACATGTAGTGGAGCACTAGTGTGACATAAGTTGCACCACCACACCCACTTGAGTGTGTGTGGTCATGTGGATCAAGGTGGTTTGGAAAAGAACACATGCAATGACACTCCATGTGTCAAACCATGTTCATAAAGCCAAAAAACATAGAGGAATGCAACTTCCACATGTAATGGAGCACCGGTGTGACATAATTTGCACCTGGTAATGTGGATCAATATGGTTTGGAAAAGAACACATGCAATTGCACTCCATGTGTGAAGACATGGCTAAAAAGCCCCAGACGACAGAGGAATGCAACTGCCACATGTAATGGAGCACCAGTGTGACATAAGTTGCACCACCACTCCCACTTGCGCGTGTGTGGACATGTGGATCAAGGTCGTTTGGAAAATAACAGATGCAATGACACTCCATGTGTCAAGCAATGATCATAAAGCCCAAAAACACAAAGGAATGCAACTTCCACATATAATGGAGCACCAGTGTGACATAAGTTGCACTACCACACCCACTTGAGTATGTGTTGTCATGTGGATCAAGGTGGTTTGGAAAATAACACATACAATGACACTCCATGTGTCAAAACATGGTCAGAAATACCGAAAGCACGGAGGAATGCAACTGCCAGATGTAATGAAGCACCGGTGTAACATAAGTTTCACCACCACGCCCACTTGAGTGTGTGTGGTCATGTGGATCAAGGTGGTTTGGAAAATAACAAATGCAATGACACTCCATCTGTCAAACCATGGTCAAAACGACCCAAAACACAGAGGAATGCAACTGCCACATGTAGTGTAGCACTAGTGTGACATACGATGTACCACCACACCCACTTTAGTGTGTGTGGTCATGTGGATCAAGGTTGTTTCAAAAAGAACACATGCAATGATAATCCATGTGTCAAACTATGGTCAGAAAGCCAAAAAACATAGAGGAATGCAACTGCCACATGTAATGGAGCACTAGTGTGACATAAGTTTCACCACCACACCCACTTGAGTGTGTGTGGTCATGTGGATCAAGGTGGTATGGAAAAGAACACATGCAAGGACACTCCATGTGTCAAACCATGGTCATAAATCCAAAAATATAGAGGAATGCCACTGCCACATGTAATGGAGCACTAGTGTGACACAAGTTGCACCACCACACCCACTTGAGTGTGTGTGGTCATGTGGATCAAGGTGGTTTGGAAAATAACACATGCAATGACACTCCATGTGTCAAACCATGGTAAGAAAGACCCCAAACACAGAGGAATGCAACTGCCACATGTAATGGAGCACCAGTGTGACATAAGTTGCACCACCACACCCACTTGATTGTGTGTGGTCATGTGGATCAAGGTGGTTTGGAAACGAACACATGCAATGATACTCCATGTGTCAAACCATTGGTCAGAAAGCGCCAAAACATAGAGGAATGCAACTGCCACATGTAATGGAGCACCAGTGTGACATAAGTTGCACCACCACACCCACTTGAGTGTGTGTGGTCATGTGGATCAAGGTGGTTTGGAAACAAACACATGCAATGACACTCCAGGTGTCAAACCATGGTCAAAAAGCGCCAAAACACAGAGGAATGCAACTACCACATGTAATGGAGCACCAGTGTGACATAAGTTGCACCACCACACCCACTTGAGTGTGTGTGGTGATGTGGATCAAGGTGGATTGGAAAAGAACACATGCAATGACACTCCATGTGTCAAACCATGGTCAAAAAGACCCAAAACACAGAGGAATGCAACTGCCACATGTAATGAAGCACCAGTGTGACACTCCACTTGAGTGTGTGTGGTCATGTGGATCAAGGTGGTTTCGAAAAAACACATGCAATGACACTTCATGTGTCAAATGATGGTCAGAAAGCCTAAAAACATATAGGAATGCAACTGCCACATGTAATGGAGAACTAGTGTGACATACGTTGCACCACCACACCCACTTTAGTGTGTGTGGTCATGTGGATCAAGGTGGTTTCAAAAAGAACACATGCAATGACACTCCATTTGTCAAACCATGGTCATAAAGCCCCAAAACACACAGGAATGCAACCGCCACATGTAATAGAGCACCAGTGCAACATAAGTTTCAACACCACACCCACTTGAGTGTGTGTGGTCATGTGGATCAAGGTGGTTTGGAAAATAACACATGCAATGACACTCCATGTGTCAAACCATGGTTAGAAAGACCGCAAACACAAAGGAATGCAACTACCACATGTAATGGAGCACCAGTGTGACATAAGTTGCACCACCACACCCACTTGAGTGTGTGTGGTCATGTGGATCAAGGTGGTTTGGAAACAAACACATGCAATGACACTCCATGTGTCAAACCATGGTCAAAAAGCGCCAAAACACAGAGGAGTGCAACGGCCACATGTAATGGAGCACCAGTGTGACATAATTTGCACCACCACACCCACTTGAGTGTGGGTGGTCATGTGGATCAAGGTTGTTTGAAAAATAACACATGCAATGACACTCCATGTGTCAAACCATGGTCAGAAAGACCCAAACCACAGAGGAATGCGACTGCCACATGTAATGGAGCACCAGTGTGACATAAGTTGCACCACCACACCCACTTGAGTGTGTGTGGTCATGTGGATCAAGGTGGTTTTGAAACAAACACATGCAATGACACTCCATGTGTCAAACCATGGTCAGAAAGCGCCAAAACACAGAGGAATGCAACTGCCACAAGTAATGGAGCACCAGTGTGACATAAGTTGCACCACCACACCCACTTGAGTGTGTGTGGTCATGTGGATCAAGGTGGATTTGAAAAGAACACATGCAATGACACTCCATGTGTCAAACCATGGTCAAAAAGACCCAAAACACAGAGGAATGCAACTGCCACATGTAATGAAGCACAAGTGTGACACCCCACTTGAGTGTGTGTGGTCATGTGGATGAAGGTGGTTTTGAAAAAACACATGCAATGACACTTCATGTGTCAAACGATGGTCAGAAAGCCTAAAAACATAGAGGAATGCAACTGCCACATGTAATGGAGCACTAGTGTGACATACGTTGCACCACCACACCCAGTTGAGTGTGTGTGGTCATGTGTATCAAGGTGGTTTGGAAAAGAACACATGCAATTACACTCCATTTGTCAAACCATGGTCATAAAGCCCTCAAACACACATGAATGCAACTTCCACATGTAATGGAGCACCAGTGTGACATAAGTTTCATCACCACACCTACTTGAGTGTGGGTGGTCATGTGGATCAAGGTGGTTTGGAAAATAACACATGCAATGACACTGCACGTGTGAAGCCATGGTCAGAAAGCCCAAAAACACATAGGAATGCAACTGCCACATTTATTGGAGAGCTTGTGTCAAATAAGTTGCACCACCTGCGGTGACCTAGCATACCACTGCATGTGTAGTACACTATAGTCATTGACATGACATCCACAGAACACTATTTCGTAGATATCACATCCGTCTGAGTGGTACAACAGAAACATTACGGGTCCATATTACAAATATACACACTTCATTATGATTAAAATACCTGAAGTTCAAGACTTCAAGTGATTCAAAATTAGAAACCAAACTTAAGTAGTTTCAGCGGAAGAATCAAAGTTCAAACTCACACTCCGAATTGAGCCCAACAACTTATTATATAAAGTTCATGATGCTCGGCTCAATTGGTTTACTAATAACTAAGGAAACTACTCGGACTCATTTCCCTCCTCTCCATAGCGTATTTCATAGTCCACCCCTTCCACTCCTCTAGAGAGGTCTGGTTCCTCATAGTAGACATCCTCTTGCCCTTCAGCAGCGTACATCGGAGTATCCTCTAGCTCCTGAGTCTAAGCAAGGGATCAAAGGAAAGAGTGAGTAACAGCGTTACCCACCAAGTTCATTATATTCAAGGTGGGAAGTTTGATGCTCTATGTACCACCTCAGACTATCAGTCTTTGTCACTATGTAGTTTTCATAAACATTTCTTTAAAGATTGATTTTATTATCAAAAACTATGCCCATCAACCTTCACAGGTTGACCAGAACTTCATGGAGTTCCTTTCCTGCCGCGTTCATAGCTCTTTCCTGGAACAGGGAGTAACAAGTTACAGTTCTTACACTCTGTAGAGGTGCGTTGCTTTACCCATGAGAGATCAACTCCTTGTTGCACAACCTGGCGTAATTTCCGGTCCACAATTCCGTGATGTGGGGCCCAGTAGGTGATCCAAGCCAATCACTTCCCCCTTTGCGACCCCGCATGTCTCCTTGGTGTACGCCATGCCCACACATTGAATCATGGCAATGGTTGGTACAGACCATTCAGATGCTAGAACTATCGTGGGACATTGAGGGTTCCCACCCATATGATGCATATCCTCTACGAATTACCAATCAATGCATGCTACGAGGATAATAGCCACGACCTGCGCATCCGTCTACATGCAAGAGGAAGAAGATACAGCTAACTTCTCCGTCCCATTCCAAATCTCATGGTTAACACGTATTATACGGTGCTAGAATCATTGATTTCATGGGTTATTAAGCCCTAATTGTTTGGCAACTGGAATCCTAGATTCCATTGTCATTCTTAGTATTTATCATCACTTAGGATGATAATACCACTTCATTTGTTTGAGAAGATATTTATTTTCTATCTCTTTTAGAACATAGGTGATAACACATGATTTTCAAATACTTTCATAAAAACTCTTCAAAGGACATGAGCAAGGGATGAACTTGCCTTATGATTGTAAGGTAGTGAAGTTGGATGGTTGCACTCGACCTTGAGCTTCTATTTCTACAAAACACCATTATTGCTCGGTAAGGACAATATTTAAAGAAGCAAGAATGAATATGCATAGTAATGTAATGCATCATTTATTATTTATGTGCTTTGTTTGTTTTACCCATTATATAAATTTCTTGAATTTCTTTACATTTTGTTGTTTAAATAATATTTCTTAACATTTTGTAAATATTATATTTAATATTTCTGTAATATAATATTTTTTTAGATCATTAATATAATATATCAGTAATAGATTTAAAAACTGATGTTTATTTATTTTTAACCCTTATTTTTTTTCTTAATATTCTTTTTAAGAATAAGCATTTTCATATGGAAGATTTTATTTTGCTACTTAAATATCAATTTGGTATTTTAATAAATTACTACTCTAAATAAGAATGATAAAAGTAATTTTTATTTATTTTTAGGTATTTTATAAAAATCTTTAACCTAAATTTATTCTATTAAAAATAGAATTCTTAATTTTATTAAGTAGTTTGTATTTTTATGATCTCGTAGATATATTATTTGTATTTTATGATTTTTATTTATTTTTAGGACTTATTAATTCCTAAGGTATTTTTGTCTTTTACTAAATTACTTAGATTTTCCTTTTAACTTCTGGGCCAAGCCCGTTGGGTTGACCCAGCCTAATCTGGCCCAAATGGGCTGGTCAAACCTGCTCCCCTAAGGGGTACTGGACCATACCGGCCCAGTACACACCCCACCTCTCTCGCCCACTCATGTTTTTCCTCTCACTTTCACCCCGCTACGGCGTGGTGCCATCCTCATCGTCGCCGCTTGATTTCCGCATCCTTAGGCCTCTCTGGGCGCCCCCGTGGTGCATGACGAGGTAGTCGGTGCTGCTCTGTTGATTGGTCCTACTCGATTCGTCGCTGATGTCTACGCATGCTTCTATTCTTGTAGACATTTTTGGGCCTCCAAGTCTAGCGGTTTGTAGAACAGCAGCAAGTTTCCCTTAATTGGATCACCCAAGGTTTATCGAACTCAGGGAGGAAGTGGTCAAGGGTATCCCTCTCAAGCAACCCTGCAATCAAGATACAAGAAGTCTCTTGTGTCCCAAACACACCCAATACACTTGTCAGGTGTATAGGTGCACTAGTTCGGCGAAGAGATAGTGACATACAAGTGGTATGGATATAAGACAACGGTGCCAGAAAAGAGCTTGATGGGAGGAAAAGACTAAAGGCAAACAGATGGAAGCAAGCAAACATGTAACAGATCTAGATGCAAATGGTGTTTCAATGATTAGAAACAAGGCCTAGGGATCATACTTTCACTAGTGAACACTCTCATATAAATATATTCTCTTCATGATACTACTCTGAACTACTCTCCGGTTGTACACTCTCATGCATGGTAGGGCTATAACATCATTCCTCAAAGTCCGCTTTCCCCATCTAAATAACCCCACACCGTCACCTTGAGCGCTAGATGGTTCCAACAAACACCACAATTTCATAGAGACATCCAACTCCAAATATAACTCATAACAAGTATTTGTAATCTCTAGCCAAAGTGCCACATAGTGTGCACACTGTCAACTTCACACACGTGGGGATAAGCAGAGATTCATTAAGGCACTTGAGTAGCAGAATAGATCTATAGATGACAAAGCTCATGATCACAGTATGATCACGCATAGAGAGAGATGAACAAATAGTTACCGGTAGAGCCCTTAGCCTCGAGGAAGAACTACTCCCTCACCATCATGGGAATCAGCAACAGTGATGGAGATGGTGGTGGAGATCGATGGAGATGGCTCTGGGGGAACTTCCCCGTCCCGGCAGGGTGTCGGAACAGAGACTTTATGTCCCCCGAATCTCCCCTTCAGTGGCGGCGGCACTGTGGAACTTTTCGTGGCTCGAGGATAGATTATTTAGGGTTTCTGCATCGGAGGCTTCTTATAGGGAAAAGGGCGATGTCATAGGGTGGACCAGGGGCCCACACCACCTAGTGGCGTGACCATGGGGACCTGCACCACCACATGGTGTGGCCAGCCCCTGGCCCCTCTCCATCTCGTCTTCTAGCTCCGTGAGTCTTCCGGTAAAATATTTACTTCGGCTTTTGTCCCGTCCAATTCCGAGAATATTCATTTTCTAGCTTTTCTGGAACCAAAAACAGTAGAAAATAGGCAACTAGCACTGTGGCATCTTGTTAATAGGTTAGTCCCAGAAAGTGTATAAAAATACTCCAAAGTGTGGACAAAACATAAGAAACTAGATATAAAACAAGCACGGAACATCAAAAATTATAGATACCTTTGCAACGTATCAACATCCCCAAGCTTAACTCCTGCTTGTCCTCGAGTAGGTAAGTGATAAAAATAATAATTTTTGAGGTGACATGCACCATCACAATCAAGATCAAACCATTTGCAAGTATTCAAAACTAGGATCAAAGTACTCTAAACATGAGCATGAAAGATGAAGTTCTAACAATAAGACATAGTGACTATGCATGCAACATGAAAGGATACAAACAAAAATCATGAATAACAATGCATTGAAAGACGTCTGTTTGTTTCACATATAGAAAACATAATGAGAATGGTATTCAGATTGTCCCTCATAGTGGAGCAAAACATAAATGCATAGGACACCTTCAAAGTTCATAAGGGTGACTAGATACAAATAGTTTAAGAACAAGCAATATCAAAGTTATGCATCAATCAACAAGTCTTGGGAAAATGCTAATTAAACTAAGAATGGCCACTATGCTCTCTTAATAGGTGCATAAAGATAGAAGATGGAGACTCAACATAAAAGTAAAAGAAAGGCCTTCATAGAAGGAAGCAGGGATTCAAGTCTCATAAAGAGCTTCCAAAAATTATGGTACTTATTAGCTTTCAGCTCTCATTTCCCCTATCATAGGCATCTTGAAGTGATTAAGGTTAAAGTGAACAAACTATGGAGTATATGCTTGACAAAGTATAAGTTGGCAATCTCATGTCTCTTGAATACGAGGGCCGCTCCTCATGCTACTCAAGTTTAGTTACCGGTAAGTTCTTGTCATAGTAAGTACATGTGTATCATAGAGAACCGCCAACGGGGTACCCCTTGCCCGATGATACGGAAGAATCCCCATATCAAAATGACAAGGCAAGCAGACAATAAGCATCTCAGCATCTTCTTATTTACCATGGGAAAATGGTGCTTTTTTCTCTCTTTCCTGTTTTCTCATTTTTATTTTCTTTTTCTCAATCTCTGTCTCTCTTTTTTTTATAAGAAGGATGCTTTATAGATTGCTCATTATGGTTATGCTCCAGGTTTCCACCATGATTAGGCATGGATTAGACTAGCCGCCCAGGCGTTTCTCTAACACACATACATAACTCCATGGACTTACAAGCTCCCCTTTCATTTCACACCGACGACATCCATAAACAAAAGAGCATGATATCAACTGGGTACAATGTACAAGTGCAATGTTGAAAGAGTTCCCCACGACAGCATGGTTCTGCTAGTCCCTAACATATAAGTGCAAGAATATACAACATATATGACCCAATGGTTCAAGTTTTATTAGGGGCAAGAAAAGTAAAGTGTGCCATCAAGTTCGTGAGAGCTTTAATCACTAATTTTCACATAACAAGTTTAATTCGGAAGGTAGATAAAAACATGAATATACTTGGAATAGCAAATGCTAATAGGTAGGTATGGTGGACTCATTGGAATAACCTGGTTTTATTTGAAGTTGGATGCATGAGTGGAACTCATACTTGGTATGGAGGCTAGAAAAAGACTGGGAGGGACCAACTAAGAGAGCAATAATGGACATAATCATGCAAATCGACAAAAAATCATTAATTAAAGCATAAAGTGATATTACAAGTCAAAAAATGAATGATAATAGAGGCTATGGTCACTGGGTATACTCTTAACATGGTGTGAGCATGCGCCAAGTCAACCCAAATAAAGCATTTAAAGGAGAATACCACAATATTATGCTTTTGATATGCTAAAACAACGCATGATTCTTTCAAGGCACATTAAGCAATATCATTTTTTTATAACATGTCATGCTACAGAAAAAATGACTAAGCATAAAGCCAAAACAATATCAAGCATGACACGATAAAGTCTAAGTCACAGTCAAAAACAAGCTCCTTTTTACCACTTAAGCATGAAGCTTTCTACTCTCTTCCAAGAACAATCGACTTATTTGAAACAACTCACAAAGATAATAATGAATAAAGATCAGTGGGATTGTCTCACAAATCCACAAAGAAGAACTAAAAATTTCTGAGCTGAAAGCACAAGAAAACTAAGGCTAAACATAGTGCTAGCAAAATAGAAGACTCACAAAACAATAAGAATGAAAACTAGAGTGTTCTAAACAATGAAAGCAGAGTGTGTCTCTCTCCAAAAGAAGTGTTGGGATGCAAACAAATTATTGCAGAAAACCAAGCAAAAGAAAACTAAAAACAAAAACAAAGACGCTCCAAGAATAACACAATAGTGCATGAAACAATAAAAACGAAGTGTCTAGAAAGACCTGAGATTTTTATTGACGAAGAAGAGGATGCCTTGGGCATCCCCAAGCTTTGACGCTTGTACCTATTGAATATTTCTTGGGGTTACATGGGGTGGTATCCCCAAGCTTGAGCTTTTGTCCATTCTTCATCTCATTACATCATTCTTTCCCCACACTTGAAAATTTCCTTCATACAAAACTTCACACAATCTTCATTAGCAACATTAGTGCATTTAAAAGATAATAAACCTTTGGGTTTTAGTTTTAAAACAGCAAAATTTAATTAAAAACACAAGCTACTGTATCAATTCCCTCAAAAAGCTCAATTCACAAAAATAACCCAAAAAGAAATCGATAAAGAGGCAAATGCAAATAATGGCAGAAATCTGTCAAAACAGACTAGCAGGTGAAAACCGATTTTTTCGAAGACCTTCTGTTGCTCAAATCGAAAAGTGTTGAACTAATGAAAGTTAGCTAACAACATGTGGGATTTATTCATAAAATTATAGATCAATCAGACATACAGAGATTTTTCATGGATTTTTACAGTGAAGTACAAAAATCTGTTTCGGGACAGCATTTCCCCAAATCTTACTTCCCTCTCATTAGAGGTTATTCTTGGCACAAAAATCAAATAAAAAAGGATAAGGAGAGGTTATTACGGAACTAATAACTTCCAAGACTCAAGAAAACTATTGGGTTATCTCCCAATAAGTACTTTTTTTTAACGCCTTTAAGTTAGGCAAGATAGTTTGAGAAGATGCTCACATAAGAAATATGAATTGAAGTAAAAGAGAGCATCAAGAAGCAAATTCAAAGAACAGTTAAGTGTAACCCACTTCCTATGAACAATAATCTTGTAAAGAAACAAGTCATGAAAGCACAAAGCAATAAGCATAGGAAAGCAAAACAAGCCCAACTTCAAAATTTTCAGCATAAAGAGGGGAAACTTAATATTGTTGAGATACGTAAAACCATGTTTCCCTCTCTCATAATAACTTTCAGTAGCATCATGAATAAAATTAACAATATAACAATCACATGAAACATTCTTATCATGAGCCACGTGCATAAAAGAATTAATATGCCCCAAATAAACATAGTCATTCTTATTAATTGTATTGGGAGCAAATTCAACAAAATAGCTATCATTATTATTCTCATCACCATAATCATCAAATATAGGAGGCATATTGTAATCATAATTAATTTTCTCCTCAATAGTAGGTGGACTGAAAATGTCATATTCATCATTGTAATCATCAAATATTGGAGGCATAGTATCATCAAAGTAAATTTTCTCCTCCGTGCTTGGGGGACTAAAAAGATCATTTTCATCAAAACCAGCTTCCCCAAGCTTAGACTTTTCCATAGCATTAGAAATAATGGTGTTCAAAGAATTCATACTAATAACATTGCTATTAGCATGCAAATAAAGTTCCATAGGTTTTTTAATTTTCTCTTCAAACACTTCATGTCCTAACTCAAGATAAATACTATAAAGCTCTCTAATTTTTTTTTCCATTAAGCCTAACTAGTGAAAATAAAAAACAAGAAACAAAAAGATATAATTGCAGAATATAAAGAAAATAACTTCGAGCACTCACACACCAGCTACAGTACTAGAAGATAGCTCAGTAGCCAGAGGATGTGAGTACATTTTACCTTACCTCCCCGGCAATGATGCCAGAAAAATAGCTTGATGTCTACGCACGCTTCTATTCTTGTAGACAGTGTTGGGCCTCCAAGTGCAAAGGTTTGTAGAACAGCAGCAAGTTTCCCTTAAGTGGATCACCCAAGGTTTATCGAACTCAGGAAGGAAGTGTTCAAAGGTATCCCTCTCAAGCAACCCTGCAATCAAGATACAAGAAGTCTCTTGTGTCCCGAACACACTCAATACACTTGTCAGGTGTATAGGTGCACTAGTTCGATGAAGATATAGTGAAACACAAGTGGTATGGATATAAGACAACGATGCCAGAAAAGAGCTCGACGGGAGGAAAAGAGCTAAAGCCAAACAGATGGAAGCAAGCAAACATGTAACATATGTAGTTACAAATGGTGTTTCAATGTTTAGAAACAAGGCCTAGGGATCATACTTTCACTAGTGAACACTCTCATATAAATATCTTCTCTTCATGATATTACTCTAAACTACTCTCCGGTTGGACACTCTAATCCATGGTAGGGCTATAACAACACTCCTCAAAGTCCGCTTTCCCATCTAGATAACTCCACACTATCACCTTGAGCGCTAGATGGTTACAACAAACACCACAATTTCATAGAGACATCCAACTCCAAATATAACTCATAACAAGTATTTGTAATCTCTATCCAAAGTGCCACACGATGTGCACACTGTCAACTTCACACACGTGGGGATTAGCAGAGATTCATTAAGGCACTTGAGTAGCAGAATAGATCTATAGATTACAAAGCTCATGATCACAATATGATCACGCATAGAGAGAGAGATGAACACATAGCTACCGGTAGAGCCCTTAGCCTCGAGGAAGAACTACTCCCTCATCATCATGGGAATCAGCAACGGCGATGGAGATGGTGGTGGAGATTGATGGAGATGGCTCCAGGGGCACTTCCCCGTCCCGACAGGGTGTCAGAACAGAGACTTTTTGTCCCCCGAATGTCCCCTTCGGTGGCGGCGGTGCTACGGAACGTTTTGTGGCTGGAGGCTGGATTATTTAGGGTTTCCGCATCGGAAGCTTCTTATAGACGAAAGGGCGATGTCAGAGGGTGGACCAGGGGCCCACACCACCTAGTGGCACGACTAGGGGGGACCCGCGCCACCACATGGTGTGGCCAGCCACTGGCCCCTCAACGTCTCATCTTCTAGCTACGTGAGCCTTCCGGTAAAATATTGACTTCGGCTTTTGTCCCATCCAATTCCGAGAATATTCATTTTCTGGCTTTTTTGGAACCAAAAATAGCAGAAAACAGGCAACTGGTACTGTGGCATCTTGTTAATAGATTAGTACCAGAAAGTGTATAAAAATACTCCAAATTGTGGACAAAACATAAGAAAGTAGATATAAAACAAGCATGGAACATCAAAAATTATAGATATGTTTGCAACGTATCAGTCTCTGGGCCCTTCTTTTGGCCAGGTCATCTCCACCCCTAACCTTAGGGTTTGGTGGTTGCCGGTGATGTATTCCGCCGCCCCTGTGGTGTGGTGTCGCGGCTCTGGTGGCTATGTGGTGCTGCTAGACTGCTTGTGTGGCTGTGGCCATCGCCATGGCTTGGCGCGGGTTGCATCTCCCTCAGGTGCTCCCTGTGCTGCCGTTTGCACGCTCGTCGTCGACTCTGCTTCCTCTTCTAACTATAGCAAGGACCTCAGGTAACTTCTTCTGCTTCCCCTTCTTATTCTCCCTCTACCTCTCTTGCTGGCCATTGTGTGCTTCCAAGAGAAATCCCTAATTAGGGTTCACCCGTTCTATTAAGGTTCTACCCCTCTTTGTTGATTATTGAGGATATTGAACGACTTAGGAGTATTTATGGTGGTTATACTGTGTTGATCCATTGCCTATTGATGGGCTTGGAATTGCTAATAGCTCTGTAAGATAAATTTTTATCTAATCTTTGTTAGTGTCATTGTACAAATGGTGATGCTGTGACTCTGATCTAGCCTAATATCTTATTAGTGATGATGGTTAGCTAGTTTCAGTACAGGAACATGTATTTGGCTGTCTGGGAAGTTACTATTGATGCCTCTAGTGATAGTTCTTTTATGTAAAACACTATGATTCCTAACTACTACATTAGGAAGATGATTTGAATATCTTTCTGCAAGAGTTTGATCATGAAATCTCTATGTAGGATTTGCTTGGTTAGAATAAATCCTTGTGACACCTTCCTTGGAATGGTACACAGGGGTTTATTCTAGTATTGGCTTTATTCAACCTATGTCCAGAGTGGCTTGATGTTAAAATGAGTTGAAAACTCCTGCTGGATATATTCGCCTATGATGCTCCTTTGGCCTATGATGCTGGTCTGAGGCAAAGCTAGGTAAGAACAATTGTTTTTATCTGCTGCCTCCCTTGTTCAGCAATCTATGATGTATGATCACCATGTAAAATTACTACAATGCTTGAGAATTAATTTGATAGTCCCTTGGTATGACCATATAATGGATCCTTATTGTTTGAGATGCATGCTTATAATGAAATAATTTCTGAGGTGCTACTGTTTCAAAATATGTGCCCAAACATTATTCATTTAAGGCTGCTTGTATGTTTGATCTGGAAAGTAGGGATTATTGTCCAAGAGCAGTGATGCACAGACTGAGATCTTGGTATTGTTTGCAAAGATTGATCATTGGCTTTCATTTAAATTACTTATGTGAAGGTGACACCCCACTTGGGTGTTTTTCTGAGAAGATTCATATGAAACAACACATGCTCTGATAATCTAAGATGATTTGATCATGTGATGGTTTTATGTGTACTCACCACACAACTTGATTTTTGGTGATGATGTTGTGGTGCTAGTTGATCTTGCTGGCTTGGTCTTGCTGGCTTGATCTTGTTAACTTGTTCTTGCTGGCTTGATCTTGCTCTACACCTCCTGGTGCTGCTCCTGCTCCTCCTAGCTCCTGTGATCTTGTACTTGATCTTGCTATCCACCTGCACCACCCCCTCTCATGTCACCATCCTGTGGATGATTTGGTTGGTTTGTTGTGTGTATTGGCTGGTGGATTTGTTGGAGATTTGGCTAGGTATGTGATGCGCTTGGCTATGTCCTTTAGATAAAACAATGGTTATGACTGTGGATGTGTAGTGGTGAGCAAAGCTTGCTTTGCTGTGCCGAGTGTGGCTTTATCTCTCTCTCTCTCTCTCTCTCTCTCTTTCTCACTGCTGGCCGACAACACACTGCATGTAGTTAGTTGAGTATGTTGCTTCACTGTGCTCTCCCCCTCTAGATTCGATCAAGTGAATTTATTTTCACTTCTATCCTTTTGCTAGTTACTGATCTTGTGAAACTTGCCCCTTTTATTAAGCTAATGATGTGGATCTAAAGCTACTGACTTGAAAAGAATAGATGCTATACATTGGTGAAATTATCCCCTTGTTAATTACTCAATGAGGTAATATGAACAGTGCACATCACTGTTCACCATTAAGAGTAACAATAACTAACTAACCCTTTATTTCATTTTAGTTGTTTTTTCTTATTTGCAGGAACAAGATCTGGATGCTCAAGATGTAGTATAGGAATAGATAGGTTTTATAGATTTTTGTAATTTTCTTTTTATTCTTTTGTAAAGAATCTTGTAATAATATTCTTATAATTTAATACATTTCATTTTATTGTGATTTACTTACTGTAATGTGTTCCTTTATTTGTTGTATCATTCTCACTATATGTAATATGATTATTGAATAAGGAAAGGAATAAGAATTCATTTCTTATTTAAATTTCCTTGTCTTAATTATTATTGTGGTTTTATATACCTATAATATAATCAAACAAAGTTAATAAATCATTTTGGAAAACAACTTAATAGTACTAACTTCTAATTTTCAAATATTTTCCAATTGATTTAAATTTCAAATTTGAATTCAAAATATTTCCCACCAAAACTCATTAATTCCTAAAGATCATGTCAAAATTTATAACAATCACTATAAAGAGCTATTCCTACCTCTAGATAGTGAAAGAAACTCTGATCTCCTTAGGTTTTTGTTTGGCGAAAAATTTACCCTGATTTTACAGATGCATGCATTGACATGCTCAAATTCCTATTTCTACCCTTCGTTGGTTCCTAAATGCTGGCGTGTTACATACTTACCCCTTAAATTAAACTTTGTCGTGAAGTTTGCTGATGTGTACCTGAATAGTTCTGGATATGCTTCTCTTAAGTCATCCTCTTTCTCCCATGTGGCCTCTCGCTCCGGGTGATGTTCCCATTGTACCTTGCAGTATTTGATTGCCCTGTTTCTCAAACTTTTACATGGTTTCTCAACATAAGTCAAATCTTCTTGTAACTCAATTTCTTGATGTGCAACTGCATCATCGGGAACTTTAAGACATTTCCGAAGTTGTGACACATGGAAAACATTATGAACTTGAGCCAGTCTTTTTGGTAACTCAAGAGCATAAGCTATTGTTCTATTCTGACTCAGTATCTTCAATGGTTCGATATATCTTGTACTTAGTTTTCCTTTGACTCCAATCTCTTAACTCCCTTCATTGGGCTTACTTTGAGATATACCATATCCCTCACTTGTGGATGTCATGATCTTCGACTTTGATCAGCATAACTCTTCTGTCGAATTTGAGCTATCTTCAATCGATCTCTAATAATATCGATGATATCTTGCTTCTCCTTGATATAGTATAGTGCAAATTCCTTGCTACTACTAGGTTCATACCAACATATTGGTGATCTACACTTTCTCCCATAAAGTACTTGGTATGGTGCTGCTTTCAGACTACTCTGATAGCTATTATTGTAGGAAAATTCTGCCAATGGTAGATGATCTTCCCACGAACCTCCAAAATCTAATGCACAAGCTCTAAGCATGTCCTCCAAGATTTGATTGGTCCTTTCTGTTTGGACTCCAGTTTCTGGATGATAGGCTATGCTGAAGTCCAACGTTCAGCCAAGTGCTTCATGTAATTGTTTCCAAAATCCTGAAGTAAACACAGATCCTCTATCTGATACAATTTTCTTGGGTACTCTATGCTTACTTACTATCTCTTTGACATAGATTTCCACTAAATTCTCGGCATTATATTTTTGATTTACCAGAATAAAATGTGCACTTTTCATGAATCTATCCACAATCACCCATATCATATCCTTCTGCTATGGTGTCATGGGTAATCCTGTGATAAAATCCATGACAATTTCTTCCCACTTCCATTCTGGAATTTACAAAGGTTGTAATGGTCCTGCTGGACTTTGATGTTCTGCCTTTACCCCTTTGGCAAGTATGGAATTCAAATACATACTTTGCAATGTCCCTCTTCATGTTATTCCACTATAATAATTCCTTAAGATCCATGTACATCTTCGTACTCCCCGGATGAATTGAATATGGTGTCTCATGTGCTTCTTGGAGTATCACCTCTCGAATTTTTGGCACATATGGTACACCAAGACGGTTTTGAAACCATAAAGATCCATAATCTCCTAGGTGAAAAACTGATTTTTGACCTTCAGAAATTCTTTTGATTTCTTCAGCAATGAATGGATCATCAAGTTGATGCCGATAGATCACATGACAAAGATCACTACTTTGTTCTTCCATAACCCTCATGGTAGCTAAGCCTACATGAACTTCTGTCTTTAGAAATTGTATTTCTAACCTTTCCAAATCCATTTGCAACTCTTTTGGTAGTTCTCTATTGATGGGTTGAGTATTCGTACTCTTCTGGCATAAAGCATATGCTACTGCATTGGCCTTTCCTAGAGTATAGTTAATTGTAAGGTCATAATCCTTGATCAACTCCAGCCACCTTTTCTACCTCATATTCAGCTCCTTCTGAGTGAAGAAATATTTGAGATTTTTATGATCAGTGTATAGTTCACATCTTGCTCCATAGAGAAAATGCATGTGTTGGGTAGTTAACTTCATGAGGTTTGAGTTGTCTAGACCCATACACAATTACCTTGAAATATTGCATTCACACACATCCTAATCCTTCCTTAGATGCATCACAATATACTGTGTACTCCTTTCCTGTTTCAGGAACTGCTAAGACCGGTGCGGTGGTTATTCTGGTTTTCAACTCCTAAAACTTGCTTCGCACTTCTCATCCCATATGAATGGTGTATTATTTCTTAGCAATTTGTTGATTGGTCCAGCTATCTTGGAAAAACCTTCAATGAATCTCCAATAATAACCGGCCATGCCTAAAAAACCTCGGATTTGCTTCACATTCGTTGGTGTATTCCATTCCAACACTGATTGAACTTTGGATGGATTTACTGCAATTCTATCTTTACTGATCACATGACCAAGAAACTCTACTTTGTTCAACCAGAATTCACACTTGCTAAACGTAGCATAAAGCTTATGTTCTCTTAGGATTTGCAATGCTATTCTCAAATGCTCTGCATGCTCTTCTTTATCTTTAGAGTATATCAAAATATCATCAATGAATACTATGACAAACTTATCCAGATAAGGCATGAAGATTTTGTTCATCAAATACATGAATATTGCTGGCGCATTGGTCAATCCAAAAGGTACAATGAGATACTCATGATGACCATATCTTGACACAAATGTTGTTTTTGGAGCATCTTCAGGTTTGATTTTTATCTGATGGTATCCTGATCTTAGATCAATCTTGGAAAATACTCCAGCTCCTTTGACTTGATCAAATAGATCTTGAATTCTTGGAAATGGGTATTTGTTCTATATGGTGACATTGTTGAGATTTCTGTAGTCACCACACATTCTTCGTCCTCCATCTCTTTTATCGACAAAAATTACCGGAGTTCCCCACGGAGATACACTTTCTTGAATAAATCCTTTCTAGGCTAACTCATCAATTTGCTCCTTAAGATCTTTTAACTCTTTTGGACCCATTTAATATGGTTCTTGGGCTATTGGTGTTGTAGCAGGTATCAGATCAATAGTGAATTCTATTTCCTGATTAGGTGGCATTCCTGGTAATTCTACTGGAAAAACATCTTGAAATTCTTTCACTATAGGAATATTTTCCAACTTAACCTCCTTCATTGAGTTCAATTGAAGATCTACCATGATATGACTATGTTTATCTACCTGGTAGACTATCCTTCCTCCCCTTGGAGACTTGATTGAAACAGTTTTGTCCTTGCAATTTATCTGAGCCCCATGTTCAGTCATCTAGTCCATACCTAGCACTACTGCAATTCCCTTTAATGGAATCACATATAGGTCCGCAAAACATGTACAACCATAGATCGTGATAACTTGATCTTGCTTAATGTGGCGTGCCACTACGTTTCCCCCGGCAGTCACTACGGTCATAGGGTTTGCTTACGTTACCCTTCTAATCCCAAATTTATCATAGAATTCTTCAGATATGAAAGAAGTAGTTGCACCCGTATCAAATAAAACTTTTTCGGGATTGGTAAGGATGTTGAGCATACCTATCACTGCGTGCTCGGAGTTATCCACCTCCTCCAAGGTTGCATAGTTTAGCTTCCCAGTAGGCATGTTCCTCTTACCATTGTTGTTCTTGACAAAATTTCCTCCCCTGTTAGGCTATCCACTGCCTCAAGTGGTTTATCCTCCACCTTTGGTGGGCCAACCACCTGGTGGTTTTCTTGGGCAATCTAGCTGGATATGACCCTTTTGCCCACATCCATAGCAAATAACTACGGGTTTCTTACATTCCCTTTGGAAATGCCCTAGAATACCACAATTGATGCATATAATATTCCTCCTAGAGTTGGACTGACCTCCGCAGCTGTTCTTGTTATTGTTGTTGTAAGGTTTGCTTCTGGGTTTGAACTCCAAATTGGGTTTAGGTTTCCTTGCTTGGATTCTCTTGGTTTCCTTTTTCGCTCTCTTCCTTCGATCCTCTTGGACATTCTTATAATCGTCCTCAAATGTTATGGCTGCATCAAGTAACTGTTGAAAGGTCTACTTATTGGCCAGCCTCAGTTGCATCTTCACAAGTGGATTTAAACCACGTAGAAAACGTTTCTTCCTCTTTTCCTCAGTGTTCACTTCATCCTCAGCATAACACCGGATCAAGATAGTTGACTGAACTCCCAGATGTACTTCATGACACTGCTATATCCCTACTGAAGCTCTTCAAACTCTCTACGCTTCAACTCCATCACACTTTCTAGAACATGGTACTCACGGAATCTCTGCTTAAACTCCTCCCAGGTATACTCCCTTCCTAGAGGTTGCATTGCTAACTGATTCTCCCACCATGATGCTGTAGGTCCGGTTAAGAGATGTGTTGCATACCTCAACTTTTCCTCATCATTCCATCCTACAGTTTTCAACTTTCTCTATATATCTGCCAACCAATCCTCTGCATCCGTTGGTTCAGGAGCTGATGCAAAAGGTAAAGGACTTGCATTCTAAAAATCCGAAAGACTTACACCACGTCCTTCAGGTTCCCTCTGATGTCCCATTCGATCCATTAACCCATCCATAAACTTGTTCTAGGACTCTTGCATCATCTGCATATATTGCATGAAATTCTGGTCCATTAACGGCCTCATTATTGGTGGTGGTGGTAAATCTGCATGTGTTCTGGTATCTTCATCCGCCTTTCCCTTGGCTTTGCGCTCCATGCGCTGCTGTTTGGTCTTGTCCTCTACACCCGTTTCCATACCCCCCTAGTCCTGTAACATAAAGCAAACACTCATAATTACATCATACATATGTGTTCTGAGCTCAACTTCATGCATAGAACTAGTCACACAATGGAAAACAAAATCCAAATAAGAACCAAATATGCATTTCACATATTATACATTATAAACAACATAGTCAGTACAATGTCATTACAAGCCCGTACCATTTAGGTATTGCAAAATCAGGTGGATGCTACCCCAATAATTTAGTTACATCAAGCCCTCAAACTCTACCATATGCGTTACCCAACTGGAAATACTTCACCTAAAGTGGTCATACTCCCTAGAAGTTGCGATGTTCGTCATACATACCCGGAGTACAATCGTGCTGACGTGAAGTACGACGCACCGTCTATGGAACGACTTCCCTCTTCAATGGACGATACTCAGTATCAGAAGTATCTAGACTCGACACGTCATCCAGCTGAAGTGTGTCCATACCTTCCAACTCATCTGAGGTATCTTCAGAAACATCCTCATCACTATCTTCTTCAAGCGCCTCCTGCATCCCGGCTCTAGAGTAATCAACAGAATATACCACTTCCGGTGCTCCCCAGGTACTATGTTGGGTACGATAGTCCTCAGCTATAATTGCATAGTGTCGTCGGATTGATGACAAGACGCCATGAGGGTGTCCTCGAGGCGTGCGGAAGAGAGGGGTGTGAGACGTACGGTGTTCCGAGACGGTGAGCACACAAGTTTACCCAGGTTTGAATCCACCGGCTTTGGATGGATCCTACTCCTACTAGTAATCCAACAATACAGTAGAGGCGGAATATGGGTTACAAGGGTTTCGCCTGTGCGAGTTGAGATTGTGGACTATTGTGAGGTGCCCTAGGACGACTTATATAGATATCCGGCCTAGATTTTATAGGAGAGACCTATCCGGCTACGACTAAGAGTTGGTTACAAAGTACATCTTGAACTACAAGTAACATAACATGCCTATGTTGGTAAGTCTTCTAGGCCTTCCCGTAGCCGGACTGGACCCCGTCTCTTCTCCCTGACTGGGCCGCCCGTGAAGCAAAGATCTAACCCGAAGTGGGACACCCTGGTCAGTGAGGCACAATGAGGATACCCGGAAAGTATATCCCCAATAGCAGCCCCCGAAAGCCTCCAAGATCCAGAGTTGGATGTCATCATTGTCTAGCTTGATCTTCGGCTTTGCGGAATCTTGAAGGATTCCTGAAACATCAAAAGAAAGGATAGGATCCGGGTCTCAAAACGAGTCAGACCTATGAATACATTATTCGGGTTTCCAGCGAAATTCAAACTAAGCCAGAACTTGGTCTCTGACCTAATCTGACACCAGTCATGGTCAAGTCACGTCACTGACAGACATTCCCGTTAGCACGACCATTGGTGTGTCCGCCTTTAGCGGAACCGAGGCGTTGTTTTAATGTGTGCGTGGAGATCGAGGTGGTGTAATCATCGTGAGGGAGTTACCCGTCTCCTTCCATGACGCGCGGCACGGTTACTATTTTCATTGCACGAATCTTGGCGCGGATGAAGGATATAAGGGGTTGAGATTTCTCCCTCTCCTCTTTACCAGCACTTTCTCTCCTTCCTTCCTCTCGACACCTCCCATGAACAGAACTCCTCTACCTCCCCCAAAATCCCCCAGCATCGCCTATCCTAGGTCACCGGCACACAGAAAATGGCTGAGGCCTCATCTTCCGGCACGGCGCCGACAGCAGCGACGACGTCGGCAGCAGAAAAGGAGAGATTTCGCGGGGTCTGGATCCCCTACGTCTTGGATGATGCCAAGCTTCGCATCGTCGAAAATGAAGGGCTCCTCCGCACCGGTGACTGGTGGAGCTGCTATGGACAAACCGTTGCCACCCCCAACACCGGCGAGCGGGTGCATTTCGGCACCCACCTTGACAGAGGTTTGAGCTTTCCACCCTCATTTCTTCTGTGAGGTGATAGATTATTACGAAGTTCAACTCCACCATCTCCCCCCGAACTCTCTCTTAGAGATGAGTGCTTATGTTTCTTTATGCGAGGGGTATCTTGGCATTAGTCCGAGTCTCATTCTTTTCTGGTATTATTTTCATACCCGGAGAAACTCTATCACTGCCGGTAATCCATTCATTACCGGAACTCTTAGCTTTTCTATTAGGAGAGAGCGTGTCTATCCTAGGATTAAGGCTAGTGAGTCGGCAAAGCACTGGACATCCACTTTTTTCTATCATAAGGATATACCAGCTCCCGGCAAAGCTACTCATTTCTGGATTTTGTTGATGGTGCCGCCACGCCCCAAGAGTCTTGGGACGCAGATGCACCAACTCTCAGTGATGACCTGCTTCTCACCAAGAGGCGGATTGAATATCTGATGAAGCACAAGGGCCTTAAAGGATCCGACTTGATTGACTATTGGCTGGCATGCCGGATCCAGCCTCTCCAACACCATGGTGACCGTCTTATGCACTCCATCATGTTGTCCAAGAAGGACTCTCTCCGGATTTGCTCCCGTCCTTACTCAGAAAAGGACTATGAGTCCCAAATCAGATGGTTAATACGAGAGAGGATCGAGAGGAAAATTCCGGAGCTGTCCTTGGACATGCATACGGCTGATAATCCCATGGTACTAGTAAGTTTCCAACAATAACTCGAATTATGTGTTCATCTTTACATTATTGTCTCTTTGCGCAATACTGAGATATTTCTTCTTTTCAGCTTGTTGACCTCCCCGAGTCGGAGCTTGCTCCTATCGAGGGATATCCTCCTGAGATCTCTCAGGATGATGGAGAATTGGTTCCTCTGCTGGAGACCTTTACCCGAAAGCGTAAGGCTCTGACGGTTTATGTTGGCACAAAGAAAGTGCCCATTGTGAAGAGGTAACTTTCCTCACAAGGTCTCTGTATTTTATTTCTTAATTCTCTCTGAGGTGTAATGCTCTCTGTTCTATTACCTCCTCAGAGCTAAACAGCTCACCAAGGTCAAGGGGAAAGGAGGCTCATCGAAGCCCCTACGCCAGTCAAAGCTGAATTTAACTTCTCTTGCCACAGTGCCTCCGACTCCTGTCCCTCAGCCTTCTGCAGCCCTGGAGATTACTCCATCTCCGACCGTCGCAGGAGATCCGCTCCTCATTCCAAGCCAGCGAACCTTGGTTCATAGACCTACGTCACCATGGGTGACTCGGTAGTTGATAAGGGTGAACCCTCAATTGGTAATGATCCCTCGGCAGAGTTTTTTGCCAAAAACCTCCTCAGCAATCCGGGTCTTGCCAAACTTGGCATTACTCGGAAATCTCCAGAAGAGATCCAACGGATGGCCCAGCAATGCTTGGAAAGCCGGAACATCACTGCCGAGGAGGAGGCACAAGAAGCGGAGGGCGTCAAGTACTCCAAACTCCTTGAGCAGATCCGTCTTCGCGACGAGAGGCTGAGATCCGCTGTGGTTCCTCCTCCATCGGTAATCCCGCTGACCCTCACCAAGAAGGCTAGCACCGAGGTGACCATGAGCGTAAGCAATCTTACTCATGAACATCATGTAAGTCGAATTTCCAACTCAACTTTTTTACTTTACTTCATATCATATCCTCTAGCCCCTAAGCATGAAGTTGGATAGACAATCCGGGTTTATGCTTTCATAGGATGCCAAAGAATGAACTAGTGTATCCCCCAAGGCTCGTGCTGATATTAGTAAAAATATTAGCCCGAGTTTTTAGTAGACTTCCGACTTTGGGTATTCTGACTTACAGAAAGTTAATTCGTATAACCAGGAATTGTTGAAGAATATCTGCAACAAGTGGAGAGAGATCAGAGCTCTCCGACTTGAAAATGCTCAGTTAAAGGTTTCAAGGGATAAGGGTAAACATTTCAGTCCTAAACCTTGCTCTTTCTTTCATAGTCGAATTATTTATTCAACTGTTGTTCTTTTGCTTATAGCACTGGTCAAACAATCATGTGCCATGATTGAAGAAGCCGAGAATCTTAAGACCCTGGAGGTGGAGAACACCGACTTACGTCGGGTGCTGGATAAATTGAAGGCGGATCACGAGCGGAACATTGCTCAAGTCCTCGAATCCTCTTCTATGGCCACCGAAGAACGTGATCGAAGGATCGCATCCTAGGACCAAAAGATCTCGGATATCAATGATGCTTTATTTAGAGAGAAGGACATCTTCGAAGCACTCCGGGCTGAACTCCAGAGCCTTAGGGCAGAGAAGACCAAAATTGATGATGACATCTTCGGTATGTTTCCTACTTTCTGACTTTCTATTTTTATGACTCTAAGAGTTTGGATATATTTACTAACCTTTGCATTCTATGCGCAGGTCCTCTGAACTTACTGGATTCTTCCTCCACCGAGTCTCGCACCAGCCGGCTTACACAAGTCGGCGATTTGCTTCATGATTTCCGCCAATCTTCGCAGGATATTGGTGGAGTACTCAAGGTCCTGGACATGAAACGAATGTCCGGCTTTGAGGTGCGAGAGAATGCCAAGGAGATTCCCTACCTCATCCAGGACTAGAACATGTCCTATGCGCGGACCGCAGCACTGAACGCCCTCACCATTGTTATGAGCCACCATGGAAACATGGAAATCTGGCAAGTGACCAGAGGTACTATAAAGTGGATGAAGACGGACAGGAGCAAAACATCAAGGCCATCATGGACTCCTGTGCTGGATACGGGTGTCACATGGCTGATCTGACCAGCTACAACACTCCCTTCTTCACTCGCGTGGAGACGCCTCCTCCTCCTCCTGTCGAGGAAACAGCTGAAATCTCTGATGTCGAACAAACCGTTTCGGATTTGAACGTCTCAGAGAGGTTCAAGGCAAGGTTGATGTCTCCAGTGATCCGGCAGCTCCTACCTCTTCCCCTGCAATGTAGAGCATCAGAAAGAACATTGTGTTATCCTGAAAGAATTCGGGTTGTAAATAAGTAGTGTAATACTTTTGCTGGTGCTCAGATTTGCTACTTCTATTTAGCACTTTTGGCTTTACTTTTTTGTGCCTGAAATGTTTACATAAGCACTTTATGTTTTTATCTATACTTATCGTTTATCTGGCTTTCCGCCTCGTTCCTTTCGTGAGCCGGCCAATCTTCAACACGGAAACTTTGCCGAGCAATGGAGCTTAATTGCTAAACCAGTTTAAACTCGGAAACGGAGCTGGCTTCCAGTACCAACAATTCACTACTCGGAAAATTCCCGCATCCGGCAATCAGATAAATAACCAAAATACAAACTAGAAAATTTAGATTTATACACAAAGGTAGCATTTTTAGAATCGGAAATCTTAACCAGAACAAACATGAGCCTAAAGTACTTTCCAGTATTCTAGGATTTTCGATTGTGACATGATCATTCAGAAATAAGATGGTAATATAAAACTTCTCAAAAAATTGAGGCAACCAATACTTTATTAATCATTGAACACACATATATGATTACAAAGAAAGAAAATTTAAGAATAAAAGGGACGTAGCTGAGCAATATTCCAGGGTCTGTCTAATTCTTCCGGGTCTGTACTGCCTCCAGCTCTCTTTCTTTTCTTAGTAGAAGGTCTTTCTTTGACTGGCCGCATATCAGTTAGATAGTAAGAACCATTGTGCAATACTCGTCTAACTAAAAAGGTCCCTTCCCATACTGGGGAAAGTTTGTGCTTTCTTTTCTGCACAAGCCGAAGAACCAAATCACCCTTATTAAAAGACTGGTTTCTGACTCTCTGCCTATGATACTTATGTAACTTCTGCTGATAGGCTGTTGATCTTATCTCAGCAACAACGCGAACTTCTTTGATTAAATTGAGATCATTTTGTCGAGAAATTTCGGCATCCTCTTCAATATACGCACCAACTCGGTGAGAAGTATGAATCAAATCACTAGGAACAACTACTTTTGCATGATAGACCAAGAAGAAAGGTGTGTATCCGGTTGATATGTTTGGAGTTGTTCGTAAACTCCATATCACATAAGGTAATTCTTGTGTCCAAGCTCCTCCAGCACATCGTAGTGGTGCTTCGAGTCTTGGTTTTAGGCCTTGTAGGATTAAACCATTTGATCTTTCGACTTGTCCATTAGCCTGTGGATGTGCGACTGATGCAATGTCAAGACGGATATTTTGTTCATTGCAGAATTCAGCAAGCTCTTCAATAGAAAAGTTACTCCCATTGTCCGTGATAATGCTATGTGGATAACCGTATCGGATTATGACATCCTCGACAAATCGTCTGGATGTTGCTCCATCACAACTAGTGACGGGTTTAGCCTCAATCCATTTGGTGAATTTATCTGCCATCACTAAGAGATGAGTAAATCCACTTGGAGCTTGTTTAAACGGTCCTACCATGTCAAGCCCCCAGACCGCGAAAGTCCATGTTGTAGGTATTGTTCGCAGTAGATCAGCCAAAACATGAGCTTGTTTGGCGTACTTTTGGTAGTCTTTGCACGTCTTGACTAGGCGTTCGACACCTGCCTTGGCTGTAAGAAAGAAAAAACCGTATCTGAAAGCTTTTGCCACTAAAGATTTGGCTACAACATGATGGTCGCATTCGCCTTCGTGGATTTCTCGTAAGATTTCCACTCCTTCTTCCGAAGATACGCAGCACTGAAATACCCCAGATACACTCCGCTTATAGAGCTCACCATTAACTATAGTATAGGATTTTGCTCGTCGGATGATCTGCCGGCTCAGAACCTTGTCTTCGGGTAATTTGCCATCTACCACGAAATCAAGGTAGGGTTGGGTCCAGCTGGGAATTACAGCCAGAACTGCCAATAAAGATGAGTTGGATTTGGTCGGATATTCCTCATCTACTCCTTTTATAGAGGGAACTTTGAGGTGCTCCAAAAAAGCGCCATCCAGGACCTTTTTCCGTGTAGAGCCTATTCGAGATAATGCATCTGCTTCCTCATTTTCTGTTCGAGGGGTGTCTTGAACCTCAAACCCTTTGAACGATTTAGATAGTTCATCCACGGCAGCTCTATATGCTGCCATGTGCTTATTTGCATTACAAATATCCGACACTTGTTGAGCCACAAGATCCAAATCTCCATAACACATTAAATGTCGGATGCCAATGTTCTTAGCAATTCGGATTCCATGCATCAATGCTTCATATTCGGCAATGTTATTCGTTGTCGTGAAGTAGATCTATAACACATAAAAAATTTATCTCCTTGGGGTGACTTGAGCACCACGCCAGCCCCCGAGCGCTTTAGACCCGTCAAAATGTAAGGTCTAGTATTCCTACTCTGGAAGGGTCATATTCCCCGTTGTCTCTATCCAATCAGCGACAAAGTCAGTAAGGATTTGGGATTTGATTGTTGTACGAGGTTTGTACTCAATGTCGAAAGCAGAAAGCTCTATGTCCCATTTTGCGACACGTCCTGTAGCATCGCTGTTGTTGATTATATCTCTCATGGGAGATGTGCTTACCATGGTAATTGGATGTTCTTGAAAATAATGTCATAACTTCCGGGATGCGAAGAACACACTGTAAGCCAGCTTTTGATAGTGTGGATACCGCTGCTTTGATTCAGTTGGGACTTCACTGAGGTAATAAGTCGGACGCTGCACCAGGTGTTCCTGTTTTTCCTCTGGTCTCTCCACCACCATGATGACATTGACGACTCTATTTGTCGCAGCAAGATAGAGCAACATTGGTTCCTGAGGTTCAAGTGTTGCAAGGATAGGAGCAGATGAGAGTACTACTTTCAGGTCTTGTAGTGCAGCTTCATCTTCTCAATCCAAACGAACTTTTTGGTCTTTTTTAGGAGCTTGTAGAGTGGTGCGGCTCATTCACCGAGCCGACTTACAAACCGACTGACTGCAGCAATGCAACCAGTTAGTCTTTGACCGTCCTTCAGGCGAGTCGGTCTGGAAATATTGAGTATAGCCTTAATTTTGTCTCGGTTCACCTCTATGCCTCTTTGAGACATGATGAAACCTAACAATTTTCCGGCTAGTATTCCAAAGAAACATTTCTTCGGGTTAAGCTATGTTGTATTTGTGTAGATTGGCGAATGTTTCCTCCAAGTCAGAAATTAAGGTTTCCTTCTTTTTGGACATCACTGCAATGTCGTCCACATATGCATGTACATTGCGTCCGATTTGATCTTAGAGTTAACGCTGCATAGTGCGCTGGTACGTAGCTCCTGCATTCTTGAGCCCAAAGGGCATCGTAACGAAACATAAGGTTCTGAAGGGGGTTATGAATGAAGTTTTGACTTTGTCTGATTCCTTCACCCGAATTTGGTGATAACCGGAATATGCGTCGAGAAAACATAGGAGTTCTGAGCCTGCCATAGAATTGATAACTTGATCAATTCTAGGCAGAGCGAATGGATCTTTGGGACAAGCCTTGTTCAAGGCAGTATAATCAACACACATCCTTAAATCAGTGGTATCCTTTTTAGGGACCATTACAGGATTGGCCGACCACTCAGTGTGGATGACCTCTTCTATGAATCCGGCTAACTCGAGTCGGGCTAGTTCCTTAGCTATTGCTTTTCGCTTTTCATTGCCGAAACATTGTAAGGACTGTTTTAGGGGTTTGGCGTTTGGGTGTACATTTAGAGAGTGCTCGGTAAGTTCCCTAGGTACTCCGGTCATGTCAGATGGCTGCCATGCAAAGATATCTTGATTTTCTTGGAGGAACTTGACGAGCGCGTATGCGCTATCTAGGCCTACACCTATCTGGATCACATTGGAGGAGTCATCATCCTTCAACGACGTCTTCTTCGTCTCTTCCGATGCCTTGAACTCCGGAGTCGGCTTTGTCACCTCCTTCTTTGTCGCGGGCATCTCGGACGGATCAATGGTCTTCTTGATCTCCTCGTACTCCTGGGCGTGCAGCATGGCTTCAACAAAGGCGGCATTTCCATTCTCGCACTCTCGCGCCTTCTTCGGGTCTCCCTGATGGTGATCACGCCTTTGGGACCTATAATTTTCATCATATTGTAAATGTAACACGGTCGAGCCATAAAAGCCTAGTAAGCCGGACGTCCAAATATAGCATGGTACATGCTCTTGAACGGGACCACTTCGAAGGAAAGTGCCTTCGTCCGATAGTTCTTTGGAGTTCCGAATGTAACATCCAAAGTGATCTCTCCCAGGGAACTTGCTTGTCTTACTGGGATAACTCCGTGAAAGATCACAGAGCTGTGATTCAGCTGTGTCTCCAAGATGTGCATCCAACATAGTGTTTCGACATATAGAATAGTAATGTTGCTGCCGTCGTCCATGAGAGTCTTGGAGAAACCATAGCCATCAAAAAGTGGGTTGATGACTAAGGCGTATTTTCCTCGCCTGTGCAACTTAGGCAAATGATCAGTACGGTCAAAGGTGATTACCACTTCTGACGAGTCCAAGAATTGTGGGACAGCCGGAACATTACGTTGAGCTCATGCAAAACTGCCTTCTTGACCTTAGCTGGTTGAGACCCAAGGGGAGTGACGTAAGTGTCTTTCTTCATTGGGAAGTTCTTCTTTCCATCCATCTTGGGATTTGAAGGGTCAGCTTCCTCCATGTCAGAATCTTCCTTGGTCTCCTTGTCTTTTTCAGGATTCTTTTTTCCCTTCTTCCGCTTAGCCCTGTAGCCAGCGGTATCGTCTTTCTTGATGTCGTCATTGAAACGACACTCGGCGTTTGCGTGAGATGAGGCCCCGTTAGCATCTAAGTGATGCACACACGGTTTGTTGGCAATGTCGGCCTAGGAATAGGTTTTGCCAAGTTGCTGGTCTCCTCTACCCTGGACTCTTGATGTCCCACGACCACGACCGCGGCCACCACCGCGCCCGCCTCATCCTCCAGACCCAAAAGTAGCAGTGACCACTGCTATTTCGGCATTAGGTTTTTCTTCCGAGGTATTCTTGTGCTTCAAGCTTGTTGCTTTGGTTGTTTTGCCAAATGTGGTACAGCTAGGGCATTCATTAATCCCTCTACATCATCGTCAGCATCTGCATACTTGCTCGTTGTTTCTATCATATCTCCCAGGTCAGTGACCTTGTCGCACTTCAAGTAGTGACGTAGTAAACCAATTGGGAGTCCTGCAATGAAAGCTTCAATCGCAGTTTGATCATTTACTCCTTCACAGGAGTTCTTGGTGTCGATCCATCGTCCAAGGTAATCTCGGCAAGTTTCTCCAGCTTTCTGGGTGCAACGCTGTAGGTCTCCTACCGTACAGGGCCACCCATATGTGCCTTTGAAATTCCGAAAGAACACGCTTTGCATGTCATACCAGTTGTGGATGGTATTCTCCGGAAGTTCATTGAGCCATGATCGTGACATCTTCTGCAACATAAGTGGGAGATATCGGGTCGTGACCAAACTGTTTCCACCTTTGGCGATGCAGAAAGCCTGGAAAAAATCCTGGAGCCAAGTATTTGGCCAGGCCACACCATCATAGGGTTGGATGTGTCTTGAGATAGCAAATCCTTCCGGGAAGCTTGTTTGTCAAATACGCGGTCCGAAGCACTTTGGACCTATGTAGATATTATTCTTCACCAGTGTTGGGTACACCAGATCTCCCTTGCTATCGAGTCGAGGCATCCCTAGATCTCCCTCAAAGAGAACCTTGTGGACTTCTAGAAATTTGTCGACATGCGTGTGTCGTTTCCGGGTCTTCTGATGCTGCAGAGAGATGAACTTATCCGCAGTAGCTATGTGATTCTTCTCTTCCTCGATGTTGTTGGCTTCATCCAGGAGTACTTGGCGACGCGCTTCTAGGGCTTGAGCACTTTCTTCCAACTCTTCAGCAATAAATTCTGAAGCTGTACGGATAGGCGTAGTCAACGTAGCATCGATGAGTTTACGGGCACCAGCAGTGACCACGTGTCCATCCACCGAAGCTTCTTTGGGCTCGTCTAGGATTAGTGCTCCATCTGAGTCTTCTTCATACTCTTCGGCAACCACTTCCTCCGCTGGAGGGTCTTTTGTTGGGGTCCTGTTCTTCTTCTTTGCCTTCTTGGCAGCGCCGGTAGCAAAGACGGCTTTGGGTCCGTTTCCCGGAGTCAAGCTCTGGTCCGTACTTTCAGACATCTGGACGTCAGGATTGTCTTCGAGATCCATGTCATCCTGCGCTTTGGGAGAGTTTTCTCTGGATCCTTCGTCTATGGCTTCTCCTTCTTCTGTAGCTTTGGAGCTGAACTCCTCTTCGTCTTCCATGGAGAACTTTCGGAAATCCGTTGATGTCATGGAATCATCCGAAGATGCCGGTAAGTCGGTGTTTATTCCGATCGCCTCTAGCACCGTGTCTTCATTGTCTCTAGTATCGGCAGAGCCAGATCCGAATCCAACATATCCGACAAAGTGCGACGCGTGCGTCCTGAGGTAGTTGTGGCTTTCCTCGTGGGCTTCCTCAAAAATTCTGATGGTCTCGAGAACCTCATCCATGTTTGCGCCTTGCATCATCATGCGCCTCAACGTATGCCTCAGGAAGGGTTGATCTGTTCCGGCATTGGCAGAGCCGGAACTAAGGTTGTTGTCTTGCTCCTCCTGGATTTTGACCTCAGCGGGTAGATCGATCTGGGATTCGGCCTCGCTAGGGAGATCCACTCCAGATTCGACTTGCACCGCAAGATTTTCTTTAGGTTTAGCTTTCTCCACTATCTCCGCAACAGGTGCGGGCTAGGTGGGATTAGGGTTTTCTGAGATCCGGAACTCTGCCGCTTCTATGGACAAAGTGGACCCAGAGATTTCTTCTACCTCTATCATCACTGTTGGGGTGGGTGGGGCAAGTTCAGCAAAACCGATGTACACATCGATCTCGCCAAAATACATGATGGTGTAGGCAGTCACATCCTCCCTAGCCGGAATCCAGATCTCGTCGAGAACAATGAGAGGGACGCTGCTGGTAGATTCTGATTCTTGCAGATTCCGCCCGGAACGTAGATCCAAAGCTCACTTTCCCGACGGTGGGCGCCAGCTATCATCAGATTGATGACAATTACGCCATGAGGGGGTCCTCGAGGCATGCGGAAGAGAGGGGTGTGAGACGTATGGTGTTCCAAGACGGTGAGCACACAAGTTTACCAAGGTTCGAATCCGCTGGCTTTTGACGGAACCTACTCCTGCTAGCAATCCAATAATGTGGCAGAGCCGAAATATGGGTTACAATGGTTTCGCCTGTGCGAGTTGAGATTGTAGACTATTGTGAGGTGTCCTGAAGGCGTACCCTAGGATGGCTTATATAGATATCCGTCCTAGAGTTTACAGGAGAGACCTATCTGGCTACGACTAAGAGACGGTTACAGAGTACATCTTGAACTACAAGTAACAAAAGATGCCTATGTCGGTAAGTCTTCTGGGCCTTCCCATAGCCGGACTGGACCCCGTCTCTTCTCCCTGACTGGGCCTCCCATGAAGCAAAGCTCTAACCTGAAGTGGGCCACCCTGGTCAGTGAGGCATAGTGAGGATACCTAGAAAGTATATCCCCAACAGATAGTGCACGTTATCTAGGGTAGGATAATGTTCCGGTGACTCAAACACCCTTTCTTCAGGATCTTCCTCATCGGACTCTACATCCTCCATGTGGACATCCCTTCCATCAATGAAATAAGACCTCACTCCCATCCGATTAGTTTGCCTGGTATTGCCAACAGAATCTTCTATAGGAATAGGATTCCCAGTAGATCCATCCATTGACCCATACCTCCATCCTTCAAAATTTCCAATAGGTAGGTCTGAATCCTCGGTTCCCCAAGAATTCTATGGTACTGGATAACTAGTACCCTCATCCGGATATCTGGTGGGTTCTAGCATAGGTGAATAAGGATATGGTGTAAAAGATATTGGATCTATAGGTATATCCTTAAAAGTTGGGCTAACCCTACCCACTGCTTCGTTCTCTAGTTGAGATGCCAACTTCTCCCTTCGTTCTGGATTAGTTAAATCCTCGAGCATATCATTCTTATCCTCCACAATAACCTGATGTGTCTTATACAAAGACCCAACTATCAGTCAATACTGATCCATAAACTTGGAAGCTAATTTTGGATGCTTCTTTACTAAAGTAAGATGATCCGGAACTGGCTCCATGTCTATAGAGTCATGAGGAATCACAGCGAAAGTGCTTCTTGCTAACTCTTGGGATTTGTGCTCCTGAATATTGGATATCGCCTCCAGAATAGCAACATGATATGCTGCTAGGTGACTTCTACCTTCACCCATAGGTAAATCGTGATATAAAACAAGCTTTTTCTGGTAGATGGATACTAACACGATATTTGGTTATCATTCGGCCATCATGGTATGTCAAGGTACTAATTGGAATAGTAGTTGTGCAACCAAAAACCTCAGAAGTTGTCGAAGCTATTCAGTTAAAATCCCCTGTTAATCATCGAGAGTCCCTTCTTTCCTTACTAAAGTCCATTTTGGAAACTTTGGTGCCATTTTCACTTTATACAAAATATTCATAATTAGTAACCATTAATTATAATGATGCATCATAATAAATAATTATCGCACTAAAGATATAATGAAATATTCCCAATTGAATATTCATCATATAATCTAGAGAACTTTTTACCGTTGCTCCTAGACTCCTACAGGTAATACGCTTTACTAGGTTTCCAACCTAAGGTCAAAGAAATTGCTCTGATACCAGCTGCGGTGACCCAGCACACCACTTCATGTGTATTACACTATAGTCCTTCACATGACATCCACAGAACACCGTTTCATAAATATCACATCCCTCAGAGTGGTACAACAGAAACATTGCAGGTCCATATTACAAACATACACACTTCATTATTATTACAATTTCAGAAGTTCGAGACTTCAAGTGATTCAAAATTACAAACCAAACTTAAGTAGTTTCAGCGGAAGATTCAAAGTTCAAACTCATACTCCAAATTGAGCTCAACAACTTATCATATAAAGTTCATGATGCTTGGCTCAATTGGTTAACTAATAACTAAGGCAACTACTCAGACTCGTTGCCCTCCACTCCATAGTGTATTTCATAGTCCACCCCTTCCACTCCTCCGGAAATGTCTAGTTCCTCATAGTTGACATCCTCTTGTCCTTCAACAGCGTACATCGGAGTATCCTCTAGCTCCTCAGAATCTAAGCAGGGGATCAAAGGAAAGAGTGAGTAACAACGTTACCCAGCAAGTTCATTATATTCAAGGTGGGAAGTTTCATGCTCTATGTACCACCTCGGACTATCAGTCCTTGGCACTATGCAGTTTTCATAAACATTTCTTTAAAGATTGATTTTATTATCAAAAACTATGCCCATCAACCTTCATAGGTTGACCAGAACTTCATGGAGTTCCTTTCCTGTAGATTTCGTAGCTCCTTCCCGGAACAAGGAGTAACAAGTTATAGTTCTTACACTCTATAGAGGTCTGTTGCTTTACCCATGAGAGATCAACTCCTTGTTGCACAACCGGGCGTACTTTCCTGTCCACAATTCCATGATGTGGGGCCTAGTAGGTGATCCAAGCCAATCACTGCCCCCTTCGTGACCCCGCATGTATCCTTGGTGTATGCCATGCCCACACATTAAATTATGGCAATGGTTGGTACAGACCATTCAGATGCCAAAACTATCGTGGGACGTTGAGGGTTCCCACCCATATGCTGCATATCCTCTACAAATTACCAATTAATGCATGCTACGAGGATAACAGCCACAACCTGCGCATCCGGCTACATGCAAGAGGAAGAAGATACAGCTAACTTCTCCGTCCCATTCCAAATCTCATGGTTAACACGTATTATACGGCGCTAGAATCACTGATGCAGTTGGTTATTAAGCCCTAGTTGTTCGGCAAGTGGAATCCTAGATTCTATTGTCATTCTTAGTATTTATCATCACTTAGGATGATAATACCACTTCATTTGTTTGAGAAAATATTTATTTTCTATCTCTTTTAGAACATAGGTGATAACACATGATTTTCAAATACTTTCATAAAAACTCTTCAAAGGACATGAGCAAGGGATAAACTTGCCTTGTGATTGCAAGGTAGTGAAGTTGGATGCTTTCACTCAACCTTGAGCTTCTATTTCTACAAAACACCATTATTGCCCGGTAAGGACAATATTTAAAGAAGCAAGAATGCATATGCATAGTAATGTAATGCATCATTTATTATTTACCTTCTTTATGTGTTTTACCCATTATATAAATTTCTTGAATTTCCTTATGCAATCAAGAAAGTTGTTTAAATAATATTTCTTAACATTTTGAAATATTAGATTTATTTTTTTTGTAATATAATATATCAGTAATAGAGTTAAAAACTGATGGTTATTTATTTTTAACCCTTATTATTATTTTCTTAATATTCTTTTTAAGAATAAGCATTTTAATTTGGAAGATTTTATTTTGCTACCTTAAATAGGAATTTGGTATTTTTATAAATACTACTCTATTTAAGAATGATAAAAGTAATTTTTATTTATTTTTAGGTATTTTATTTATTTTTATAAAATTCCATAAGGAATATATATTATAAAAATCTTTAACCTAAATTTATTCTATTAAAAATAGAATTCTTAATTTTATTAAGTAGTTTGTATTTTTATGATCTCATAGATATATTATTTGTATTTTTAGGAGTTTTATTTATTTTTAGGACTTACTAAGTCCTAAGGTATTTTGGTCTTTTACTAAATTATTTAGGTTTTCTTTTAACTTCAGGGCCAAGCCCGTTGGGTTGACCCAGCCCAATCTGGCCCTAATGGGCTTGTCAAACCCGCTCCACTGAAGGGTACTGGACCATACCGGCCCAGTACGCACCCCCTAGCTTCTCACTCACTCGTATTTTTCCTCTCTCTTTTTCCCCACTGAGACGTGGCGCCGTCGTCTCCATCGCCGCTTGATTTCCGCCTCCTTAGGCCTCTCCGGACGCCGCCGTGGTGCATGACGAGGTAGTCGGTGCTGCTCCATCAGCTGGTCCTGCTCGATTCGTCGCTGGGCCCTTCTTTTGGCCAGGTCGTCTCCACCCCGAACCTTAGGGTTTGGTGGTTGCCAGCGATGTACTATTCTGCCGCCCCTATGGTGTGGTGTCGCGGCCCTGGTGGCTCTTTGGTCCTGCTAGACCGCTTGTGTGGCTGTGGCCGCCGCCATGGCTTGGCGCGGGTTGTAGCACCCTCGGGTGCTCCCCGTGTCGCCGTGTGCGTGCTCGTCGGTGACTCTGTTTCCTCTTCTAACTATAGCGAGGACCTCAGGTAAGTTCTTCAATTTCCCCTGCTTATTCTCCATCTACCTCTCTTGCTAGCCACTGTGTGCTTCCAGAGAGAAATCCCTAATTAGGGTTCACCCGTTCTATTAAGGTTCTACCCCTCTGTGTCGATTATTGAGGATATTGAACGATTTAGAGTATTTATGGTGGTTATACTGTGTTGATCCATTGCCTATTGATGGGCTTGCATTTGCTAATAGCTCTATAAGATAATTTTTTATCTAATCTTGGTTACTATCATTGTACAAATGGTGATGTTGTGACTCTGATCTAGCCTAATATCTGATTAGTGATGATGGTTAGCTAGTTTCAGTAGTGGGACATGTATTTGGCTGTCTGGGAAGTTACTATTGATGCCACTGGTGATAGTTCTTTTATGTAAAACACTATGATTCCTAATTACTACATTAGGAAGATGATTTGAATATCTTTCTGCAAGAGTTTGATTATGAAATCTCTATGCAGGATTTGCTTGGTTAGAATAAATCCTTGTGACACCTTCCTTGGAATGGTACACAGGGGTTTATTCTAGTACTGGCTTTATTCTACCTATGTTCCAGAGTGGCTTGATGCTAAAATGAGTTGAAAACTCTTGCTGGATATATTCTCCTATGGTGCTTATGAATTTCCTTTGGCCTATGATGCTGGTCTGAGGCATAGCTAGGTAAGAACAATTGTTTTTATCTGCTGCCTCCCTTGTTTAGTAATCTATGATGGATCATCACCAAGTAGAATTACTACAGTGCTTGAGAATTAATTTGATAGTCCCTTGGTATGACCATATAATGGATCCTTACTGTTTGAGATGCATGCTTATAATTAAATAATTTCTGAGGTGCTACTATTTCAAAAGATGTGCCCAAAAATTATTCATTTAAGACTGCTTGTATGTTTGATTGGGAAAGTAGGGATTATTGTCCAAGATCAGTGATGCATAGTCTGAGATCTTGGTATTATTTGCAAAGATTGATCATTTGCTTTTATTTAGATTACTTATGTGATGGTTACACCCCACTTGGGTGTTTTTATGAGAAGATTCATATGAAACAACACATGCTCTGATAATCTAAGATGATTTCATCATGTGATGGTTTTATGTGTACTCACCACACAACTTGATTTTGGTGATGATGTTGTGGTGCTAGTTGATCTTGCTGGCTTGGTCTTGCTGGCTTGATCTTGTTAACTTGTTCTTGCTGGCTTGATCTTGCTCTGCACCTCCTAGTGCTGCTCTTGCTCCTCCTAGCTCCTGTGATCTTGTACTTGACCTTGCTATCCACCTACACCGCCCCCTCTTATGTCACCATCTTGTGGAAGATTTGGTTGGTTTGTTGTGTTTATTGGCTAGTGGATTTGTTGGAGATTTGGCCAGATAGGTGGAGTTCTTGGCTGTGTCCATGAGATAAAACAATGGAAGTGACTGTGGCTGTGAAGTGGTGAAAAAAGCTTGCTTTGTTGTGCCGAGTGTGTCTCTATCTCTCTCTCTTTCTCACTGCTGGTCGACAGCACACTACATGCATTTAGTTGAGCAAGCTGCTTCACTATGCTCTCCCCCTCTAGATTAGATCAAGTGAACTTGTTTTTACTTCTATCCTTTTGCTAGTTACTGATCTGGTGAAACTTGCCCCTTTTATTAAGCTAATGATGTGGATCTGAAGCTACTGACTTGAAAAGATCAGATGCTATACATTGGTGCAATTAGCCCCTTGTTAATTACTCAATGAGGTAATATGAACAGTGCACATCACGGTTCACCACTGAGAGAAAAAAAAACGAACTAACCCTTTATTTCCTTTTTAGTTATTTTTTTCTCATTTGCAGGAACAGGATCTGGATGCTCAAGATGTAGTATAGGAATAGATATGTTTTATAGATTTTTGTAATCTTCTATCTTTTGTAAAGAATCTTGTAATAATATTCTTATAATTTAATACATTTCATTTTAGTGTGATTCACTTACTGTAATGTGTTCCTTTATTTGTTGTATCATTCTAACTCTTTGTAATATGATCATTGAATAAGGAAAGGAATAAGAATTCATCTCTTATTTAAATTTCCTTGTCTTAATCCTTATTGTGGTTTAATATACCTATGATATAATCAAACAAAGTTAATAAATCATTTTGGAAAACAACTTAATATTACTAACTTCTAATTTTCAAATATTTTCCAATTGATTTAAATTTAAAATTTGAATTCAAAACATTTCCCCCCAAAACTCATTAATTCCTAAAGGTCATGTCAAAATTTATAACAATCACTATAAATAGATATTCCTACCTCTAGATAGTGAAAGAAACTCTCATCTCCTTAGGTTTTTGTTTAGCGAAAAATTTACCCTAATTTTACAGATGCATGCATGCACATGCTAAGATTCCTATTTCTACCCTTCGTTGGTTCCTAAATGATGGGGTGTTACACCACCACACCCACTTGAGTGTGTGTGGTCATGTGGATTAAGGTGGTTTGGAAAAGAACACATGTAATGACTCGCCATTAGTCAAACCATGGTCAGAAAGCCCAAAAACATAGAGAAATAGATCTGGTACATGTAATTGAGCACAAGTGTGACATAAGTTGCACCACCACACCCACCTGAGTGTGTGTGGTCATGTGGATCAAGGTGGTTACGAAAAGAAAACATGCAATGATACTCCGTGTGTTAAACCACGGTCAAGAAGCCTAAAAACATAGAGCAATGCAACTTCCACATGTAATGGAGCACTAGTGTGACATAAGTTGCACCACCACACCCACTTGAGTGTGTGTGTTCATGTGGATCAAGGTCGTTTGGAAAAGAACACATGCAATGACATTCCATGTGTCAAAACATGGTCATAAAGCCAAAAACACAAAGGAATGCAACTTCCACATGTAATGGAGCACCAGTGTGACATAAGTTGCACATGGTCATGTGGATCAAGGTGGTTTGGAAAACAACACATGCAATGGCACTCCATGTGTGATGATATGGCCAGAAATCCCAAAAACACAGAGGAATGCAACTTCCACATATAATGAAGCACCGGTGTGACATAAGTTGCACCACCACACCCACTTGAGTGTGTGTGGTCATCTAGATCAAGGTGGTTTGGAAAAGAACACATGCAATGACACTCCATGTGTCAAACCATGGTCACAAAGCGCCAAAACATAGAGGAATGCAACTGCCACATGTAATGGAGCACCAGTGTGACATAAGTTGCACCACCACACCCACTTGAGTGTGTGTGGTCATGTGGATCAAGGTGGTTTGGAAAATAACACATCCAATTGGACTCCATGTGTCAAACCATGGTCAAAAAGACCCAAAACATAGAAGAATTCAACTGCCACATGTAATGAAGCACCAGTGTGACATAAGTTGCACCACCACACCCACTTGAGTGTGTGTGGTCATGTGGATCAAGGTGGTTTGGAAAATAACACATGCAATGACACTCCATGTGTCAAACCATATGGTCAGAAATCGTAAAATAGAGGAATGTAACTTCCACATGTAATGGAGCACAAGTGTGACATACGTTGCACCACCACACCCACTTGAGTGTGTGTGTCGTCATGTGGATCAATGTGGTTTGGAAAAGAACACATGCAATGACACTCCATTTGCCAAACCATGGTCATAAAGCCCCAAAACACACAGGAATGCAACTGCCACATGTAATGGAGCACCAGTGTGACATACGTTGCACCACCACGCCCACTTGAGTGTGTGTGGTCATGTCGATCAAGGTGGTTTGGAAAAGAACACATGCAATGACACTCCACATATGAAACCATGGTCAGAAAGCCCAAAAACACAGACGAATGCAACTGGCACATGTAATGGAGAAATAGTGTCAAATAAGTTGTACCACCACGCCCACTTGAGTGTGTGTGGTCATGTGGATCAAGGTGGTTTGGAAAACAACACATGCAATGACATGCCATCAGTCAAACCATGGTCAAAAACCCCAAAAACATAGAGGAATGGAACTGCTACATGTAATGGAGCACCAGTGTGACATAATTTGCACCACCACTCCCACTTGGGTGTGTGTGGTCATGTGTATCAAGGTCGTTTCGAAAAGAACATATGCAATGACACTCCATGTGTCAAATCATGGTCAGAAAGCCTAAAAACATAGAGGAATGCAACTGCCACATGTAATGGAGCACTAGTGTGACATAAGTTGCACCACCACACCCACTTGAGTGTGTGTGGTCATGTGGATCAAGGTGGTTTGGAAAATAACACATGCAATGATACTCCATGTGTGAATACATGGTCATAAAGCCCAAAAACACATAGGAATGCAACTGCCACATGTAATGGAGCACCAGTGTGACATAAGTTGCACCACCAAACCCACTTGCGCGTGTGTGGACATGTGGATCAAGCTGGTTTGGGAAAGAACGCATGCAATGACACTCCATGTGTCAAACCATGGTCATAAAGCCCCAAACACATAGGAATGCAACTACCACATGTAATGGAGCACCAATGTGACATAAGTTGCACCACCACACCCACTTGAGTGTGTTTAGTCATGTGGATCAAGGTGGTTTGGAAAAGAACACATGCAATGACACGCCATCCGTTAAACCATGGTCAAAAAGACAAAAACACAGAGGAATGCAACTTCGACATGTAATGGAGCACCAGTGTGACATAAGTTGCACCACCACACCCACTTGAGTGTGTGTTCATGTGGATCAAGGTGGTTTGGAAAAGAAGATATGCAATACACTCCATGTGTCAAACCATGGTCATAAACCCCAAAAACACAGAGGAATGCAACTGCCACATGTAGTTGAGCACCAGTGTGACATAAGTTGCACCACCACACCCACATGAGTGTTTTTGGTCATGTGGATCAAGTTGTTTTGGAAAAGAACACATGTAATGACACTGCATGTGTGAAACCATGGTTAGAAAGCCCCAAAACACATAGGAATGCAACTGCCACATCTAATGGAGCACTAGTGTGACATAACTTGCACCACCACACCCACTTGAATGTGTCTGGTCATGTGGATCAAGGTGGTTTGGAAAATTACACATGCAATGACACTCCATGCATCAAACCATGGTTAGAAAGACCCCAAACACAGTGGAATGCAATTTCCACATGTAATGGAGCACTAGTGTGACATAAGTTGCACCACCACACCCACTTGAGTGTGCGTGGTCATGTGGATCTAGGTGGTTTGGAAAAGAACGCATGCAATGACAATCACATCTATCAAACCATGGCCAGAAATCCCAAAAACACAGAGGAATGCAACTGCCACATGTAATGGAGCACTAGTGCGACATAAGTTGAACCACCACACCCACTTGAGTGTGTGTGGTCATGTGGATGAAGGTGGTTTGGAAAATAACACTTGCCATGACACTCCATGTGTCAAACCATGGTCAGAAAGCCCAAAAACATAGTGGAATGCAAGTGCCACATGTAATGGAGCACTAGTGTGACATAAGTTGCACCACCACACCCACTTGAGTGTGTGTGGTCATGTGGATCCAGGTGGTTTGGAAAAGAACACATGCAATGACACTCCATGTGTCAAACCAGGGTCATAAAGCCCAAAAACACAGAGGAATGCAACTACCAGATGTAATAGAGCACCAGTGTGAAATAAGTTGCATCACCACTCCCATTTGAGTGTGTGAGGTCATATGGTTGAAGGTGGTTTGGAAAAGAACACATGCAATGACACTCCATGTGTCAAACCTTGGTTGGTATCTATTCAGTCTTCTATTCCAAGGAGCAAGATTTTCAGATTTGAGAAAATTTCTAGATTAATCATCCTAGTTTTAAAGAAATTGTGGTTGTGGCTTGTAAAATCCCCGTGGGTAATAGAAACGCAGCAGCGTCTCTCAATTATAAGTTTAAAAACATTAGACGAGCTCTAAAAAGGTGGAGTAAGTCTATCTCCAAACTATCCTTATTACTTGATAATTGTCAAACAGTGTTAGAACAACTGGATAAGTTGGAACAAATAAGGCACTTGACAACTCCAAAGTGGAATTTTAGGAAAATCCTGAAAAACCATATCACTAGACTGTTATCTTACAAGCAGCAGTACTGGAAAAGGAGGTGTACAGAAAGATGGATAAGATATGCTGATAAAAATACAAAAAATCATCATGTAGCAACAGAAAGACACATGAAAAATGCTATTGCTACTATTACTAACTCTAATGGAAATGTTATATAAGATCATGATGGTAAGCTCAGCTTCTATCGAAGCTTACACACAAAGACTAGGTATTTCTGATGATCATACTATGATTAGAGGCTATTTCAGTCTCATTCACTAAAGAGGAGATTGATAAGGCAGTACAAAAAATACCAATTGACAAGGGTCCTGGTCCAGATGGTTTCAATGGTTGCTTTCTCAAAACTTGTTGGGATATAGTTGCCCCAAATTTCTATAAGATTTGTGATTCCTTTGTTGAAGGAAATGCAATCCTGGATAGTGTTAATAGCTCTCTAATCACATTAATTCCAAAGAAGTCTGCACCAACTTTAGTTAATGATTATCGACCAATTTCTTTGATGAATACTAGTCTCAAGCTCCTCACTAAACTATTAGCTGACAGATTACAAAAGTGGATTTTAAAATTGGTGAGTGAGAATCAATATGGTTTTATAAGAGGGAGATCTATCCAAGATTGTTTAGGATGGGCTTCTGAGTTCCTACATCAATGTGAGCAGTCAAAAAGGGAAATTATTGTTATAGATTTTGAGAAGGTTTTTGACATGATTGAACATGATACAATTATTGATATTCTGAGACATATGGGTTTTAGTGAGCTTTGGTTACAATGGATAAAATGTCTACTATCTTCAGGCCACTCAACAATCCTTTTAAATGGAGTTCCTGGGAAAACTTTTCATTGTAAATGAGGGGTAAGGCAGGGAGACCCTCTGTCCCGCCTACTCTTTGTTTTAGCTTCTGAACTTTTATAAGTGGTAATTAATAGAGAACTGATGGAGGATAGGCTACATCTTCCTATTCCTTGTGGTGGTAAATTTCCAGTTATTCAATACGCAGACGAAACAATTATGGTACTACAAGCTAGGAGTGAGGAAGTGGCTCATCTCAAAAATATTCTGCTAGAATATGCAAAATCAACTAGGTTAAAGATAAACTTCCAGAAATCTAGCCTTATTCCTATAAATATCTCTAGTGACAAAGCTCAAGAGTTGGCATCCATTTTTTGGCTGTTCTGTAGGAATTATGCCTTTTACGTACCTAGGTTTTCCCATGGGTAAGACTAGACCTTCAATTACTGAACTAATGCCTTTGGTAGACAGAACTGAAAGAAAAATGACAAGTGCAACTTTGTCATTGTCTCATGCTGGAAAATTGGCTTATAATGCTATCCTGACTTCCATTGTTACGTACACCATATGTACCATTGAGATCCACCCTAAAATCAGAGAGTATATTGACAAGATCAGGAGAAGATGTCTATGGAATAAAAAATAGATAATGGTGAAAAGTTCCTGTCTTTGGCAGCATGGGACATGGTTTGCAAGCCAAAGAATAAAGGTGGACTGGGTGTATTAAACATGAAAATTCAAAATCAAGTCTTGTTGTTAAAATTTCTGATAAATTGTATAACAAAAGAGATATACCCTGGGTCAAGCTTATTTGGGACACATATTATCAACAGTCAGTACCTCATGCATCTAGTACTATTGGGTCTTTTTGGTGGAAATCTGTTATGAAATTATCTCCTTTATTCTGAGGCATAACCTATTGCACTATTGGAAAAGGTGATAAAGTGCTATTTTGGAAAGATGAATGGAATGATGCAATACGCCAAGAGAAATACCCAAGAATCTATTCCTATGCGATTAATGAACATATCACAGTTCAGAGGTTTGCAGCAAGTACTAGTATGCAAGAGTTATTCTATTGTCCTTTATCTTCAGAAGCCTTATTTTAATATCAGCAAATGCAGCTGCAATTGGATTCAGTTGAGTTTTAAGAGGAAGAGAATGAAAAATGGTCTTTTAAATGGGGAGATAAATTCACATCTAGGAAGTACTATAACTATTGTTTTAGATTGCTAGAGCCTCTAGTACAGTTTACATGGATCTGGAAATCAAAACTTTGGGCCAAATTGAAGGTTTTCTCTTGGCTTCTATTATTAGGCAGCCTCAACACAATGAATATGCTGAGACGTAGGCATCTTAATGTGGGCCAAGGTCAGAATTATGAATGTCCTCTATGTACTATGGGAGTGGAGGAAACTATTGTGCATCTATTTTTCTCCTGCCCATTTAGTGAAACATGCTGGAATAGACTAAACATTACATGGGCTAATTCTACATGCAGATTCCATTTGCTTATCCAAGCAAGATAAGATTTTCAGAATCAACTATTCTTTGAGATCTTTGTTAAAGTAGCCTGGGGTATTTGGAAAAAAAGAAACAACTTAATATTCAAAGGAATTAGGCAATCTACAGATTCCTGGAGGACTAGAGTCAAGGCAGACTTGAATTTACTTAGGTTCAGGGTTAACCAAAACTTGGAAAACATTATAAACTTGTATATAGATAGAATCTAGTTTGTTTTAGTTATCCTTGTAATGTGATGCTTCATGCATCATTCTGTAACATTCTTTTATATTAATATAGTACCACAATAGGAGCCTCTCCTACTGTTTTATGGTAAAAAAATCATGGTCAAAAATCCCAAAACATAGAGGAATGCAACTTCCACATGTAATGGAGCACCACTGTGACATAAGTTGCATAACCACACAAACCTGAGTGTGTGTGGGGTGATGTCTACGCACTTCTATTCTTGTAGACAGTTGTTGGGCCTGCAAGTGCAGAGGTTTGTAGAACAGCAGCAAGTTTTCCCTTAAGTGGATCACCCAAGGTTTATCGAACTCAGGGAGGAAGTGGTCAAAGGTATCCCCTCTCAAGCAACCCTGCAATCAAAATACAAGAAGTCTCTAGTGTTCCCAACACACCCAATACACTTGTCAGGTGTATAGGTGCACTAGTTCGGCGAAGAGATAGTGAAATACAAGTGGTATAGATAATTATAAGTGGTAACGGTGATAGAAAATAGCTTGATGGCGTGGAAAAGACTAAAGTAAAACTGAAATAAAGATAGAAGCAAGAAAACATGTAATAGATCTAATAGCAAACAGTGTTTCAATGCTTAGAAATAAGGCCTAGGGATCATACTTTCACTATTGAACACTCTCATATAAATATCTTCTCTTTATGATACTACTCTGAACTACTCTCCGATTGGACACTCTAATCCACGGTAGGGCTATAAGAGCACACCTCCAAGTAAGCCTTTTCCATCTAGATAACACCACACTGTCACCTTGAGCACTAGATGGTTAAAACAAACACCACAATGTCATAAGACATCCAACTCCAAATATAACTCATAACAAGTATTTGTAATCTCTAGCCTAAGTGCCACCATGGTGTGCACACTGTCAACTTCACACACATGGGGAGAGAAAAGATCTATTAAAGCACTTGAGTAGCAAGGTAGATCTATAGATTACAAGCTCATGATCTCAATAAGATCATGCATACAGAGAGAGATGAACACATAGCTATCGGTAGAACCCTTAGCCTCGAGAGAGAACTACTCCCTCCTCGTCATGGGAATCAGCAACAGCGATGAAGATGGTGGTGGAGATCGATGGAGACGGCTCCGGGGGCACTTCCCCATCCCGGCAGGGTGCCGGAACAAAGACTTTCTGTCCCCCGAATCTCCCCTTCGGTGGCGGCAGCGCTACGGAACTTTTCGTGGCTAGAGGCTTGATGATTTAGGTTTTTGCATCGGGAGGCATCTTATAGGCGAAGAGGCAAGGTCGGTGGGCGGCTAGGGGGCCCACACCACCTGGTGGCGCAGCCATGGCTAGCCCGCGCCACCATATGGTGTGGCCACCCTGTGGCCCCTCTCCGTCTCGTCTTTTGGCTCCGTGAGTCTTTCGGTAAAATATCGACTTTGGCTTTTGTCCGGTCCAATTCCGAGAATATTCATTTTCTGACTTTCTGGAACCAAAAACAACAGAAAACAGGCAACTGGCACTGTGGCTCTTGTTAATAGGTTAGTCCAAGAAATCATATGAAAAGTACTCCAATGTGTGGACAAAACATGATAAAGTAGATAAAACCAAGCATGGAACATCAAAAAGTATGGATACGTTAGCAACGTATCAACATCCCCAAGCTTAGCTCCTGCTCGTCCTCGAGTAGGTAAGTGATAAAAAGAAAGAATAATTTTTGAGGTGACATGCACCATCATAAACTTGATCAAAGTATTTGTAAAACATTCAAAGATGGGATCATAGTACTTCAATCATAACATGAAAGACAAAGTTCTAACAATAAGACAAAGCAACTATGTTGCAACATGAAAAGGCACAAACAAAAGATTCATGAATAACAATGCTTTGCAATATGTTTGTTTGTTTCACATAAAGAAAACATAGCATAGTAGCATTCAGCTTGTCCCTCATAGAGTAGCAAACATAAATGCATAGGACACCTTCAAAGTTCATAATAGTGACTAGATACAAATAGTTTAGAACAAGCAATATCAAAGCTATGCATCAATCAACAAGTCTTGGGACAATGCACATAGAACTAAGAATGACCACTATGCTCTCTCAATAGGTGCGTAAAGATAGAAGGTGGAGACTCAACATAAAAGTAAAAGAAAGGCCTTCATAGAAGGAAGTAGGGATTCAAGTCTCATAAAGGACTTCCAAAAATTATGGTACTTTTTAGCTTTCAGCTCTCATTTCCCTATCATAAGCATCTTGAAGTGATTAAGGTTAAAGTGGACAAACTATGGAGTATATGCTTGACAAAGTATAAGTTGGAAATCTCATGTACCTTGAATACGAGGGCCGCTCCTCATGCTACTCAAGTTTAGTTACCGGTAAGTTGTTGTCATTGTAAGTACATGTGTATCATAGAGAACCGCCAATGGGGTACCCCTTGCCCGATGATACGGAAGAATCCCCATATCAAAATGACAAGGCAAGCGGACAACGAGCATCTCATCAATCTTCTTATTTACCGTGGGAATATGGTGATTTTTTCTCTCTTTCCTGTTTTCTCATATCTCTTTTTTTCTCTTTTTTCTCAATATCTGACTCTTTTTTTATAAGAAGAATGCTTCATAGACAACTCATTATGGTTACGCTGCAGGTTTCCACCATGACAGCATGGATTAGACCAGCGGCCCAGGCGTTTCTCTAACACATATACATAAATCCATGGACTTACAGGCTCCCCTTTCATTTCACACTGACGATATACATAGAAAAAAGAGCATGATATCAACTAGGTACAAAGTACAAGTGCAATGTTGAAAGAGTTCCCCATGACAGCATGGTTCTGCTAATCCCCAACAAATAAGTGCAAGCATATACAACATAGATGACACAATGGTTCAAGTTTATTAAGGGTAAGAAAAGTAAAGTGTGCCATCAAGTTCGTGAGAGCTTTAATCACTAGTTTTCTCATAACAAGTTTAATTCGGAAGGTAGATAAAAACATTAATATACTTGGAATAGCATATGCTAGTAGGTAGGTATGGTGGACTATTTGGAATAACTTGGTTTTAGGAGTTGGATGCATGAGTGGAACTCATACTTGCTTGCGGAGGCTAGCAAAAGACTGGGAGCGACAAACTAAGAGAGCAATAATGGCCATAATCATGCAGAGTGACAAAACATCATTGATCAAAGCAAAAAGTGATACTACAAGTTGAAAAGGATAGTCATAAAATGGTGTGATCATGTGCCAAGTCAACCCAAATAAAGCATCAAAGGAGAATACCATAATACTATGCTTTAATATGATAAAACAACGCATGATTCTTCCCAGGAACATTAAGCAATCTCAATTGTTATAACAAGTCATGCTACAGCAAAGAATACTAAGCATAAAGCCAAAACAATATCAAGCATGGCATGACAAAGCATAGGCCACAGTCAAAAACAAACTCTCTTTACCACTTAAGCATGAACATTTCCTACTCTTTTCCAATCCAAACCAAACTATTTGAAAACCAATGTATGAAAGAGGGGGTCCAACCAATTTATTCAGAATACTAAGAAAACCAAGCAAACGAAAAACCAAAACAAAAAGGAAAAAGAAGACGCTCCAAGAACAACACAAATGTGCATTAAACAATAAAAATGAAGCGTTTGGAAGAAACCTGAGATTTTTATTGATGAAGAAGGGGATGCCTTGGGCATCCCCAAGCTTTGACGCTTGTACTTCTTGGCTATTTCTTGTGGTGACATGCGTGGCATCCCCAAGTTTGAGCTTTAGTCCATCCTTCATCTCATTACTCATTCCTTCCATACACCTGAAATTTTTCCTTCATACAAAACTTCACACAATCTTTATTAGCAACATTAGTGCACTCAAGATAATAAGTCTTTGGGTTCAGTTTCAACACCAATAAAACATCCATTAAAACACAAGATACTGTAGCACTTCCCTCAAAAATCTCAATTCCCCAAAGAGAACACAAAAAGGAATCAACAAGAAGCTAATGCAAATAATGGCAGAAATCTGTCAAAACAGACCAGCAGATAAAAACCAATTTTTTCGAAGACCTTCTGTTGCTCAAATCGAAAAGTGTTGAACTAATGGAACTTAGATAACATCCTGGGGCAGAAGCACAAAAATTCACGCCTCAAAACTACGTACATAGATTTTACACGATTTTTTACAGCGAAGCACAAAAATCTGTTTCGGGACAACAACTTTCTCAAGCATTACTTCTCTCTCATTAGAGGTTACTCTTGGCACAAAAAGCAAATAAAAAGGATAAGGAGCGGTTATTACAGAGGTAATAACTTCGAAGACTCATCTAAAAGTTTTGGGTTATCTCCCAATAAGTACTTTTCTTTAATGCCTTTAAGTTAGGCATGATAGTTTGAGAAGATGCTCACATAAGAAATATGAATTGAAGTAAGAGAGAGCATCAAGAAGCAAATTTGTAACATCCCAAAACTTCAATCCAAACTTATCAAGATCAAGTCATCCAAAAATGGGGTTAACAAAAACTTTTCCAAATTTAAAATGAAAGCATTCATATATGTGTGCATTTAAAATAGGAGTTGTTTTGAATTGCCATGATTGTGTGATCCTTTGCTTCTAAAATGTTTATTAGGTGATTTAAACATCATCTACATCATTCCCAAACTTTTCCTAAAGAAAATCAAATCAAAAAGAATTAAAATGAAGGAATGGTCATTTGGACAAATTTAACTCTCATACCTACTTTGGCTATTCCTAGTACTCAATTCTTAACAGAAACAATTCTTGATCTTTACACCCCTTGCTAGTACACATAATGAGGTACCAAGTCCCACCTTTTGATCTACTAAAAATCTTCTGTAAACTATTTTAAATGACAGTTTAAAATTGAATCTAATGCATATGCATAGATCACCCCTATTTCAAAAACCATCAAATTGAGCACCATTTTCAAAACCCTTGCAACCAGATACTACCTATCACTAGTGGAGATCACCCAAAAATTTTGAACTCAAAATTCAAATTTTGGTCTCTTGCGGCCATTTCATCGAACAGGTGGCAGACACAGATCAAACAATTGTCAAAACACTATAGTGTGCAGTGCTTCTTGTCACCATTTGAGCCTAACTCGGTCCCCTTGTCCCCCCAGCTCAAACCCCGGCCCTAGCTCTCTCTCCCTCTCCCCTAGTTGCTCAAGTGCCAAGCCGCCCGACGCCATGCGCCAGGTCGACCATGGACAGCTCGCACAAAGCCGCCCCACACTCTCCTTCGCCCGCTGGCAGACAGGCGCCATCACACCGCACTGCCTCGACCAGCCCCCGACCAAAATCAAGCGGAGGACAAGCCCCAGTTGCTCGCGCTCACGCCTCTGTCCGCCATGCCGATCACCCCAGAGCGCCGCGTCCACCAGAGCAGCACCGGCCTCGCCAAGCCCTAGCCTTGCGTGGCGGCACTCGCAGCAGGCCCAGTACCTCGCCAGACATGCCCGTATGCCGCCGCTCGACCCATAGCCGCCGCATTTTGTGTCGAGCACCTGCGGCCACCGTGCAGTGCGCGGAAGCTCCCGACCAATAGAGATAGCCCCTTGCCGCGCCATCAAGCCATAGAGGATCGCCAGGAGACCAGCCACCGTCTGCCTACCTCGCCCATGCCCTTAGCTCGATGTGCCGTCGCCCACGTCGAGCTCTTCCCATGCCGCTCTGCACCCTTCGCTCGCCTATATAAGGAGGCCTCCCCAGCAAGCTCTCTTCACACCATTCTCATCCCCACCTCCCACTCTCACTCCCCACAGCCAGCCGGAGCCGCTCGAGCACCAGGACGCCGGAATTGCAGCCGGAGCCACCGCCTCGGGAGGAGAAGGGCGTCGTTGATCCAGGCCATCCCAGGAAGCGCCGCTTGTACCAGGAGAACCGCCCTCGTCTTCCACTTCGTTTGCCCGCCTCGCCGACCCCGCTGGAGCCCCGGTACGCCCCCACTGCACCCTCACCGACCGCGCTAGGGTTAGCTCCCGTCGTGTCCTGTTCTGACGAGGACGATAGTTGTGAGTCGTCGATCTACCCTCTAATCGCACGGCCACCTTTGATCCATACCCCTTCGGTACACCCTTGTTCCACTGACGGGTGGGGCCCTCGCTTAAGCCAGCCTGCGATGCTGCGCGGAGCGCAGTGGGCCAGCCCATTTCGTTCCCGCGCACATTTCAAATTCAAATTAGGAATTTTCCTTTTAGTTAGAATATAGTTTTTGTCCAGTGTTTCAAAATTCAATTATGTGAGTTTGACAAATCCAAATTACATGAAACTAATTTTATCTAAAAGGTATTGAAATTCTCTATCCAAGCCCGTTGGATTTAATTCATTTAGAGTTATAGATTTTTCCAAATAAAAATAAGAAGACAGAAGCTTTTGCAACTTGAAACATTTTTGTAAAATCAACCAAGTTAGCTTTTGAGTTGATTCCAACTCTCAAAAATCACATTTCATCATATCTATCCAAATATGTAATAATATTAAGGTTTACAGGCAGTGACTTTGGACTAGTACTAAAATAATGCTATATAGGCTTTTCTACTCACTTTAAATCATTAAATAATGAACTTAAACCAAAGTAATATTGATCCAACCTTTAAATCTCATTCCCACATGTTAGAATATGTGGTGAGGACATGTGTCCACATGATCCCATATTTTGGTGGTGAATATTAAAGTGGAGTTAATATTTCAATGAGTAAAAATTACTTTTCCAAAATAAAAAGGTTGAAACTATTGAATTAAAACTTGTGATGTTTGGGATGATAATAGATCATCAATTGTGTGGTTTAGAATACTACTTAGCGTAAGTTAAGTATTGTTTGGTGATTGTGCACTCCCTATGTATTTCTAGACGCTAGTACCGACCAAGCCTTCGAGGAGGAGGAGTTCTACCAAGAAGAAGAAGAAGAAAACTTCAACCACTGCACCAACCAAGGCAAGCTATTAGTGGCAAGCTAACTCTTGCAAACAATCTTTAGTAAGCTATTGTAGCAAGCTAGAATAAAACTAGATGGTTTAGTAAAGATGCCTTAAGCATACTTTGATCACACCCCCTTAGTTTACACAAAGTTCTTTAATTAATTTTGAAGGAAGCATAAAGAGTATAAAACTTGACCTATTTAGGAACCTTTTGATGTCATTCTATGGCATGAGATTGATCCCACCTTTCCACCTTAGTGAACACTCTTAACCTAGTGTTTTAGAATAGATCAAACTTGAGTCACTTTAGATGGGAACACTTGGTGAAAATGAGTTATGAAAACCTTGGAATGATGAGTCATTCTATTGAGATGTTTTGACATGTGTTGAGAAACACAATTGGTTTATGATGATGAAAATGATGAGGCATGAGCCTTAACCCTTTTTATAAAACTGATGGTTGGATTCGGATGCGATACCATTCCAAATTTACCGTACAACCACATTAGCTGAATTGGGTAAGGCTTAGCTGGAAATTTATATGCATTAGTATTAGTTCCCTCACGGGAGAGGTTTGAGCTGAGGCTACCTCTCAATGATGTCCACCTATGCAGTGCCCAAGATGACTGATGGTCATGGTTGGGAGGCCATGCTCATAGGAGAGGTGCTTGTACTAGGGTGTGTAAAGGGAAGGTTATGTTTGATTATCTGCATACTAAGTATGATGATTCAGGGTTATCCCTGATAGATGTATCGAATCTTGTGGTGAAAGTGTACCACCTCTGCAGAGTGTCAAACTATTCGAATAGCCGCGTCCGTGGTTATGGACAGTTGGAATGGCCATACTGTTTTGTTGTCAGATGTTTTCTAAATAACTTGAAATGAATGATGAACTTTGACTTTCCCACAACAGGGTTGTGTAGATGATAAGAGCTTCCCAACTTAAGTGATTCTAGAACTTTACTTTATCTTTTCTTGCTTCAGAACTCAGTTTAGGTTTCCAACTTAACTTGATACTTATTTTTTTCAATTCAGCACTTTAACTTAGAATTATAACCCTTGCTAGTAGTAGTTTGTGAGTACTTAAAGAGTACTCATGGCTTTTGTCCCTGGCTATTATCATGGCCAGACTATGAAGGATATTATCAAGATGATGGTCAGCAGGACGGCTATGATAACTAGGACTATCTGCCTTCGTCAGCATTGCCTGTGCCCCTGAAGATGGACCCCACCGCTACGCTATCGTTTATTTCCGCTGCTTGTTGTATTAAAGACTGGATCATGAGATCCTTATTTGTGTAAAACCTTATGTATGGTTTGTAATGGATGATGTACTGTGATATCCAATCCGTTATGTCTCGCAAAAATGGTAATCCTGGGATTGCGAGGTATGGCATAACGGGCATCCAGGATTAAAAATCCGGGTGTTGACAAGTTGGTATCAGAGCCATCCTGACCATAGGAGACCCTAGTTAGAATGGACGTCCAAACCAAAAACTTAGCTTCAAAACCAAAGTGAGTATTTATGAAAAACTATTTCCCCTCTTACCCTTGTGAACTCATTCTTTCTCAAAAATACATGTTCCTCAAAATTCTTACATTACTACTTAAAATTTGACCCACTTGATCACTTCACTAATTTCCTCATCCTAAATTCTTGTAGATGGAGACTCAGTTCATCAAGTTTTACCAGTTGGGAAACGGAGGTCAGCTGATCTTCGAGAGGGATCTGGATTCACTGTCAGAATTACTAGGACGCCCACATCCGGAGTTTCTTGGAGCTCAACTTCCAGGACCCCCAGGAGGAGACCTACAATGGCTAGTCACCGCAGATCTTCGAGGAAGCATTGAAGCACCAACTTCCGGGAGAATTCAGTTCTCTGTGAGAGAGAACAACTGGCTAGATGGATTAGCCAGGGCAATACATGAAGCTCTCGCACGTCTATGTGCCCTCAGCGTCAACAAGATTCAAGGAACCCGTTTTGCCCACTATGCAAGACGTGACTTCATGGGAATGCCGATGGAGATGCCAAGTCACCCAGAGTTGAGGCGTCAAGTGGAGAACCTCGACTTCATGCTTCATGACCGACAGCAGGAACTGGACAATGCCAGAGAGTTAGCCAACCAGAACTGTGCCATCGCCGACCAGAAGGCCCAGACTTTTACACTGCTCGTCCAAGATCGTCAGGCTCTTCGTTGCCAGCGTACCAAGAAGGATCGCACCATCGCCCGTCTTTGCAAGAAGGTGGCCGACCTCGAGAAGACCGTCAAGGAGCAGGAAGCTCAGCTTGCCGCCAAAGAAGAAGATGATGAGGGAGAAGACATCCAGGGAGATATGGATTCTTACCTCAGCAACGATGATGATTTTCTGGCAGAGGATGCTGTGGACTTCTACACTGATGATGAAGACTCCAACTTCATTGACGATGAGTAGATGCACTAGAGCACTGTCGTAGCATGAGATGTATCATCTCATTGTATCGTAGTTTGCCGAATGGTTCTTCAAACCATCTGTTTTCCCCTTTGATTGTTGTGGTGTGTTGTATCGTGTGCTTGCTTGCATGAATGAGAAAGAAGTTAGTTGAAAAACCTGAGTTTAACTCAAAGTTGTAGCTTTGAAAACCCAAAACCATGAACCTTAGAATTTCCCTCTTACCCCTATATCTATCTCAATCTTCAGATGACTCGTGGAAACCAAGGAGGGAGCAGCTCATCGCAGGACCCAATGCTGCAAATCTTGCAGAATCTCATCACAGACTGTGAAGCAAGCAGGGACGAGCGTCAAGCCAACTTAGCGACATTGCAGCAGATCGCCCAAATGGCTCTCAACAACCAAGGACATGGAAATCAGGATCACCATGGATCTAAACTAATTTCAGAACACCAGTCCCCCAATCTTCAACCAATCTGAAAACCCATTAGATGCTGATGATTGGTTACAGACCATGGAAAACAACCTCGAAGTTGCAGGAGTTGAGGAGAATGAGAAAGTTCTCTTTGCCACCCACTATCTGGCGGGAGATGTAAGAGCTTGGTGGAATAGCGTCCGCAACATGAACTATGGCCAGGTGATGACCTGGGAAGCATTCAAGGTCAAGTTCAGCCGCACCCACGTGCCGCAAGGTCTTGTCAACAGGATGAGAGATGAATTCCGTGAACTGAAGCAAGGAAGATTGACTGTAGTAAAGTACCGTGACAAATTCTTGTCACTTGCCAGATATGCACCGGATGAAATCAACACGGAGGCCAAGAAGAAAGAGAGATTCTTAAACGGACTGCATGATGAGATGCAGACTGTCCTCGTCAACATCCGTTTCCAGGATCTTGAAGAGCTAGTCGAATCTGCCATTCAGATGGAAGGGAAGATTAACCAGGCAAACGACAACTGCAAGCGTCGTATGATGCAGCAGTCTGGATCCAGTAGTCACCAGAAGTACCGTCCCAACCCCTCACCAGGATATGCACCAAGGAACAACCGACCCCCAAATTCTCGCCCAAGCTACCCCAACCGTAGCGGAGGAAATGTGAAGCCCAGAGGAAACAATCACAACTCCGGCAACGCCAACAACTTCAACTGTGCCCCTCCCATGAGCAACAACAACAACACTACCCCCAGAACTGGCAGCAATGTTGTACCTGTCGCAGTCAAGGACAAGTCCCAGATCACTTGTTTCGAGTGTGGAGTGAAGGGTCACTACTCCAATGAGTGTCCCAAGAAGACTGCCGTCAATGCCCCTGTGAATGCCCCAGCTCAGCAGCAGCGTCGTGTTCAACTAGGCAGGAGATTTGCCCTAGGGAACCCGCACAACCGCAACGGTCGTCTCTTCCACATGAACGCAGAAGAAGCACCAGATGTCGTGCTAGGTATGTTTTCTGTCAACTCAGTTTTAGCAAGAGTATTGTTTGATTCTGGAGCATCGCATTCACTTGTCACCGAAGAATTTGTATGCACTAGTAAGATTCGCCCAACCAACCTGAAGCATGTCATGATAGTTCAAATCCCCGGTTCAACGACAAAAGCTAGAAAAATTTGCAAAGTTGTACCTATCAGAATACATGGGATAGATTTTTATGCCAACCTAATTGTACTTGGAACCAAAGGTTTGGAAGTAGTACTAGGTATGGACTGGATGTCAAAGCATAAAGGACTGATAGACTATGCTAAGAAAGCCATCACCATGACCAGTAGTTCTGGAGTAACAGTAGAACATATCTCTGAAACCTTACCCCGTCAATTCAAATGCAACAAAAGTGTAGCCCTGCCTACCATTGACCAGGTCAGAGTAGTCTGTGAATACCCCGACGTATTCCCAGATGAATTGCCAGGTATGCCCCCGGATAGGGATATAGAGTTCATTATCAAACTAATCCCCGGAACCGGACCTATAGCCCAGAGACCCTATACCATGAACCCCTCAGAGTTAGTAGAACTAAAGAAGCAGTTGGATGCCATGTTAGCAACAGGCTTGATTCAGCCAAGCGCATCGCCATGGAGATCACCAGTGTTATTCGTCGACAAGAAAGATGGAGGCAACTGTCTGTGTACAGACTAGAGAAAGTTGAATGATGTCACCATCAAGAACAAGTACCCCTTGCCAAAGATAGAGGATCTATTTGATCAGTTGACTGGAGCTCAGGTATTCTCAAAGATTGATCTTAGGACTGGTTATCACCAACTTAAGATTCGTGCAACGGATATTCTGAAGACCGCCTTTACTACTCGCTATGGTCTATACGAGTATACGGTTATGTCTTTTGGATTAACCAATGCCCCTGCTTATTTCATGAATCTCATGAATAAGATCTTTATGAATTTCTTAGATAAGTTTATAGTTGTGTTTATCGATGACATCCTTATCTACTCCAAGTCAGAAGAAGAGCATGAGCAACATTTGAGAATCATCCTAGAAACCCTGAGAGAGCATCAATTATATGCCAAGTTTAGCAAGTGTGAGTTTTGGCTGAAAGAAGTAGGATTCCTAGGACATATTGTGTCTGCCGGAGGAGTCTCTGTTGATCCCAGCAAGATCAAAGATGTCTAAGAATGGGAAGCCCCAACCAATCAAACCCAAGTTCGTTCATTTCTCGGATTAGCGGGATACTACCGCAAATTCGTAGAAGGATTCTCAAGCATAGCCCGACCAATGACCCAATTGTTGAAGAAGGACAAGAAGTTTGAATGGATAGACAAGTGTGAAGCCAGTTTCCAGGAGCTGAAGAAGAGATTGATATCAGCCCCAATTTTGATCATGCCAGACATCAAGAAGCCGTTTGATGTGTATTGTGATGCATCAAAGATTGGTCTAGGATGTGTATTGATGCAAGAAGGCAAAGTCATCGTGTATCTGTCTCGACAACTGAAGCAGCATGAGCAGAACTATCCGACCCATGATCTTGAGCTAGCAGCGGTGGTTCTAGCATTGAAGACATGGCGTCATTATTTGATGGGTAATCGCTGTGAGATTTACTCAGATCATAAGAGCTTGAAGTATATCTTCACCCAGAAGGAGTTGAATATGAGGCAAATAATATGGATAGAGTTAATCAAGGATTATGACCTTGACATTCACTATCACCCCGGCAAAGCCAATGTGGTAGCGGATGCTCTTAGCAGATTGCCGTGTAGGCTTAACACCATGATCAAAGAGAAGCAACCAAGTTTGTATGAGGAGTTGGAGCAGTTCAGGACTGAGTTAGTTAGCAAAGGATTCCTAGCTAGCATTGAACTTCAACCCACTTTGATTAGCCAAATCAAGGAAGCCCAGAAGGGGAATGAAAGTATCGACGAAATCAAACATCGTATTGGTACAGGCAAAGTACCTAGATTCACCGAAGACGAAGAAGGTGTACTGTGGTACAAGGGACGTATCTGTGTACCAGCAGATTCGGAGCTAAAGGAAATTATCATGAAGAAAGCTCATGATACTCTTTATTCTATCCACCCCGGAGGAACAAAGATGTATCAGGATTTGAAAGAGCAATTTTGGTGGCACAGGATGAAGAGAGAGATCGGAAGCTACATCGCCAAATGTAACATTTGTCAAAGAGTCAAAGCGGAGCATCAGAGACCTGCAGGATTGTTGCAACCATTGCAGATTCCGGAATGGAAATGGGATTCCGTCAGAATGGACTTTATCACCGGTTTACCTACTTCTAGTAGGGGAAATGACTCAATCTGGGTCATAGTTGATAGACTATCCAAGGTAGCCCACTTCATACCAGTCAAGACAACCTACCAGAGTGCAAAACTAGCAGAGTTGTACATTGCTAGGATTGTTAGTCTGCATGGAACCCCCAAGACCATCGTATCAGATCGAGGAACCCAGTTTACCTCAAGATTTTGGCAAAAAGTTCAGGAAGGTTTAGGAACCAAGTTGAACTTCAGCACCGCTTATCACCCGCAAACTGATGGACAAACTAAGAGAGGCAATCAGATCTTAGAGGATATGCTTAGAGCTTGTGTGTTGGAATACGGATCAAAATGGGAAGACTGCCTGCCCTTCGCAGAATTCTCATATAACAATAGTTATCAAGCTAGTTTACAGATGGCACCATTTGAATTCCTATACGGAAGAAAGTGTCGTACCCCTTTGAATTGGTCGCAAGTAGGAGAGAGTCAGATCTTTGGACCCGACATTCTCCGAGAAGCAGAAGAGAAAGTTCACAAAGTTCGTGAGCACCTCAAGACCGCCCAATCCAGACAGAAAAGCTATGCTGACAAGAGAAGGAGAGACCTGACTTTCAATGTCGGAGATTTCGTATATCTCAAGGTTTCACCATTGAAGGGAACTCAACGCTTTAGTCTAAAGGGAAAGTTAGCTCCTAGATATATCGGACCTTTCAAGATTCTGAACAGCCGAGGAGAAGTACCGTATTAGCTGGAATTGCCTGAAGAGATGTCAGCCATCCACAATGTGTTCCATATCTCGTTACTTCGCAAATGTTTGGAAGTGCCTGAGAAGACTGAAGTTTTCAAGAATATCGATCACAGAGAAGTGGAAATCAACAATGACCTGACCTATCGGGAAGTACCCATCCGTATCTTAGAAGAAGCCTACAGAACCACCAGGACCAGGAGTATCAAGTTTCTCAAGATTCAGTGGAGCAACCATACCGAGGAGGAAGCCACTTGGGAGCGCGAGGATTACATTAGGACAGAGTTCCCAGATCTCTTTAGTTCCTAGTTTTCTTGTAAATCTCGGGACGAGATTTTATTTAAGGGGGGAAGGTTTGTAACATCCCAAAACTTCAATCCAAGCTTATCAAGATCAAGTCATCCAAAAATGGGGTTAACAAAAACTTTTCCAAATTTAAAATGAAAGCATTCATATATGTGTGCATTTAAAATAGGAGTTGTTTTTAATTGCCATGATTGTGTGATCCTTTGCTTCTAAAATGTTTCTTAGGTGATTTAAACATCATCTACATCATTCCCAAACTTTTCCTAAAGAAAATCAAATCAAAAAGAATTAAAATGAAGGAATGGTCATTTGGACAAATTTAACTCTCATACCTACTTTGGCTATTCCTAGTACTCAATTCTTAACAGAAACAATTCTTGATCTTTACATCCCTTGCTAGTACACATAATGAGGTACCAAGTCCCACATTTTGATCTACTAAAAATCTTCTGTAAACTATTTTAAATGACAGTTTAAAATTGAATCTAATGCATATGCATAGATCACCCCTATTTCAAAAACCATCAAATTGAGCACCATTTTCAAAACCCTTGCAACCAGAGACTACCTATCACTAGTGGAGATCACCCAAAATTTTTGAACTCAAAATTCAAACTTTGGTCTCTTGCGGCCATTTCATCGAACAGGTGGCAGACACAGATCAACCAATTGTCAGAACACTATAGTGTGCAGTGCTTCTTATCACCATTTGGGCCTAACTCGGTCCCCTTGTCCCCCTAGCTCAAACCCCGGCCCTAGCTCTCTCTCCCTCTCCCCTAGCTGCTCCAGTGCCAAGCCGCCCAACGCCATGCGCCAGGTCGACCATGGACAGCTCGCACAAAGCTTCCCCGCGCTCTCCTTCGCCCACTGGCAGACAGGCGCCATCACACCGCACCACCTCGACCAGCCCCCGACCAAAATCAAGCGGAGGACAAGCCCCAGTTGCTCGCGCCCATGCCTCTGTCCGCCATGCCGATCACCCCGGAGCACCGCGTCCGCCAGAGTAGCACCGGCCTCGCCAAGCCCTAGAATTGCGTGGCAGCACTCGCAGCAGGCCCAGTACCTCGCCAGACACGCCCGTATGCCGCCGCTCGACCCATAGCCGCCGCATTTTGTGTCGAGCACCTGCGGCCACCGTGCAGTGCGCGGAAGCTCCCGACCAATAGAGATAGCCCCTTGTCGCGCCATCAAGCCATAGAGGATCGCCAGGGGACTGGCCACCGTCCGCCTACCTCGCCCATGCCCTTAGCTCGCTGTGTCGTCGCCCACGTCGAGCTCTGCCCATGCCGCTCTGCAACCTTCGCTCGCCTATATAAGGAGGCCTCCCCAGCAAGCTCTCTTCAGACCATTCTCATCCCCACCTCCCACTCTCACTCCTCACAGCCAGCCGGAGCCGCTCGAGCACCAGGACGCCAGAATTGCAGCCGGAGCCGCCGCCTCGGGAGGAGAAGGGCGCCGTTGATCCAGGCCATCCCAGGAAGCGCCACTTGTACCAGGAGAACCGCCGTCGTCATCCACTTCGTTCGCCCGCCTCGCCGACCCTGCTGGAGCCCCGGTACGCCCCCACTGCACCCTCACCGACCGCGCTAGGGTTAGCTCCCGTCGTGTCCTGTTCCGACGAGGACGATAGCTGTGAGCCGTCGATTTACCCTCTAATCGCATGGCCACATTTCATCCATACCCCTTCGGTACCCCCTGTTCCCATTGGATTTAATTCATTTAGAGTTATAGATTTCTTCTAATAAAAATAAGAAGACAGAAGCTTTTTCAACTTGAAACATTTTTGTAAAATCAACCAAGTTAGCTTTTGAGTTGATTCCAACTCTCAAAAATCACATTTCATCATATCTATCCAAATATGTAATAATATTAAGGTTTACAGGCAGTGACTTTGGACTAGTACCAAAATAATGCTATATAGGCATTTCTAGTCACTTTAAATCATTAAATAATGAACTTAAACCAAAGTAATATTGATCCAACCTTTAAATCTCATTCCCACATGTTATAATATGTGGTGAGGACATGTGTCCACATGATCCCATATTTTGGTGGTGAATATTAAAGTGGAGTTAATATTTCAATGAGTAGAAATTACTTTTCCAAAATAAAAAGGTTGAAACTATTGAATTAAAACTTGTGATGTTTGGGATGATAATAGATCATCAATTGTGTGGCTTAGAATACTACTTAGCGTAAGTTAAGTATTGTTTGGTGATTGTGCACTCCCTATGTATTTCTAGACGCTAGTACCGACCAAGCCTTCGAGGAGGAGGAGTTCTACCAAGAAGAAGAAGAAGAAAACTTCAACCACTGCACCAACCAAGGCAAGCTATTAGTGGCAAGCTAACCCTTGCAAACAAGCTTTAGTAAGCTATTGTAGCAAGCTAGAATAAAACTAGATGGTTTAGTAAAGATGCCTTAAGCATACTTTGATCACACCCCCTTAGTTTACACAAAGTTCTTTAATTAATTTTGAAGGTAGCATAAAGAGTATAAAACTTGACCTATTTAGGAACCTTTTGATGTCATTCTATGGCATGAGATTGATCCCACCTTTCCACCTTAGTGAACACTCTTAACCTAGTGTTTTAGAATAGATCAAACTTGAGTCACTTTAGATGGGAACACTTGGTGAAAATGAGTTATGATAACCTTGGAATGATGAGTCATTCTATTGAGATGTTTTGACATGTGTTGAGAAACACAATTGGTTTATGATGATGAAAATGATGAGGCATGAGCCTTAACCCTTTTTATAAAACTGATGGTTGGATTCGGATGCGATACCATTCCAAATTTACCGTACAACCACATTAGCTGAATTGGGTAAGGCTTAGCTGGAAATTTATATGCATTAGTATTAGTTCCCTCACAGGAGAGGTTTGAGCTGAGGCTACCTCTCAATGATGTCAACCTATGTAGTGCCCAAGATGACTGATGGTCATGGTTGGGAGGCCATGCTCATAGGAGAGGTGCTTGTACTAGGGTGTGTAAAGGGAAGGTTATGTTTGATTATTTGCATACTAAGTATGATGATTCAGGGTTATCCCTGACAGATGTATCGAATCTTGTGGTGAAAGTGTACCACCTCTGCGGAGTGTCAAACTATTCAAATAGCCGCGTCCGCGGTTATGGACAGTTGGAATGGCCATACTGTTTTGTTGTCAGATGTTTTCTAAATAACTTGAAATGAATGATGAACTTTCACTTGCCCACAACAGGGTTGTGTAGATGATAATAGCTTCCCAACTTAAGTGATTCGAGAACTTTACTTTATCTTTTCTTGCTTCAGAACTCAGCTTAGGTTTCAAACTTATCTTGATAGTTATCTTTTTCAATTCAGCACTTTAACTTAGAATTATAACCCTTGCTAGTAGTAGTTTGCGAGTACTTAAAGAGTACTCATGGCTTTTGTCCCTGGCTATTATCATGGCCAGACTATGAAGGAGATTATCAAGATGATGGTCAGCAAGAAGGCTATGATAACTAGGACTATCTGCCTTCCTCAGCATTGCCTGTGCCCCTGAAGATGGACCCCACCGCTACGCTATCGTTTATTTCCGCTGCTTGTTGTATTAAAGACTGGATCATGAGATCCTTATTTGTGTAAAACCTTATGTATGGTTTGTAATGGATGATGTACTATGATATCCAATCCGTTATGTCTCGCAAAAATGGTAATCCTGGGATTGTGAGGTATGGCATAACGGGCATCCGGGATTAAAAAGCCGGGTGTTGACAAAATTCAAAGCACATTTAAGTCTAACCCACTTCCTATGCATAGGAATCTTGTAAAGAAACAAGCCATGAAAGCACAAAGCAACAAGCATAGGAAAGCAAAACAAGTGCAACTTCAAAACTTTCAACATAAAGAGGGAAAACCTTATATTATTGAGATGCATAAAACCTTGTTTCCCTCTCTCATAATAACTTTCAGTAGCATCATGAATTAAATTAACAATATAACTATCACATAAAACATTCTTATCATGAGCCACATGCATAAAATAATTATTACTCTCCCTATAAGCATATTCATTCTTATTAATCGTAGTGGGAGCAAATTCAACAGAACAGCTATCATTATTATTTTCATCACCATAATCATCAAATATAGGAGGCATGTTGTAATCATAATTAATTTTCTCCTCAATAGTAGTTGGAGTGAAAATATCATATTCATCATTGTAATCATCATATATTGGAGGTTTGTTATCATCATAAGCAATAGAATAGCTATCTTCCAAAGTTGGGGAACTAAAAAGATCATTTTCATAAAAACTAGCTTCGCCAAGCTTAGACTTTTCCATAGCACTAGCAATAATGGTGTCCAAAGAATTCATACTAACAACATTGCTATTAGCATGCAAATAAAGTTCCATAGGTTTTTTGATTTTCTGTTTAAACACTTCATGTCCTAACTCAAGATAAATACTATAAAGCTCTCTAATTTTTTTGTTGTTCTCCATTAAGACTAACTAGTGAAAACAAGAAACAAAACGACAAATTTGCAGAATCTAAAGGAAATAACTTCGAGCACTAACACCGGAGGATGCGAGTACCTTTTACCTTACCTCCCCGGCAACGGCGCCAGAAAATAGCTTGATGTCTACGCACTTCTATTGTTGTAGACAGTTGTTGGGCCTCCAAGTGCAGAGGTTTGTAGAACAGTAGCAAGTTTTCCCGTAAGTGGATAACCCAAGGTTTATCGAACTCAGGGAGGAAGTGGTTAAAGGTATCCCCTCTCAAGCAACCCTGCAATCAAAATACAAGAAGTCTCTTGTGTCCCTAACACACTCAATACACTTGTCAGGTGTATAGGTGCACTAGTTCGACGAAGAGAAAGTGAAATAGAAGTGGTATAGATAATTATAAGTGGTAACGGTGATAGAAAATAGCTTGATGGTGTGGAAAAGACTAAAGTAAAACTGAAATAAAGATAGAAGCAAGCAAACATGTAATAGATCTAATAGCAAACAGTGTTTCAATGCTTAGAAATAAGGCCTAGGGATCATACTTTCACTAGTGAACACTCTCATATAAATATCTTCTCTTTATGATACTACTCTGAACTACTCTCTGGTTGGACACTCTAATCCATGGTTGGGCTATAACAGCACACCTCGAAGTAAGCCTTTCCTATCTAGATAACCCCACATTGTCACCTTAGCACTAGATGGTTCAAACAAACACCACAATTTCATAAAGACATCCAACTCCAAATATAACTCATAACAAGTATTTGTAATCTCTAGCCTAAGTGCCACCATGGTGTGCACACTATCAACTTCATACACATGGGGAGAGCAGAGATCTATTAAAGCACTTGAGTAGCAAGGTAGATCTATAGATTACAAGCTCATGATCTCAATAAGATCATGCATAGAGAGCGACATGAACACATAACTACTGGTAGAACCCATAGCCTCGAGAGAGAACTACTCCCTCCTCATCATGGGAATCAACAACGACGATGGAGATGGTGGTGGAGATCGATGGAGATGGCTCCGGGGGCACTTCCCCGTCCCGGCAGGGTGCTGGAACAAAGACTTTCTGTCCCCCGAATCTCCCCTTCGATGGCGGCGGCGCTGCGGAACTTTTCATGGCTGGAGGCTTGATGATTTAGGTTTTTGCATCGGGAGGCAAATTATAGGCAAAGAGGCAAGGTCGGTGGGTGGCCAAGGGGCCCACACCACCTGGTGGTGTGGCCAGGGCTAGCCCGCGCCACCGTATGGTGTGGCCACCCTGTGGCCCCTCTCTGTCTCGTCTTCTGGCTCCATGAGTCTTCCGGTAAAATATCGACTTTGGCTTTTGTCCGGTCCAATTCCGAGAATATTCATTTTTTGACTTTCTGGAACCAAAAACAGCAGAAAACAGGCAACTGGCACTATGGCTCTTGTTAATAGGTTAGTCCAAAAAATCATATGAAAAGTACTCCAAAGTGTGGACAAAACATAAGAAAGTAGATAAAACCAAGCATGGAAAATCAAAAATTATGGATACGTTAGCAACGTATCATGGGGTCATGTGGATCAAGGTGGTTTAGAAAAGAACACATGCAATGACACGCCATCAGTCAAACCATGCTCAGAAATCCCAAAAACATAGACGAATGGCACTGTCACATGTAATGGAGCACCAGTGTGACATAACTTGCACAACCACACCCACTTGAGAGTGTGTGGTCATGTGGATCAAGGTGGTTTGAAACAGAACACATGCAATGACACTCCATGTGTCAAACCATGGTCAGAAAGCCTAAAAATAGAGAAGAATGCAACTGCCACATGTAATGGAGCACTAGTGTGACATAAGTTGCACCACCACACCCACTTGAGTTTGTGTGGTCATGTGGATGAAGGTGGTTTGGAAAAGAACACATGCAATGACACTCCATGTGTCAAACCATGGTCATAAAGCCAAAAACATAGAGGAATGCAACTGCCACATGTAATGGAGCACCAGTGTGACATAAGTTGCAGCTGGTTATGTGGATCAATGTGGTTTGGAAAAGAACACATGCAATGACACTACATGTGTCAAACCATGGCCATAAATCCCAAAACCACAGAGGAATACAACTGCCACATGTAATGGAGCACTAGCATGACATAAGTTGCACCACCACACCCACTTGAGAGTGTGTGGTCATGTGGATCAAGGTGGTTTGGAAAATAACACATGCAATGACACTCCATGTATCAAACCATTGTCAAAAAGACCTCAAACACAGAGGAATGCAACTGCCACATGTAATGGAGCACCAGTGTGACATAAGTTGCACCACCACACCCACTTGAGTGTGTGTGGTCATGTGGATCAAGGTAGTTTGGAAAAGAACACATGCAATGACACTCCATGTGTCCAACCATGGTTAGAAAGCCAAAAAACACACAGGAATACAATTGCCACATGTAATGGAGCACCAGTGTCACATAATTTGCATCACCACACCCACTTGAGTGTGTGTGGTCATGTGGATCAAGGTGGTTTGGAAAATAACACATGCAATGACACTCCATGTGTCAAACCATGGTCAGAAACCCCAAAAACATAGAGGAATGCAACTCCCACTTGTAATGGAGCACCAGTGTGACATAAGTTGCACCACCACACCCACTTGAGTGTGTGTGGTCATGTGGATCAAGGTGGTTTGGAAAAAACACATGCAATGACACTCCATGTGTCAAACAATGGTCAAAAATCCTAAAAACACAGAGGAATGCAAATGCCACATGTAATGGAGCACCAGTGTGACATAAGTTGCAACACCACACCCACATGAGTGTTTTTGGTCATGTGGATCAAGGTGTTTTGACAAAGAACACATGCAATGACACTGCATGTGTCAAACCATGGCCATAAATCCCAAAAACACAGAGGAATGCAACTGCCACATGTAATGGAGCACTAGCGTGTCATAAGTTGCACCACCACACCCACTTGTTTGTGTGTTGTCATGTGGATCAAGGTGATTTGGAAAAGATCACATGCAATGACACTCCATCTATCAAACCATGGTCAGAAAGACCCCAAACACAGTGGAATGCAACTGCCACATGTAATGGAACACCAGTGTGACATAAGTTGCACCACCACACCCACTTGAGTGTGTGTGGTCATGTGGATCAAGGTGGTTTGGAAAATAACATATGCAACAACACTCCATGTGTCAAACCATGATTAGAAAGCCCAAAAATACATAGTAATGCAACTGCCACATGTAATGGAGCAGTAGTGTCACGTAATTTGCACCACCACACCCACTTGAGTGTGTATGGTCATGTGAATCAAGGTGGTTTGGAAAAGAACACATGAAATGACACTCCATGTGTCGAACCATGGTCAGAAAGCCTAAACCATAGAGGAATGCAACTTCCATGTCATGGTATTGCCGACGAGTATGCCATGGAGGGGTCCTCATAGTGCCTGTTTAGAGACGTGGGGTAAGGCGGAGAGTTGGCTGGTATGATGTAACACAGCTTACCCAAGTTCAAGTCCCACAATGGTGGCGAACCTCTACTCCTGCTATAAATCACTGTAATGGCAATACGCCGAGTTACACGGATAGGTTCGCTGTGCGAGGTGTTGCACGTTGTATGTAGCAATCTAAGAGGTTATGTCTTCCCTAAAGGCTCCCATAGGCTGGCTTATAAAGGCGCCAAGACCCAGGGTTTATAGGGAAAGGTCCTTGCCAGACAAGGTAAAGAGTCCTACACTAATACGAATTAGTCTTCCATGTCTTGCACTCCAAGGCTCCAAGTATGTTGCTGACTCCTGCGTAGCCTCCTTTTATTTGGCATGGGCCTCCCTTCTGGATCCGTCTAACTGGGCTGCCCAGTAGGCCATAGGCCTTTCTACCATATATGGGCCACCCGGGTTAGGAGGATTGGTGACATGCTATGAGGATACCCATATAGCATATCCCCAACAGTAGCCCCTGGAGGACTTTGAAATCTTGCGCCGTCTTGCCCATTGATCTTTGAATATCCCATTTGAGCGATGCCGGAAATTCGTCAAGCAATATCTCAAAGGTCTCCCAAAGAACCCTGCAATCCTCTCCGGCTTTGCAATGTAGCCGGAGATTCCTTGAGTCTTCATTTCCAGAGTCGAACAGTCTCCATCTTTGATGGAATCTTTGGACGTGACCGTTCACTACAACTGTCAGGAGGATGATGTAGGCTACAGCCTACGCTACCTCGAAACTCGCACAAACAGGGAATTAATCATCAACTATTTTCACGTGCGCGAGATCCGAAACGGCGGAGCGACAAAAGACGGAGGACTTGGCAAAATTACCACGCATGTTCACTTCCACATCGGCAACGTTCCATCCATTAGATCCCTTTGCACGAATCTTGATGCGGGGCCTATATATTTTCACCGTGGTAAATTTATTTCTCTTTTACCCACATTTCGTCTTCCTCCAATCGCGCGACCGTTCGAGCTCTTCTGTGAAAACCCTAGTCAGAGCCCTTCTTTCCTCCACCTTCTCCCAGTCATAATGGCCTCCAGCAGCTCCATCCCTTCAACGGTCGCGACCCCCGAGGCTACCTTCGAGCCATCTTAGGGAGTGACTGTCCCACCGAAGGGGGTGGTCGTCCCTGTCAACGTCGTGGTGGAAACCACCGGTGATGACCAAGAACGAGCGGAGCCCGAAGCCGCTGAAGAAGAAAATGACTCCCATAAGGGGGTGTGGAGAGGCTCTGATCTCTCCGCCGAAGATCTACAGGAGCTGGCCACCAAGCGATATCTCCCCGCGGCGAAGGAGTTAGTCTGGCCGGTGGCACCGGCCGGCGAGGTGGTCCCTTCGCCCCAAGCCGGGGAGAAGGTGTACCTCAAATCTCAGCTGGTACTTGGCGTAAGCCTGCCAGTCTCCGACTTCTTCTTGGATGTCCTTCGGCACTTCTGGGTACTCCCCCACAATCTCTCCCAACAGCATTCTAGTCCTTAGCAACTTCGTAGCTCTGTGCGAAGGATTCCTAGGCAAAAAACCTAGGTTAGATCTGTTTGTGTACTTCTTTACCGTCAAGAGAGAGTTTGTAGAGTCCAAGGACGAATTGCGGATATGCGGAACCATTAGCTTCAAGATCTGGCCTAGTCGGTGCTTCCCCGACATCGTTGGGCATGAGTCCTGCAAGAACTGGCAGCGCACATATTTCTACGGGCCAGATATTCCTCTGCCTGACCGCCTTGAGACTTATCCCAACTTCGTCGATGGAGCTGCCACCGAAGTCCCTGCATGGCGGACCCCAGCCTCCCTTCCCTCTGATGACGAAGCTAATCATGCCATAAGGCGGATTGAATGGCTTGTAGATGGAGGTCTGACGGACTTGGATCTGGCCATGTTGAAAGAACATTTCATGATTCCCTATGTTTTGTGTGTTAGATAACAATATCATGGAGTTTCTAATGTGCACTAACTGTTGTAGGAAATCTTTTGGATGCTTGGGGGCTGGATTATCTGCCCCATCATGGTCCGAATAATCCGGCCTGGCCATCTTAGCCAGGGCTGGCTTCACGTGAGCTTCTGTCTAGGGGCGGATTTTCCCCTGGACAGTCCGGCTCTAGGGTGGATTTTCTCCCTGGACCGGATAATCTGGCCTCACTCTAGGGCCAGATAATCCGGCCCCAGGGGAATCACCCAAGGGAGTGTCTACGTGAGCTTCTGTCTAGGGGCGGAATTTCTCCCGGATATTCCATGGCTGGGGCAGAATTTTTCCCCAGCCGGATAATCCGGCCCTCCCCTAGGGCTGGATAATCCGGTCCCCAGAAGAAGATGCCAAGGGCCGCCCTGCGCGAGCTTCTATTCAAAGGCGGATTATTTGACGGATAATCCGAGTCTGGGGCAGAGTTTTCCCCAGGCCGGATAATCCGGCTCTAACTTGGGACGGATAATCCGGGCCCCAAAGGCTCCAACGGCTCAGTTGGGGAAGGGGGTATAAAAGCCCCATCATCCCCTTTGTTCAGAACTCTTGATTCATTCGAAAAAGGCCAGACCTGTTGCAAGTGCTCTCTCTAGATCTCCCACTTCAACCACCTGAAGGCTTCGATCTTTGGGGGAATTGAAGGAGGAGACAACCTACATCGTCATCACGAATCAAGCGCATCAACTCCTCTCCATTCACTTGGAGAAATCCCTGATTTAGTATTCTCGTTCATATCTATATCTTATGTTTTGTTATTGATAATGTGTTCTTGTTGCAGCTTTATGTCATTACGGGAGCCTCCAATTTGCTCGCGGAGTTGTGCCCTACTAGTTGTGTAAAGGCGCCGGTTCCCGCCTCGAAGGGTTCCTATAGTGGAAAGGTGGATCAGGCCTTTGGTGGCAGGATCCATCGGGGAACAGGGTGAGGCATATTGTGGCGTGGTGGTCTTAGTACCACCCACCCCTCCAACGCAGATGTACTTCCCTTAACAAGGAAGGAACTGCGGTAAAACAAATATTGTGTCTCCGCGTGCTCCACTACGGTTTACTCGTTCCTCTATCTCTCTCGCCTTTACTCGCTATTCGTTAGGTTTGCATATAGGGAAATTCTATATAATAGCATATCTAGAGAATTTACCTTTTGTGTCAAGCCTAAAACTGAAAAAGTATTAAAATTTGAAGTAGCACCTATTCACCCCCCCTCTAGGTGCCCATACGATCTATTTCAATTAGTATCAGAGCCCTGGCTCTTTATTCGGGCTTAACCACCTAAGAGAAGTATGGGTACTAAGGAAAATGGGAATGAGGCTATGGATAAGGTCACAATGGATGACCTCAAGACGTTGGAAACAACCTTGTTGAAATCCTTTGAGACCAAGATGGAGGAGATGCAGCAAATGATTGATCGCCTCACATCATCTACAACCCCATCTCCATCTTCCTCTGAGGCTACCACTCCTTCATCCAAGGATAAGGTTCACGCCGGATCTAAGGAAGATGAAGTGGTAGGTGGAAAACATAATGGTTCCGCCTCCAAGAAGGGAAGTGGTAAGGAGGACTATAGTGAGGTTCCTCACCTATATTATCCTGACCCACCTATCCCACATCCTCATATAAACAATAGGGGTGATCCACCCAAACTTATTGCATCTTCATTTAATCAATGGCAATTCTTAATGAAGTCTCATGTATGCAGTTCACCAATTAAACTTTGGAGGATTATCGAAGAGTGTAACTACCTCGGTGAATTACGCTCCTAGTTACAAGCTTGGATGAGCAGAAATGGTTGAAATAGTACGGTGGGGCCCAAATGCCACTCACAGGTAGACCTTTCGGCCGTCCCAACCATTTCCAAACATCGGGACAAGAACGGGCGGCGTAATCGGCAGGCGAAGGGATCAACTACATACACAAATGAGTATGTATGCAAGCCACCATACAATAGTACATCAGAGCCATTCCATCTAAAAAGAAAGGAAATATAGCAACACCATACGGCAAGATCCAAATATCCTAGATAGATATAATAGTTTAGGATATCTCCTCATACATCAAACATCAGAGTATCAAGCGGAAGCGGAAGACAAAATCCGAGTACGGATAAGAAGCAAATCAGCATAAGATGCCCCATAAATAAGCACATCCCACCCACAGATCTCACGGATCCCCGTTCCCGGAATCTCTACACCGAATGATCGTTGCCCACATCGTCCGTCTCTTCCACCCAGTATCCATCTTGCGAGGGTACCTGTTCATCTGAACCAATAATTTATCGTGTGAGACCCTAGGGGTACTCAGCAAGTCTTTATGCCGCTAAAGGGGACACAACCTGGGGTGACGCAATTGCAGCAAAAGATAAACCCTAGCAATTCTATAGATACTCGCTAATCATCCGCCTAACCAGAGATAGACGGATGTCCGTGAATTAATAACAACAGTTATAACAGTAATAACGGTAATATCCACAGATCCATCCTCCTCCTCGCTTACCGACGAGGAAGCGGACGAACAACCCCCCATCCGTTGGCAGTTTTATTAAACATTCCATGAGTGTTGTACTATTTACTAGTCAGGTACCTAGTCTAGTCAAATTAAAAGCGGTACTTTAGTTATTCTTGTCTATGATCGAGAAACTGTGCTCCAAGTCGTCCATAACCGCGGACACGGCTTTCAGAAAGTTTTACCCTGCAGGGGTGCACAAATAGCAACACACACTCGATCAACCTCGGAAAAACCAAATCAAAACCAACGAGGAAGTCACGACAAAGCGATCACAGGATTCAGAAATATTTCAGAGGGCCACCCCATTAAGCTACCCGCGACGAAGCTGGCCGGCTACGAGACGGACTCAAGGTTTGGGTGGACGGCTGTAAACGACTGGGAACCCGAAAGTGTGACTGGGCTTGTCGATACCGCGAAATCGTGTCCCGGCCCTAAACAATACAGGTGCAGTACCTCGCACAATTTAAATAAAGCAGTAAAGCATGGCATAAGTACAGGATAGTAAATAAAACCTCAAACTAGTTTGTGGCCCCAAGAAATAATAATGAATCAAGCTCTAGCTCAGGGGGGTTCATAAGCCTCCCGGATGTGGATAGCGCGAATATTCAAGGAACAGGAATCAAGTACTCGGGGTCCTACGGGACACAAGTGAGCCTGAAAAACCAAATAGTGAATATGGCTCACCGATGCCACTTTCATTAGTTATCCCATTACTACTCAGATTAAGTTGTATAGGTACCTCGTTATCCATCAGACACTCACATACCCTACACATGTTGTTCTACGACTCGCATGGCTCAAACAACTCCTGTGGTAATGGCTCATGGGATGGAGGAACAAGCTTCGGTGGGGTTTAAAAGTAAAGGCTATGCAATACTTGGGATTCAGTTTAATGCAATCGCGACTCAATGATGCAAGAATAAGAAAGAGGCAATAGGTACTATATGTATGCAAGCATGTGGTAGTGCTTGCCTGGCAGCTCAGTTGAAGCAATGGATGGATCTGGGTAGTGCTCCTGGTTCTCTTGATATATCCCCTGCTCAGCGTCTATTCGAAAGAAGAACCAAACAAACAAGGGCCAACATAAATAAAGTGCACAAGCATATGAATAAATGCGACAAGCAAACAATCATGCCATGATGAATGATGCACAATTTGCATGGCAATAAAGTAGCATGGCATGGGTGATGTGTGGAAAACAATAATAAAGCATTTTATTGAGTTTTGGCCCCATTTTAACCTCATATTAGTTGCTGTACACATTATATTTATATGATGCATGCTGCAAAACTGATGATGGAATGCATAAACAGAAAGGTCTCGTCGAGCTAATCATTTTAGACATATTATTTGTTAAATTTGGAGTTATAAAACAAAAGTTATTAATTAATTAAGGTGGAAGGGCATTTTGTTGTAATTTGAATCAACTTGGAAAATAAAATGTCCAAAATATATTTTGAAGGCTATATTTGAACTCCTCATATCTTTCTGATTTGAAAACATATATTATTTGTATTAATTGGATTTATATTTTGAAAGTTATTTAAAAACAGAAATAAATTTGAATTTGAATTAAATTTTGAAAAGATTTGAATTTAAACAGATTACAGAAAGTCTTTTTGTACTCAGGAACAGCTAACCCCAGCCACTGACGGGACGGGCCAGTGCTGACTGGGACTCCACAGCGCGCAGAAAACATTTTACACCGCGGCCTAATCTAGCTCAAGCGAATGACATGTGGGGCCATGGCACTCACGGACCCACTCGCCAGAGGGCGATTGCGAGGCTGCCACGTGGCACAGCGGTGGACCGCGGGTTGATAGGACTAAAGGGCAGGGTGCGTTTTGTAAAACGGTGATGGACGCTGACTGGTGGGCCAAAAGGAGCGCGGGTTTAGCCGAAAGAAGCTGCAGGGGGTTATCAGCAAAAAGGGCACCGTACTATGGATCTTCTCCGTGTCGCATGGACAGATCGGTGCGCGTCCGACGCAGGCGCGGCGAGGGGAATCGATCCTCGGACCTGGCATGCGCGCGCGGAGGCGGCAGCCACTGGGCTAGGTGGGGGTTGATGTCTGGGAGGTGGGCGAGGACTAGATGAGGTGCTACGCGGAGCGCGAGCGTGCAGACGCCAGTGCACTCCGACGCGCGGAGGCCGTTTGACGCAACGTCCGGCGATGCTAGGGTGGTATAGGGAGGCGGACCATGTCCAGGAGGGTTAGGGGCTCACCACGAGGGCGTCGGTGGAGGTGGATCGGGTCGGCGAGCAGCAAGACGACGGTGATGCAGACGGACAGATGAACTAGGGTTTCGGCTCGGGCGTCGATGGTTCTGGCGGTCTGGGGCTCCTCCTCCTCGTTGCTGTGTACAGAGGCGACGTCGGGGATCTCCTGTTCTTCCTCGACGACCACAACACCACGCCCTCCTCCTCGTGCTGCAGGTGGACGCCGAAGCCGACGGTGGCCGGTGATGGGAGGGTGGCGGCGATGGAGAAGAGAGGGGAGCGGCAGGGCGCCTCGGCCAGATCTGGAGAGGCCAGAGGAGAGCCGTGTGGGGGGTGGGAAAAGCAGAGAGGGAGAGGGGTGCCGTGGGGAGTGCGGTAGATGGAAAAAAGGTGGCTCGGCCACCTTTCCTCCTTCCTCCTCACGTGCTCGGTCTGGGCAGGCAGGGCAGGTAGGGGACGTCCAGGTAGGGTAGGGTGAGGCCAAGGGGGTGGCTCAATGTGGGGCACACCAGGCAGAGAGAGAGAGGGGGGTAGGCTCGGTTGGAGCTAGGGTTGGGAGCTAGAGGGGGGTATGGCTCGGGTAGGGTTTGGGGGAGCCTCGGTTTAGGGTTGGTACTAGGGTTGGGGGGGTAGCTAGGTGGCCAGCTAGGGTTTGGTGAGAGGGTGGCCCAGTGGGGCCAATCTAGGTTAGAGAGAGGGGGAGGCCGAGAGAGAGAGAGGTGGTGGACTTAGGGTTTAGGTGAGAGGGGGGTGTGGTTTAGATTAGATGGAAGAGGGGGTAGGTTAGATGGGGGTAGCTTAGGGTTTAGAGAGAGATGGAGTGGTGAACTTTTGGGCAAGATCAAGCATGACATGCCAAGCTCCCACAAGATCTTGACAAGGAAAAGGGAAGGAGAGAAAAGGTGGTGAGGATTAAGCAAGATCACACTAGATCAAACCAAGAGAAGGGGGAGATAGTGATGCTCCACTCAAAAACAAATAAATTCCAAATGACAAGCAAAAGATGGTACTTGCATGGCCCATGCAAAATATTGATTGCCATGTGGGTTCTTGCGAAAACAATATTAATACATGGCATTAATATAATGCATTCCCCAAATTGGAATAAAAACCAAGCAAAAAGAATTAAAAGGATGCCCCATGTGGAGTAGATGGAGATGACCATTTTGAAATACAATGGGACTTGCTAGTGTGTATATGCCACTAGGTAGTTAATAAGCCCACAAAATATCCCAACATGATGATAACCCCAAAACAACACATATGGTAGCTAGAAATAGGGTTCCACCCACAAGGCATGCAAAGGTGGCCATGTGGCTCTCATATATCAATAATGTGAAAACAAAATGATGCCAAGATGAGAGCATGTGGAAAAGAATTGGATCCATCCCAACCCACATGAGCTAGAGGTAAAACCAATAAGTGCCAAGCTCATATTTAGTTGGATGGTGGAATTATAAGGTGGTGAAAGAAAAAGGTGGTGGAGTTAATAAGAGATATGCCCCCAACTCAACTTGGGCATTGAAACAATATATCAAGAATCAAATACAATATCAAGAGGCAAATACAATTAATAATGCATATGAGATAAGAACCAAATGGAAAGGGTTTTATATGATGCTCAAATGCAAGGTGGCATGATGACATGAGCATGATATAATGATGATGCAACAATTATATATATGAAGTAGCCATTATATTAGTAGACCAAGTAGCATTACAACTGTTAGACAATTGGGATGCTACAACTCTCCCCCACTAAACAGGAATCTCGCCCCGAGATTCTAGGATGAAGAACAAGACACAAAGAGGGTAGGATACTTGGCACGGAACTCATCTTCACGTTCCCAAGTGGCTTCATCCACGGAATGGTGCGACCACTGCACCTTGCAGAACTTGATGGACTTGTTGCGAGTCCTTCTTTCTGCGACTTCAAGGATTTTTGTGGGGTGTTCTTGATAAGACAGGTCTTCTTGGAGATTGATAAGCTCATGGTCCACGGTCCTGCCGGGATCCTTGAAGCACTTCTTGAGCTGACAGATGTGGAAAACATCATGGACTTTGAGTTTTTCCGGGAGCTCAAGAGCATCAGCGACTTCTCCTCTTCTTCCACGAACTTTGAAAGGACCGATGTATCTAGGAGCCAGCTTTCCTTTGATACCAAAACGGTGCGTGCCTCTCATGGGAGTGACACGAAGGTAAACGAGATCACCAGGGACATACTCCATGTCCGTGTGCTTCCTGTCATAATTGCTCTTCTGGCGACTTTGAGCAATCCTCAGATTTTCAAGAATGATGTGAACCTTCTCCTTCGTTTGAGTTACAATGTCAGGGCCAAACAATATTCTTTCTCCTGCACCCGACCAACCAATCGGAGTTCTGCATTTGCGACCATAGAGAGCCTCAAATGGTGCCATCTTTAGACTTTTCTGGAAGCTGTTGTTGTAAGAGAATTCAGCATAAGGAAGACATTCTTCCCACTTCATGCCAAAAGATATGACGCAAGCACGAAGCATATCCTCCAGAATCTGATTGATCCTTTCAACTTGTCCTTGCGACTGAGGGTGGTAAGCTGTGCTGAAGTTCAATTTTGTTCCCAAAGCATTTTGGAAACTTTCCAGAACTTGGAAGTGAAGATGCTTCCACGGTCTGAACTGATCTCAAGCGGAACCCCATACAGAGAGACAATTCTATTGATATAGAGCTCAGCCAACTGAATTGCAGAAATTGTTTCCTTGACGGGGAAGAAGTGAGCCACTTTAGAAAGCCTGTCAATGACAACAAAGATTGCATTGTTGCCCTTCTGCGACCTAGGAAAACCAGTGATGAAGTCCATCTCCACTTTCTCCCATTTCCATTCCGGGGGTTTCAATGGCTGTAGAAGACCGGAAGGTTTCTGATGGACAGCTTTCACTCTGCGGCAGACATCACACTCCGAGACATACTTGGCACAATACCGTTTCAAACCAGGCCACCAATATTGTGTTTTCAAGTCCATGTACATCTTTGTGCTGCCAGGGTGCATAGAAAGAACAGAATCATGCGCCTCCTTGAGAACTTGCTCTCTCAAACCCGGGTAGTTCGGAACAAACATCCGGTGTTCAAAGAAGAGCGTGCCTTGATCATCGACGTGGAAGGACTCATACTTCGGAAGCTGAATCCTGGAGATGATCTTTCTTGTGTACGGATCACCAAGCTGAAAGGAGCGAACCTTTTCTTCCAAGAGAGGAGTTGCTAGAAGGTTCAGGAGATACCCTTGTTCCACAATTTCAAGGTTGAGCTGACGGAATTCCTCGCACAAGAAAGGTTGTTGTTCTTCCATCATGAGGTTGTTGACATAAGCTTTACGGCTGAGAGCATCAGCCATGACATTAGCTTTGCCCGGAGTGTAGTTGATGGTCAAATCGAAGTCATTGATTGCTTCAATCCATCTCCTCTGCCGAAGGTTGAGATCAGGCTGAGTAAAGATATACTTCAGACTCTTGTGATCAGAAAAGATTTCACAACGGTTGCCAAGCAAGTAGTGCCTCCATACTTTCAAAGCAAAGACAACTGCTGCGAGCTCGAGGTCATGTGTAGGATAGTTGATCTCATGCGTCTTCAACTGTCAAGAGGCATAAGCAACAACTTGTTTTTCTTGCATAAGGACCGCACCCAATCCTTGCAAAGAGGCGTCACAGAATATCTGGAACGGCTTGGATGTATCCGGAGGAACCAAGACTGGTGTGGAAGTGAGCTTCTCTTTGAGTATCTCAAAGCTTGCTTGACATGCAGGAGTCCAAAGGTATTTCTTGCCTTTCTTGAGGAGATCGGTAAGAGGCTTCGCTATCTTCGAAAAGTTCTGAACGAAGCGACGGCAATAACTAGCCAAACCAAGGAAACTCCGCACTTCTTTGACATTTACCGGAGGAAGCCATTCAACAATTGTCTTCACAGTTTCCGGGTTGACTGCAATGCCCTTGGCAGAGATGACATGACCAAGATAGGTTACTTGAGGCAGCCAAAACTCACACTTGGAGAACTTTGCATACAAGAGGTTCTCACGAAGCTTGTTTAGGACACACCGAAGGTGTTCTTCATGCTCTTCTTGTGACTTAGAATAGACTAGGATGTCATCCAGATAGACCACAACGAACTTATCAAGATACTCCATGAAAACCGAGTTCATGAGCCTCGAGAAGGTGGCAGGTGCGTTGGTGAGACCGAAAGACATGACCGTGTACTCATACAGGCCATAGCGGGTGGTGAAAGCTGTTTTAGGAACATCTTCCTTGCGAATCTTGATTTGGTGATAACCACTTCTCAAGTCAAGCTTAGAGAATACCACAGCTCCAACTAGCTGATCAAAGAGATCATTAATCCGCGGAAGGGGATATTTATTCTTGATGGTTTTGGCATTGAGAGCCCGATAGTCAACACAAAGTCTATCAGTCTGATCTCGCTTCTTCACAAAGAGGGTTGGGCTAGCCCAAGACGAAGTACTGTGTTGAATGAAACCCAACTTCTCTTGTTCATCAAGTTGACGTTTGAGTTCAGCCAACTCAGCAGGACCCATTTTATAAGGCCGCTTAGAGATAGGAGCGGTTCCAGGTTCAAGCTCAATTACAAACTCAACCTGACGATCCGGAGGCATACCTGGCAACTCTTCAGGAAAGACATCTGGGAACTCACATACCACCGGAACACTCTGAATAGCTTCCATAGCATCATCATTCAGAGCCGCCAAAGAGAAAAGCTGGATAGCAGGAGTCATACTTGGAGAATAGACTATATGTCCTTCAGGAATCTTCAGAGAAACCGAGCGTTCAGCACAATCAATCACAGCTGTATTTGCTGTCAACCAATCCATGCCCAAGATGACATCAATGTCAGAATTGCCCAGAACAATTAAGGAAGCCGTGAACGAAGAGCCACCAATCTCAATTTGATTGCCATGGCTGATATGAGCATCCCTCATGTTTGAACCAGGAGAAAGGACCATTAACCGCTTCAGGAGAGGATCCAACGCTAACTCATTCTCATTTGCAAACTTGTGAGAAACAAAAGAATGCGATGCACCAGAATCAAACAAAACTCGTGCAGGGACTGAGTTAACGGGAAGCATACCCATCACAACTCCAGGTGCATGCTCAGCTTGAGCGGCGTTGACACAGTTGGCACGAGCAACAGTAGACCCGGGCTTGGTGTTGATGTTGAGAGCCCAAGGTGGTGGTGCACGAACCAAAGGAGAGCTTGCCGCAGATCTTGGAGGTGGTGGAGGAAGAGCCTTGTTCTTCATCGGACAGTTCCAGCTTTGATGCCCAGAGTCTCCACAAGTGTAACAAGCACCAGGTGGACGTGGAGCAACGTAGCCAGGGACTCCGCCAGGCGCTCCAGAGTAGTGGTGGTTGTAGCCCCTGGGAGCAGCAGTGAGGAAGTTTGGTGGCCTTGCCGCGTAGCTTGAAGGTCTTGGTGGAGCCGGGAGCGACGGTGGGGTGTTAGGAACCCAGACACGACGCTTAGAAGGAGTTCACATAGCTGAAGAGCTTGCTGCATCACGGCTGTGTTTCTTTGACTCCTCAAACACTTGCCTACTTGCCTCTTCCTGTAGAGCTGTATGCTGAAGTTCCAGAAAAGACGCCGGCCTTGCATGTGTGATTGCATATTTAATCGATGCATTGAGCCCTTGCCGGAACCTCTTTTGCTTCTTCTTGTCATCAGAGATCTCATCGCCACCATAACGAGACAGGTTCATGAAGTTCCTGATGTAGGTGTTGACATTATCATTGCCCTGCTTGAGGTTGAGAAACACTTCCTTCATCCTCTCCATGACAATTTCTGACAGATACTGCTCTTTGAAAGCTCCAGTGAACTGTCCCCAAGTAGGCTGAAAACCAGTGCAGTTTGCCTTCAGGTAATTCTCCCACCAGAGAGCTGCGTCTCCCTTCAGAAGGTGAGTAGCACACTTTACCCAATCTTGCTCAGGAACATCAGCAGTTGCCAGTAACCTTGACATCTCACGCAACCAATCATCAGCATCAAGTGGTTGATCAGAAACATCAAATTGTCGGGGGTTGAACTTCAGGAAGCTTTTGATGTCTCCTCGCTTGGGAGGTGGAGGTAGCGGAACAAACTCATTCCTCCTGACACTTTCCTCAAACCGCTGCTGGTTCTGCTGCATTGCTGCCAAGGCATTGGCGATGCTTGACAACGCTGCCCCCAGTTCAGGTTGTATGTCCTCCTCAGAACGGCGTGGTGGTGCCATCCTGTGATTGATTTAAAACCCAAGTCAGTACTATGATGGAGAATAATAATAATCCACAATAGTACCAAAATGGAATTAACCAAGATTAAAGGATACAATTTACTAAGATGATATTAAAATATCAACAAAGTTCAAAGCACCTAGAAGATATTAAGCATATCGCACACGACTGGAAAGGAGTGTGGTACACAAATATATCAAAGAAAAATTTTCCACAAATTTCGGCATTAAAATACCAATAGATGCGCAACATCACTTAACGAATCAAGATTAGTGACTCTACCAACTCAATATACAAGAGCGAATGATAAGAGTAGTGGTACGGTCGCGACTCCATCCCGCACTCAAATCATTACTCCGCACATGAATAAGTAAAACACATATCCCAACCCCTTCTTCTCACGATGAACCTAAAGATTAGTAACTACGGAAACGAACACCTCAAACAAGATAACGTCGGATAACAAAGAGTAAGACAGATCGCGTCGGTATACAACGAATCAGATAGATCGCGTCGGTTTGCAAAAGCCTGTCAGTATGGAATGTACCAACAGTTGATAACCAAAAGGCCGATAAGATAACAACTTGGATGCAACAGATAGACAAGGAATTACACACACACACACTCACACACACAGATACCCAACCTATGGTACTACGGAAACCCAGAACACGTGAATCCTAGTTTGAATTTAAGAAGAGGATTGAAAATGTTACACTTCCTTACCAGAAAAGGGTGGTGGGTAGGTAAGAAGAAAAGTGGAAGCAGTCCTACTCTCACGTTTTGTTTTTCCCTAGTATACATAGCTACCAAAAATATTTGCTAGACAGACAACGACCATTTGGCTGAGACCCTGAAGGGCGGGATGGCTCTGATACCAATTGTAACTACCTCGGTGAATTACGCTCCTAGTTACAAGCCTGGATGAGCAGAAATGGTTGAAATAGTACGGTGGGGCCCAAATGCCACTCATAGGTAGACCTTTCGGCCGTCCCAACCATTTCCAAACATCGGGACAAGAACGGGCGGCGTAATCGGCAGGCGAAGGGATCAACTATATACACAAATGAGTATGTATGCAAGCCACCATACAATAGTACATCAGAGCCATTCCATCTAAAAAGAAAGGAAATATAGCAACGCCATACGGCAAGATCCAAATATCCTAGATAGATATAATAGTTTAGGATATCTCCTCAAACATCAAACATCAGAGTATCAAGCGGAAGCGGAAGACAAAATCCGAGTACGGATAATAAGCAAATCGGCATAAGATGCCCCATAAATAAGCACATCCTGCCCACAGATCTCACGGATCCCCGTTCCCGGAATCTCTACACCGAATGATCGTTGCCCACATCGTCCGTCTCTTCCACCCAGTATCCATCTTGCGAGGGTACCTGTTCATCTGAACCAATAATTTATCGTGTGAGACCCTAGGGGTACTCAGCAAGTCTTTATGCCGCTAAAGGGGACACAACCTGGGGTGACGCAATTGCAGCAAAAGATAAACCCTAGCAATTCTATAGATACTCGCTAATCATCCGCCTAACCAGAGATAGACAGATGTCCGTGAATTAATAACAACAGTTATAACAGTAATAACGGTAATATCCACAGATCCATCCTCCTCCTCGCTTACCGACGAGGAAGCGAACGAACAACCCCCCATCCGTTGGCAGTTTTATTAAACATTCCATGAGTGTTGTACTATTTACTAGTCAGGTACCAAGTCTAGTCAAATTAAAAGCGGTACTTTAGTTATTCTTGTCTATGATCGAGAAACTGTGCTCCAAGTCGTCCATAACCGCGGACACGGCTTTCAGAAAGTTTTACCCTGCAGGGGTGCACAAATAGCAACACACACTCAATCAACCTCGGAAAAACCAAATCAAAACCAACGAGGCAGTCACAACAAAGCGATCACAGGATTCAGAAATATTTCAGGGGGCCACCCCATTAAGCTACCCGCGACGAAGTTGGCCGGCTACGAGACGGACTCAAGGTTTGGGTGGACGGCTGTAAACGACTGGGAACCAGAAAGTGTGACTGGGCTTGTCGATACCGCGAAATCGTGTCCCGGCCCTAAACAGTACAGGTGCAGTACCTCGCACAATTTAAATAAAGCAGTAAAGCATGGCATAAGTACAGGATAGTAAATAAAACCTCAAACTAGTTTGTGGCCCCAAGAAATAAGAATGAATCAAGCTCTGGCTCAGGGGGGTTCATAAGCCTCCCGGATGTGGATAGCGCGAATATTCAAGGAACAGGAATCAAGTACTCGGGGTCCTACGGGACACAAGTGAGCCTGAAAAACCAAATAGCGAATATGGCTCACCGATGCCACTTTCATTAGTTATCCCATTACTACTCAGATTAAGTTGTATAGGTACCTCGTTATCCATCAGACACTCACATACCCTACACATGCTGTTCTACGACTCGCATGGCTCAAACAACTCTTGTGGTAATGGCTCATGGGATGGAGGAACAAGCTTCGGTGGGGTTTAAAAGTAAAGACTATGCAATACTTGGGATTCAGTTTAATGCAATCGCGACTCAATGATGCCAGAATAAGAAAGAGGCAATAGGTACTATATGTATGCAAGCATGTGGTAGTGCTTGCCTGGCAGCTCAGTTGAAGCAATGGATGGATCTGGGTAGTGCTCCTGGTTCTCTTGATATATCCCCTGCTCAGCGTCTATTCGAAAGAAGAACCAAACAAACAAGGGCCAACATAAATAAAGTGCACAAGCATATGAATAAATGCGACAAGCAAACAATCATTCCATGATGAATGATGCACAATTTGCATGGCAATAAAGTAGCATGGCATGGGTGATGTGTGGAAAACAATAATAAAGCATTTTATTGAGTTTTGGCCCCATTTTAACCTCATATTAGTTGCTGTACACATTATATTTATATGATGCATGCTGCAAAACTGATGATGGAATGCATAAACAGAAAGGTCTCGTCGAGCTAATCATTTTAGACATATTATTTGTTAAATTTGGAGTTATAAAACAAAAGTTATTAATTAATTATGGTGGAAGGGCATTTTGTTGTAATTTGAATCAACTTGGAAAATAAAGTGTCCAAAATATATTTTGAAGGCTATATTTGAACTCCTCATATTTTTTTGATTTGAAAACATATATTATTTGTATTAATTGGATTTATATTTTGAAAGTTATTTAAAAACAGAAATAAATTTGAATTTGAATTAAATTTTGAAAAGATTTGAATTTAAACAGATTACAGAAAGTCTTTTTGTACTCAGGAACAGCTAACCCCAGCCACTGACGGGTGGGGCCAGTGCTGACTGGGACTCCACAACACGCAGAAAACGTTTTACACCGTGGCCTAATCTAGCTCAAGCGAATGACATGTGGGGCCACGGCACTCACGGACCCACTCGCCAGAGGGCGATTGCGAGGCTGCCACGCGGCACAGCGGTGGACCGCGGGTTGATAGGACTAAAGGGCAGGGTGCGTTTTGTAAAACGGTGACGGACGCTGACTGGTGGGCCAAAAGGAGCGCGGGTTTAGCTGAAAGAAGATGCAGGGGGTTATCAGCAAAAAGGGCACCGTACTGTGGATCTTCTCCGCGTCGCGTGGACAGATCGGTGCGCGTCCGACGCAGGCGCGGTGCGGGGAATCGATCCTCGGACCTGGCGTGCGCGCGCGGAGGCGGCAGCCACTGTGCTAGGTGGGGGTTGATGTCTGGGAGGTGGGCGGGAACTAGATGAGGTGCTACGCGGAGCGCGAGCGTGCAGACGCCGGTGCACTCCGACGCGCGGAGGCCGTCCGACGCAACGTCCGGCGATGCTAGGGTGGTACAGGGAGGCGGACCATGTCTAGGAGGGTTAGGGGCTCACCGCGAGGGCGTCGGTGGAGGTGGATCGGGTCGGCGAGCAGCAAGACGACGGTGATGCAGACGGACAGATGAACTAGGGTTTCGGCTCGGGCGTCGATGGTTCTGGCGGTCTGGGGCTCCTCCTCCTCGTTGCTGTGTATAGAGGCGACGCCGGGGATCTCCTGTTCTTCCTCGACGACCACAACACCATGCCCTCCTCCTCGTGCTGCAGGTGGACGCCGAAGCCGACGGTGGCCGGCGATGGGAGGGTGGCGGCAATGGAGAAGAGAGGGGAGCGGCAGGGCGCCTCGGCCAGATCTGGAGAGGCCAGAGGAGAGCCGTGTGGGGGGTGGGAAAAGCAGAGAGGGAGAGGGGTGCCGTGGGGAGTGGGGTAGATGGAAAAAAGGTGGCTCGGCCACCTTTCCTCCTTCCTCCTCACGTGCTCGGTCTGGGCAGGCAGGGCAGGTAGGGGACGTCCAGGTAGGGTAGGGTGAGGCCAAGGGGGTGGCTCGGTGTGGGGCACACCAGGCAGAGAGAGAGAGGGGGGTAGGCTCGGTTGGAGCTAGGGTTGGGAGCTAGAGGGGGGTATGGCTCGGGTAGGGTTTGGGGGAGCCTCGGTTTAGGGTTGGTACTAGGGTTGGGGGGTAGCTAGGTGGCCAGCTAGGGTTTGGTGAGAGGGTGGCCAAGTGGGGCCAATCTAGGTTAGAGAGAGGGGGAGGCCGAGAGAGAGAGAGGTGGTGGACTTAGGGTTTAGGTGAGAGGGGGGTGTGGTTTAGATTAGATGGAAGAGGGGGTAGGTTAGATGGGGGTAGCTTAGGGTTTAGAGAGAGATGGATGGGTGAACTTTTGGGCAAGATCAAGCATGACATGCCAAGCTCCCACAAGATCTTGACAAGGAAAAGGGAAGGAGAGAAAAGGTGGTGAGGATTAAGCAAGATCACACTAGATCAAACCAAGAGAAGGGGGAGATAGAGATGCTCCACTCAAAAACAAATAAATTCCAAATGACAAGCAAAAGATGGTACTTGCATGGCCCATGCAAAATATTGATTGCCATGTGGGTTCTTGTGAAAACAATATTAATACATGGCATTAATATTATGCATTCCCAAAATTGGAATAAAAACCAAGCAAAAAGAATTAAAAGGATGCCCCATGTGGAGTAGATGGAGATGACCATTTTGAAATACAATGGGACTTGCTAGTTTGTATATGCCATTAGGTAGTTAATAAGCCCACAAAATATCCCAACATGATGATAACCCCAAAACAACACATATGGTAGCTAGAAATAGGGTTCCACCCACAAGGCATGCAAAGGTGGACATGTGGCTCTCATATATCAATAATGTGAAAACAAAATGATGCCAAGATGAGAGCATGTGGAAAATAATTGGATCCATCCCAACCCACATGAGCTAGAGGTAAAACCAATAAGTGCCAAGCTCATATTTAGTTGGATGGTGGAATTATAAGGTGGTGAAAGAAAAAGGTGGTGGAGTTAATAAGAGATATGCCCCCAACTCAACTTGGGCATTGAAACAATATATCAAGAACCAAATACAATATCAAGAGGCAAATACAATTAATAATGCATATGAGATAAGAACCAAATGGAAAGGGTTTTATATGATGCTCAAATGCAAGGTGGCATGATGACATGAGCATGATATAATGATGATGCAACAATTATATATATGAAGTAGCCATTATATTACTAGACCAAGTAGCATTACAATTGTTAGACAATTGGGATGCTACAAAGAGGGTCTTCATATTGGAGATCACACCAACTTGACAAGAAGAGAAGTTGTGGATAGTCAATTCAATGCAACGGCTCTCCACATGATACAGCTCGGAGTGGGTACCAAGGACATGCCCCACATTGAGCATTTCAACACTGCTAAAGAAGCTTGGGATTCTCTCACCGACCTCTTTATTGGAAATTAAAGCATGAGGAGGAATAGGTATGATGCCCTTAGCAATGAAGCTGAAGGATTCTACATGTTGCATGGTGAAAACCATGAATATATGTATAGAAGGCTCAAGGACATTGCAACAACATTTAGAAAGCATGGAGCCACTCACATTGATGATGCTTGGATAAAAAGAAAATATGTGAGAGCTCTAATGCCTTTTGAGCCAACGGACTTGAAGAGCTTGCAAGGTAGACACAACTACCATTAAATGACTTCCAATGAAGTCATGCAAGAAATGGCATCATTCAAGGTTGCAGCTAAGAACACGGAAGATGCCCGTGCTCGAGCCATTGGAATGCAATAAGGGGTTAATGTTGCTCTAAAGGCAAATGTTGTTGAGCAAGATGGGGATGAAAGAGGATTCGAGGGTGTCTCCATGGGCTGCCCCAAGGAAGTTAAGCGTGCTCACGGTGAGTACATGGCCTTCTATGCAAGGAACTTTTGGAAGGATCCAGCCAAGGCCAAGTCAGAACTCGAGCGCAAGAATGGGTCAAGTGGAAGAAGAGAGAATGGCCCAAAACTAAGAACATGCCACAATTATGGAGATAGGTTACACTTTGTGGTTGAGTGTCCATATCAAAATAGAGAATACAATGGTGGCAGGCTCATCCTTAAAGAAAAATCCAAGGCATCTCGAAAGAAGCCATTTATCAAAAAGAATGGCCTTTACAGGAAGCAACACAAGAAGAATATTCCTCTGCAAGTGAAGATGAAGAGGATGAATATAGTACTCGTGAGGTGGCTGCTATAGCCACCACATCTACCCTGTCATCTCTCTTCGACTCTCCAAATGAAAACGTCATCAACAATAACGTCACCTGCCTTATGGCAAGAGGGTTCGAGGGATATGCTTCCGGTGGGTCTAAATCAGTACTCGATAGCGGGTGCACAAGTCATATGACCGGAAGCAAGGAGACCATCACGGAGATGTGGCCAAATCATGATCACATAACCATCTCCTATGTTGACAAGTCAAAATCTGAGGTATTGGGTCTCGACAAAGTTGTGGTTGCTCACGATATCTCTCTCGTGGACGTCATGCTTGTTGAGACCCTCGGTTACAATTTACTTTCAGTTCGCGCCCTTGGTAAGATGGGCTTTGCAGTTTTCATTGATGCTGATTTGGTGGTACTCTTGTGGAGCATGTCTCTAAAAGTCGCTTTCGTGGGATATGTCGAAAATGACCTGTACGTGGTGGACTTGTCGGGGAAAACCACTACAGGCCCGATGTGTCTTTTCGGAAAGGCTGACATGGGTTGGTTATGGCATTGCCGACTAGCCCACGTCAATATGAGAACTTTGCAAAGTCTCCACAAGGGTGGCCACATCCTTGAACTAAAAGAAAATGTTTCATTTGCCAAAGATCATGTTTGCAGGGCTTGTGTTGAAGGGAAAATGCATGACTCTCCTCATCGAAGGAAGACCATTATTTCTTCAAAGAGGATTTTGGAGCTCCTTCATGTGGATCTCTTTGGACCTCCATCACATGCAAGCCTCGGTGGGAAGAAGTATTGCCTCGTGATTGTTGATGATTACTCAAGATACACATGGGTCTATTTCTTCAAGTTGAAGAGCGAGACTCAACACACTGTCATCGACTTCACCAACGAGGTTCAACGTCAAAACAATGTCCCCATATTGGCAATAAGAAGTGATAATGGCTCCGAGTTCAAGAACTACACCCTAAATGAATTCCTAAGTGAAGAGGGGACAAGACATCAATATTCCACTGCGTACACCCCTCAACAAAGTGGTGTTGTCGAGAGGAAGAAACGGGCCTTAATGGATATGGCCAGACCTATGCTAGCTGAATTTAAGTCTCCTTATAACTGCTTGCCATTCATCCAACTGGCTCTACCTCCGCAAAATCTTGGACAAGACTCCATATGAAATACTTACTAGCAATGTTGGGGATATACTTTCCGGGGATCCTCATAGTCCTCACTGACCAGGGTGGCCCACTTCGGGTTAGAGCTTTGCTTCATGGGCAACCCAGTCAGGGAGAAGAGGCAGAGTCCAATCCATCTAACGGAAGACCCAGAAGACTTACCGACTTAGGACCATAGTGTTACTTGTAGTTCAAGATGTACTCTGTAACCGACTCTGAGTCGTAACCGGATAGATCTGTCCTGTAAACCCTAGGCCGGAGATCTATATAAGCCATCCTAGGGAGAGCCTTTAGGGCACCCTCAATAGTCTACAATCTCAACTCGCACAGGCGAACCCTTGTAACCCATATTTCGGCTTTGCCGTATTACTGGATTGCTAGCAGGAGTAGGATCCGTCCAAAGCTGGCGGATTCGATCCTGGATAAACTTGTGTGCTCAGCGTCCCAGAACATCGTAGGTCTCAGACCCCTCTCTTTCGCACGCCTCGAGGACCCCCTCATGGCGTACTTGTCATTAATCCGACGGCAGTTGGCGCCCACCGTGGGGCAAGTGAGCTTCGGATCTGTGTTCCGAGCGAAATCTGCAAGAATCGTAATCGGCGAGACTATCGCCGTCGGTCGCATCCTCTATGCCAGCGATGTCCCTCTCATTGTTCTCGACGAGACCTGGATTCTGGCTAGGGAGGCTGTGACTGCCTACACCATCATGTCTTTTGGCGAGATCGATGTTTGCATCGGTTTTGCTGAACCTATCCCACCCACCCCAGCGGTGATGATAGAGGCAGAGGAAATTTCTGGGTCCCCTTTGTCCACGGAGGCGGCAGAGTTCCGGATCTCAGAAAACCCTAGTCCCACCCAGTGCGCACCATTCACGGAGATGGTGGAGAAATCCAATCCTGAAGCAGACCTAGCGGTCCAAGTCGAATCTGGAGTGGATCTACCTGGAGAGACCGAATCCCAGATCAACCCACCCGCTGAGGTTGAAATCCAGGAGGAGCACAATAACAACGACGGTTCCGGCTCTGACGATGCCGAGACAGACAGGCCTTTCCTGAGGTACACACTAAGACGCATGATAATGCAAAACTCAGGCGTAGATGCAATTCTTGAGACCATCAAACATTTTGATGAACCCTACTATGGATACCGTAGCTATCTCAGGAGGGGCACATCACACTTTGTCGGATATGTGGGATCCGGATCTGGCACTGCCGATGCTAGAGACAACACCGACTCTATACTGGAGGAGATTGGAACAAACGCCGACGTACCCGCATCCTCGGATGAATCGATGACGTCAGCAGATTTCCGAAAGTTCTCCGCGGAATATGAAGAGGAGTATAACTCCAAAGCTATAGAGGAAGGAGAAGCCATGGATGAAGGATCCATGGAACAGTCTCCCAAAGCGCAGGATGACATGGAAATCGGAGATAATCCCGAGGTCCAGATGTCCGAAAGTACCGATCAGAGCTTGACTCCGGGAAGCGGACCCAAAGCCGTCTTTGCTACCGGCGCTGCCAAGAAGGCAAAGAAGAAGAACAAGACCCCGGTGAAAGACCCTCGGGCAGAGGAGGTGATTGCCGAGGAATACGAGGAAGACTCGGATGGAGCGCTTATCCCAGACGAGCCCAAAAAAGAAGAATCGATGGATGGACACGTGATCACTGAAGGTGCGCGTAAACTCATCGATGCTGCATTAACCACACCTATTCCTACAGCTGCAGAACTTACTGCTGAAAAGTTGGACGAGAGGAGCACAGGCCCTAGAAGCGCGTCGTCAAGTACTCCTCGATGAAGCCAAAAACATTGAGGAGGAAAAGAAACGCATGGCATCTGCGGAGAAGTACAACTCCAGGCAACACCAGAAGACCAGGAAACGTCATACTAATGACAACCAATTCCCGCAGATTCACAAAGTCCTTTTCAGAGGAGAAATGGGGATGCCTCGGAAAGATAGCAAAGGGGATTGGGTGTATCCAACACCAGTACAGAACACCGTTGCGGCCCGAGAAATCCTATCGGCTAATCTAGGCCCAGAGCAGATCCGGTTGGGCATCAAATTACTCAACAAGGGACTAGAGCAGCAAAAGGTCGCCATGTCTGAAAGTCAAAAGATGGTCCCCGATTCTGACAAGTGTCACACAGATCCGGCATGGGCTGAAGTAAGACCCCGACGCGTTCTGGAGCAGCACCACTGCTCCAATCGCCGGGAGGACAATTACTCAAAAACTGGATCTTCGGGACAGCACAACAAAGCTTCCTGTGACTGGCGTAACGTTAACCCAATTGTGGAGCAAGAGGCAATCTCTGCACTGAATCTGGGGAACCCGCCCCAACAAGAGTCGAAAGACCTCAGAGACGATGATAAAGAGAAACATCCGGAGAAGGACCGACAAAGAATGCCACCTCCTAGATATGCAAGCCATCCAGATGACGGACAAAGGAACGACGGACACCGTGCCGAGACAAGCCGGCAGGGGGCTCGTCACAATGAAGACCCTACCCGGAACCGGAATAATGACGCTCTGGACGGAGGTCGGCGATCAGCCGGAAATTACCCAGCTGCTCCACCCTCTCCGCCAAGTAGCCATCACAATGGCTCCCAAGGAGGCCAAGGAGGGCGTCATAGTGGAGGAGGTGGTGGCAGAAGCCGAAGTCCGGCTCCAAGACACCATAGCCACAGCCGACACTCGGGACGATCTCTATCCCCGAACAACGCAAGGCACATGATCAGCTCCAATATAGAGGCGCGGCGCTACGAAAATGATGATATATACGTGGGCCCAAAGTGCTTTGGACCACGCATAAGAGCTACAAGATTCTCGGAAGGATTTGCTATCTCAAGACATATCCAAGCCTACGACAGCATAGCTCGGCCAGATACTTGGCTACAGGATTTCTTCCAAGCTTGCTGCATCGCCAAAGGCGGAAACAGCCTGGTCGCAACCCGATATCTCCCACTCATGTTGTGGAATACGGCACGATCATGGCTCAATGAAATTTAAGAGAACACCATCCACAACTGGTATTACATGCAAAGTGCTTTCTTTCGGAATTTTGAAGGCACATACTGGAGGCCCTGTACGGTCAGAGATCTACATCGTTACACCCAGAAAGCCGGAGAAACTTGTCGGGACTATCTCGGACAATGGATCGACATAAAGAACTCCTGTGAACGAGTAAATGATCAAACTGCGATTGAAGCTTTTATTGCAGGACTCCCAATTGGTTTACTACGCCATCACTTGAAGTGTGACAAGGTCACTGATTTGGGAGAGATGATAGAAACAGCGAGCAAATATGCAGACACTAACGACAATGCAGAGGGGTTACTCAACGCCCTGGCTGTGCCACAGTCGGCAAAACAACCAAAGAACAAGCTCAGATGCGCAAGAATACCTCGTAAGAGAAACCCAACGCGGAAACGGTAGTGGTCACTACTGCTTTCAGGTCTGGAGGACGAGGAGGACATGGCGGAGGCCGCGGACGCGGTCATGGGACTTCAAGAGTTCAAGGCAGAGGATACCAACAACCCGGAAAAACCTACTCTTGGGCCGACATTGCCAATAACCCGTGTGTGCATCACTTAGACGCCAATGGGGGCTCGTCCCACACAAACGTCGAGTGTCGTTTCAACGACGACATTAAGAGAGATGATACCGCTGGCTACAAAGCTAAGCGGAAGAAGGGAAAGAAGAATCCCGAAAAAGATAAAGAGACCAAGGAAGATTCTGACATGGAGGAAGCTGATGCTTCAAATCCCAAGCCGGAAAGGAAGAAAAAAATTCTGACCAAGAAAGACACTTACGTCACCTTCCTCGGATCTCAACCAACAAAGGTCAAAAAGGCAGTGCTACATGAGCTCAATGCAACAGTTCCGGCTGTCCCCCAATTCTTGGACTGGTCGGAAGTGGCAATCACATTTGACCGCGCTGATCATCCACCTAAGTTGCACAGGCGAGGAAAATACGCCTTAATCGTTAATCCGCTTATTGACGGTTATGGTTTATCCAAGACTCTCATGGACGATGGTAGCAGTATTAATATTTTGTATGTCGAAACGCTACGCCGGATGAAGATCTCGGAGACCCAGCTGAACCACAGCTCTGTGATCTTTCATGGGGTTGTCCCAGGAAGACAAGCAAATTCCCTGGGAGAAATCACTTTGGATGTTACTTTTGGAACTCCAAAGAACTATCGGACGGAGGCACTTTCCTTCGAAGTGGTCCCGTTCAAGAGCGCGTACTACGCTATAATCGGACGTCCGACTTACTAGGCTTTTATGGCTCGTCCGTGTTACATTTACAATATGATGAAAATTCTAGGTCCCAACAGCGTGATCACCATCAGGGGAGACCCGAAGAAAGCGCTAGAGTGCAAAGATGGAAATGCCGCCTTTGCTGAAGCCGTGCTGCACGCCCAAGAGTACCAGGAGATCAAGAAGAGCATGGATCCGTCCGAGATGCCCGCAACGAAGAAGGAGGTGACAAAGCCGAATCCGGAGTTCAAGGCATCAGAAGAGACGAAGAAGACGTTGTTGAAGGATGATGACCCCTCCAAGGTGACCCAGATAGGTGTAGGCCTAGATAGCGCATAGGAAAGCGTGCTCGTCAAGTTCCTCCAAGCAAATCAAGATATCTTCGCATGGCAGCCATCTGACATGACCGGAGTACCTAGGGAACTTGTTGAGCACTCTTTAAATTTAAACCCAAACGCTAAACCCGTCAAACAGTCCTTACGATGTTTCGGCGATGAAAAGCGTAAGGCAATAGCTAAGGAACTAGCACGGCTCGAGTTAGACGGATTCATAGAAGAGGTCATCCACATTGAGTGGTCGGCCAATCCTCTAATGGTCCCTAAAATGGACATCACTGATTCAAGGATGTGTGTTGATTATACTGCCTTGAACAAGGCTTGTCCGAAAGATCTGTTCACTCTGCCTAGGATTGATCAAGTTATCGATTCTACGGTAGGCTCGGGACTCCTCTGTTTTCTCGATGCATATTCCGGTTATCACCAAATCCAGATGAAGGAATCTGACAAAGTCAAACCTTCATTCATAACCCCCTTCGGAACCTTCTGTTTTGTTACGATGCCCTTTGGGCTGAAGAATGCAGGAGCTATGTACCAGCGCACGATGCAGCGTTGCCTCCATGACCAACTCAGACGCAATGTACATGCATATGTGGATGATATTGCAGTGATGTCCAAGAATAAGTAACCACTGATTTCCGACTTGGAGGAAACATTCGCCAATCTACGAAAATACAACATAATGCTTAATCCGGAGAAATGCTTCTTTGGAATTCCAGCCAGAATACTGTTAGGTTTCATCGTGTCTCAAAGAGGCATAGAGGTGAACCGAGATAAAATCAAGGCTATGCTCAATATTTCCAGGCCAACTCGCCTGAAGGACATACAAAGACTAACTGGTTGCATCGCTGCAGTCAGTCGGTTCGTAAGCCGGCTCGGTGAAAGAGCAGCACCATTATACAAACTCCTGAAAAATACCAAGGATTTTGTGTGGACCGACAAAGCTAAAGTTGCATTACAAGACCTGAAGAAAGTACTCGCATCTGCTCCTATCCTTGCTGCACCGGAACCACAGGAACCGATGTTGCTTTATCTTGCTGCGACAAATAAAGTCGTCAGTATCGTCATGGTAGTGGAAAGACCGGAGGAAAATCAGGAACACTTGGTGCAGCGTCCGACTTATTTTGTCAGCGAGGTCCTAATAGAATCAAAACAGCGGTATCCACACTATCAAAAGCTGGCTTACGGTGTTTTCTTAGCATCTCGTAAGCTGTGTCACTATTTTCAGGAGCACCCAACTACCATGGTGAGCACAGCTCCCATGAGAGATATAATCAACAACAGTGACGCCACAGGACGCGTCGCCAAATGGGGCATAGAGCTCTCGGCTTTTGATATTGAGTATAAACCTCGGACATCAATCAAATCTCAAATCATTGCCTACTTTGTTGCTGATTGGACAGAGACAAAGGAGAATATGACCCTCCCGAGTCGGAATATTGGACCCTATATTTTGATGGGTCTAAGGCTCGCGGGGGCTCGGGGGCTGGCGTGGTTCTTAAATCACCCCAAGGAGATAAACTTCTATACATGTTGCAGATCCACTTCACAACGACAAAAAATATTGTGAGTATGAAGCACTGCTACACGGAATCCGGATTGCTAAAGATATCGGCATCAGACGTTTGATGTGTTACGGAGATTCGGATCTTGTTGCTCAGCAAGTGTCGGATATTTATAATGCAAATAAACACATGGCAGCATATAAAGCTATTGTGGATGATTTATCTAAATCGTTCGAAGGGTTTGAGGTTCAATACATCGCTCGAGCAGAAAATGAGGAAGCAGATGCACTATCTCGAATAGGATCTGCACGGAAAGAGGTCCCGGACGGTGCTTTTTTAGAGCACCTCAAAGTTCCCTCAATAAAGGGAGTGGATGAGGAATATCCGACCAAATCCGACTCACATCTAATAGCAGTTCTGGCTATAATTCCCAGCTGGACCCAACCCTACCTTGATAATCAGGTAGATGGCAAATTACCCGAAGACGAGATTCTGAGCCGGCAGATTATCCGACAAGCGAAAGCCTATACTATAGCTAAAGGTGAGCTCTATAAGCGAAGTGTGTCTGCGGTCTTTCAGCACTGGGTATCTCCGGAAGAAGGAGTGGAAATCTTAAGAGAAATCCACGAAGGCGAGTGTGGTCACCACGCTGCACCTAAATCTTTAGTGGCAAAAGCTTTCAGACATGGTTTTTTCTGGCTTACAGCTCAGGCAGATGCCGAACGGCTAGTCAAGACGTGCAAAGGCTGCCAAAAGTATGCCAAACAAGCTCACGTTCTAGCTAATCAGCTGCGAACAATACTTATAACATGGCCTTTCGCGGTCTGGGGGCTTGACATGGTAGGACCGCTTAGACGGGCTCCAAGTGGATTTTTTGAGGTGAAACAGTAGGGAAAATTCCCCACTGCAATTTTTATTATAGATAAGAATAAGTTAAAGTGATAAATAAAGATCTAAGGTAGATCAAAACAGTAAAGTAAAATCATTCTAAGATGGGTAAAATCTACCCTATCCCTGATCTAATTGCTGGTTTAGCCTGGCTTTGAATTTATCCTTGTATTTTCCTTTGATTCTGAATTGTAACCATCTCATTTCTTGATAGAAGATTGCTTTCCATCTTTCGAATGTGGGTCTTTTGTCATTAAAAATCTTCTCATTTCTGCATATCCATATACCCCAGGTAGTCATGATAATGATTTCCATTGCAAATGGTAGGTGTAACTTTTCTTTGATGTCTGAAATAGCTTCCAATCCTGTTAGGTTTGCAGTTCTGTTTCTGTAAATATGGTCCCAACATTTGTTTACAAATGGTCATTCCTAGAATAGATGATTTACTGATTCTTCCAAGTAACTGTTGGAAGTTACACATTTGTAGTCAGGTAGGATGAACTACTTTCTTTTCATAAGATTCCTTGTATTCAATCTGTCTAGAAGTAAAAGCCAGAAGAAGAACTTGTGTTTATTTTGGCAACAGGATTCCCATACCCAAGATAAGTGTGGTGGTGATGGTGAATATCCAATCATGGTTGAGTAGGCCCTTTTTACTTCAAATTTATCTGACCCCCAAGTATAGCACCAATTATCATGGGTATCCCCCTGAGTGGTATGCATGATATCCTGGCACCTTTCTTCCATGACTATAAACTCAGAGTATGCTTGTTGAGAGAGTGGTAGGTGAAAATTATCCTCTAAGTATTCAGCATGTAAGAAGTCATGTACACTGATATTTGAAAACTTAGCATATGACAGAAGATGAGGGAATTTATTCATCAAGCACTCATCTTGCCAAAGGTCAGACCAGAAATAAGCAGACTTTCCTGAATTCAGATTGCACTTAGCCATGCCTTTAAAATTATCAATTAATTTGATATGAGATTTCCACCAGAATGATCCTTCCATGCTTCTTCTAGGTAGTTTTCCATGTTTGTAGTAAGTTTCCCATATGAGATGAACCCAAGGTATGTCATGGTGGTTGTAGAATTTGTCCAAGTTTTTTAGAAGGAGGGCAGTATTTTGAATCTGTAGGTTTAGCACCCCTAGACCCCCCCTGATTTTTAGGACGGCAGATTTTATCCCAAGACACCAGAGCTTGTCCTTTTGCTTGTACATCTTCAGTCTTCTTTCTCCATAGACAATATCTCATGTATTTTATAATTTGATCCTTGATGGCAACTGATACCTCCAAACAGCTCATGAAGAACAGAGGGAGTGAGGACATAACAGATTTTACTAGTTGCAATTTTCCTCCATAGTTTAAGAAATCAGCTATACCACATAATCTTCTTTCAAATCTTTGAACAATGGGCAGAAAGTGCTCCATAGATGGTTTTGAAATGCTTAGTCGTAAACCAAGGTAGGTGAAAGGGACGCTACCAGTTTGACAATTGATTGTCATAGCAAAATGCATTAACCTATCATTACATAAGTTTATTGGCATCATGCTAGATTTCAAATAGTTGACTTTGAGCCCAGTGGAATTTGCAAATGTTTGAAGAAGTGCTTTCAAGCACAATAATTGAGTAGCATCTGCCTTAAGTATCACCAGTGTATCATCAGCATATTGAATAACTGGGAAATCACTGTTGGGTGGTCCCTCTATAGGTGGTGTTAGAAGGTTCATATGCATGGCTTTATTCAGGACAGATTGAAGAAGGTCAGCAGCAAGAACAAATAGTAGTGGTGAAAGGGGTTCTCCTTGTCTCACACATCTCCTGCAATAGAACTTTTTACCAGGCACTCCATTTATTAGGATTTCAGAGGTTCCAGATTCAAAGATCATTTCTATCCATTTGATCCATTTCCTTCCAAATCCTCTAGCTTCAAGGATATTTATGATGGCAGAGTGATCAATTGTATCAAATGCCTTCTCAAAATCAAGTTTTAGAATTAGAATTTCCTCCTTTGACTTGTGGCATTGGAATAGGTATTCAAATGCCCATCCAAGGCAATCCTAAATAGATCTATTATTGAGAAAAAAATATTGATTTTTTATGCACCAATTCCAAAATAACAGATTGCAGTCTATTTGCAAGAAGTTTGGTAATGATTTTGAACACACAGTTCAGTAAGGAAATTGGTCTGAAATCAGCAGAGGTAGAAGGGCATGTGACTTTAGGAATGAGAGCAATGTAGGATGAGTTGATGCTTTCAAGGGAAACTTTCTCATTGAAAAAATCATGAATCAGTAATTTGATATCATTTCCAATGATAGACCAACAGCTTTTGATAAATTCATTATTAAAACCATCAGGCCCAAGTGACTTGTCATTTGGTAAATCAGAGATAACTTCCTCAATTTCCTTGTCAAGAAAAGGTTTTTCAAGTGAACTCTTCATCTCATCAGTCATTCCATTTCCATAGAAATCTGATAGGTTGTAATGCATCTCAGTTTTGATTGATGTACCCATTCTTGCCCTGAAGTCATTCCAAAGAATATCAACCTTGTCATAGTGATTGAAGAATTCCTGGCGATTTTGATTTTTGATCATTGAGATATAATTGTGCCTATAACTGATGGTAGCTTTGGAATGAAAAAACTTTGTGTTTTCATCCCCAAGTTTCACCCATTTAATTTTTCCTCTTTGTTTCTAGTATGTGTTCTGGTTCTGGAGAAGAGAGATAATATGGGATTTCAGGATATCTCTGAGGTGCCATTCATTGATGGTTAATGTTCTAGATTCTTCAAGTAGATCCAGAAGGTAAATGGTGTCATTCACCTTAGCAATTTGGTCCCTTAAGCATGGTAACTGCTTGGCCCATATCTTGATGTCTCTCCTCACATTTTTCAATTTGGCACATATTCTTTTTGCCAAGTCCTGATAATTCACTGGGATATTCCAGGCATTTTGCACAATCATCTTAAAATCAGAATGGTGAAGCCAGTAATTTTCAAACCTAAAAAATTTGTGCCTTGGGAATGTTAGTTCCAATACAGATGACACATGGTAGATGATCAGAAGTAGGATTGGATAATGGGGTAACCAAAGTATAAGGGTAGTTGGTTGTCCATGAGCTAGAAGTAAAGAACCAATCAAGTCTTTCCAGAAGTGGATCTTTTTGGATGTTACTCGAAGTGAATTTCCTTCCTTTAAGTGGTAGCTCAATAAGTCCCAGGTTGCTGATAGCATCATTGAAAAGCATAGTTTCATTAACATCCCCCCCATTTTTATTTCTATCAGTAAGTCTTCTGATAAGATTAAAATCCCCTAAGACAAGCCAGTCTACATTATCAGGCATAGAGATGTTGGAAAACCAGTCCAAAAATTCAATTTTCCTATCATCTTGACATGGACCATAGATATTTGTAAGAGTCTAGGAGTCATTGGATAATTGTTAGGTGAAAGTTACAGAAGTAGAGAATTCATTTTGGAAAGCTCTGATGCCATTAAATAATGAACTGCACCAAATGATGATGATTCCTCCAGAAGCACGAATTGAAGGTAAGAAGTCAAAGATGTCAAACTTATTTGGAAAAAATTTCTTTAAATAATTGGTATCAAAGTTTTCTCTCTTGGTTTCTTGTAGACAAATGATATCACATTCAGATTCCATGATTTTGCTTTTTAATGCCAACCATTTTTTCTCAGAGTTAATTCCTCTGAGGTTCCAGTTCAGAATCTTCCAATTTCTGTTGTTACTCATTGATAAACAAGTTGAGTGAGTATTGTGGTGATACAATGTTTATAGTCACACAAACAAGATTGAAAATCATAGGGTACTGAATTCATAACCATGCATAGCAGCATAAAGGTCTTTAACAACTCATAACCGACTCCAAAGGTAAATGATCTAGTCACAAAAGAACAGTATTTTGTAGACATTAACAACATTATTTAGGTGCTTTCTTCTTAGACTGCTGTCCACAAGATTCAGCAGCTCCACCCTTCTTCTTGCTTGGAAGGTTTGAGTCAGAACCAGTCTTCTTTGGTCCAGGTTTTCCAGGTGGCTTGATGATCATATCATTGATCCTGCTCTTCTTCAACAGCCTTTTCTCAAGCTCCCCTTTCTTAACCTTGCAAAATGAATCAGCAAGGTTCTTAACAACTTTATTACTGAGACAAGGTGGTGTAGCATTGCAAAAAATACAATTAGGATCAGAACACTAAATATGGCTTTTAAACCCCCCATTAAGTTCCACAATTCTGGGGCTCCTTCTCACCTTAGAGTCCACCAGTGGTTCTTTACCCCTCCTCTTTTTTGCAGGAGCATTTGGCACCATCATGTTTGATGGGGATTCATTCAGGCAGTGAGGAGGCATATGTCCAACACATTCATCAGGGATAATGAAAGTGAAAGTATTTTCTTCTGCAATTGGCTCCTTAATAATATCCCAAAGGGGAGAGATAAGGAAGTGTCTTGCCCAACTGAATTTTTCAGGAGTGATGAGCATGAGGGTGATAAAGTTAAACCAACTTACAGGGATATCACATTGCAGTTTTCCTTTGTCAGGTGAGGGATTGATGTGTGGAGCAAAGAATCTATCCCATAGTTCCAGGCCTTGCTTTGAGAAGGACTGTCTAGCAGATAGCACCTCAGAGGAATTGACAAATGGAATGATGGCCATTCCAACTTGCAGATGTGCCTCATTGGGGGAGAGAATGTTTGTGTCCACAATCATCCAGTCATCCTGTTGATTACCATCATTAGCATGGTGGCTGTCCTCCTCATCATCCTAGTAATTCTGCAGAATATTGAGCAGTCCTTCTCCCATTCCCACATCCTGGTTAGCATTAGCAATTACTTGCTCCACTTCAATATCCTCAGCACCATGGACAGATGCCTTGTCATTGTCAGATGAAACATTGGCTATAGGAATTGAACCAGTAATAGCACTGTCAGCCTCCTGAGGTGGCAAATCTAGGTTATCAATAGGCATGTCAACACCCTCAGCAAACACAGGTCCATGGACAACATTCCAGTTACCCCAGCCAGCATTATTTTGTTGAGGAGCAAGCTCAACCCATTGGTCCCATCCACCAATGTCCCCTTTAGGTTGTGGAGGAGGTGGTGGTGGAGGGGGGCCAAAAATGGGTCCCACCACAGGCAGGGGATGAGGGTCATCACCATCATCAGGTAGTGGGTCCTCATCAGGTGGGCCCCTTCCCAGGAGATTGCTGTTTAAACTTTCAACAGAGAACGTCCATGATTCTATTTCTACAAGGTCCCCAATGGTGAATCTAACACTTTTAGGAACATCTAAAAGGTTAGTGACTCTTAGCTTAGCAATGATCATGCCCTTGTGCTCAGGGTCCCTTTCCCAGAGCAGCACTTTACCAATATGAGAGAAGACTGCATTCAGGTCCTCAGTATGCTAATGATCAAGTGGAGGACCCATGAGCATAACCCAACATTCATTATTAAATTGAGTCCTACGCTAGTTAATTCCCTCATTGTGCCTAAGAAAAGAGATTGCAACATCCTGGAAGGGTATTGGACCCGCAGCAATTAACCGGTCTCGGTCACTGACATTGGTAAATTGAACATATGCAGAGCCAAACGGACAATCTTGAATATCATGAAAATTAACACGAGCCTCATTGAAAAAGAAATCTTGCAACACATCTATGATATTATCAAAAGGAACTGGACTAGGGGGAAGGGGATGGATGTGCGCAATGGCATACTGTTCATGCGCCCTTGGTCGACGAGGAACCACCACCCTCTTGACCTGATTCCGGCCAGCCACCTGCAGAATCTCGAAGCCATGGGGTAGGAAAGGCTGAGGGTCAAGTGGAATGTTTGCCATTGCGTCGATGGTTGTCGCCGGCGACGAGCAGAGCAAGGAAGTTGGGATTTCTGCAGGCGTGGGAGTTGAGGAGGCAGGGGGTTCGGGCGAATACTTTTTTTGGGCAAGAGCATAATCTTTAATACAATCAAACACCCTGGGCCGCGATACTTGCGGCGTGACATGGGCCTTGAACCAGTGCAGGTAAGATTTGTCGGGCCAGGGACAAGAAGGGAAAGTTGGGAATTTCAAAAATGGTAAAAGACCAGGCAAATTAATTGAGGTTGATTTGTTGTCTGTAGGAGATTTCGTACCCTCAATAACTTGACCATTAATCACAATTCCGCAAATGATGTACCCGGTACAACTCGTTTAATGTCACCTTTTATTTGACCGTTATTGCATGGGACCGTTGACGTCGGCAAACCAATACGATCAAAGACTGAAATCTTATTTTTCTTTTTGTATGAAACAAAAGTCCAATCCTTGTCCAATTCTTTGTAATATTCCTTCTCTTCGAATTTCCAATTTGGACCTCCATCACCCCAAAGCTTGATCTTCAAGATAAATGATTCATCTAAGAAAGAACCAGAATTATATATTTCAAAACCCACTGCTCTTGATGCAACAGAGAACCTAAAGGTTCTATCTTGGAGGATTTTGACTTGAAATTTTGATGCTTGTCCCCCAAAACATGCTTGTAGCACAATGCTAATAGTATGAACATCAATCTTAAAATTTGCATGACCAAATGAGCCAACCAGGAAGAAAGGCCTTCTACGAAATCCTCCAGAGAAATTGATTTGATGGCCAATTTTTTTGAACATATTTGTTTCAAAAAAATTCCCTTTAGAGAAATCCAATGATGTGCATTTGTTGAGCTTGTCTGATGATGCAAGAGGCACGTCGACAATTTGAGCACCCACCACCACCCTTTTGACTTCAAGATCCAAAGTCACACCAGAGAAGATTTTCTCATTTTGAAGAAGGAATCTAGAATCTATAACCACCTTGTCATGATTTAGCAACACAACCCGCTTAGCAAGAGAATAAAGGACCAAAAAACCAGGAGCTTTGTCCAAGTCATCAGATGGCAAGGAAGAGCTAGTAACGTGCCACATAAGTTTCAAATCTTCAATCGTGTTATCAGAAACATGAGAAGTCCCAAGAAAACCAGAAGATGGTGTCAAAATATCATTAATTCTTGCAAGATGAGAGGGGAACCTCACCACAGAACCAATCGTGAGTACCTCCCCATTTTCCATGCTTCTACCCTCAAGTGGAGAACCGTTGGCATTGAGAATGACTAGCCAGCGATTAGCGGAGAGAACCAGAGATCCAACAAGGAACTTACCATCGGTGGAACTCCCGAAATAGGTGATTTTCCAACCACCACCAGATGAATCAAGTGAAGAAGAGCCCATGATTTGGTGTGTGACGACGCCGGAGTGGCGCCGGTGAGAGCCGGTGGGAGGGTCCTTAGAGAGGCATTCCTAGGAATTCGTGTGGGTCCTTAGAGAGGCTCCAAGTGGATTTACCCACCTCTTAGTGATGGTGGATAAATTCACCAAATGGATTGAGGCTAAATCCGTCACTAGTTGTGATGGAGCAATAGCCAAAAGATCTATCGAGGATGTTATAATCCGGTATGGTTATCCGCATAGTATTATCACGGACAACCGGGAGTAATTTCTCTATGGGAGAATTGGCCGAATTCTGCAACGAACAAAATATCTGGCCTGACATTGCATCAGTCGCACATCCACAGGCTAACAGACAAGTCAAAAGGGCAAATGGTTTAATCCTACAAGGCCTAAAACCGAGACTCGAAGCACCACTATGACGTGCTGCGGGGGCTTAGGCAGAGGAATTACCCTCTGTAATATGGAGTTTACGAACAACTCCGAAAAGGTCAACCGGATACACACATTTCTTCTTGGTCTATGGCACAGAAGCAGTTCTTCCTAGTGATTTGATTCACACCTCTCCTAGAGTGGCCGCGTATATCAAAGAGGATGCTGAGATTTCTCGACAAAATGATCTCGACTTAGTCGAAGAAGTTTGCGTCATTGCTGAAATGAGATGCACAGCCTATCAGCAGAAGTTACACAAGTATCATAGCTAGAGAGTTAGAAACAGATCTTTCAATAAAGGATATTTGGTTCTCCGGCTTGTGCAACAAAGAAAGCACAAACTTTCCCCAGTATGGGAAGGGCCCTTTTTAGTTAGTCGAGTATTGCACAATGGTTCGTACTACTTAACTGATATGAGGCCAGTCAAAGAAAGACCTGCTACTAAGAAGAGAAAGAGTGCTGGAGGCAGTACAAATCCGGATGAGTTAGACAGACCACGGAATATTGCTCAGCTACGTCCCTTTTATTCTTAGTTTATCCTTCTTTGTAATCATACATATGTACATGTTTTGTGAGAAATAAAAGTTTTGGTTGCCTCAAGTTTTTTCTGAGAAGTTCTCACCATCTTATTTCCTAATGATCATGTCATAGTCGAAAATCCCAGAATACTTGAAAGTACTCTATGCTCATGTTTGTTCTAGTTTAGATTTCCAATTCTAAAAATGCTACCTTCGGGTATAACTCTAAAGTTTCTAGTCTATACTTTAGTTTTTTGTCTGATTGCCAGATGCGGGCATTTTCCGAGTAGTGAATTGTTGGTACTGGAAGCCAGCTTTGTTTCCGAGTTTAAACTGGTTTAGCAATTGAGCTCGGTTGCTCGACAAAGTTTTCGTGCTAAAGGTTTAGCCGACTCACAAAAGGGACGAAGCGGAAAGCCAGATAAATGATAAGTGTAGACAAAAAAGTACAAGTGCTTATGTAAACATTTCAGGCACACAAAAATTTAAGCCAAAAGTGCTGAATAGATAAAAGCTTAGCACTAGCAAAATATAGTACTGCATATTTACATATCCATAATGTTTTTCAGAATAACACATTTGTTTTCTGATGATCTATGATGTAGGAGAAGAGGTAGGTGCTGCCAGCTCGCTGGATGCATCGGCCTCGGTTTGATAACGTTCCGAGATGTTCAGATCTGATACGGTCTGTTCATCGTCGGAAACTTCAGCTGCTTCTTCCGGAGGCGGAGGAGGTGTGTCCATGCGGGTGAAGAAGGGAGTGTCGTAGTTGGTTAAGTCAGCTATGTGACACCCATATCCGGCACAGGAGTCCATGATGGCCTTGATATCTTGCTCCTGTCCGTCTTCATCCACCTTGCAGTACCCTCTGGTCACTTGCCATATCTCCATGTTTCCATGGTGGCTCATGACCATGGTGAGAGCGTTCTGCGCCGCGGATCACGCGTAGGACATGTTCCAGTCCCGGAGGAGCTACGGCATCTCTTTCGCCTGGTCTCGCACCTGAAAGTCAGACATGTGATCCATGTCCGGAACCTTGAGAGCTTTGCCAATATCCTCAATGGATTGGCAGAAGTCATGAAGCAGATCACCGACTTGGGTAAGCCGGTGGGTGCGAGGCTCGGCAGAGGTGGAGTCCGTCAAGTTCAGAGGACCTATTCGTATAACGCAAAATGGTTAAGTAAATCCGACATCGAAAGAGCCGAAGAATGTAGACAAGTCAGAAAAGATGGAAACATACCGAAGATGATGTCATCAAATTTAGTCTTCTCTTCTCGAAGACTCCGGAGTTCAGCCCGGAGCGCCTCGAAAAGATCCTACTCTCTGCAAAGCTCATTGTTGAGATCCGAGATTCTCTGATCTTGAACCGCAATCTTACGATCACGTTCATCAGTATCCATGGAGGAGGATTCGAGAATTTGTGCTATGCTCTTCTCATGATCTGCCTTGAGCTTATCCATCTCTTGGCGAAGTTATTAATTCTGCACCACCAGGGTTTTGAGGTTCTCGTCCTCTTCAATCATAGCACAGGACTGTTTTACCAGTGTTGTAAGACAAAAAAGAACAACAGTTCAGCAAAAAATATTCGACTATGAAAACACAAGACAAGGTTTGAGTCTCGGAATGTTTACCTTCGGCCTCATCCTTGCAAACTTTCAGCTCAGCATTCTTAAGTTTGAGAGCTCTGTTCTCTCTCTGCTTGTTGCAAACATTCTTCAACAAATCCTTGTTATATGAATTAACTTTCTGTAAGTCAGAATACCTAGAGTCAGAAGTCTACTGAAGACTCGGGCTAATATTGTTACTAATATCAGCACGAGCCTTGGGGGCTACACTAGTTCATTCTTTGGCATCCTAAGGAAGCATAAACCTGGATTTTACATCCTACTTCATTCTTGGGGGCTAGAGGATATGATATAAAGTACAATAAAGAAAAACGTGAGTTGGAATTCCGACTTACTTGATGTTCATGTGTGAGCTTGCTCAGGCACATGTTCACCTCGGTGGTAACCTTCTCGGCGAGGTTGAGTGGAATAATCGGAGGTGGTGGAAGCACACCAGCTCTAAGTCCCTCGTCGCGAAGGCGGACTTGTTCAAGAAGGTCGGAGTACTTGATGTCCTCTGCTTCTTGTGCTTCTTCTTCGGTAGAGAGATTTCGGCTCTCCAGGCATTGTCGGGCCAGAAGCTGGATTTCTTCCGCAGATTTCTGAGACAAGCCAAATTTGGCAAGTCCCGGATTGTTCAGGAGGTTTTCGGCAAAGGTCTTTGCCGAGGGATCATTACCCGAAGAGGGTTCAGCCTTATCTAAACCTGAGCCACCCATGGTGGCGTCAGTCTGCGATTCAAGGATCACTGGCCCCGTTGAAGGAGTTGGATCTTCTGCGACAACCGGTGATGGAGTAATCACCGGCGTTGCGGAAGGTTGAGGGGCAGGAGTTAGAGGAGCCGCAGCAGGCGAAGCCATAGTCACCTTCGTATGTCGCAGGGGCTTCGAAGAATTTCCCTTCCCCTTGCCCTTGATGAGCTGCTTAGCTCTGAGAGTGTAATAGAGTGGAAAACATTACATCTCGGAAGAAAATTCGAGTAAGGTACAAAGGAGGAAGTTGTGTTGAAAGTTACCTCTTCACGACTGGCACCTCCTTTGTGCCGACGGCCACTGTCAGAGCTTTGCACTTCCTAGGCACAACGTCCAGCAGTGGGACCAGTTCCGCCTCCTGAGAAAACTCTAGAGGATATCCCTCGATAGGAGCCAGCTCCGACTCGGGGAGGTCGGCAAGCTGAAAAGAAGAAAATATCTCAGTATTGCAAAATAGTTTAAAAGGTGAAACATATAAAAGGGTTAATTATTGAAGCTTACTGGAACTACAGGGTCTTCCACTGTGTGCATGTCCAGAGACAAGTCTAGAATCTTTATCTTAATCCGCTCCTTGATCAGCCATTTGATCTGGCTTATATAATTTTGTGGCTTTAAACCCTTAGGACTGATGCGGAGGGAACCATTCTTCGACACCATGATGGAGTGCATCAGACGGTCTCCGTGGTATCGGAGAGGCTGGATCCGGCGTGCGACCCAGCACTGGACCAGGTCGGATCCTTTCAAGACCTTGTGTTATATCAGGTATTCGATCCGCCTCTTAGAGAGGATCAGATTGTCACTGAGAGCCGGAAGAGCCTCGTCCCAAGATGGAAGGGCCGTGGCGGCTCCGTCGATGAAAGCCAGCAAAGCAGAAGCTTTGCCGGGAGCAGGAATGTCCTTATGGTAAAAGAAATTGGCCGGCCATTGTTTGACCGACTCGCTGGCACAAATGCGAGGATAACTATGCTTGCATCTAACTGAAAGGCTAATAGTACCGGTAATATAAGGATTACCGGCAGTGATTGAGTTTCTACGGACATCAAAGTAGAAGCGGAACAAAGTGAGACTTGGCCTAATGCCGAGGTATCCCTCACACAACGTTGCGTAAGGGCTCATCTCTAAGATGGAGTTGGGAGGAAGATGGTGAAGCTGAACACCATAATGGTCTATCACCTCGGAAAATAAATCCGAGGGAGGGAAAGACAAACCTCTGTCGAGATGGGTGTTGAAGTGTACCCGCTTGTTGGCATGCGGGTTGGGGATAGTTTCGTCGAAACCACTCCGCTAGTCGCCAGCGCGGAGGAGCCCTTCATTCTCCATGCCGTGGAGCTTCTCGTCATCGAGGAGACACGAGATCCAAACTCCACGGTTGCTCTCTTTCTCTGTCACCGCTGCCGTTGCCGCCGCTGTGAAGCCAGCCAAGCCAGAAGAGGAAGATGAAGTCATTTCTCCGGAGCGCCGGTGACCTTGGATGGGTGGTGCTGGGAATCTAGGAGACAGAAAAGATCTGTGCGCGAGGGAGAAGTAGAGGAGAAGGAACGGCAAGGGAACAGGTGAAGATGGGAGGAAGAGAATCCTCACCCCTTATAACCACCTAACTGCGCCAAGATTCGTGCAAACGGCACTGTGTAAATGCCACGCGTCGTGGAAGGAGCTGGGAAGGACCCACGCGATGATTACGTCGCCTCGATCTCCACGTACGCATTGAAATGGCGCCTCGGTTCCACGAACGGCGGACCCACCAACGGTCGTGCTGACAGGATGTTTGTCAGATGACGTGACTTCACCATGACTGGTGTCAGATGACGTCAGAGACCAAGTTCCGGCTTAGTTTGAATATCAAGTTGGAAAATCCGAATAATGTACTGATAGGTCCGACTTATTTTGAGACCCGGATCATATCTTTTGTTTTGAAGTTTCAGGAACCCTTCAAGATTCTGCAAGCCGAAGATCAAGCTAGATGATGAAGAATCCGACTTTGGATCTTGGAGACTTCCGGGGGCTACTGTTGGGGATATACTTTCCGGGTATCCTCACAATCCTCACTAACCAGGGTGGCCCACTTTGGGTTAGAGCTTTGCTTCACGGGCGGTCCAGTCAGGGAGAAGAGGCAGAATCCAATCCGGCTACAGGAAGGCCCAGAAGACTTACCGACTTAGGACCATAGTGTTACTTGTAGTTCAAGATGTACTCTGTAACCGACTCTCAGTCGTAGACGGATAGATCTCTCATGTAAACCCTAGACCGGATATCTATATAAGCCGTCCTAGGGAGAGCCTTTAGGGCACCCTCAATAGTCTACAATCTCAACTCGCACAGGCGAACCCTTGTAATCCATCTTCTGGCTCTGCCGTATTACTGGATTGCTAGCAGGAGTAGGATCCATCCAAAACCGGCGGATTCGAACCTGGGTAAACTTGTGTGCTCACCGTCCTGGAACACCGTATGTCTCACACCCCTCTCTTCCGCACGCCTCGAGGACCCCCTCATGGCGTACTTTTCATCAATCCGACGACAAGTAACAAGCCAAACATCTCCTACTTCCGGGTATTTGGTTGTAAGTGTTTCTTTCTCATTAAAGGAGTTCGGTTATCTAAATTTGATTCTAAGGCTTTAGAAGGCATTTTTGTTGGTTATGGTGCCGAATGGCACACTTATAGATTCTACAATAAGCTCTCCGGAACTGTTGTAGAATCTTGTAGTGTGGTGTTCGAGGAAAATGATGGCTCCCGTGCGGGGCAAGTTGATGGTTGTGATACAGATGTTGAAATACACCAAGATGCCATAAGAAGAATGGGTGTGGGATTTTTCCACCCCATTGAGGAACCCCTTGTGGTGGATCGGGAAGGACAATGCTCTACTCAAGTGGAGCCCTCATCGACACAAGCTCAACATGCTCCAACCATTGGAGAATCTTCTACACCAACCACATAGAGTGTTGAAGATCAACATGCTCCTGAATGCTCCCGGCCGGATTATCCAGTCGACACCAGATTATTCGGCCATCCCTCCATCACTGGCCAAAATGATCAACATATCAAAGAATCTGCTGCAAGTCCTAGGCCGGATTTTCTGGCTAACCCCGGATTATCCGGCCCCTCTCCAATTCGAGCAAGAGCTAGTCAAGTTTGTGAAGATGCTTCAGGTTCTCCCAGGCCAGATTATCCGACCCCACCATCTGCCGGATTATCTAGCCCTAAAACTCCTGAAGAGCAGCAGCCTCCTGTTACGGCTGTTGATCAACATCAAGGGCAAGGTTCACCATCTCTTACTCCTGCTAATCAAGCTGAAGATCAAGGACAAGCAAATGATTCCAATGAAGACTCAAATGATGAAGTCATTCCCCCAAGATACAACAATCTAATTGAACTTCATCGCAAAGGTCATGCTGATAGGAACCTTGAGTTAAGGGGTCACACTCTTGACAAAGTTGTAGGTGATCTTCAATGAAGGGTTTCCATAAGAAGGGAGTTGGCATGTTTCGGTGAGCATCAAGCTCACATCTCAATGGTGGAACCCAAGAAAGTGTGTGAAGCTCTTGAAGATCTAGGCTAGGTTGTTGCTATGCATGAAGAGTTGAATAACTTTGAACACAACAAGGTTTGGAAGTTAGTAGAGAAGCCCAAGGATTGCCGCAATGTTATCAGCACAAAATGGATATTTAAAAACAAGCAATATGAGAATGGCATTGTTGTGAGGAATAAGGCGAGACTCGTGGAACAATTCTATTCTCAAGTTGAGGGCATTGACTTCGGCGAGACTTATGCTCCTATGGCTCGTCTTGAGTCCATTTGTATCCTTCTTGCTTATGCTGCTCATAATGATTTTAAATTATAGCAAATGGACATTAAGAGTGCTTTTCTTAATGGTCCTCTACATGAGTTAGTATATGTAAAGCAACCCCCAGGATTTGAGGATCCTAACTTCCCGAACCATGTCTACAAACTCGATAAGGCACTCTATGGCCTTAGACAAGCCCCACGTGTGTGGTATGAGCACCTTAAAGAGCTTTTGTTAGACTGTGCCTTCGAAGTTGGGAAATCGATCACACCCTTTTTACTAAGAAGGTTAAGGGGGAGCTCTTCGTATGCCAACTATATGTAGACGACATTATCTTTGGATCTACTAATAAAGCTTTTAATGATGAATTTTCAAAGCTTATGACTGACAGGTTTGAGATGTCTATGATGGGGGAGTTACGGTTCTTTCTTGGATTTGAGATCAAGAAACTTAGAGAAGGAACCTTCATCAATCAAGCAAAATACACCCAAGACATGCTCAAGAGATTCAGGATGACGGATCTTAATGGCGTCGCCACTCCGATGCAAACAAAATGTCATCTTGAACTTAATCCCCACGGTAAAGATGTGGACCAAAAGGTATAACTGTCCATGACCGGCTCTCTCCTTTACCTCTGTGCATCTATACCCGATATTGTGTTGAGTGTAGGGGTGTGTGCAAGTATCAAGCAGCTCCTAAAGAAAGCCACTTAGTGGCGGTCAAGAGGATCTTCCGATATTTGGTTCATTCCCCTAATTTTGGTCTATGGTATCCCAAGGGCTCCAATTTCTCTCTATGTGGTTATACTGATTCAGATTGGGCTGGTGATAAGGATGATCGAAAATCAACTTCTGGAGCTTGTCAGTTCTTGGGGAGGTCTCTAGTCTGTTGGTCTTCTAAAAAGCAGAATTGTATATCTCTCTCCACCGCCGAAGCTAAATATGTTGTTGTTGCTAGTGCCTGCACTCAGTTATTATGGATGAGGCAAACTTTAAAGGAATATGGTGTCAATTGTGACAAAGTGCCTCTTTTAAGCGATAATGAAAGTGCAATCAAAATTGTGTACAATCCGGTACATCACACAAGGACGAAACATATTGAGATTCGGAATCACTTTATTCAGGACCATGTAGCTCGAGGCGATATTGATCTATCTTTTGTGAGCACGAAGAACCAACTTGCTGATATTTTCACGAATCCACTTGATGAAGCAAGGTTTTGTTACTTGAGGAATGAGATAAATATCGTTGATTCAAGGAGCTTGTCTTGATTACCCATGCACTCACTCTTACATCTCAGGCTTATTTGGTCTAGGTGTGGGCATGGATATAGGGGCGTGTGGTCCTAATTGATTAGGCTAACCCTCCCCCCATAATGCTGAAAGAAAGTCAAATCATTTCTCTTAATACCATTTTGTGATATGTGAGCTTATTGAGGAGTATTGGTCATGAACCCAAGATATATCTTCCCGGTGTCATACCATACACTCCAACAAGGTGGCTTCGGCCACCACCCTCTTCCATGAGAAGAGTTGGATGTATGTGGATCTTGTTGGATTTTTTTTCTCACCTCTTGTTCTTATGGAAATCACACTCAATTTTGGCTTTTTGTTGATTTGATTCTTGCAATCTTGAGTGTGTAGTACCATCTCAGTTTGGCTCTCTCAACCCAAGCCTCTCCCTACCTCTAAGCGATCTTTTCTTGCACACAAGTCCCTTGTACACCTTGTGGGTATGAGGCGTACAAGAAGCGCCACGAGATGGCCCACACTCAGCATCTCATTCTTCACCATGTGTCCGGTGCTTTAGGCGATCCTCCTACTCCCACACCATATGCTCGGTGGAATTCTTCTTCTAGGCTTAACTATGGAGAGCTTGAGCATCACTTGTTTCCTTTCGCGACCACTGCTGATGATGAGGAGGATGACACCGAGGAGCTTAAGGATGAGGATGAGGACGGGGACGAGGACGAGGACAAGGATGAAGACTACGAGTGATCCCTTGGGGCATTAGCATCACTCTTCTTCCTTTTTGGCGTCTCGATGCCAAAGGGGGAGAAGTAGTTTTATTAGGTCTCCGAGGATTTGCATGGGTCGGGCGCAAGATTTTGCACTTTATCTATTCGTCGTTTTTTCTCGCTTGTGCCCATTTAGCGTTGAACCTTCTTTTGTGATTTGGTTTGTATGAAACTATGTGTCTGTGTGGCTCTAGATTTATATCTTGGATTACTCCTATGAATTCATCTATCATATTCTATCATATTGGATATCTATCTTGAGGAAGGCGTTTATAATGGTTATCACATTGGTAATACTGGCTATCTTAAGGACGCCTCTCTCTATCTCGGTGGTATGATTATGTTGTTTATATTTCAATGAAATAGACTCGTACCTATTTGTGTGCATTTGTATTCAAATCCAAATTTTTAGTATGCACACATTAAGGGGGAGTCTCTTTCATGTATTTATTGTTGGTGGTCTTATGAACTTTGTTGCAAATCCTAGTATTTTCATCTAACAACAAAAAGGGGGAGATTGAAAGAACATTTCATGATTCCCTATGTTGTGTGTGTTAGATAACAATACCATGGAGTTTCTAATGTGCACTAAGTGTTCCAGGAAAGCTTTTGGATGCTTGGGGGCCGGATTATCCACCCCCATCATGGGTCGGATAATCCGGCCTAACCATCTTGGCCAGGGCTGGTTGCGTGTGAGCTTCTGTCTGGGGGCGGATTTCCCCCTAGACAGTCCGGCTCTAGGGCAGATTTTCTCCCTGGGCCAGATAATCCGGCCTCACTCTAGGGCCGGATAATCCGGCCCCAGGGGAATCACCCAAGGGAGCGTCTGCACGAGCTTCTGTCTAGGGGCAGAATTTCTCCCGGATATTCTGTGGCTGGGGTGGAATTTTTCCCTAGCCGGATAATCCGGCCCTCCCCAAGGGTCAGATAATCTGGTCCCTAGAAGAAGATGCCAAGGGCCGCCCTACACGAGCTTCTGTTCGAAGGCGGATTATTTGCCGGATAATCCGAGTCTAGGGCAGAGTTTTCCCCAGTTCGGATAATCTGGCCCTCACTTGGGCCGGATAATCCAGGCCCCAAAGGCTCCAACGGCTCAGTTGGGGCAGGGGTATAAAAGCCCCATCATCCCCTTTGTTCAGAACTCTTGATTCATTTGAAAAAGGCTAGAGCTATTACAAGTGCTCTCTCTCTAGATCTCCCACTTCAACCACCCGAAGGCTTCGATATTTCGGGGAATTGAAGGAGGAGACAACCTACATCGTCATCACGAATCAAGCGCATCAACTCCTCTCCATTCACTTGGAGAAATCCCCGATCTAGTATTCTCGTTAATATCTAGATCTTGTGTTTTGTTATTGATAACTTGTTCTTGTGGCAGCTTGTTGTCATTACGGGAGCCTCCAATTTTCTTGTGGAGTTATGCCCCACTAGTTGTGTAAAGGCGCCGGTTCCTGCCTCAAAGGGTTCCTATAGTGGAATCGTGGATTAGGCCTTTGGTGGCGGGATCCATCAGAGAACAGGGTGAGGCCTATTGTGGCGTGGTGGTCTTAGTACCGCCCACCCCTCCAACGCAGATGTACTTCCCTTAACAAGGAAGGAACTGCGGTAAAACAAATCCTGTGTCTCCATGTGCTCCACTACGGTTTACTCGTTCCTCTGTCTCTCTCGCATTTACTCGCTAGTAGTTAGGTTTGCATATAGAGAAATTCTATATAATAGCATATCTAGAGAATTTACCTTTTCTGTCAAGCCTAAAATTGAAAAAGCATTAAAATTTGAAGTAGCACCTATTCACCCCCCCCCTCTCTAGGTGCCCATACGATCCATTTCACATGTGCTGGTTCGTTAGGCAGATCCAGCCTCTGCAGTACCATCGAGTTGATGTGTAAATACACTCAAGACAGGAGGGATCCCATGCAAATTTCGTGGGACAACTTCTCTACTGACTCCGTCAAACTCCGGCTTAAGGACATCGTCAAGGTGAAGGAGAAGAAGTGGGGCTTCAAGATCACCTACGGCATGTTCGATTGCGGCACATGCCCAGAGGTAGCTTCTATTTCCTTTGTTACTCGTTACATGCTATAAAATAGTCTTGATGACCCACAAGTATAGGGGGTGTATCGCAGTATTTTCGAGGGAAGTGAAACCCAATTTATGGATTCGACACAAGGGGAGACAAAGAATATTTATAAGACTTAACAACTGAGTTGTCAATTCAACTGCACCTGGAAACAATCTTGCTCACAGTAGTTTATCAGTAGCAACAGTTTTGTAATAGGAATAGTAAAGTAGCAGCACTAGTAAAGTAAAGACAGGAGTAACAATAGCAGTAAATAGTAGGATTCGAGTGCGGTAGGCATAGGGATGGATGGATGGGCGTTGCATGGACAAGACAATTCACATAACAATCATAACATAGGGCAATTGCAGATAAATAAGATAAAGTATCCAAGTACTAGATAATCCTAGGCATGTGTTCCATATATAGTCATACGTGCTCGCAATGAGAACTTGCACAACATCTTTTTCCTTGCCAGCCCGTTTGCAGCGGGGCCTCAAGGGAACTACTGGCAATTAAGGTGCTCCTTTTAATAGAGCACCGGAGCAAAGCATTAACACTCCGTGAACACATGTGATCCTCGCATCAAAGCCATTCCCTCCGGTTATCCCGATTTCTGTCACTTCGGGGCCATTGGTTCCGGACAACAATATGTGTATACAACTTGCAGGTAAGACCATAAACAATACTATCATAATGAATCAATAACATGTTCTGATCTGAAATCATGGCACTCAGGCCCTAGTGACAAGCATTAAGCATAACAAGTCGCAACAAAGTCAAATAGCACTAATAATAGATACTAGGCACCATGCCCTAACAATCTGATGCCATTACATGAACGATCTCATCCAATCCCTACCATCCCCATAGCCTACAGCGAGGGATTACTCACTCATAGATGGGGGAAACATGGATGGTCGATGGAGAAGCAATGGTGATGATGATGGCGATGATCTCCTCCAATTCCCCGTCCCGGCAGGGTGCCAGAACAAAGTTTCTGGTGCTGTTTCGTGGAATCTGGTGGTGGCGGCGAAGCGGAACTCCTTCTGGAAAAACGTCGAACCCCCTGAGTTTTTAGGTCAGAAGGCTTCTTATAGGCGAAGAGGGAGACCGAGGGGGTGTCTGGGGCGGCCAGACCACCCCCTGGCGCAGCCTGGGCTAGCCCACGTGGCCAGATGGTGTGGCCTGGGCCCAGCCCCCCTCCGTCTTGTATTCTGGCTCCGGGAGTCTTCTGGTGAAATAGGATTTTTGGCATATTTTCCGGGATTTTTCCTAATAGTTGATTTTCTGCACAAAAAGTAGACACCAAGGCAATTCTGCTGAAAACAGCGTCAGTCCGTGTTAGTTGTATCCAAATCACGCAAGTTTAGAGGAGAAACAATAGCAAAAGTGTTCAGGAAAGTAGATACATTTTGGACATATTAACTCCCCCCCCCCAAGCTTATCTTATTGCTTGTCCTCAAGCAATTCAGTTGAAAACTGAGTGCGGTAAAAGAACTTTCACGAACACATTTGCTTCATATGATGTATATATTCTCAGCATGTGATCAACTACTTAGACAATTCATAATAAAGAGTATGCAACTAAGTTTACTTAATAGGCATTGCAATCTATGAAGAGATTCCAACTCAAAAATAATAAGTAGCATGGGACATAAACATAAGCAACATTACAATGCTCATAACAAGGTATGAAAGAGTGGTATCTCGCTTGCCTTTGATTATGAATGCCAAGGCACGTCTGAAGTTCAAGTGAAGACTAGAAGTAAAGATATCAAAGATACAAGCATCAAAGTCATAACACAAATAATCAAGTTTTGAGGCAAGCACATTACACTCAGAATAACAACTATGCTCTCAAGAAGGTGCTCATAGAATAAGTGGAGACTCCACAAGGAAAACGAAAAAGGTTTTGAAAAGTTTGAAAGGCTTCCAAATGCTGAAAGTATGGTACTCGTTAGCTTTGAGCTCTCATTGCCCCTATCATAAGCATCTTTAAGTGGTTAAGGTTAAAGTGACACAACTAAGAGGATATGCTTGACAAGTTATAAATCAAAGTCTCATGCCCCTTACTTACGAAGACCGATCCTCATGCTACTCAACTTCAGTCACGAGTAAGCTCTTGTCATTGTAAGTATATACGTATCATAGAGAACCGCCAACGGGGTACCCCTTGCACATGATACAGGAGCTATCCCATAATCAAAATGACAAGGCAAGAAGACAATGAGCATCTCAACGATCTTTTTATTTACTATGTGCATAGATTTTTATTAAGGATGCTTCATAGAATGCTCATTATTTTTATGCTGCAAGTTTCCACCATGATTAGGCATGGCTTAGGCTAGCGGCCCAGGCGTTTCCCTAACACATATACAAACTCCATGATCTTACAAGTTCCACTTTTATTTCACACTGCCGGGATCCATGAGCAAAAGAACATGATATCTACGAGGTACTAAGTACCAGTGCAATGCTGAAAGCGTTCCCCATGATACATGGTTCTGCTAACTTCAACTTATAAAGCGCAAGCATATACGCAACAAAGAAGGACGCAATGGTTCCGGTTTATTAAATGCAGGAAAATAAAGTGTGGCATCAAGTTCGTGAGAGCTTTACTAACTAACTTTCTCATAACAAGCAAACATTTTATTCGGAAGAAAACAAGGCATATTGAATATGCACGGAATTAGCAAATGATGCTAATAGGTAGGTATGGTGGACACTTTGGAAATATTTGGTTTTAGGGAGTTGGAAACATGAGTAAAATACTGAGTGAAAGTGAAGGCCAGCAATAGTAAGGGAGCGACAAACGAGAGAGCAATAGCTGTCATAATCATGCTTGCAACAAAACAGGATTAATCATGGCATGAAAGTGATTCAAGACCCTCAAGGCAAAATAATTCATCGAGGCTTAACTGATTATTTCAGTCATATGCATGCATGAGCATGTGCCAAGTCAATTCAAATGAAACATTCAGAGGAGGATACCACGGTGTCATACCAAGTTATGAATAAAGTAATGCAAGCAAACATTCATAAGACATGCTAAAAACTATTGGCAAGCTAGAACTAATCATATGAAAGCAAGAACTACTAAGCATCCATAAATAACATACACCCTATATGAACAGACTAAGCATGCCCACAATGATGAGTATATGTACAAAAATGAAAACAAGTAGAGTTCGTTACCAGCCTCTTACCACACCTCAACTTGTCATTAATCCTCATTATTGCCTTTCACTTGTGTGGCTTGAATAATAATATGAAACCAAATCCCACTGAGGACTGCTGAACCTTGCAACAAACTCACAAAGCCAAAGAAGAACAACAAATATTTTTGGTGTTTTCGATTTTTTAAAGCAAGAACCAAAAAGGAAGAACAAGCAAAGCAAAATATTTTTGGGTTTTTTGAATAGTTAAAACAAAACAAAAAGGAAAAAAGCAAACCAAGGCAAAAAGGAAGAAGCAAACCAAAGATAAACAAAAAAAATATTTTTGTTCTTTTTGTGTTTTAGAAAGAAAAAGCAAAGAAAGAACGAAAACTAAAAAGAGAACAAAACATGAATATACAAAGTACCGAACGCGCAATGATATAGAGATGAGTGTGATGTCGGCGTACCTCCCCCCAAGCTTAGGGTTTTGGCCTAAGTGGGTGTCAATCCAGATACGGGTAAGGGTTCCAAGCAGGAGGATCACTGTAGGAATGATCGTAGTTAGGCCCGTGGGAAGAAGAAGAAACTCCCCAATCATAAGTAGGCTGCTAATATGAAGATTCCCCCTCATTCGAGGGTTGGACCGAATCATCTGTGACCTCCCTTCTAGTATCCCGCTCCTTGTAACATCCCAATTTCAGCAGCCCTGATATGTTGACCAGAATGCAAAAATCAGGGGGAACAAAAACTTTTTCTTTTTCATGGGTGCAGTGTTTGCTTGTTGTTTGTTTGCACTTGTGCATGTGAGTGTATAACTTATGATACTCCTCACCTCACCATCAGTTGACAAAAGCTATTTACCAAAACTATCCTGGCTCATTCTACATATTCTCAAACGTTCTGGCATTTCAAAACATGAGCCAAGATGCTATTGTAACCCAAACTATTTTAGTAGATTCTATTGACAAAACTATGGAGAGATATATAATATAACCCCCTTATGCTTTCAAGACAGAACCCTCAACTAACCTTATATCTAGTTTTCCCAAAACCTCTTTTCAAAGCATTTGAATTCTACTCTTGGTAGAGATACCAAGGACTCTCATCTTACTCAAAAATTCAACCTCTTCAAAATGCTCCAACCTTATCCCAAGCTAAGCTTGATGGTAACCCTAGTATTGGTTTGGCTTAGTTATAAGATGAGTTGCCTTGATGTGCTGATTGACTGGTTTTCCTAGGAAGTAGTATGAGCCACTTTAGGAGCTCATCACTAGGATCAAGAGGCTTCCAAATCACCACATCCTCAGCAAGTTTGCAAAGCCAGATCCATCTCTAGATACTAGGGATCATCTAAAACCCTTAACCAGATCCATTCTGCAGTGATCCATTCTAGAAGCTTCCAAGTCAACAATGACCAACACCAAGCATGGATCCCTTCTACTCAATCTACACTTCAACATCATCCACTAGATGATGCCTTGACACCTTGCAACTCCTCCAAAAATATTCCCTCTCATACTCTAGTCAAAATCCTCAAAACTGCCAGATTTTGACTAAGTCTGGAAACTGTTCCAACATCACCTTTTTGAATGCCTCCTTTTCTCAACCCTTGTGCATTTTTGGAAACGCATCTGAACCATATTGTTAACCATCATAAGGAGTACCAAGGCCCACCTATGCCCTTGGTTAGATCATCCTTCAACCCACTTGTTCTTGATGGTTTTGTAGGCAAGAAAAGAACTTTTCCTGCAAATCTAGTCATCATGCCAACTTTGGAAGAAGCTCACACCATCATCCAACATTCTATGGACCAACTCTTTGCATGGTTGTGTTCTAATCATATAGGTATACCCATATCTACTTCCCTTGTTCCAAGTGAATCTCTGTGATGCTTAAACCCACTTGGTTTATAAGGCATCATGACTCTTTAGGTATGGCAGCCTTATTTTCAACAAAGTTTGCCACCATTTCTAGATCACCTCAAAGGCAATTAATTCAAACTCTTCCTGCCATGTTCATATATATGACTTGGTATAACTATCCATTACCCCTTGCATCAAGGTGAACTCTGAACTCCAGGATACCACCATGTTTTGATGGTATAAAATTAACCCCTCCCTAGAGCCCTAATCTAGGGTATTCCACCAAAATCAACTTGGATTCTCCAATCCCCAGGTTGCAAATGCTTTCTACACCTTGTTTACATCATCTACCTTGATCATCAAGATTTATAAAACATTATCCCTAATTATTATGGCTTCAAATCTATTTAATTCCTTTAATTGACAAAATCTCAAAACCCCTTTCCCAATGGAAATTTTGGTTTTTGCCAAAACACTTCTCCAAATTTTTGCTCAAGTGAGTTCCATATATCATACCCTATCTTCCCATCCCAAAAATAAATATTTTTGAGAAGCTTTATTATTTATTTTTGCCCATTTTCTTAAATGGCTGAATTGGAATAATAATTGTTTTAAATACTTCTATGCCTCAATAAATCCTGGGAAAATTCCCCTAAGTGTGTATTCACATTTGGGATCCTCTCAAAACAGAAACCAACCTTGTTCAATTTAAAAATATCAAATGATCTTCTAGAAACCACTTCTATCCTTTTTGAATAAATGGATTTATAAGGACTAAAACCCCTTATAAAAATCTCAACTAAATCCTAGGAGCCTACCTTGACCTCATATATCTCCCAGTACCTTTTTCCTCATCTTGTCCAATACAAGTTTTTGGACTTACTTCATAACCATCTATTTTGATCAAATTTGCCAAATAAACAAAACCACTACTCAAACCATTTCCAACTCTCACCAAAACTTGCTCAATGCCTATCCTCAGCACCAGGACACACCCCAGCTCGACACCACTGTAGCTCCACCCCAGCATTGCCCATTTTACCCTTGTACTAGTAGAAAGAGAGAGAGACAACCCCAAATCTTACAAGATTTACCCCAATTAATTACCACAGCTGCCCTATCCCTCCCTGCCCGAGCCAATCTCTTTCCTACCCCTCCACACCGTCCCCTAGACCAATCCCTGGCCAGCAATCTCCCTCCCCCATGTCCAAATTGGACATTTACACCATCTACTCCTCCTCCTCGGTTTATAAGCCAGCAGTCCACCCCAGCGAGCCCCTGCCCCTCATTTGCTCCCTCTCCTCCCCACTTACCTCCCCCAGCACTCCCTCTTCCTCCCCTGCTCTGTGTTGTCTAGAAGAAGAATAAGGAGGAGCTCTCGGCCTCCTCAAGAAATCGAGCAAGGCTCCTTCTCCCCTGCTCCCCTTCCTCTGCATGTTGGCCCTAGAGTTCCTCTCTTCCTCCTCTACCCAACCCTGTGCTTATTTGTGCCAGGACAGGCTCCTCCGTACTCGCCAGTGAGCTCCGACGAGGTCACCCTCGGCCACCATCACGCGAGCTGCTTCCCGTGGACCACCACCTCCGTCCTACCCCTTGATCTACTCGTTGTCGACCACCGCGCCCTCCTGCACCCACCCCGTCGCCTCCCGAGCCCTCTGGTGAGCTCCCACCTCCCTCTCCGACGTTCTAGGGTTCCGCTGCCGCGGGCTCGATTCTGTCGAGCAAGACGACGCCCCGCCGTCCATCTCCACTTAATCGATGGCCACCGGCGCTCGATACCGCTTCCGCCGCCCGCTCCCACTAACGCCGGGCCCTTCTTGCCAGGTTCAAGCCCCGGGCTCCCACGTGCCATGTCGCCCCGCCGTGGGTCGAATATCCTCTGCACGTCCCAGCACCCCCAGATCCAGCCCAGTTCCATGTTGTCCCTTTTCTTTTTCTTTAAAATTTCAGATCCAGAGAAATACCAATAGGATTAAATCCTTTTGAAAATGAAAAACAAGTCCAAATGCCAAGATCTAATTTCTAGTAGTTCCCTGATGTTTTCTCAAACACGCAGAGGCAACCCCTAGTCAAAACTAGTTTCCATTATTTGCTAGAATTTATTCTGCAGCAAGGTGTACTTTGCACTAATTAATTTTCTCAGGGAGTTTTACATCTCCAGTTGGGGAAAATCAAATCCCTACTGAGAGGTATTTGAAATACCCGTCATCCAGCAAAGATCTTATGCCAAGGTGCACCAAAGTGTGTCTTTAACAAAAATAACAAAAACAGCCTTTATCTACCTTGGGTAAATTCTCTAGGTCAAACCAAATGTGGTATTGACCTGATTCCACCTCCCAGTACATCATAGTATCAAAATCTATCAAACCCCAGCAGCTCAGAATTTATTGGGCCCTGGTTGAATTTTTGTGAATTAAACTTGTCTGTGTGCCCCTTTTTCACTAAATAAATCATTCCAGGAGTTTGCCAACTCCAAAATGAGTGAATCCAATTCCTACAGAGAGGTATTCTAAATGCCTACCACATGCCCTTGGAACCAACTCAATATCTTCTATAGAATTAATCTGATGAAAAGGAGAAAAACCATACAGAACTTCCTTTGATGATTTATTAAGGGCATTCTGGTAATTTTTTAGACTTAATTCCAACTCTATGTGGTTCAGTACATCAAACACTACATAACCACCCAACAAAATAATTTTTTGATCTCCAGATAAACTCTGGTGAATTATTTCCTCAAACTAGATTTTTTACGAATATAAAAATCATAATTAAATCTAGGTAATTGATAATCTAGTGAAACCACTTGTGCTGTCAAGACCTAGCTGAGGATATCATTGTTGCACATTGGTATCCTACTAACCTCAGAACCCCACTCCAAGTTCATGGTATTTATCCTAGACATCTATCTTCCAAGAGATAAACCCTACAATGGCAATCTAGTAATTTACACTCCTAGTATCCAACTTCTCCAAAACCTACCAAGTTCAGTAGTTCTCCTTATGTTTGTTTTCTGTATGGTTTGATGCATGTATGCCTTGTATTGATTGTGGACTTGTCTGCTTGCATGTATACTCGATGACGACGATAGTGTGAGTGCTTGACGACAAGAAGGAAGGGACTTCTTATTATTATTTATTGGTTATTCTTGGTTATCTAAAGAAGTCCAGAGACTTATTGCTGATCACAGGCAAGCCACCCTTTCCTGAATTCCAATACTTGTCCTACTCTCTTTATCACATGTTTTGTATCCTCTTTATAAATTGCATTATTTATCTGCATGTCTTGTTTTATAAATACTGCGCTAATAACTTGGCTCCTCCAAGTTATGACTTTGTGTCCCTCGTGGCACCACCTTGATGTACCTACCATTTTATCCCTTTAGACTGAGAGTATGATGGTTATCATCCTACCTTGTTGAAAACCCCGACTTTGAGAAAATGAACTGTTTTGGGATTTACCCTACTACAAAATGTTTACAAACTGTTTTGGTAAAACCCTTGGGAAGAGGCATCGTTCCTAGCGGATGTTTTAAACTACAAAAGTGGTGATGATGAGGAATGAGGAAAAGAAGGGATGTTCTACGCCTTTACCGGAACAATTTTATCAGTGCAACGACATTACCCCAGGTGCTGGGGCTTAACTCGTAGTTTGTCTACATTAGCCGAGGCAGCTTGTACAATGCTTACAGGGAGAGATCCCTTGAATTCTGGGCAGGCGCTACCAGATCTCGGATCTGAAACCTATAGCTTGTTTCGGCAAGAGTGAGCCTGTCTTGGCAGGAGTGCCGGTGCAACAATTGGGTCTCCCGCGGACGGTATGACTTAGGCGGTACGGAAGGAAGTGGAGTCACCAAGTTAAGGTATACGCCAAGTTGCGGCTTGGGTATACGCATGTACGGAAGGCAGGACTATGGCTGGGAGCCACATACTCATTGCCGTGGAGAACAAACCCAAAAGGAATAGCAGCCTTCGCTAGGGTCGACAAGCAAAAGGTTAGGTTTGATTATCCGGACCCCCATCTACAGTTAGTAGTGGGCCGTGGTTGTATCCCGGTGGATGTATTGATTCTTGTGGGAAAAGTGCACAAACTCGGCAGAGTATAATCTATTCGAATAGCCGTGTCCACGGTCAAGGACGGTTGTAAAGGTGTTGGTTAGGAGTACCCAAACGGTGTTTTTTTGGAAAGAACGGATGAAAGGATGAAGGTTCCAGGGGAACCCGAGTTCGAAAGCTTTGCTTTGACCCGAGGTGGTCGACGAAGTTTAAAAAGGTGTTTTTACTCCAAAACTGTTTTCAAAACTCTTTTTCAACAAAGATATGGAGATGTCTTGACTTATAAAACAAAGGCATGTTTTCAAAACTCTTTTTCAACAAAGATATCGAGATGTCTTTGACTTATAAAACAAAGGCATGTTTTCAAAACTCTTTTTCAACATAGATATGGAGATGTCTTGACTTATAAAACAAAGGCATGTTTTCAAAACTCTTTTTCAACAAAGATATGGAGATGCCATAACTTCAAGAGTTAGTCTAGGCTTTTAAAAAGTAACTCCAGATAGAGCTATCTCGCCACAGCCAGAATGTGCAGTTTCCTTATTTCTCTTATCTTGGTGGTTTGCGAGTACATTCAAAAGTACTCACGGCTGTGTCCCTGGCTATTTACATGGCCAGACTTTCAGAGGTTTGACGCCGGAAGAGTAAGGTGACGTCCAGCGAGCTAGGCCGTCTTCCCAGTCAGTCGCCTGTAGGTTGAGGCACGATTGGGCTATGCGCGTGTTGATGTTCCGCTGCTAAAGAAGTTGTAGCCATGATTTGCATTTATGTAAGTCTTGTAATTCGATATGTTTCGGATGTTGTAATGATACTTCTCGGTTATGTTCCATGGCTCACTGATCATGGGAACATGGATATATACATAACAGGGATTTATCGGATGAATAATCTGGGGAGCCCACACTCCTGTTGGGAGAGCTCTCCCAGGTACGTATCAAACTCCTCCTCCCTGAGGGACCATCCTACCCTGTTATCAAGGTTAAACAAAACAGATGCAGGCAAAAGAACAACACGCTCGAACTTGCTCTTTCTCCAACCACCTTTGAGAAAGGTTATTTCATAAGATAACTCACTCATATTAGCCCAAGAAGAGACAAATTTATGCTGTATCATGGAATTAAGATCAAGCCTTTCTATGGGAAACTGTAGGTCTAGATGATGGGGCACTAAACCAGGCAATGCTAGTAAACGAGAAGCAATGAGGCCCCCACAAATTCCACCTTTCTCGCAATTAGCAGCAAGACGGAAAGTTATCAAAGCACCCAAGTTGTAAGACCTATCTCGTTTAAGAGCAGCAGAGATGAATGCTAGATCATATGAAGATAACTTATTGGCAGTTTTCTAGCAAGAACACACTTGGCAATAAAGTAGGCAAAGTAGCGAATGGAGGGGAGATGAATGTTATAGATTTTCCCACTCTCCTTCGAGAAGCTGCTTCCTTGGCAAATTTCTGCGTATAGATCCATGAGTGGTGCAGGTCGCTCCTTAATCCTTCTACATGATCGCCACTGAGGTACGTTAATAGCTGCACAGAAGTCATCGAGAGAAAGGTCGATAGCAATATTTTAAATTTTGTAGTGTACCATGGGGTTAGGCAAAGAGTAACTAAATTGAAAGTCCTGCACCACAATCATGGTTAGCTTCACAAATTGACAAGGTTCATCTTCCAAAAAGTGCTCCAATCCTGCATTAGAAACCAAAGTGTGGAAATCCTGGAGAATTCCTGCAGCTCTCATGAACTCAGAGCATGGATAAATGGAAGGAAAAACTTCCTCCTCCCGGTGGACCTTCATGACCTCAGGCACCCATAGTTCATGTTGGTTTAGTTGATGCTCATTCATCTTCTATTCTGAAATTTAAACACCTATTAAACAAGTGATTGCAAAGTGAATATAATGAAGGGTACTACTCATAGGGACTTGTAAGAGGCCTAAACATGCATCAAAACTATATCTATAAGCATCAAACAAGCTTACAAGCTCTCATAACCTGTCACCTACAGCAGCAAAATACTCAAGATATAATCCACTAAACACAAATCTACTTGGACAAGCGGAGGAGTCACATACCGGAGAACAAATGCTCCAAATTTCAGCAACAAAGATGGGTTGAGCAAGGAGATCGAAAAATCAAGGGCAAGCACATCAAGAACGCGATTTTGAGCAATGAACTGGAGTTTACTGGGGAGAGAGAAGAAAGTGGCAAGTGAGAGAGTGAGTGGAGGGCCAGGGGTGGCCCACACCATGGCATGGCGCCACCCAGGGCAGGCCACGCCACCAGGTGGTGAGCCTGGCTGGTGGGCCCCCTGGTACCTTCCAGGCACTCCTCTGCCCTTTTTTTACGTAAAAATTTAATATGAATTTTCTGGAATTTTTCGAGACACTTTATTTTTGGGCATTTTTTAGGTATAGATGAATGAATTTCTGACAGAATTTTTTTTTGGAAATGATGCAAAGACAAAACAAGGCTAGAACTACAGAAGTTCCAAGACACTCTAACATGCAAGCAACTAGCACAAGAAAGGTAAACTAAATGAAAGCAAAAAACTAAAATGGATAGAATGGAAGTAAGCAGAGATAATCATGGTGAAAACATTGTTTTGTTCAATGAAATCCTTTTGTTAACAAGGTTGATCAGGTCTTGTTACCAAAACAATTTCATATGAGACAAAACTTTGTATTCCACTAATGATTATGTTACCTCAACTTTGATAGCAATGGTCCCAATCATAATAGTTTCAAATTTTTCTCTTGGTATGGGACAATATATCTCTCTAACTTGAATGCCCTCAACATGTTCAATTGAATTCAAACCATAAGTCCTTTCAATCTTCTTGGGGAAATAGACAGTATGTTCCTTGTCATTAACATTAAAGGTCACCTTTCCTTGATTACAATTAATAACAGCTCCTGCAGTATTAAGAAAATGTCTCCCAAGAATAATAGACATATTATCATCTTCAGGCATTTCAAGCACAACAAAATCATCTAATATCAAGCAATTTTGAGACACTTGAACTGGTACATCCTCACATATACCAACATGAATAGTGGTAGATTTATCAGCCATTTGCAAAGATATATCAGTTGGTATCATTTTTTCAAGATGAAGTCTCTTATAGAGAGAGAAAGGCATAACACTAACTCCAGCTCCCTAATCACACAAAGCAGTTCTAACATAACTATTCTTAATAGAGCAAGGGATAGTTGGAATCCTTGGGTCTCCAAGTTTCTTAGGAACCTTACAATTAAAGGAATAATTAGCAAGAAAAGTAGAAATTTCTTCATTAGGTCTCTTCCTTTTATTCGAGACAATATCCTTCATATACTTTGAATAAGGAGGCAATTTAATAGCATCAGTCAAAGGAATTTGCAAGAATAAAGGTTTCATCCACTCAGAAAACTTATTATAGTGTTCATCTTCCTTTGACTTGTGTTTCATATCAGGGAAAGTCATAGGTTTTTGGACCCAAGGCTCTCTTTCACTACCATGTTTCTTAGCAACAAAATCTTCTTTAGTGTATTTAGTATTCTTAGTGTGGTTTTCAGGTTCTTCTTCAACTTTTTCTTTATCAAGAACATCATTTTCTTCATTACCACTTTCAGTTTCAGCATCAGAAATAGATATACTATTAGGATCTATAGCAGGTTCAGAGGGTTCTACAACAGTTTTATGTTTCGTTTTCCTTTTCTTACAAGTAGAGCCACTATTTTCAGCTTGTTGAGAATCCTACTCAATTCTTTTGGGATGTCCCTCAGGATATAGAGGATCCTGGGTAGCAGCACCACTTCTAGTTCTAATTTCATAAGCATGTTTTCCTTTAGCGGCGTTAATTAGCAAGTCTTTTTGCACTTTAATGAGTTGATCTATTTGATTTTAAACCATTTGAAAGTGTTTGACAATCATTTTAACATCATTAGAGGTTCTTTCCACAATATCTTTTAACTCAACAATGGCTCTAGTGTTTTCCATTAGATGATTTTGCACCCTTTTATTAAAATTACCTTGCTTAACAATAAAGATATCGAATTCTTCTAAGCATTGATCAGGAGGTTTAGAGTAAGGGATATCACCTTCATCAAAGTGTTGGAGAGAGTGTACCTCAATAGTGGATGAATGGGGAATAGGCTTACATAATTCTTCAATAGGAGGTAAATTCTTGACATCTGCAGTTTTAATTCCCTTCTCCTTAAGACATTTCTTAGCTTCCTTCATCACTTTATCATTTAATTCAATAACTCCCCTCTTCTTTGATGTTGGAATAGGCACCAAAATAGTTGGTTCAGGTATAATTACTTCAGGTATAGCTGGTTCAGGAGGAGTCCAATCTTCATAGTTCTTGCTTATTTTAGCCATTAATTCCTCAGCTTCCTTGGGAGTCCTATTCCTGAAAACACAATCAGCACAACTATCTAGGTATGTCCTATATTCTTCGATTAGTGCATTATAAAATATATCAAGAAGCTCATTCTTAGGTAATGGACTTCCAGCCTGTGCATGAATCAAAGCACAAAACCTTGCCCATGATTCAGGCAATATCTCTTTTTCTCCCTGTTTAAAATAAAAAAGTTCCTGCAAAATAGCATGTCTAGAACTAGGAGGAAAATATTTTTCTAGGAAAGTACTAATCAAGCAGTCAGGGCTATCAATAGATCCAGGAGGTAAATTACTAAACCAAGTTTTATCTTCTCCTTTTAGTGAAAAGGGGAAAATCTTGGTAACAAAGTAAGTATGCATCTTAATATCATCAGAAAACAAGCCACTCATGGTAGAAATTTCATTCATATGTGCTACAACACTTTCATTCTTAGTCCCACAAAAAGGTTCTTTCTCAACAATAGCTATGTAAGATAGATCAAGAGAGAAATCATAATCTTTATCTTTAATGTTTATGGGAGAAGTAGCAAACTTAGCAATAGGAGACAATTTGGGTCTAATAGTATGCCTCTCAAGGAGACTCTTAGCAGCGCTCCTATCATGGGTGTTTTTACATTCTTTAATAAATTCATCGGTCATCTCAACATAACCATCTTCAATATCATAACTCTCACTAGACTCAGGTGAACTAACAGGTGTAGTAGTGTCTTCATTAGGAGTTTCAGTATTTCCAGCTATAGTTCTAGCAATCGTAGCATCTAGGAAAGGACCTAATGAACCACTCTTATCAAGCACAGTAGAAGCAGCATCATCAGCATAAGAAGTTTCAGATTCAACAGTAGTAGCAGTGTGTGTAGTATGTGTATGTGGTGGTGTAATGAGCTTACTCATAACAGATGGTGAATCAAGAGCAATAGAGGTGTTCAGAACCGTACCTCTTCTTGTAGTGGATGGTAAAATAGGAACCTTGCCATCACGAGACTTACCCATGATGGATGGATAGCAGCGAACAATAGAGAATCCAAGTGAACTTAATAAATAAAGCTATGCTCCCCAGCAACGGTGCCAGAAAATAGTCTTGATGACCCACAAGTATAGGGGGTGTATCGCAGTATTTTCGAGGGAAGTGAAACCCAATTTATTGATTCGACACAAGGGGAGCCAAAGAATATTTATAAGCCTTAACAACTGAGTTGTCAATTCAGTTGCACCTGGAAACAACCTTGCCCACAGCAGTTTATCAGTAGCAACAGTTTTGTAGTAGGAATAGTAAAGTAGCAGCAGTAGTAAAGTAAAGATAGCAGTAACAATAGCAGTAAACAGTAGGATTCGAGTGCGGTAGGCATAGGGGTGGATGGACGGGCGTTGCATGGACAAGACAATTCACATAGCAATCAGAACATAGGGCAATTGCAGATAAATAAGATAAAGTATCCAAGTACTAGATAATCCTAGGCATGTGTTCCATATATAGTCATACGTGCTCGCAATAAGAACTTACACAACATCTTTTTTCCTGCCATCCCGTTTGCAGTGGAGCCTCAAGGGAACTACTGGCAATTAAGGTGCTCCTTTTAATAGAGCACCGGAGCAAAGCATTAACACTCCGTGAACACATGTGATCCTCACATCAAAGCCATTCCCTCTGGTTATCCCGACTTCTATCACTTCGGGGCCATTGGTTCCGGACAACAATATGTGAATACAACTTGCAGGTAAGACCATAAACAATACTATCATAATGAATCAATAACATGTTCAGATTAGAAATCATGGCACTCAGGCACTAGTGACAAGCATTAAGCATAACAAGTCGCAACAAAGTCAAAAGCACTAATAATAGATACTAGGCACCATGCCCTAACAATCTGATGCCATTACATGAACGATCTCATCCAATCCCTACCATCCCCATAGCCTATAGCGGGGGATTACTCACTCATAGATGGGGGAAACATGGATGGTCGATGGATAAGCGATGGTGATGATGATGGCGATGATCTCCTCCAATTCCCCGTCCCGGCAGGGTGCCAGAACGGAGTTTATGGTGCTGTTTCGTGGAATCTGGTGGTCGCGGTGGAGCGGAACTCCTTCTAGAAAAACGTCGACCCCCCCTGAGTTTTTAGGTCAGAAGGCTTCTTATAGGACAAGAGGGAGACCGAGGGGGTGTCTGGGGCGACCAGACCACCCCCTGGTGCGGCCTGGGCTAGCCCGCGTGGCCAGGTGGTGTGGCCTGGGCCCATCCTCCCTCCGTCTCGTATTCTGGCTCCGGGAGTGTTCTGGTGAAATAGGATTTTTGGCATATTTTCCGGGATTTTTCCTGATAGTTGATTTTCTGCACAAAAAGTAGACACCAAGGCATTCTGCTGAAAACAGTGTCAGTCTGTGTTAGTTGTATCCAAATCACACAAGTTTAGAGGAGAAACAATAGCAAAAGTGTTCAGGAAAGTAGATATGTTTTGGACGTATCAATGCTCTAAGGTTTTTCCGACTTGAAGTTGTCAATCTAACACTCCTGTGTATCCCAGCTGGTGACCTTGGAGGCGGATCAAATGGCCTCCCAGGTCTATGATCCCAAGCTGAATGATACCCAAGTGGTGTCTGATGATGACGCCTCCAAGGATCAACCAGCTCCGGCAGCACGAAAGCGGAAGAGATCCACCTCTAACGCTGCTGCCGAGGCCAAGAAGAAGAAATCAGAGAGTGGAGTCTCCAAACGATCCACTGCCACCTTAGAGGCTGAGAAGAAGAAGAAATCCACCGGCATTCCCCTCACCAAGGCTCCTACCGTGAAGTATTTTCTTTCTCCAGCTTGTATTTTTTCAGCTCATACCTTTTTTCAACTCTTGTACTTATACTTAGTACGTTTCAGGAGGAAAGACAGTGTTAGTTTGAAGCGATCCTCTAGAGATGCTAGAGGGTCAAAAAACATTCATGACATGTTAACCAGGGACGTGGCCGCCAAGCCCTCACCCGCTATTGCTCCTCCTACTCCTGCTGCCAAGCCTTCTGCCGGCCCCGCTGGGTCATCGTCCCCCATCATCCATGAGGTCTCCACCATGGAGACAGATGTCAATCCAAATCTTGATAGCTCAGGCTCTGTTGAGGTAGACGTTGCTCCCAGTGGCCAAGCGACGTGGGAGAGTGTTTCTTCTAAAGTGGCTGAAGCTCCGGCTAAGGATGCCAACGAGAAAGGGAAACAAGTGGTGGAAGAGGTGGAGGCGGAAGCAACGGCTAAGGCGGAAGCCTCTGCGCCATCAACTGTTTTGAAGACACAACAGGTGGCTAGGGCATCCTCCACACCTCCGGCTTCAACAACTCTATTGGCCGCGACTCCTCCGACGTTGTGCCTAGATGATCTCATAGCACAGTCGGATGCTATTGATAACAATGCCCGGACCTTTCATGATTCCTATGCTCATCTGGCCCACAATCTTAAGCTTATTGCCATCGTAAGTCTTTTGATCTTCACTTTGTTTACTTTACATAGTATATCCCTCTGTAGCCCCCGAGATCTTAGGCAGATAAGCATAGGTTATTGGCCTAAGTGCTCCAAAGAACTTTTTAAGAGTAGAACTTTATAGTGTAGCCCCCGAGCGTCTAGGTGGAAGCTTAGTAAAATTCCGGCTAGATGCTCTAAGAGTAGCATACTTGTTGATTGAAAACTTGTGCTGCAGCCCCCAAGCGTGTAGTTGAAACCATATAGTTCCGACTAGATGCTCTAGAGAAACTAAACATGCTTGCTTGTTTCCAGAATGAGAATAAGTGGAGGATCACGGCCAATGGAAGGTTTGCTGCATTGCGGAAGTAGCTGGAACATGAACAGGGTAAAACAACCTTCCTAAAGCAACAAATCAAAAATAGCCAGAGTCTATTTCTTGTAACAGCTCCTTGATTTTCTTCATGGACATGACTCTGCCGTCTTCTTGTAATACTTTCTGATTTCTGCTTTACAGAAGCCATTTCCACGGCCAAGAGCATTGTTGAGCAATCCAAGCATATCCAGGAGCTCGATGATGAGAATAAAATTCTGAAGAAGGACCTTGCCAAAGCCGTCAAAGGCCATGAGGCAGTGATGAAGGTGCTGCAAGAATCTTCCGACTCCAAGATGCAATGCCTGAAAGACAAGATTGCACAACTCAAGGAACAGAACCAAGCTGCCAAAGAGCAGAACACTAGGAACCTTGAGGTGTACATGATAGTCTAGAGGGAGCGGGATGCATTGGCGGAGTCATGCTCACAAGCAGAGACGAGCATCTTCGGTAACCCCTCTCTATCTTGGCAATTTCTATATTTCGGATGATTCTTTGATTGTTTTGAACTCATGGTCCTTGTTTATATTGTAATCCATAGCCCCTGTTGGCTTAGCCAACTTGGGTGAAGGTGCTCCAGACCTCAAGGAACGCATGATTCTTGCCGGCAACTTCGTCAGCACCGCCATTGCTCAGGCCAAGGAGATATCCCAGCCTCTAGGGATTAACATCAAGGCGGCAGACTCAGCAGCCAAGTACGTGGAGATCCTGCACTGAGCTCCTGAGAAGGTCAAGGACTAGAAGGTCTCTTGCATCCGGGCTGGTGCTAGGATGTCACTATCTTTGGTCAAGGCGCACTATGACAACGCCGACATGGACCTGGTGACCTCCGGCTTTCCCAAGCTAGATGAGGAAGGGAGGGAAATCGATAGCGATCCTATTTGGAATTCCCTTGTCGGCTTCGACACCAGGGTTGCCAGGATGGTTAACGCAGATGTCTTCGTGCCTACCGAGATCCTTGACAAATACATGGCGTCGTTTGAGTCTAGCCCATCTCCCTCCAAGTTTGACGAGCTCTCCCGGACTGGCTCTCCTGATGCCACCACGAAGCCCCCTGCAGCAGAGCCATGAAAAACGATGTTTGTATTAAATGTATCTCTACAATGTGTATGCGGAAAAAACTTATGTTTTGCTAAGGCGGAAAATCTTGTACTCAAGTTTTCCTGCTACTTATCTGTTTCCAGCATGTGTATATTTTTTAAGAAAATGCTGGCTTATCCATTATTCTGGTTTGTATGCTTGACCTTTCGTGAGATGGAAGACTCGCAGCACAGAACTATGCCCTTAGGTGATGATGCTTAATAGCAGCGTCAAGAACCTAAGAACAAAATCGCCGGCTTTGAGTGCCGAGAAGTCACTACACCAGAATCCACATAAAAACTTCAGAAAACGTGTATACCAGAAAACTTAAGCTAACGCCCTTAGGCAGAATTTTCACAAGTGCAAATGCGAACTTGCACATAAAAGGGTTTATATGATCCAAAAATGAACAACAAAAGGAGGTAAAAGACTCAAAGAATATGAGTGAACCAAATGCTTTATTTCATTGATCATATAAGAAACTTATTACATAATATAAATGTGCTAAGTGTAAAAGGGATGTAGTTGTGCTATGTTCCATGGTTGATTTGTCTCTGGGTAATCATCATTAGAGTCGCGTTGCTTGTGCTTGCGATTTTTTGGCCTATCTTTCAACTCGCGGATATCAACGAGGTAATATGAACCATTTAGCAATGCTTTGCTTATGACGAACGGTCCTTCCCAAGGTGGGGTTAATTTGTGTGATTTCTCCTGCTTGAGTCTAAGAACCAGATCCCCTTCTTTAAATGAGCGATGCTTTACACGGCGACTATGGTAGCCACGTAGCTTCTACTGGTAGATGGCGGATCCCTGGCATGCCAGCACGTGCTCTTCTTCAACTAGATCCACAGATAGGCGTCTGGATTCTTCAGCGTCACCCTCCTTGTAGGCGGAAACTCTTGGTGCATCGTGGAGGATGTTGGATGGGAGGATTGCTTCTGCTCCATAGACCATGAAGAAAGGAGTCAAGTCGGTCGATCTGTTGGGTGTTGTTCGTAAACTCCATAAGATAGATGGTAACTCCTCCGCCCAGGCTCCAGCTGCTCTACGTAGCGGTGCCTCTAAGCGTGGCTTGATTCCTTGCAGAATTAATCCATTGGCCCTTTCAACTTGCCCATTTGACTGTGGGTGTGCCACATATGCTATGTCAAGGCGGATGCCTTTCTCATGATAGTACTCCTCAACTTGAGATAAATTTCTACCATTATCGGTGATGATGCTATGTGGGAGACCAAATCTCACCACTAGATCCCGGACAAATTTTAGGGTTGTTACCCCATCAAGCTTTCTAATGGGTTTAGCTTCAATCCATTTTGTGAACTTATCCACTGCTACTAGCAAGTGTGTGAATCCACATGGTGCTGTCTGCAAAGATCCCACCATGTCCAGCCCCTAGACTGCAAACAACCAAGTTATTGGTATTGTTCGCAATTCTTCAGCTGGAACATTTGGTTGTCTTGCATAGAACTAACACCCAAGACATGTTTGTACCAACTTGTCTGTAACATCCCAATTTCAGCAACCCTGATTAGTTGTCCAGAATGCAAAAATCAGGGGGAACAAAAAAAATTTCTTATTTGATTATGCAGTGCTTGCTTGTTGTTTTCTATGTTTATGCTTCTGATTGTATAGCTTATGATATACTCCTTACCTCAACATCAGTTGTCAAAAGCTATTTAACAAAACTATCTTGGCTCATTTTACATATTCTCAAATGTTCTGACATTTCAAAGCATGAGCCAAGATGCTTATGTAACCAAAACAATTTTAGTAGCTTCTATTAACAAATATATGGAGAGCTACATAAGATAATCTCCTTATGTTTTCTAGACAGGACTTTCAACTACTCTTATCTCTAGGTTTTCCAAAACCTTTTTCCAAAAGCAGTTGAATCCTACTCTTGGTAGCAATACCAAAGACTCTTACCTTACTCAAGCTCCAACCTTTCAAACTTTGCCCATCTTTATCTCAAGCTATGCTTGATGGTAACCCTAGTAGTAGTTGATTTGTTTGTAAGATGAGTTGCCTTGATCTGCTGTTTGACTTGATTACTTAGAAGTAGTATGAGCTAATCTAGGAGATCATTCCTTAGGACCCAATATATGTTGTGATCATCAATCTCAAACCAAGCATCCAGATCCTAAGCCACTAAAGTGATCATCTCCCCTCCTAATCAGATCAATATAGGGATAATCCCTTCTGATAGTTTCCTACCTAGTGAAGACCCAATCTTAGCGTGGATCCTATATACTTAGTTAACACATCAACATCATCACCTTTATCATGAGTTTGAAGCATATCATCATCTCAAAATCATCTACACTCATAATCTAGTCAAAAACCCTAAATCTGCCAAATTTGGCTAAGTCTAGAAAACTATTTCCAACATCACCTTTTTGAATGCATCCCTTTCTCAAACCATATGCATGGTTGTGTTCTACTCATATAGGTATATCAATATCTACTTCACTTGTTCCAAGTGCATCTTTGTGCTTCTTAAAATCAACAAGGTTTTGAAGGCTAGTTGATAATCTGCCTTGACAGGCTTATTTTATTCAAAGTTTGAAATCAATTCTTGGTGAACTCAAGCAAGATCAAGCTCAAACCCCTATACCATGTTGATCTACATCACTTGTCCTATCCATCCATCTATCTCATGCCCCAAGGGGATATCTGAGCTCCAAGTACCAACAAGGTTTTGGTGGCATGAAAACAATCTTACCCAAGATCCTTAAATCTCTAGTTTTCACCAAAATCAACTTGGATTCTCCAATCCCAAGGTTGAAAATGCTTGTTACACCTTGTCTACATAATCTATCTTGATAATCAAGATTTATCAAATTTTATCCATATTTATTATGGGCCAACACTATTTAATTCCTTTAATAGACAAAATCTCCAAAAACTCCTTCCCCAAGGGAAAGTTTGGTTTTTGCCAAAGCACTTCCCCAACTTTAAGCTCAATTGAGATCCATATATCATAATCTATATTCCCATCTCAGAAATAAATATTTTTGAAGACTTTTATTATTTCTATTCGCCTATTTTCTTAAATGACAGAGATGGAATAAAAATTGTTTTAAATAATTTTAATCCCCAATAAATCATGGGAAAATTCCTCAAAGTATGGATTCATATTTAGAATCATAACACATCAAAAACCAACTTTGTCCAATGTAAATTTATCAAATGAGCTTCTATAAACCACTTCTGCACTTTTTGAATAAATGGATTTAAGTGGACTAAAACTCATTTGAAAAATCTCAAATAATTCTAGGAGAGATACCTTGACTATATATATCCACCAGTACCACTCCCTCATTTTATAAAGACTACATATATGTACTTCCTTCATAACCCTTGTTTTGACCAATATTGCAAACTAATCAAAACTCACTACTCAAACCACCTCCAACCATCATCAAAACTTGACCAGCACTTCTCTCCTCCACCCATCACACCCCTGGTCATGCACCACTGTAGCAACAGCCCTCTCCCTTGTCCTCTACCTATTGGAAGCTTAGGGAGAGTGAGAGATATAGCATATCCCTTAAGATCTTGGCAAATCAATGCAGTAGTCTCAGCAGGCTCCCTCTCCCTCTCTAGTCAATGCATGACCCCACTTCCCTCCCCTCTGCACCACTGAGAGCTTCCCTAGCTCCCCCTAGCCCTCTCTCCCTCCCTTCTTTTCTTTCACCCGAGGTAAAAAGGGAGGATCCCCCAAGGCTCCTGGGGAAGAGATGCCACCCCTCCTCTGGTCCCTAGCACCACACCCTCCTCTCCACTGCCCCTGAGGCCCAACCAATGAGCAGCACCCCTCCCCTTGCCCCTTCTACACTATGTCCACCATGGACCTCTCCCCTTTGGTTTATAAGGCCACAAGCTAGTACATCACCTCTCCCCTGACTCATTTGCTCCCTCACCACCCACCTACCCTCCCCACAAGCCCCAGATCCTCCTACAGCTCCACAGCGCAGAGGAGAAGAAGAACTCTCCCCCTCGGCCATGGTCGAGATCAAGCTCGCAGTGCCTCCTCCTGGCCCTATTCCTCTCTGCATGTCACCCTACTGATCTCTCCTTGATCTCCTCTCCCTAACCCCACTTTTTTCTCCTCCCAGGGAACCCCCAGATGCCAACGCCGGCGAGCTCCCAAGGCATGCCATTCGGAAACCACCGCAGCAGGGCTATGCTGGAACCAAACCCCATCGTCCCTCCCATCATCGGACTCGTCGTGGAGTCCCGCATCACCCCCGCCACTTCCCGTCCGCTGGAAATCCCCAGGTGAGCCTCCCCCACAGCCTGTTCCCCATGCCTATGGTTTCTTCCTATCGGGCAGGGATAGAGGAAGGAGAAGAGCGGGAGCCTTTGATCCCCGCTAGATCTGACGGCCAGAGCCCTCCCTTACCCCTTCGCTCATAGAGCCACTAGCGGTCGGGCCCCACGTTGGCAGCTTCAAACCGCCTCCTCCCGCGCAGTCTCCGCCCGGATGGGCCGAATCCTCCCTCTGTGGCCCACTCAGCCCCGGATCCCAGCCCGTCACCTATTCAGTTTTTATTCATTTTTTTTGCTCAGATCTAAACCTTGCACTTAAAAATAAATCAATTTGAAAATGGAAAACAACAGAAATTGTCTAGATCTAGTTTTTTCCTAGGTTCACGTATGTTTCCTCTAACACCCAGTACCTTTGGATAGCCCAGGATATGTATAGATTATCTATATTAAATAATTCCCTGGAAGGTATCTAAAACACTCCTAAAATCCTTCTGGTAGTTTTATAACTCCAACTGTAGTGAAACCTCTAGGTACTAAAAGCCATCCTAGATACCATGCATGTCTCTTTGGCCTAATCCTAGTTTGCTTACCATATTGCCTGTAGCAAAAATAACAAAATTAGGGAAAATCTGCCTAGGGAAATTTCTCTAGGTCAAACCAAAACTAGTATTGGCCTAATTCCAACTCCCAAAACACATGCATACCAATATCCTTCAAAATCCAGGAGACCAAATTTAATTAAACCCTAGTTGATTTATTAGGAATTAAACTGCTCTGTGCATTGTTAATTCACTATATAAATCACCACAGTAGTTCCACAACTCCAAAAAGGTTGATTCCAATTTCTATAGAAAGGTATTCTAAATTCCTACCCTGTTCCCTTGGAATCAACGCAAAATTTTCTGTAGATTTAATTTGGTGAAAAATACACAACAACTCCAGAATTTCCTTTGGGAATTTCCTGAGGGCATTCTGGTAATTATTTTGGAGCGATTCCAACTATCAGCTATTCAATACATCAAACTCTACCCGACCATCCAAGGAAATAATTTTTGGAGCTTCAGAACTTTTCTGGTGAATTATTTCCTAAAACTAGAGCCTTTATCACTAGAAAATTCATAAGAAATTAAAGAAAAGTGATAAAATCTTGAAACCACTTTTGTTGGTCTTGTTTTGTCAAAACCTACCTGATGGTATTCTGGTTGCACATTGATACCATACTTACCTAGGCCTTGGTCCCAAACCCCTCCATTAGTGGTTTTGACCATTTCCCGAATAATGAAATCCCACCACTGCAATTAGGGTTTTTGCAATGGTTCTACACTCAACCACTCAAAACCTACTGAATATTATACTTGTATTGTCCACTTTCTTGCTGTGTGAATGTCCACTTGTATTCCTTGTTTTGATTGTGCTCTCGCTTGTTTGCATGTATACTCGAGGACGACGATAGTTGCGCTTGTATTGACGCCGAGAAGAAGAGATATTATTATTGGTATTGGTATTCTTGGTTATCTAAAGATGAAGCCCAGGGACATATTGCCATATTGCTGATCATCGGGCAAGCCGCCTTCTTGCTCACAATCCTTGTCCTACCATTTTACTTATGCATGTTTTATCTACCGTTTATCAAAACTGCATTGTTTACTATATGTTCATGTATATATTGTAGTGGTTTGGCTCCTCCGAACTATTACACGTTGGTACTACTAAGTACAACCCCTTTGACGACACCTACTTGTCCCTAGTATGGTAGATGGTGTAATACGCCATACCCCTTTTTGGAGACCCTGTTTTAGCCAAAGCAAAGCTAGAGGATGGGAAGACCCCGGAAAAAGTTTTACCAAATGTTTTATGATAAAACCTTGGTGAGGTGGGACCTCCCAAGAGATGTTGAGAAAGAAAAGATTTTATTTTACAAAATGCTGAAGGAAAGATGGAGGAAATTTTTTTACAAAAACGCACCCGGTTCTTTGCAGTTTTGCTAGAACAATTAACCCTATGCAACCACATTACTCTGGAATGGGACAGGGCTGGACTTGATGTTTGTTTATTCTGGTATAAGCTGCCTCACAACAACTACAGGGGATAAAAATCCCTGGAAGGTGGGCCTTCTCACGTAAGGGTCCATGTGGGACATCGACCTGGAGAAGGAACAAAGGGTCTGCGAGCCTCCACGTGTTACTATGAGCCCCTCATTGAAAGCACCCACTTTGTGAAGGGTAAAATGCGCTCCGGTTGGTCCTCGGTACCCGACGTCCCGGTGTTGAGGGGAACAACACTCATAGGGTAGGCACTTATATTGGAGTGGGCATCCGGAGAGTCTTGATCGGTTACTCGACCCACGATCGGTGTAGATCAGGGTAGTGTACCCGGATGGTGTGGGTAAAGTGTGCAAACTCTGCAGAGTGTAAATCTATTCGAATAGCCATGTCCGCAGTCATGGACGATTGGGAAGGTTGCTGTAGAGCGGTGTTGGTTTTGTTTTCAAAAAGGATTTTAGAAAAGAAATGGCTTTGGAAATGTTTTGACCATGGGATGGTTGTAAAGGAGAAAGGTTTTGACCATGGGATGGTCGGAAGGAGGACAAAGGAGTTTGGTCGTGGGATGACCTAAGGACGCGAACAAATGGGTACCCCAATCCTAGTGTTTACAAAACTTTTCAAAAGGTTTCCAAAAATTTTTACAAAAGTTTTCAACAAAGATATGTAGATGCTATATCTACAAGAGAAACTAATTGAGAAAAGAACCTCTCTTGGAGCCCTCCTACTACCACAGCCATAATACATATCCTCTTGTTATTATTGTTAACTTAAGGTGGTTTGAGAGTACATTCAAAGTACTCACTGGCATTGTACCTGGCTATTAACTTGGTCAGATATCAAGAAGTGGAGGAAGTTGACGGCTGAGCAAGCTAGGAGGTTCTCCCAGTCAGCTGCTTGTAGGTTATGGCATGGCCCGGGATCCACGCTTGATGAAGTTCCACTGATGGTTATTGATGTAGTCCTAATGGCATGTAAGGTATGATATGTATCCGCTTAAGTAATGGATGTTTTACTTTGATACTTGTCGGTTATGTGCCACGACTGACTGATCATGGGATCATGGTGTATGCATAACAGAGATTCTCGGAGGTTTAATCCAGGGGCCCCACATTGTCGGCATCCTCCTTGGCAGTTATCCAGTAGAATACTTATCAGAAGGCTTTAGCCACCAACGATCGGGAGCGGTGTGATGCCCGCAATCTCCGAGATGTATTTCTCTAAGGATTTCAATACCTTGCTGCTGGGATACGCATCAAAGGAAAACTCCTATGGTACTTCTTTTGTATAGCTGGTCGTCAATGATGATGTAGCCTTTTTCTCTGCGTACTAATTGCCGGCTTTCGACTTCATCGGTGGGCAAAGTTTCGTCTTATAGATAGTCCATGAATGGCTTCATCCAAGCCGGAGAGGTCATTGTTACTGTGTTAACAAATGAATCTACTCTATCCGGGTTGTCGGGGTCCACTCCCTTCATGGATGGAGTCTGTAAATGTTCCAGGAAAACGCCTGGCGGAATTGGTCGATGAGCTGATCCAAGCTTTGACAGCAGATCTGCTGCCTCGTTCTCCTCCCTTTTGACGTACTTGACTTTGTAGCCATCGAAGCATTTGGCTATTTCATCTACTTCCTCTCGATATGCCGCCATCATAGGGTTCCGCGTGTTCCAGGTGCCAATTACTTGCTGGGCAACTAAGTCGGAATCTCCACAACAAACTATGTGTTTGATACCAATATCCTTGACTACACAAAGTTCGTGAATGAGGGCCTCATACTCTGCTATGTTATTGGTAGCGTTGAAGTGGATCTGCAGGACGTATTGCAACTTCTCTCATGTTGGTGATTGTAATAATACACTAGCCCTCGAGCCATTGAGTAGCTTTGATTTGTCAAAGTGCATGACCCAATATTCTGGCTCTAGTATAGGAGTGTCTTTTGGCAGTTATGTCCAATCTGCAAGAAAATCCACCAATGCTTGTGATTTGATAGCGTCGCATTTCTTGTAGGTGATTTCAAAGGCGGCAAGTTCAATGCCCCACTTTGCCACTCTCCCTGTAGTGTCGCTATTGTTGATGATGTCGGACAGTGGAGCCTTGCTCACTACTGTGATAGGGTGCTCCTGGAAATAATGCCTTAGCTTAAGTGAAGCAAGGAAAACTCCATAAGCTATCTTTTGGTAGTGCGGGTAAAGCTGCTTGGATTCCGTCAAGACCTCACTCACATAGTAGATGGGTCGCTGAACTCCGTATTCATGCATTGGTTCCTTGCGCTCTACCACGATGACGATGCTGATTACTCGGTTGGTTGTCGCCATGTAAACTAACATAGGCTCCCTTGACACCGGCACTGCAAGTATAGGTGGGGAGGAGAGTATTCTCTTCAACTCCTGGAATGCTACGTCAGCTTTGTCCGTCCATGTAAATTTGGCCGCCTTCTTGAGCAACTTGTACAGCGGCATAGCCTTCTCACCAAGTCGGCTGATGAACCGGCTTACTGCTGCAACGCAGCCTGTGAGCCTTTGTATGTCCTTCAAGCATGTCGGGTGTTTGATGTCGAGGATGGCCTTGATGTTCCCCAGGTTCACCTCGATTCCGCAATGTGAAACGATGAATCCCAACAGTTTGTCGGATGGTACCCCGAAGACGCATTTCTTGGGGTTCAACATCATGTTGTATTTCTAGAGGTTATCGAAGGTTTCTAAAAATCAGCAATAAGATCATGTAATTTCTTTGACATTACCACGATGTCGTCCATGTAAGCATGTATGTTGCGACCGATTTGGTCGTGTAGGCAATGTTGCATTGTCTACTGGTAAGTAGCACCGGCGTTTTTCAATCCAAAGGGCATCGTGACATAGCAATACGTGCCATAGGGTGTGGTGAACAAGTGGCCACTTGGTCCGACTTTCGCATCCGGATCTGGTGGTATCCTGAGTAGGCATCGATAAAACACAGAATTTCCGAGCCAGTCGTCGAGTCAATGACTTGGTCAATGCGAGGCAAAGAAAATGGATCCTTCGGACACGCTTTGTTCAAGCCGGTGTAATCAACGCACATTCTTAATTTATTGGTTCCCTTTTTGGGGACAAGTACAGGATTTGCCACCCATCAGGTGTGAATAACTTCTCGGATAAAGCCAGCCTAAAGTAACCTAGATATTTCTTTGCCTATATCCCTTTGTCTTTCATCACCAAAGCATCGTATAGGTTGCTTCACCGGTTTGGCATTAGGATCAATACTCAAGCTGTGCTCGGCAAGTTCCCTAGGTACACCTTTCATGTCAGCAGGCTGCCAAGCAAAGATGTCCCTATTCTCACGGAGGAACTCGACGAGCACGCTTTCCTATTTTGGATCTAGGTCCATGCCAATGGCGGTGGTCTTGGAGGAATCTCCTTCGACAAGCTCCACCTGCTTGGTCTTGATGGCGGCCTTGAAGGCGAGTTCGGCAGCAGTGATCTTCTTCTTCGAAGCCGGCATCTCTGAGGCGTCGACCTAGGTCTGGATCTCCTTGAACTCCTCACCATAGAGGACTGCTTTGGTGAAGGCGGCTTCACTGAGCTTGCACTCCCGTGCCTTGGTGAAGCTTCCGTCAACGGTGATGACGCCATTTGGTCCGGGAATCTTGAGTTTGTTGTAGACAAAGCATGGCCTTGCGAGGAAGGAGTAGAAGATGTTGCGTCCGAAGATGACGTGGTACACGCTCTTGAAAGGCACCACTTCAAAGGTCATGCATTCTTGGCGGTAATTGTTAACATCGCCAAAAGCGACCGGAAGGGTGATGCATCCTAGGGAGTTTGCTTGTCGGCCAGGGACAACCCCATGGAACACGGTGTTGCTCTTCCTTAGCTGGGTCTCTGTCAAGCTCATCTTGTGCAGTGTATCCAAGTACATGATGTTGATGCTGCTTCCACTGTCCACGAGGTACTTGGTGAACTCTGTGCCGTCAATCAAAGGGTTGATGACCATGGCATACTGGTTCTCTGTTGGGATAAGCTCTAGGTGATCCTTCCTATCCCAAGTAATTGGAACTTGCGACCACCAGACGTACTGGGGAACTGGAGGAGGGTAGCCATCAGTATCTTCAGAGAGGTTTTTTGGGCCCAGACGGCGGGAGTGCCAAGGAAGGCGTGGTAACATGGAGCCTTCTTTTCGAAGGGATTTTTCCCTTTATCCTCCCCTTGTCGGAAAATTTAGGGTCCACATCCTCATCCATATCACTCGATTCCTTGGGTTCTTCCTCCTTCTTCTTCCCTTTGCCCTTTCCGCGGGGTCTGTTCTTGTGACTTTGCTTGTAGCCAGACTTAGGGTCTTCCTTGAGATCGTTGACGAATTTGCATTGGCGGTTAGTGTGGGTGGCCTTGTCGTTTGCGTCAAGGTGGACGAAACACGGCATATCGTGGTACTCTTCGTACGTTTGGGGAATGCAGGGTGTTGAGGGTGTAGTGGCACTCCTCTTCTAGCCACTGCTAGCCCCCCGACCACGTCCACGTTGTCCTCCTCCGCCTCTGCCAGTGAACGTTGCAGCGACCATGTCGGCTACTTTCTTTTCTTTGGGCGGATTCTTCCGCTTGTTATTGTTGTTCTTCCTGGCCTGGGTAGGGATTGCTATTATCGGCAACGATCCACACGCGTCGTTGTCAGCAGCGGTGAACTCGCTAGCCATGGTGATCATTGCGTTGAGGTTGAGCTCGTTGTTGTCTTGCTTGCGCTTTAACATATGCCAGAGCAAAGTGCCCTTTTCCAGACCATCGATGAAGGCGGCCATAGTGGTCTGTTCGTGCACCCCTGCCAAGGAATTTTTCATATCCAGCTAGCGAGAGAGGTAGGCACGAGAGGTTTCATCCTTTTCTTGCACACACCACTTCAGGTCTCCGACAGTGCAGGGACACTTGTACGTACCCTCAAAATTCTTGGTGAACGTTTCATGCATGTCCAACCAATTGCATATTGATTTCTCCTGCAAGTCGTCAATCCATTGTCGGGCGGTGCCGCTCAACATGAGTGGGAGGTACTTGACAGCGACATTGGGGTTTCCCCCTGAGATGTGGATCGCTTCGCTATAGTCCTACAACCATGTTGCTGGCCTGGCGGTGCCGTTGTATGGTTTGATGGTCTTGTCTATCCGGAGGCCCTTGGGGTAAGTTGTGGCCCGTATCACTGGTCCAAAACAACATGGCCCAAGGTATGGGAGCTCCTGAGCTTCTTGGATCTTGTCTAGCCGTGTACGCGCATCATACGGCTCTAGTTGCTTCCCTTTTCCGTCATGGGGAGGGGAGTTGTGGCGCGATCTATGAGATCCACCGTGTCCTCCACCATGATGGATGCTAGGTGGCGATGGTGGCAGTGGAGGCGGTGGGTTAGCCCTCTTGCTGTGCCCCTCCTGCGATTCCTCACGCCTGTCATGGTTACTTGTCGGACGTGGCGGCTCCTTATGGGACCTGCTCCTATGTCCTTCAATGTTGTTGCGCTCTCCTCCATGCCGGGGCTGCTCACCCTGGTCGCGTATAACAATGCTAGCCTAGGGAAGTCTTGGCGGTGGCATGCTTGTGCGGTGGAGCGGCTCGGGTTCCTCGTGACGCCGAGATGGTGGTGGAGGTGGTGACCAGCGGGGACGAGCCTTTTCTCCGTGGTCGGAGGATATAGGGATGGCGTCAGTCCTATTGCGTGCCTCCCTCCGTCTTTGCTCTGTAGAGCATGTATGCGATCCCTCGTCACGGGGAGATTTGGGCCTTTTGCCGTTGTTCAGGGTCGACTGTCAAAGCTCCGGGTTGCACTCTAGCCTCTGCGAGGTGGCCTTCTCATGTTGCTTGCATGCCTTGGCGACAAGGTCGTACACCTAAGCAACTGCTTCTAGTGACCTATCCTGTTCCAGGAGGGTTTTGGCGACGAAAATGTTGAGGGTGGGAGTTGGCCTGACCTGCCTCCCCTCCAAATCAATGTAAGGGGTGGCTTTTGTCGGCTTAGACCCGTCATACCCCAACCTTCGCCGAACGCCGGGATCTTCGATGACGTGAGCCGGCACTTTCTTTGCCTTATACTTTAATAGCAATTGCTTGTACTCAGCCTCCATAGCTCTTACCGCCTTGATGGATTGTTGCGCCTTAGCCATGTCTTCATCCAGCTTAGCACCTTGCTCCGTGATGCACCCGGCCTCTACCAAGATTTCCACGCGTTTCTCATCAAGCTCCATAACGCTTCAGATATGGGCGACGGTGATTGGCTCAACAAGAAGTGCGCCGTAGATTGCTTTGTCGGCAGGAGTGGCCAGTGGGTTGCCCGTTACTGACGTTGACGGTGGCATTGGTGGCTGATTTGATTGTCAGGCCATACTAGGGGTCGTGGTGAGTTCCTGCGCTGGTAGCAAGCGGATAACCGGAGGAGGCATAGCTTTGGCTAGAGCTGGAGGCTCGGCGGCTTTCTTAGCTGTTGTACTCTAGTGACCGCTGGCGTGGGCGGAGCTCTCTCACGTTACGGATCATGTCTGTCTTCTTCCATCATGCTCCCAATGGCGACTAGCACCTGGTGGGAAGTGTTGGTCTTTTCGGCGCGCTCCTCCTTCTCGATCTCCCTCATAACATCATCATATTCCTCTGAGTTAGCGTCTGAGCCACCACCATCCATACTGATGTCGGCGTAAAGCGCGTCAAGGATGGAGTCGGAGTTGGCTTCGGTGTTGACGATGGCAGATGTGGAGGGTGATGGACGCGGGCCGTTGTTGTTGTTTCCTCCTCTGGCTACGACGACGATTGCCATTAGGGATGCGGCATGCCGCCTTTGGAGGGTATGCCGGAGGAGTGTTCCGGGTGTGAGCCCTTCCATGAAGTGGTATACGAGCTCGTCGGCGCGGTCGCCCTCTAGGGTTTCCCTCACCCTCATCCATCTAGCGAGGTATTCGTGGGGAGGTTCTCCATCCCTTTGAATGCATCTAGCCAGATCGAAGATGGTGACGACACCGACAAAGTGTGACCTGCACATCTCTAACGCTCAGGGAAGCCAAGCGGATTTGCAGGGTCCTTCCAGCTTTATATCTTGCACAGGGGCGGTGTGGGTGGTCCTTGAAATTTCCTGATCCGAGCCACCATACTCCAAGGAGAGGTATGGCCCAGATCCTTCGGCGAACGTGTCCTGCTCATTGGCGGTCTGTGCGGGGCTTGACGAGTATCCGACTTCCTGGGAGCTAGGACCCGAGTCAATTTCACTGATGAAGATGTGGATGTCTCTGAAGGGATGACAGAGTAGCACGTGGGGTTCGTCTTCGCTGGCACCCATAACTCATCTGGAGGGACGATCGGGATGTTGCCGGAGAAGAGAACACGACCGATGGCTACGGTATCACCGATTCCCGTGAAGAGATTGGACCTCGCCCAGTGCAGAGCTCGAAGCGCCTCTTACCCTACTGTGAGCGCCGACTATCGTGGTATTGCCGACGAGTACACCATGGAGGGGTCCTCACAGTGCGTGTTTAGAGACGTGGGGTTAGGCGGAGAGTTGGCGGGTATGAGGTAACACAACTTACCCAGGTTCAAGTCCCACAGCAATGGCGGAACTCTACTCCTGCTATAAATCACTATAATGGCAATACGCCGAGTTACAGGGATAGGTTCTTTGTGCGAGGTGTTGCACGTTGTACGTAGCAATCTAAGAGTGTGTGTCTGCCCTAAAGGCTCCCACATTTCGTCTTATAAAGGCGCCAAGACATAGGGTTTACATGGAAAGGTCCTTGCCGGACAAGGTAAAGAGTCCTACAATAATACGAACTAGTCTTCCGTGTCTTGCACTCCAAGGCTCCGAGTATGTCGGTGAATCCTGTGTAGCCTCCCTTTATCTGGAATGGGCCTCCCTTCTAGATCCATCTAATTGGGCCGCCCAGCAGGCCATAGGCCTTGCTACCAACTATGGACCACCCGGGTTAGGAGGATTGGTGACATGCTATGAGGATACCCACATAGCATATCCCCAACATGCCACATGTAATGGAGCACTAGTGTGACATAAGTTGCACCACCACACCCACTTAAGTGTGTGTGATCATGTGGGTCAAGGTGTTTTGGCAAAGATAACATGCAATGACACTCCATGTGTCAAACCACGGTCATAAAGCCCAAACACACTGAGGAATGCGACTGTCACATGTAATGGAGCACCAGTGTGACATAAGTTGCACAACAACACACACCAGAGTGTGTGTGGGGTCATGTGGATCAAGGTGGTTTGGAAAAGAACACATGCAATGACACTCCATGTGACAAACCATGGTCAGAACGCCCAAAAACATAGAGGAATGCAACTGCCACATGTAATCGAGCACCAGTGTGACATAAGTTGCACCACCACACCCACTTGAGTGTGTGTGGACATGTGGATCAAGGTGGTTTGGAAATGAACACATACAATGATAGTCCATGTGTCAAACCATGGTCATAAAGCCCCAAAACACAGAGGAATGCAACTGTTCAATGATGGTTAAAGTTCTATATGTATATTTTTAATTCTTAAATCATATAGCATTGATGTTATTGTGAGGACATTGAGCCAGGGTCCAAAGATAACTACGTTTTATGTTCGTTAGCCTCACATTATTTAATTCTTTTATTATGTATACTCGGTTGATGTTAAAGATATGCTACTTTTCATGATGTTTGTAGATGCTATGGACGCACAAATGTATGAGAAGCATCATCAAACTGGTTCTAGTGTGATTCTTGTTGTTGTGAGGTATGTACTTTGAAATATCTGGTACATTTATCGTTTAATGGATCACACCAAATTTGTTTGGAGAAGAACTTCTACCTATGCACTTATCTGCTAGCTATGCACTTTCCTCTTTAATAACCATGAATAGTTGTTTGCCCCAAAAAATGGTGTGTTAAATTTCTGACATTGAACTGAAATGTGATCACAATCCAGTTAACAAACTTGATTTATTTACAAATTGTGTGCACTAGCTGCTTAAATTTGCGCAGTTTGATATGGTGATAAGTTCAAGAATCGAACGGCTCTTTGTTGAATCTAGATGGAACAATGGTTTAACTTGGTGTCTTTCTATTTTAATTTGATTACTCTTCTTAAGAATTCTCCAATATTATTTGTTTGATTAGTGTTGTTGAAACAGAAGCGCTATTTTCTGTCTAAATCATGATCAAAGGTGCTCCACCCACCTTTTATAGGGGGAGGGGTCTTCCCCTTGCCATGTCCGGTGGCCAAGAGGGGTACCCCCACCTCTTCCCTCATTCATGTGGGTGGACACTTCACTCACAAAAATTGATCTCCACTTTCTCCCATTTATTCTCCACTCAAAATCAAGAGTCTTTCCATTAAAACCACTTTTAATTCACTTGATTTAATGCCACTCATTTAATGAACACTTCATTTAATGAGTACTTCATTTAATGAACACATCAACAATTCAATCCCTTGCATTTATCCGATACACCAAATCTATTCTGGCAGATTTATCAGAATAATTCCTGCATGGTCCAATCATTTTCTCTGGTGTTCCCAATCCACTCAAATGCGTCGACTACCCTTAAGTGTGTCTCGCTATGGGTTCGTGAACTGTGTGTCCATGATCGAGAGTCTCTCCGATCAATAATCATTAGTGGTACCGGCAGGTCCATAACGACTCCCACCAGTTCAATGATAAACTAGTGATCGTGTGAACCTTATTCGCAGTAACCGATTTCTTTTATATCGCGATATTTTACTTGTCCAAGATCTGATCATTTGGTATCATCTATACCTAGTTCGATCTCTTTACCAACACATACTCTTTTCTCCCTCCCGTGATATAACATTCTTAGTGATCTTATCACTTGTTTGCAAGCTATGTTAATGTGATATCATCGAGAGGGGCCTAAGTATATCTCTCCGTCATCAGGATGAACAAATCACACTCTTGATCCACGAGCCTCAACTAATACTTTCCAAGTACTCAATGACATCTTTATAATCACCCTTTTATGGTGTGAAATTTGATGGAATCAAAGTACTCTTCTAGAGTTAGTGATTGACATGATCTCATGGTCTAAGGATTAGAGTTACTTCGAATGACGTTATAGCAATGTAAACATAATGGCATGATCATATTACTATACTTTGGGAGAATGTTCATCACATCATTCTACCAATGTTGTGACCTCATTGTTAACAACATCCAATGTCATGATCAGGAAATCTTAATCATCTATTAATCAACAAGCTAGTGTAATGAGAGGCATTATTAGGAACGTTTTCTTTGTTTATTAAACACACGTGTATTAACGTTTTCGGTTAACACAATTATAGCATGAGAAATAAACATGTATCATAAACATGGAATATAATATAATAAACACTTTATTATTGTCTCTCGGGCATATTACCTTCACTCTCCCACTTGCACTAAAGTCAATAATCTAGTTGAAACTTGCGCATATAAACACCTATGGCTGGTGTTGTACGTACGCATTTTTTGTGGTAAACCTAATCTCAAGATCTGACACTTTTAGGTATGTGTGTTGTCTTTGTGTCTCTACACATCACTCATTCTCAAATGAGATGGCATTGTATAAATTTGGTCCTTTGGTGAGACCTTAGTTCCTTGGGGTTTAAAATATGTTGATACTATTGTCGTATAATAGATCTTCATAGTATTACCCCGCTTGGAACTACACCTAGTTTGATTAACAAACTTCTTGACATATATGCATTCCTATGCTACTACTAGAGCAGTCTTATACTTAGTCTTTCGTTGTAGTATCCGTCACAATGTCATTCACCATTTAGAACTCATCCAAATCTATCATGGAACTTTCTTCCATCAAATTGTGTCACCTGAACTCATAGCCTAAATTGAGATAAATTTAATGTGTATCTTGTGAAAAAATTAGTACCAATGTAATGTCTTACAATGAACTATTTGTTTAGTGCCAATGTAACATTTTACAATGAACTATTTGTCACTTGTACGTACAAAATATATTCTTAGTTCTTCCAAAGATCATAAGGATATCCTTACTATCGTCCAATGATCATCTTATGAGTCACCCTATTATATGCTCATAACATTTAGAGCATAAGACATATCTGGATATGTACATATCACGGTATGATTGATTAATATATTCATGTGATTTTACTCACCAAGTGTCAAAACACTTGAATCTTGTTTATCAAGATATTCATGTGATTTTACTCACCAAGTGTCAAAACACTTGAATCTCGTTTATCAAGATATTCATGTGATTTTACTCACCAAGTATTAAAACACTTGAATCTTGATTCAACCTTTTCCATGTGGCAAGAACCTTTCTCATTATTTCCATATTCAACTCATTCAATATTTCATCTATGTACATTTGGCATGACCATATTAGAGTCTCAATCTATCCAAATAGACTTTGATGTCTAATATTCTGGTTTTCCTAAATCTTTCATTGAAATCTAATTTTAATGAAATTCTTAACTTGTGTCAATAAAAGATACATCATTTCCAATCAACAATATGTCTTATACACAATGCATTAGAAATATGTCTCAGCGCTCCCATTTAATTTCTTGCAAATGCGAGCATCTTATCGTCTCTGATGAAATTAAACATTTTAACATTTTCATCACGGTGAAGATTCCAACTCCGTGATGTTTACTTCAACTATTGAAGTTTGCATGCCTTTTTAGCATCCTTTGATTTAACAAAACCCTTCGGACCGTGTCACGTACACGTCCTAGGAAACCATTCTATTAGAAGAATGTTGTTTTGTTTCTAATTCGTCCAGACTAAATATCACTATGAAAGATCGAATCTTGTCATATTCAACTCCTTGAACATTGTCTCGTAAAATCTTTATCGACATTTCGACTATTTCATAGATATGAAACATCCATGTCTATTTCTTTATAGATCCAAATATGACAGATAGGCTTTATGCCTTTTAGAGGGTCTTCCAAGTTCAGTAACTTGTTTCTCGTGTATGGAACTATCATGGATTTTATGCCTTCAAACCATTTGACGGAGTCAAGACCCATCATCGCTTGTTTTCATGTAGACGGTTCATCATTATCAAATAATAATGATTTAATGTCAAATCTTAGTATTTGATTCTTTACTGGACATACATGGTTCAATAGGAACTTAGATCCCCGTGACCACAACTTTTGAGGCACGGGAGCCATGAGCATTATGGCTACCTCCAGGACACTTTTCCGCGCTACGCAACTCGACACATATAGTTAAGGTTCAATAACCTTATCAAAGATCTATTTTCCTCTGAGTTAACTTTTCGCAAAAAAATCCTTCTCAAGAAACTTCACGTTCTAAGTGATAAACACTTTTGTCTTTAGTGTTATGGACGAATAGCCAACTGTTAATTTGGGTTAACCTACAAAGACATGCTTGTCCTACTTTGGTTATAAACATTTTACGTATGTCTAGCATACCAAATTTTAGGAAAAAATAACTTGGGTTTTATCCCAATCCATAACTCATATGGTGTCATTTCAACGAATCACGATAGAGCTCTTTTTAGTGTAAAAGTGGTAGTCACTAAAGCTTAATTCTTCAAAATATAATGGAAATTTTATAAATAACACTGTTTATACTACCATGTCAAACAAGGTTTGAGTACATCTCTTGAATACTCCATACTCCTATGGTTTATCAGGAAACATAAATCCGTAGAATGATTCCTTGAATCTTAGGTGTTTTGCTAAACTTGTAACTCAAATATTTTCCTTTATGATCCAATCATAAATTCTTTATTTTCTTGTTACAATGATTTCCACTTCATCTTGAAATCATTTGAACATTTTTAATTGTTTCATACTTCTCCCTGATTAAGTAAATATACATATATTCACTCAAATCTTTAGTTAAAGTATATGAAGTTTGAATGATCCACCACATACAGCTACACATAATGGACTATATACATCAATATGCATAATGTCCAATAAGTTAGTCGTTCGTTCCTCTTTGGCCTATGAACAAAATTTAACCCATTTCCAGGAAATTATCACAAGTCTCAATTGATTCAAAAATAAAAAAGACTCCAAAATTCCATCAACATGGAGTTTCTTCATGTTTTCTTTTCAGTATGATTTAAACTGCAGTGTTACTCATAAGTGATCTTCTAATCATTCGTCTTATGACACCTTTATCATCAGTGTTTATGGGCGTGATTTATCCAACTAGACTTGTAAGAGTGCATCCATCTTTAATGTAATACAGTATTTATTTGAACAACCATCATTCCCATAATACCAGAACAAAATAACAATTATTAAAAACAAATCTTGAAGGTAAGCTTTGATGTCAACGAGAAACACAATAACACTTTATTTTTTTTACGAACATCATCACATATTATTTTGCTAGTTAATTAGGCCATTGTAGTTTATGAATTGTGTTGCTCTATGTGACATTTCACACCAACCAATTCAGTATCCAATAACCGCCATAGATGAGAAACATATCTTTAGTTCTTCTTAAGTACTTAATGATATTCTTGACCACCTTCCAGTATTCCACACCTCGATCAGATTGGTACCTTCTAGTCAAACTAAGAGCATGTGCCACATCCAGTCTTGTACACAGCATAGCATACATAAGAGAGCCTATAGTTGAGGCATAGGGGACATTGACCATCAATTCTCTATCCTCTACCGAAGCTGGACTCTGAGTCTTTCTCAAAGTCATACCTTGAAACATAGGTAAATGCCCTTTCTTATTTTTGTGCATTTTGAGGTTTTCAAAATCGTGTCAAAGTATGTACTCTGTGATAATCCAATTAAGCATCTTGATCTCTCTCTATTGATCTTGATACCTAAAATATAGGTAGTTTCACCAAGGCCCTTCATTGAAAACTTACTATTTAAGTAATCTTTTACGCTTTTCAAAAGATCTATATCATTTCCAATTAATAATATGTCATCCACATATAATATCAGAAATGCTACATAGCTCCCACTCACTTTCTAGCCTCTCCTATAGCTTGGATAAATCCAAACCCTTTGATCACCTCATCAAAGCGGAGATTCCAACTTTGGAATATTTTGTTTAGTCCATAAATGGAACACTAAGGTTTACATACCTTGCCAACACCCTTAGGATCGGCAAAACCTTTGGGTTGCATCATATACAACTCTTCCTCAATATTTCCATTTAGGAATGTTGTTTTAACATCCATCTGCCAGATCTCATAGTCGAAAATGCAGCAATTTTTAACATAATCCTAACAAACTTTAGCATCGCTACGAGTGAGAAAGTCTCCTCATAGTCAGCTCCTTGAATTTGTCAAAACCCTTTCGTGACAAGTCGTGCTTTATAGACGGTTACATTACCATCAGCATCAGTTTTCTTTTTGAAAATCCATTTATTCTCAACGGTCTTGCGGTCGTGAGGAAGTCCACTAAAGTCCAAACTTGGTTTTCGTACATGGATCACACATCAGATTGCATGGCTTCAAGCCATTTGTTGGAATTCGGGCTCATCATCACTTCTTCATATGTCATAGGGTCATCATTTCCATCTACCATGAAATTTAAGACTGGATCACCGTAAAATTCAAGAGTTGTACGTATCATGCCTAACCTACAAGGTAAGGTAGTGGTCTCTTCCAGAGTTTCATGATTCTCATCATTAGTTCCCTCTTCATTCGATGGAGTCACCACTAGAATAGTTTCTGGTGTTGTGTTACTCGCCACTTCAGGAAGAGGAGGTTCAGTAACCTCGTCGAGTTCTACCTTTCTACTACTCACACCTTTCGAGAGAACTCTTTCTCTAGAAAGGATCCATTCTTGGCAATAAAAACCTTGCCTTCGGATCGGTGATAGAAGGTGTACCCAATTTTTTCTTTTGGGTATCCTATGAAGACGCATTTTTACGCTTTGGGTTCGAGCTTATCAGGCTAAAGTTTCTTCACATAAGCATCATAGCCCAATTTTTTTAGAAATGATAGCTTAGGTTTGTGACTTAACCATAATTCGTGTGGTGTCATTTCAACAGATTTTGATGGTGCCCTATTTAAAGTGAATGCAGTTGTATCTAATGCATGAACCCATAGTAAGTTACACATCAATAACATGTATATCACATATACCTTTGGTCATGTTCCCGGTATTCTTATCTGCCAAGTACTTTGGGAAGTTCCGCTTCTAGTAGCCAGTCCCCTTGTAGTAGAAACGCTTAGTCTCAGGCTTAGGGCCTCCTTTGGTCTTATTCTTAGGCCTGACAACAGATTTTCCATCCTTCTTGAAGTTACCCTTGGACTTGCCTTTCTTGCCCTTTTTCTTAAAATTTGTGGTCTTGTTGACCAGTAACACTTGGTGCCCTTTCTTAATGTCTACCTCAACAGTCTTCAGCATGGCTGCAAGTTCAGTGAGTGACTTGTTCGCACCACTTATCTTGTAGTTCAGCACAAACCCTTTGTAGCTGTGTGGGAGCGATTGCAAAACTCTATCCGTTGTGAGATCAGGTGGAATCTCACATCCCAGTGTCTCAAGACGTTGAGCGTAGCCCGTCATCTTAATGACGTGCTTGTTCAGAGAGCAATGCTCCTCCATCTTTGCGCTAAAGAACTTATCGGAGATCTCATATCTCTCGGCATGGATTTGGTCCCCAAGCATAGTTTTGAGTTCCTCTACCATGACATCAGCATCAGTAAGTTCAAAGCGCTTTTGGAGTTTAGGCTCCAGCAACTAAATGATCGCACACCGCACAAGAGTGTAGTCATCATATTTCGTGTCATACACGTCGCGATCTTCTTAAGTCGCATCAGTTGTAGGGGCGTTTCCTAACAGATCATCTAGTACATAGGACTTCTTCATGCCTGTGAGGATAATGTAGGGGTTCCCGCATGAAAACAATAAATTTTACCCTACGCCCCTGAACCCCTGTTGCCAGGACCTATCTATTAGTAATGCAGTAACAGGAGGGGCTTTTCACGAACTTACCCTTGAATACTGAAAAGCGTTGTCAACGCTCGAGAGAGCGTGGTTGATGTAGACGAACCGAAGCCAACCTCAAGGTCGTGTTGAAGTCCCAGCAGCTTATGTGGCTCTAACGAATCCTAGTGCCCCAAGTGTTGCACCTCGCAGGGAGTTACACATATCTGGTGCCTGACAATGACTCCTGCTTCCCCGTTCCAGCAGCAGTTCGGAAGTAGAGCTCCTGGATCCAAATCCCGCAGCACGACGGCGCACCGCAGTGAATAAGTCTCCTGCTCGTGCGATCCGGACTTGGGACCACGGTCATAGGAGAGAGAGAATCAACTGGAGGTATCCCCAAGATAGAGGGAACCTTTTATTGATTATTGTTGCATTTATTTTGCCAAAATACTTCTCTTTATATAGGGGAAAACCACCATATCTAACTAGCTTAGCCATGTGGGACTAAAAAAGGGAGAGGGGAGAGGAGGGGTTGGCCGCCGCCGGCTAGGGCCCAAGTGGGCCCCATGCAGGGTGCCTTGGCCCAGCCGGCCATCCCCTCCTACTTTCTCCCTTCGGCCTTCCCTCGTGGGCCCTTTTCCCTCCGGATTTGGCCCAATTAGGTATTAGACCCTTTTTAATTATTTTTCTTTTATTGAATAAATATAATTGAATGATTAAATCAATATTTAAAATTCTCTTACATATTATTCAATCCACATTGATGTGGAACTCATTCCCTCTCATTATAGACATCCTTCGGATTCATCGGAACCCTTCTGGTTTTCTCTCTTCTCTTTTCTTCGGTGATTCTACCGATCCTAAAAACACTCTCTGAGCATCATCAAGCCCTTAAGTGTGATACCCCACGGTTTGGGAACACTCCATACATGGTCGGGACCCTCCCGCACCAATGATCAACAGAGGAACCTGAATGGCCATGTGACCCATATGCATTCCACGAAATCGTTCATCGTTTGATCCATGAATGTCGTGTGTTATTCCTTTTGTCTCTCGATACTTGCATTGTCCGAGATATGATTAATGACATCACCATGTCGTGTTTAATCTCGTTACGGACAAATGCTACTGACTCTTTCTGACAAGTGATATCCCCGTGATCAAATCACACGATGCGCAACTATTGGATATAACTTCTCCGAGTGGGCCCTCGAGTATCTTTCTATCACGCGGATGGAAAAATCCCCCTCTTGATGCATATTGTCTCAACTGTCCCTCCGAATACCTGAACACACCTTTATGATCACTGACATAGGTATGATTACTTGGATAACTATGATTCGCTACCCTATATTGGGTAAAAAGCTTATGGCCCATGAAGTTTTCAGATGACAGCCCAAGGAAGTGTCAACACCCGGATTTTTAATCCCAGATGCCCGTTATGCCATACCTCGCAATCCCAGGATTACCATTTTTGCGAGACATAACGGATTGGATATCACAGTACATCATCCATTACAAACCATACATAAGGTCATTACACAAATAAGGATCTCATGATCCAGTCTTTAATACAACAAGCAGCGGAAATAAAAGATAAGCATAGAGGTGGGTCCATCTTCAGGGGCACAGGCAATGCTGACGAAGGTAGATAGTCCTAGTTATCATAGCCGTCCTGGTGACCATCCTCCTGATAGTCTCCTTCATAGTCTGGCCAAGAGAATAGCCAGGGACAAAAACCATGAGTACTCTTTAAGTACTCGCAAACTACTATTAACAGGTACTATAGTTCTAAGTTAAAGTGCTAAATCTAAGTTTAACTATAAAGTTAAGTTTTAAACCTAAGCTGAGTTCAGAAGCAAAGAAAGATAAAATAAAGTTCTAGAATCACTTAAGTTGGGAAGCTATTATCATAAACACAGCCCTGTTGTGGTCAAGTCAAGATTCATCATTCATTTCAAGTTATTTAGAAAACATCTGACAACGAAACAGTATGGCCATTCCAACTGTTCATAACCGCGAACACGGCTATTCGAATAGTTTGACACTCTGCAGAGGTGGTACACTTTCACCACAAGATTCGATACATCTGTCAAGGATAACCCTGAATCATCATACTTAGTATGCAGATAATCAAAAATAACCTTCCCTTTACACACCCTAGTATAAGCACCTCTCCTATGAGCATGGCTTCCCAACCATGACCATCAATCATCCTGGGCACTGCATAGGTGGACATCATGAGAGGTAGCCTCGGCTCAGACCTCTCCTATGAGGGAACTAAGACTAATGCATATAAATTTCTAGCTAATCCTTACCTAGTTCAGGTAATGTGGTTGTACGGTAAATTTGGAATGGTATCGCATCCGAATCCAACCATCAGTTTTATAAAAGGGTTAAGGCTCATGCCTCATCATTTTCATCATCATAAACCAGTTGTGTTTCTCAACACATGTCAAAACATCTCAATAGAATGACTCATCATTCCAAGGTTTTCACAATTCATTTTCACCACTTGTTCCCATCTAAAGTGACTCAAGTTTTTGATCTACTCTAAAATACTAAGTTAAGAGTGTTCACTAAGGTGGAAGGATGGGATCAATCTCATGCCATAGAATGACATCTAAAGGTTTCTAAGTAGGTCAAGTTTTATACTTTTTATGCTACCTTCAAAACAATTAAAGAACTTGTGTAAACTAAGGGGGGTAAAACTTGTCAATAAGACTTGAGGTACTAATAGTTAAAGGGGTGTGATCAAAGCATGTTTAAGGCATCTTTGCTAAACCATCTAGTTTGTTTCTAGTTTGCTAAATACTAAACTTGCAAGGGTTAAACTTGGGTATGCTAGCTTGCTAAGGGTAGCTTGCACTATTAATGGTGGCTTGCCAAAGTATGTTTTGCAACGGTTAGCTTGCCAATAATAGCTTGCCTTGGTTGGTGCAGTGGTTGAAGTTTTCTTCATCTTCGTCTTGATAGCACTCCTCCTCCTCGTAAGCTTGGTCGGTACTATATTCTATAACAATACATACAGAGTAGACAATCACAAAACAATACTTAACTAGGCTAGATAGATTTCTAAGACACACAATTGATGATATATTATCATCACAAGCATCACAAGTTTAATTCAATAGTTCCATTCTTTTTAATTAAGAAAAGTAATTTCTACTCATTGAAAAATTAACTAATCTTTAATATTCAGCACTTAAAATATGGGATCATGTTGACACATGTCATCACCACATATTCTAACATGTGTGAATGAGATTTAAAGGTTGGATCAATATTACTTTGGTTTAAGTTCATTATTTAATGATTTAAAGTGACTAGAAATGCCTATATAGCATTATTTTGGCACTAGTCCAAAGTCACTGCCTGTAAACCTTAATATTATTACATATTTGGATAGATATGATGAAATGTGATTTTTGAGAGTTGGAAACAACTCAAAAGCTCACTTGGTTGATTTTATAAAAATGTTGCAAGTTGCAAATGCTTCTGTTTTGTTATTTTTATTAGGAGAGATCTATAACTCTAATTGAATTAAATCCAATGGGCTTGGATGGAGCATTTCAATACCCTTCAGACAAAATTGGTTTCATGCAATTTGGATTTATAAAACTCTCTGAATTGATTTTCAAACTAGGAGACAGAAACTAGATTCAAACTAAAAAGAAAAATCCAGATTTGAACGGGTGGGCTAGCGCGGGAAAAGACTTGGGCCAGCCCAGTGGCGCTCCACGGCACGGGGCTCAGCTGACAGGGGGTCCTGCTTGTCAGCGGCACTTAAAACGCGAAACGGTACGCGCGTTGTGGGCCGTAGGATTAAAAAAGGATTCTATGGGTGAGGGTCGTCGTCGACGACAAACTGGTCGCCGGCGAGCTCGAACCCTAGCGGCTCGGTGGGGGTCTGCTGGGGACGTACCAGGGCTCCAGTGGGGTCGGCTAGCCGGGCAAACAAACTGGAAGACGACGGCGAGGCTAGGCGCGGTTGCGGCAGAGCTTAGGGTGGTCGCAATCAGCGGCGCCCTTCTCCTCCCGAGGCGGCGGCTCCGGCTCCAGTTCCGGCGAGCTGCTGCTCCCTTTGCTCCAGCGAGAGGTGGGTGAGGTTCAGAGAGGTGAGGGGAGTGGAATGGTGTGGAGAGAAGAGGCTAGGGAGGGCTCCTTTTATAGGCCCGACGGTGAGACCGAGCGGGATGGGCAGGCGATGGTGGCGACATGGCTACGGCGAGGTAGTGGCATGGCTGGGGGTGGCGATCGATGGGTGGTTCCTTGGCGGTGCTCTAGGAATTGAATGTGGCCGTAGGGGTGGTGGCACGCGGTCTGGGCGAGGTGGCGCTCTAAGAGGCAGAGGCGGCGGTGTCCACGGCGAGCGGTGGCTGTGAGGCTTTGGGCGGCCAGCGGGGGTGTCTAGGGTGTTCTCTAGGTCGTGGCGGAGCGGCGGGCGCGGGCTGCGGCCAAGAGGCGGTATGTGCGAGCGGGGACAGAGCGCGCTCTGGGGGCGGCACCGGCATGGTGCGGTGGCACTAGGCGCGTGGTATCCTCGGTGGTCCACTACAGGGCTGGGCTCGGGCAGGGGACAGGGGGTGGCGGTGAGCTCCTGGCTACGTCCTAGACATGGCGAGAGAGGTGGAGATGGTCTGCTGCGGCGGGGCAAAGTTTGGCCGGCGACCATGCCCTCGGGTTGACATGGCATGAGGGTTAGGGACAAGGGAGAGGGGTGTTAAGGGTCTGGTTAGACTAGGAGGGGACAGAGGAGATAAAGGTAGATCATTTGGGGGCAAAACTCTGTTCAAAACAGTGAGCTAGGATTAGGGTGGAAATTATGCATGCCAAGTGTGATGAAATGGCTGCATGAGGTTTAGTTTTGAATTTTGGTTTCAAACTTTTTGAGTGATCTCCACTAGTGCTAGGTAGCCTCTAGTTGCAAGGGTTTTGAAAGTGGAGCTCAAATAGATGGGTTTTGAAATAGGGGTGATCTATGCATATGCATTAGATTCAATTTTCAAATGCCAATTCAAATAAGTAAAAGAATGTTTTTAGCAGATCAAAAGGTGGGCCTTGGTTCCTCATTATGTGTACTAGCAAGGGGTACAAAGATCAAGAATTGTTTCTGTTAAGAATTGAGTACTAGGAATAGCCAAAGTAGTGTAGTGGATTAAAATGGCCAAAATGACCATTCCTCCTTTTTAATTCTTTTTTATTTGATTTTCTTTAGGAAAAGTTTGGGAATGATGTAGATGATGTTTAAATCACCTAAGAAACATTTTACAAGCATTGGATCATAAAATCATGGAAATTCAAAACAACTCCTATTTTAAATGCACACATATATGAATGCTTTCATTTTAAATTTGGAAAAGTTTTTGTTAACCCCATTTTTGGATGATTTGATCTTGATAAGCTTGGATTAAAGTTTTGGAATGTTACAAACCTTCCTCCCTTAAACAAAATCTCGTCCCGTGATTTACAAAGAAAACTAGGAACTAAAGAGATCTGGGAACTCTATCCTAATGTAATCTTCGCGCTCCCAAGTGGCTTCTTCCTCGGTATGGTTACTCCACTGAATCTTGAGAAACTTGATGCTCCTGGTCCTGGTGGTTCTGTAGGCTTCTTCTAAGATACGGATGGGTACTTCCCGATAGGTCAGGTCATGGTTGATTTCCATAGCTCTGTGATCGATGTTCTTGAAAACTTCCGTCTTCTCAGGCACTTCCAAGCATTTGCGAAGTAACGAGATATGGAACACATTGTGGATGGCTGACATCTCTTCAGGCAGTTCCAGTTGATACGATACTTCTCCTCGGCGGTTCAGAATCTTGAAAGGTCCGATATATCTGGGGGCTAACTTTCCCTTCAGACTAAAGCGTTGAGTTCCCTTCAATGGCGAAACCTTGAGATATACAAAATCTCTGACATTGAAAGTCGGGTCTCTCCTTCTCTTGTCAGCATAGCTCTTCTGTCTGGATTGGGCGGTCTTGAGGTGCTCATGGACTTTGTGAACTTTCTCTTCTGCTTCTTGGAGAATGTCGGGTCCGAAGATCTGACTCTCTCCTACTTGCGACCAATTCAAAGGGGTACGACACTTTCTTCCGTATAGAAATTCAAATGGTGCCATCTGCAAACTAGCTTGATAACTGTTGTTATATGAGAATTCTGCGAAAGGCAGGCAGTCTTCCCATTTTGATCTGTATTCCAACACACAAGCTCTAAGCATATCCTCCAAGATCTGGTTGACTCTCTTAGTTTGTCCATCTGTTTGCGGGTGATACGCGGTGCTGAAGTTCAACTTGGTTCCTAATCCTTCCTGAACTTTCTGCCAAAATCTTGAAGTAAACTGGGTTCCTCAATCTGAGACGATGGTCTTGGGGGTTCCATGCAGACTAACAATCCTAGCAATATACAGCTTTGCTAGCTTTGCACTCTGGTAGGTAGTCTTGACAGGTATGAAGTGGGCTACCTTGGACAGTCTATCAACGATGACCCAGATTGAGTCATTTCCCCTACTAGAAGTAGGTAAACCGGTGATAAAGTCCATTCCGACGGAATCCCATTTCCATTCCGGAATCTGCAATGGTTGCAATAGTCCTGCAGGTCTCTGATGCTCTGCTTTGACTCATTGACAGATGTCACATTTGGCGATGTAGCTTCCGATTTCTCTCTTCATCTTGTGCCACCAAAATTGCTCTTTCAAATCCTAATACATCTTTGTTCCTCCGGGGTGGATAGAATAAAGAGTATAATGAGCTTCCTTCATGATAATTTCCTTCAGCTCCGAATCTGCTGGCACACAGATACGTCCTTTGTACCACAGTACTCCTTCTTCGTCTTCGGTGAATCCAGGTACATTTCCTGTACCAATACGATGTTTGATTCTGTCGATACTTTCATTCCCCTTCTGGGCTTCCTTGATTTGGCTAATCAAAGTGGGTTGAAGTTCAATGCTAGCTAGGAATCCTTTGCTAACTAACTCAGTCCTGAACTGCTCCAACTCCTCATACAAACTTGGTTGTTTCTCCTTGATCATGGTGTTAAGCCTACACGGCAATCTGCTAAGAGCATCCGCTGCCACATTGGCTTTACCGGGGTGATAGTGAATGTCAAGTTCATAATCCTTAATTAACTCTATCCATCTCCTTTGTCTCATATTCAGCTCCTTCTGAGTGAAAATATACTTCAGGCTCTTATGATCTGAGTAAATCTCACAGCAATTACCCATCAAATAATGACGCCATGTCTTCAATGCTAGAACCACAGCTGCTAGCTCAAGATCATGGGTAGGATAGTTCTGCTCATGCTGCTTCAGTTGTTGAGACAGATACGCGATGACTTTGCCTTCTTGCATCAATACACATCCTAGGCCAATCTTGGATGCATCATAATACACATCAAACGGCTTCTTGATGTCTGGAATGATCAAAATTGGGGCTGATATCAATCTCTTCTTCAGCTCCTGGAAGTTGGCTTCACACTTGTCTGTCCATTCAAACTTCTTGTCCTTCTTCAACAACTGGGTCATTGGTCGGGCTATGCTCGAGAATCCTTCTACGAACTTGCGGTAATATCCCGCTAATCCGAGAAATGAACGGACTTGGGTCTGATTGGTTGGGGCTTCCCATTCTTCGACATCTTTGATCTTGGTGGGATCAACAGAGACTCCTCCGGCAGACACAATATGTCCTAGGAATCCTACTTCTTTCAGCCAAAACTCACACTTGCTGAACTTGGCGTATAACTGATGCTCTCTCAGGGTTTCTAGGATGATTCTCAGATGTTGCTCATGTTCTTCTTCTGACTTGGAATAGATAAGGATGTCGTCGATAAACACAACTAGAAACTTATCTAGGAAATTCATAAAGATCTTATTCATGAGATTCATGAAATAAGCAAGGGCATTGGTTAATCCAAAAGACATAACCGTATACTCGTATAAACCATAGCGAGTAGTACAGGCGGTCTTCGGAATATCCGTTGCACGAATCTTAAGTTGGTGATAATCAGTCCTAAGATCAATCTTTGAGAATACCTAGGCTCCAGTCAATTGATCAAATAGGTCCTCTATCTTTGGCAAAGGGTACTGTTCTTGATGGTGACGTCATTCAACTTTCTGTAATCTATGCACAGACGATTGCCTCCATCTTTCTTGTCGATGAATAACACTGGTGATCTCCATGGTGATGCGCTTGGCTGAATCAAGCCTGTTGCTAACATGGCATCCAACTGCTTCTTCAGTTCCACTAACTCTGAGGGGTTCATGGTATAGGGTCTCTGGGCTATAGGTCCGGTTCCGGGGATTAGTTCGATAATAAACTCCATATCGCTATCCGCGGCATACCTAGCAATTCATCTGGGAATACGTCGGGGTATTCACAGACTACTCTGACTTGGTCTATGGTGGGCAGGGCTACACTCTTGTTGCACTTGAATTGACGGGGTAAGGTTTCAGAGATATGCTCTACTGTTACTCTAGAACTACTGGTCATGGTGATGGCTTTCTTAGCACAGTCTATCAATCCTTTATGCCTTGACATCCAGTCCGTACCTAGTACTACTTCCAATCCTTTGGTTCCAAGTACAATTAGGTTGGCATAAAAATCTATCCCATGTATTCTGATAGGTACAGCTTTGCAAAATTTTCTAGCTTTTGTAGTTGAACTGGGGATTTGAACTATCATGACATGCTTCAGGTTGGTTGGGTGAATCTTACTAGTGCATACAAATTCTTCGGTGACAAATGAATGCGATGCTCTAGAATCAAACAATACTCTTGCTAAAACTGAGTTGACAGAAAACATACCCAGCACTACATCTGGCGCTTCCTGGGCTTCTTCTGCGTTCATGTGGAAGAGACGACCGTTGCGGTTGTGAGGGTTCCCTGGGGCAAATCTCCTTCCTGGTTGAACACGACGCTGCTGTTGAGCTGGGGCATTCACAGGGGCATTAGCGGCAGTCTTCTTGGGACACTCATTGGAGTAGTGACCCTTCACTCCACACTCGAAACAAGTGCTCTAGGACTTGTCCTTGACTACGACGGTCACAGCATTGCTGCTAGTTCTAGGTGCAGTGTTGTTGTTGTTCTTGGGAGGGGCACGGTTGAAATTGTTGGCGTTTCCGGAGTGGTGATTGTTTCCTTCGGACTTCACATTGCCTCCGCTATGGTTGGGGTAGCTTGGGCGAGGATTTGGGGGTCGGTTGTTCCTTGGTGCATATCCTAGTGAGGGGTTGGGACGGTACTTCTGGTGACTACTGGATCCAGACTACTGCATCATACGACGCTTGCGGTTGTCGTTTGCCTGGTTAATCTTCCCTTCCATCTGAATGGTAGAGTCGGATAGCTCTTCGAGATCCTGGAAACGAATGTTGACGAGGACAGTCTACATCTCATCATGCAGTCCATTCAAGAATCTCTCCTTCTTCTTGGCCTCCGTGTTGATCTCATCCGGTGCATATCTGGCAAGTGACAAGAATCTGTCACGGTACTCCACCACAGTCATTCTTCCTTGCTTCAATTCGCGGAATTCATCTCTCATCCTGTTGACGAGACCTTGCGGCACGTGGGTGCGGCTGAACTTGACTTTGAATGCTTCCCAGGTCATCACCTGGCCATGGTTCATATTGCAGATGCTATTCCACCAAGCTCTTGCATCTCCCGCTAGATAGTGGGTGGCAAAGAGAACTTTCTCATTTTCATCAACTCCTACAACTTCAAGGTTGTTTTCCATGGTCTGTAACCAGTCATCAGCATCTAGTGGGTTCTCAGATTGGTTGAAGATTGGGGGATTGGTGTTCTGAAATTTTTTGACTTTGGATCCATGGTGATCCTGATTTCCATGTCCTTGGTTGTTGAGAGCCATTTGGGCGATCTGTTGCAATGTTGCTAAGTTGGCTTGACGCTCGGCCCTGCTTGCTTCACGGTCCACGATGAGATTCTGCAAGATCTGCAGCATTGGGTCCTGCGACGAGCTGCTCCCTCCTTGGTTTCCATGAGTCATCTGAAGATTGAGATAGATATAGGGGTAAGAGGGAAATTCTAAAGTTCATGGTTTTGGGTTTTCAAAGCTAAAACTTTGAGTTAGACTCGGGTTTTTCAACTAACTTCATTTTCATTCATGCAAGCAAGCACCCAATACAACACACACCACAACAATCAAAGGGGAAAACAGATGGTTTGAGGAACCATTCTGCTAGCTACGATGCAAGGAGATGATACATCTCATGCTACGACAGTGCTCTAGTGCATCTACTCATCATCGATGAAGTCGGAGTCTTCATCGTCAGTGTAGAAGTCCACGACATCCTCCTCCAGAAAGTCATCATCGTTGCTGAGGTAAGAATCCATGTCTCCCTGGATGTCTTCACCCTCATCTTCTTCTTCCTTGGCGGCAAGCTGAGCTTCCTGCTCCTTGATGGTCTTCTGGAGGTCGGCCACCTTCTTGCAAAGATGGACGATGGTGCGATCCTTCTTTGCATGCTGGCGGCGAAGAGACTGGTGATCTTTGACGAGCAGTGCGAAAGTCTGGGCCTTCTGGTCAGCAATGGCACGGTTCTGGTTGGCTAACTCCCTGGCATTGTCCAGTTCCTGCTATCTGTCATGAAGCAAGAAGTCAAGATTCTCCACTTGACTCCTCTATTCTGGGTGACTTGGCATCTCCATCGTCATTCCCATGAAGTCGCGTCTTGCATAGTGGGCAAAACGGGTTCCTTGGATCTTGTTGACACTGAGGGCACATAGACGTGCGAGAGCTTCATGCATTGCCCTAGCTAATCCATCTAGCCAGAAGTTGGTGCTTCAATGCTTCCTCGAAGATCTGCGGTGACTAGCCACTGTAGGTCTCCTCCTGGGGGTCCTGGAAGTTGAGCTCCAAGAAACTCCGGATGTGGGCGTCCCAGTAACTCCGACAGTGAATCCAGATCCCTTTCGAAGATCAGTTGGCCTCCGTTTCCCAACCGGTAGAACATGCTGAACTGAGTCTCCATCTACAAGAATTAAGGATGAGGAAGTTAGTGAAGTGATCAAGTGTGTCAAATTTTAAGTAGTAATGTAAGAATTTTGAGGAACATGAATTTTGAGAAAGAATGAGTTCACAAGGGTAAGAGGGGAAATAGTTTTTCAGAAATACTCACTTTGGTTTTGAAACTAAGTTTTTGTTTGACGTCCATTCTAACTACGGTCTCCTATGGTCAGGAAGGCTCTGGCACCAACTTGTCAACACCTGGATTTTTAATCCCAAATGCCCGTTATGCCATACCTCGCAATCCCAGGATTACCATTTTTGCGAGACATAATGGATTGGATATCACAGTACATCATCCATTACAAACCATACATAAGGTCTTTACACAAATAAGGATCTCATGATCCAGTCTTTAATACAACAAGCAGCAGAAATAAAAGATAAGCGTAGCGGTGGGTCCATCTTCAGGGGCACAGGCAATGCTGACGAAGGCAGATAGTCCTAGTTATCATAGCCGTCCTGATGACCATCCTCCTGATAGTCTCCTTCATAGTCTGGCCATGAGAATAGCCAGGGACAAAAGCCATGAGTACTCTTTAAGTACTCGCAAACTACTATTAATAGGTACTATAATTCTAAGTTAAAGTGCTAAATCTAAGTTTAACTATAAAGTTAAGTTTGAAACCTAAGCTGAGTTCAGAAGCAAAGAAAGATAAAATAAAGTTCTAGAGTCACTTAAGTTGGGAAGCTATTATCATAAACACAACCCTGTTGTGGTCAAGTCAAGATTCATCATTCATTTCAAGTTATTTAGAAAACATCTGACAACGAAACAGTATGGCCATTCCAACTGTCCATAACCGCGGACACAGCTATTCGAATAGTTTGACACTCTGCAGAGGTGGTACACTTTCACCACAAGATTCGATACATCTGTCAGGGATAACCCTGAATCATCATACTTAGTATGCAGATAATCAAACATAACCTTCCCTTTACACACCCTAGTATAAGCACCTCTCCTATGAGCATGGCCTCCCAACCATGACCATCAGTCATCCTGGGCACTGCATAGGTGGACATCATGAGAGGTAGCCTTAGCTCAGACCTCTCCCGTGAGGGAACTAATACTAATGCATATAAATTTCCAGCTAAGCCTTACCCAATTCAGGTAATGTGGTTGTACGGTAAATTTGGAATGGTATCGCATCTGAATCCAACCATCAGTTTTATAAAAGGGTTAAGGCTCATGCCTCATCATTTTCATCATCATAAACCAGTTGTGTTTCTCAACACATGTCAAAACATCTCAATAGAATGACTCATCATTCCAAGGTTTTCACAATTCATTTTCACCACTTGTTCCCATCTAAAGTGACTCAAGTTTTTGATCTACTCTAAAATACTAAGTTAAGAGTGTTCACTAAGGTGGAAGGATGGGATCAATCGCATGCCATAGAATGACATCTAAAGGTTTCTAAGTAGGTCAAGTTTTATACTTTTTATGCTACCTTCAAAACAAGTAAAGAACTTGTATAAACTAAGGGGGGTAAAACTTGTCAATAAGACTTGAGGTACTAATAGTTAAAGGGGTGTGATCAAAGCATGCTTAAGGCATCTTTGCTAAACCATCTAGTTTGTTTCTAGTTTGCTAAGCACTAAACTTGCAAGGGTTAAACTTGGGTGTTGCTAGCTTGCTAAGGGTAGCTTGCACTGTTAATGGTGGCTTGCCAAAGTATGTTTTGCAAGGGTTAGCTTGCCAATAATAGCTTGCCTTGGTCGGTGCAGTGGTTGAAGTTTTCTTCGTCTTCGTCTTGATAGCACTCCTCCTCCTCGTAAGCTTGGTCGGTACTATCTTCTATAACAATACATACAGAGTAGACAATCACCAAACAATACTTAACTAGGCTAGATAGCTTTCTAAGACACACAATTGATGATCTATTATCATCACAAGCATCACAAGTTTAATTAAATAGTTTCATCCTTTTTAATTGAGAAAAGTAATTTCTACTCATTGAAAAATTAACTAAGCTTTACTATTCACCACTTAAAATATGGGATCATGTTGACACATGTCATCACCACATATTCTAACATGTGGTAATGAGATTTAAAGGTTGGATCAATATTACTTTGGTTTAAGTTCATTATTTAATGATTTAAAGTGACTGGAAATGCCTATATAGCATTATTTTGGTACTAGTCCAAAGTCACTGCCTGTAAACCTTAATATTATTACATATTTGGATAGATATGATGATTTTTTTAGAGTTAGAAACAACTCAAAAGCTCACTTGGTTGATTTTATAAAAATGTTGCAAGTTGCAAATGCTTCTGTTTTGTTATTTTTATTAGGAGAGATCTATAACTCTAATTGAATTAAATCCAACGGGCTTGGATGGAGCATTTCAATACCCTTTAGACAAAATTGGTTTCATGCAATTTGGATTTATAAAACTCTCTGAATTGATTTTCAAACTAGGGGACAGAAACTAGATTCAAACTAAAAGGAAAAATCCAGATTTGAACGGGTGGGCTAGCGCGGGAAAAGACTTGGGCCGGCCCAGTGGCGCTCCGACGCGCGGGGCTCAGCTGACAGGGGGTCCCGCTTGTCAGCAGCACTTAAAACGCAAAACGGTACACGCGCTGTGGGCCGTAGGATTAGAATAGGAATCTACGGCTGAGGGTCGTCGTCGACGACGAACAGGTCGCCGGCGAGCTCGAACCCTAGCGGCTCGGTGGGGGTCTGCTGGGGACGTACCAGGGCTCCAGCGGGGTCGGCGAGGCGGGCAAACGAACTGGAAGATGATGGCGAGGCTAGGCACGGTTGCGGTGGAGCTTGGGGTGGTCGCAATCAGCGGCACCCTTCTCCTCCCGAGGCGGCGGCTCCGGCTCCAATTTCGGCGAGCTGCTGCTCCCTTTGCTCCGGCGAGAGGTGGGTGAGGTTTAGAGAGGTGAGGGGAGTGGAATGGTGTGGAGAGAAGATGCTAGGGAGGGCTCCTTTTATAGGCCCGACGGTGAGACCGAGCGGGATGGGCAGGCGATGGTGGCGACATGGCTACGGCGAGGTAGAGGCATGGCTGGGGGTGGCGATCGATGGGTGGTTCCTTGGCGGTGCTCTAGGAATTGAATGCGGCCATAGGGGCGGTGGCACGCGGTCTGGGCGAGGTGGCGCTCTGAGAGGCAGAGGCGGTGGTGTCCACGGCGAGCGGTGGCTGTGAGGCTTTGGGCGGCCAACGGAGGTGTCTGGGGTGTTCTCCAGGTCGTGGCGGAGCGGCGGGCGCGGGCTGCGGCCAAGAGGCGGTCTGTGCGAGCGGGGATAGAGCGTGCTCTGGGGGCGACACCGGCATGGTGCGGTGGCACTGGGCGCGTGGTATCCTCGGTGGTCCACTGCAGGGCTGGGCTCGGGCAGGGGACAGGGGTGGCGGTGAGCTCCTGGCTACCTCCTAGACATGGCGAGAGAGGGGGGGATGGTCTGCTGCGGCAGGGCAAAGTTTGGCCGGCGACCATGCCCTCGGGTTGACATGGAATGAGGGTTAGGGACAAGGGAGAGGGGTGTTAAGGGTCTGGTTAGACTAGGAGGGGACAGAGGAGATAAATGTAGATCATTTGGGGGCAAAACCCTGTTCAAAACAGTGAGCTAGGATTAGGGTGGAAATTATGCATGCCAAGTGTTTGATGAAATGGCCGCATGAGGTTTAGTTTTGAATTTTGGTTTCAAACTTTTTGAGTGATCTCCACTAGTGCTAGGTAGCCTCTGGTTGGAAGGGTTTTGAAAGTGGAGCTCAAATAGATGGTTTTGAAATAAGGGTGATCTATCCATATGCATTAGATTCAATTTTCAAATGCCAATTGAAATAAGTAAAAGAATGTTTTTAGCAGATCAAAAGGTGGGCCTTGGTACCTCATTATATGTACTAGCAAGGGGTACAAAGATCAAGAATTGTTTCTATTAAGAATTGAGTACTAGGAATAGCCAAAGTAGTGTAGTGGATTAAAATGGCCAAAATAACCATTCCTCCTTTTTAATTCTTTTTTATTATATTTTCTTTAGGAAAAGTTTGGGAAGGATGTAGATGATGTTTAAATCACCTAAGAAACATTTTACAAGCATTGGAAAAAACAATCATGGCAATTCAAAACAACTCCTATTTTAAATGCACACATATATGCATGCTTTCATTTTAAATTTGGAAAAGTTTTTGTCAACCCCATTTTTGGATGATTTGATCTTGATAAGCTTGGATTAAAGTTTTGGGATGTTACAGGAAGCAACCGATAAAAGACTTTGATTGTATTAGGAAAGAGATTATGAACCGACATTATGTTCGTATTGTAACTACGCGTGTATGAAACTTATCCGCATACAGCTTTGAGACTCGGCCTATTATATATAGGACAGGAGAAGCCCAAGCGAGGGTACCGAAATCTAGAGGACAACTTCCAATAATGTGATTACTCAATATTCAGGCGACTTTGATTCTATTGTTTGCCTGAACATCCGACGAAATCCCAGCATTCTCTTTTTCACGAAACCCCAAGTCCTTCACCATGGACATTGCCGAGGTTACCCCTCGTCAATCACCGTTTAACCGTGTGACGTTTGGTGCTATCAAAGTACCATCGGGTAACAGTGATTGATATGACCTCACGGTATAATAAATAGTACACTAGGTCTATTCTAATCATCGTAACTTGAACTTTGTGACATGATCGGGTCACGATGATTAGGTTGGGTACAGTTCATCATCTCATTCTCATAATGAAGTGACTCTATTTCCAACTGGCATAAATGCCATATGATCAGAAAACCTTGATCATCTGTTGACCAATGAACCCGTGACTAGAGCTTCACGGGAACTCCTGGTTGTTTATATATCACAGGTGTATTGACGTTTTCTTTCAATACAGTTATAGCATGATATAAAACTTAATCATAAACTTTATGAAATATGATAATAATCCTTATTACTATTTTTCTCTAGGGTATATTTCCAACAGATAATCCTCACGTTGTGGTGCCGGTTGGTGAAGTTAGACCATTATCTTGCAACTTTTCTCTCTCTAGAAATGCATTGAAATTGAATGCAGGGGGAGCCATGATCTACAATATATTTGCAAATTCTATTTTAAACTAGGTTTATAAAAGATAGAGTTTAAGTTAATTCAAAATCTTTATTATTAAATCCAAAGGTATCCAACAAATCACTAGGAAAATGCCACCGCGTCCCTACTTTTCAGCTTATATGTACCCTATGTATAACAATCTCTATCTCTATATTTATTATGCACAACCACCCAAACTTATATTAACATATCATATCATTAAAATCTCTATAGAATAAATCTGTCTGCCAAACTCTAAGATTTGGTTTTTGCCATCTTCGATTTTCGCCTGTGGGCGGAGCACAGCAAACGGGATATGACGACGCCACTCCAAGAGCTCCCGCAGGGAGCACTCTGTCGTCTACACTGACGGCGTGCTCGTCAATCGATGATTCCTCCCACCCGGAGCTCGAAGCCCACACCAAGGTTAGTCCATCTCCTTTCTCCGTATTGTGGTGGTTCATCTTTGCAGAAACTGGTGTGCGAGGGCGGCAAGGCAGAAGATGAGTTCGTGCCTTCATGGAGATGGAGCATAAGGACATGAGCTGCGTCAGCAAGCAGCACCGCACGGTCGGTCTCTGCCCCTTTTATTCTATGCGGTGATGAAATTGGTCTCTGAATTATGAGTTGTTAATTAACTTATGGTGCCCTCATGTACTGATGATGGGGACAAGCCTCTTCAAGATGGACAAGCCCTTTTTTGCCTCTCCATTGTACTGCTAAACTCTCCCGAGACACGGATGATATCAGTACTTTCCACTGCTAAAATGTCTCTGTGCTGAATCTCAGTAGAATCATCATCTCTGTGTTTATCAGATGGCACCAGATACTACATTTGGATCTCGTACTAGAGTTTTTCTAGATGTTGGATGTGGAGTAGCAAGTTTTGGCACTGAACCTTTTCACTACAACGACTAGCAGATAATACACAAAATATAATTTTGATATTTTCTAGTTAGTTTGGAATATGCATTCTTTTTTCAGGTTAATGGCCACTCTTTTTGACATTATCATCTCACAATGTCAGACATGCCAAGAATGAAATACTCCAAATGAACCGTTGTAGTGTTGAAGTAGCTGATCTAAATATATGTTAGTATTACCATAAATACTGCTCAATGATGGTTAAAGTTCTATATGTATATTTGAAATTCTTAAATCATATAGCATTGATGTTACTATGAGAACACTGAGCCAAGGTCCAAAGATAACTGTGCTTTATGTTCTTTAGCCTCGCATAATTTAATTCTTTTATTTGTATACTCGGTTGATGTTACAGATATGCTACTTTTCACGATGTTTGTAGATGCTATGGATGCACAAATGTATGACAAGCATCAGCAAACTGGTTCTGGTGTGATTCTTGTTGTTGTGAAGTATGTCCTTTGAAATATCTGGTACATCTACCGTTAACTGGATCACACCAAATTTGTTTGGATAAGAACCGCTATCTATGCAGTTATCTGCTAGTTATGCACTTTCCTCTTTAATAACCACGAACACTTGTTTGCCCCAAAAAATGGTGTGTTAAATTTCTGACATTGAACTGAAACATGATCACAATCCAGTCAACAAACTTGATTTATCTACAAATGCACGTGCACTAGCTGCTTAAATTTGGACAGTTTGATATCGTGAAAAGTTCAAGAATCGAACGGTGCTTTGTTGAATCTAGATGGAACAATGGTTTAACTTGGCGCCTTTCTATTTTAATTTTATTACTCTGCTTAAGAATTCTTCAATAGTATTTGTTTGATTAGTGTTGTTGAAACACAAGTTACCTTTTCTAGCTAAATCATGATCAAATATAGTTGTTTATGTTCGCGTACTGTTGATATGGTGAAAGTTCAACAAAGGAGCAATGGTTCACTGAATCTTGATAAAAAGTGGACGACATTTGTGTATCTCCTTTAAGTTCAAACTGATTTTTTTGATTCTTCAGTAATATTTGATTCGACTAATTCTATTGTAGTGCAATATACATTTTCTTATATGAGTTTGCAACCTAAACAAAATCCAACCAATCTGGAGTTGAGGGACAATGATTTGAGGGCGGCATTTGAGGCATACTTTCAAAATGATGGAGGGATTCCAGGGTCATTATGCCTATCGCGCTCGCTCCTCCCGTGTGTCAGCGACCTGCACACAACAGATGCCCCTGCTACCCCCACCGCCATGCCTCCTAGCCAACTCCCATGGTATTCAAGTCAGTTTTATTCAGGCCTGACTGCGTGACGATTTGGTATCTGCAGTCTGGGACATGGTTACGGGCAGGCCCCTTTGGTACATGCAAGATCGTATAGATTCTGGAAACAATAGTGGTGAGGAGCAATGCAGGTATGCTCACCATGAAGATACATTTATACAACATCGCAAGCAGGGCACTCAATAAAAATAATCGCTATAGGTTATGGTTTGAAAAACTTGAAAATTATGGTTTAGTTCATCTATGTCTTCTCCGTAACTTGTAAAATTTTAACAGCTATTAAATTATTTTCGTGCTCCGAATAGGAAACTTATTTGAAACTAACAATTTCAGTTCTCGAAGACCCATATCTGGACAGGGAATTATCAGGAGCATATCAAACATTACCAGCAAACCGTAACCACATGTGCTGGATTTAATTTTCACTTCTGGATTTTTGGAACCAAAGTGGTCCCTATAATGGAGGATCGCTGGCACATCTGGCATCCCCTTGCCGGGACCAGGTACTGTGCGTGACTAGAATTCTCGTTTTTCTCCAGCCTCCTTTATCTTTCCCTTGCATGTGTGTTTTAGTATACCTTTTAATTTTTTTTGTCATGGGAATCTCAACCTCTTCATGTAATTTCCCCCCGCTTATATATAAGAAAAAACATCTTTTCTGGTTTTGCTTCAAAAGAAAAAGTGATCCCTATACGCAAGGGACAGATGATGTATCTTGTTCAAAACATTTAGTATATTTAGTGTCTGTTCATCAGGTTCCTTCACTAAAGCATCCACATAATTTTTGAGTTATTATAACTACTGCTCTTTCCTATATGCTCCGTTGACTATTAAATTTACTTCCTTCGATCTATATTACTTGTCACGAAAATGGATGTATCTAGACATGTTTTAGTGATAGATACATCCAATCCAGTGACAATTAATATGGATCAGAGAGAGTATATTATATACTATCTAGACCCATGTAGTCTGTGTTGAATAGGATGGATGACAGTACAAGAACTAGCCCTAAGAGTTAGGACCAAGAGTTTATACATAGTTATTCAGGTACAGGGGTGCAAATAGCTAAAATTAATAGCCTTTTGTTAATTTTCAATGGACTTTTGGCGTTAAAAATCACGCCAATAAGATTGCATTGAATCTTTATACACTCCTGATGCATTTGTTATCTTGAATAACTGCTCACCCAGTTTTGTTGTCATAAAGCTCTAGACCAGTCAAAAGAGAAACACTTGTATTTATTTGTTAAATTGGAATTCACCCTTGTAAATGCCTGATATAGTGTCCCTAATGCCAGCGTTCCCTTTAGATGTAGGGAATCGTCCATGATATACCTCTATTGATGCCTTCATAATGGTAGGTTTTGAAAGTACTTGAAATATTTGTTAAAGTTGAGGTTTGATCTGCATGTGAATTAAGTTGTTTTCAGAACTGCTAAGAGCATACATTTGCTCAATCAGGAATGCATCTCCATGCACTAATCTATTCGACGAAATGCCTAATTTGGACAACATCGAATTGCATCAGAGATTTTTCAGAGTTGAAAGACCAGAACGACGAACAGAATAGGAGACGTAGTGATGAAATCATAAACATATCGCTCTGATGGAAGGGTGGCAACAACTCATAGATACTTGTGGGCGCAACACATGGAGTGTTTAAATAGGTTACTAAAGAAAAGTGCAACTTTATTCATTGTGTCTTGTATATAGTTTTGTAGCTTCTTGACTCAAATGAAATTCAATGTATCATGTGATTTTGTTTGCACTTTGAGAATTAAAATGTATCCAATAGTTAGTTCTTTGTTTTTAGGGGGACATGTAACGATTGAGGGGGGTATAGGAGATGATAATATGATATTTTTTTACAAGGTGGGGGTAAAAAAGAAGGTATGCGGTGTGAAATAGTGGTGTATATTTATGCATTCGTGGCAATGCACGGGCATTCAGCTAGCCACTATAAGACCTCTCACTCAAAAACGACATCCCTCTAGCCATTTTTAGTGATTACATGAACCAAATTCACTACACTATGACCGATCATCACGAGTGGTGATGCAGCTCAAATGGCGAGCATCATATGGACATCATATCATAGCATGTTAGGCTCGCCAAGTAAGAACCTCAGTACTCACGTGTGTAAAATTGTCTTATACCCATTGTATGCAAACGTAGAGTCTATCACACCCGATCATCACGTGGTTCTTCAAAACGACGAACTTTCTTAACGGTGCATACTTAGGAAGAACATGTTATTATCTTGATATTTAATGAGAGGTATCGTCTTATAATGCTACCGTCAAGTTCTAAGCTAGACATAAGCAAAATAAGATGCATAAAAGGGATAATCATCACATGCATATATAATATGTGATATGATATGATCATTTCTTGCACTTGATCTCCATCTTATGCGTCATGGTATGATCTCCATCATTCCATCGGCGTGGCACCAAGGTCCATGGTGCCACCATCATGACCGTCTCCACCATTACAATATATCTCTCGGATATATATAAATAGCATGCATGCCATAAAAAGATAAAAACAACCATATGACTCTTTCCAGTTGTTTAACTTACAATAGATATCATTGACAACAATTTTTGTATCAAAGACCATATCATATCATATCATATGCCCTTGCAAAAACAAGTTAGATGTCTCTAATGTATTTTTGCATATTCTACATGGCTGTGGGCTTTTTAGGAAAGAACCGCTCTACCTACGAATTTCAACCACAACGGTGATAATTAAGTTACTAGCAAACTGTTGTAAATTAGATCATGACTATGATGGGAGAGACAGAAACCCACTGAGCCACTTATGCAATATAAGTTGCATGTCAAGCGTGGGACAAGTCTCATATGCGTGGACATGTAAAGTTAGTCCGGACCACTTTATCCCAACATGCCACCATGATATAAATTCATGAAAGTATGCCATAACATGATCATCAACGTCCACATCTCTATGTGTTCTAACCGTACAAAACATCTACGCATAGACATAGCTCTGATACCACTGATGGAGTTTGTTGGATAGAAAACAAAAAAAATCCTATGGTTGCAACTGCCAAGATCGAATCTAGGCGATACTTGTAAGGGTTTTAGAAGGATTCACCCTCGAAGACCGTAAGCGGGATAATGTTCCCGCAAACAAACATGGCTAGTGTAGAATGTACACGACTAACACTGATGGGGTTCGTTGCATAGAAAACAAAAAAATCCTACGGTTGCAACTGCCAAGATTGAATCTAGGCGATACTTGTAACGGTTTCAGAAGGACTCACCCTCGAATACTGTAAGCGGGATAACGTTCCCATCAACAAACATGGCTGGTGTAGAATATACAAGACAGTCCTCAAGGACGCAATGACTATAAGCGCCATAAAGGGCAGCGCCTCTATAATCGGTCACACATTCGTTGTGCCGACGACCTCCGTCCCATGCTCCATGTTGGGTTGTGAAAGTAGCGGATCCTCAAGAAATCCAACATCACTACGACATGATAGTGGTGGTGGTGGAGAAGGTCTTGAGCAGGGCTTCGCCTAAGCACCGTACTCGTGATAGTGGACAAGCTAGCAAGGGGGGAAGATGCCAACCAAAGGGCATATGAGAGGAAATGGAGAAATGTGTGAGGGAGAAGAGCTCCATCCCTCCTTTTATAGGGGTGATGACTGCAAGTGCACAGATTGTTTGTATCTAGTTTCGAAATAAAGATATCGATCCCACAGGGAGCAGGAGTCTGAAGTCTAATAACTCTTGAAATAAATACTACAATAGAAATGCTAAATAAAGTTCTAAGTAACAAGATAAAATGTGAATATTGTGTAAAAAAGTGTTTTGGGGTTTTTGGTATAAGAGATCAATAAGTAAAGTAAAACAACTGAACACAGAAAGTAAGTATCATGTATGTAAAAGAGATTGGAACTATAATAGGGAAAAAGGCGTTTTCAGGGAGTAGTGGATACACCTCTAGCATTATAAAGAACTAAGATAAAGATTATTATCATGAACATTCTCAATTGTGTATGTGTGGGAGGAACTCCGTATTTGGACAAATAGGCGGAAACCACTGCTCACATCATCCTCATAACCACAGCAGTGAGCAATCGACATCAATCGAATTACTACGCTATTAAGGGACATAATCCTGTAGGAGGTATCCATGCATGGATAGTGTTCCATGAGTTTCCTCGATTCCCAAGGTGATACGTAAGGGGTGACAATAGCTTTATAGTCACTGTAAGTGCTAACACACGTCTGTCTACCAATAAGTAGTTCCCTCCATCAAGTCCCCATAAGAGGCAAATATTGAGAGGTCGAATTCTCCCAACATCAAGATGAAGACAATCTAACACATGGTCACAGTGATGAATATCATAATAAACTTTATCTTATTTCAATCTCATACTAGGGTTTCTCCATCTCCCCAAGAACTAATGATCTACTTAGACATGGAGGCAATCAACATCATGGCAATAACAATGGAATCTATCATAGATGAATAGTACTTGCATAAATCCACAACGAGTACGGAAATTACAACAAGATCTACACAAGATGTAGATGGGATGGATGCAGATGGTGGTGATGTAGCGGTTGATGATGAAGATCGATGCCTTAGCCTCCCGGATCTGCGCAGGGCGAAGATGGATCCCCGGTGGACGAGTTCCCCCTACATATGCCTTCTGGAGGTGAGGTTTCGGCGATTTCTGGATGTTCTGTATGTTGTCTCCCTGATCCAATTGCACAGGGTGAAACTATTTGAGGAGGCGGTGGCGGCGCCAACTATACGGCGGGAACTATATAGCCGGAAAATTATTCCCGCCGTGTAGTTGGTCGTTAAACCATCTATATGCCTTGATCGCTTTGAGTTTTCTTCTGGTATTATTGATATTTCCCAAATAAGCGATTTACGTTGTTTTTTACTCCTTTTCTCCCCAGTACAACTGCTCCAAGAATTGTGTCTATTGTATCCATCATTTGTCCTGATCTTGGTGAAAACAGACATAAAATGTGCGCGCGAACGCCGTAAAATACCAAGATCCTCTACAATGCAAAATAATAATATAAAACATGATGCAATTATGCACTCATCAACTTTCACAAGTTTAGACTCTTGCTCATCCCGAGCAAGATTTAGCTTAATGGATGTGATCCTCATATTCATGAAGCTAAGTCGATAAATTAAATGAGGCAGTTACAGCATGTGTTTATCATATATGATACATATGAATAATTTCATGAATAGTACCTTACACGAACCATCCGAATAATATTAGGAGGCTTCCACACCTTAGCATTTAACAGTTCACAAAATATCACTCTCAATATGATGTAAAAGTATTCAGTTCAATCGAATGAGTTAGCGAGGTAGTCGCAAGTGTTTTAGGATTAACATATTCACTTGGGATTTGAAATCTCAAAACATATTTTTGTCATACTACAATATAGTGGTGTATTCCTATTTGCTCGTTGCACATTCTTTCTTTTTCTTCTCTCTTTTCTCTTTCATATATATATATATGCTCACACTTTTGTTTAAGTGTTGTGCAAAGGAGCTACTGATACCTTCGATCCGGATTACAGATGTAGTATAGCTCTTTTTCCCTAGTAGACCTAGGTTATCGAATCCACGGGAAGTGACTGCATAGTGAAGTTACTTTAACGGACTTTCGGGAGTTTTAGAATTCCTTTTGTGTTTTTACCCGACCAGTAGCTTGCGTCTTTTTGTTGTTGTCGATGATGGAGAGAGAGGGCCTAGGGCGTTCAGTTTCACCTGTAGTTGTGCAAAAACATCCGATGGGAATAAAAGATAGAAATAAAGCATGCGTGTACTTGTTAGAGCAAGATAAATTATATGTGGGCAGTGCATTCATAATTGCTACTGCCTCCGCAACCGCTCATAGAAATAACCTACTAGTCTCATCCATATAAGAAAGATAACTAATGATACGCATAGTGATGCCACCGTTAATCCCAAGCAAATCCCTCACATACAGTCGTACTACCCCTTCTGTAACTGGGGTTCCCAACCTGCAGATTAGTCATCACTCATACACCCTATACCTGGCTCAACCCTCGGGGTCTTGGGTACCTGACAAGTCCTTAGATTGAGGCAAGAGAGGATACAATAATCATCATGTTATACAAACTAATACACGATCCCATCTATGATAAATCACATGCACAATTGCTACATGGCTAGGCCAAAGCCCTTAGTCCAAGGAGAATTACTCACACATAGAGATGAGATCAACAATCACAAACATTGTAATGAAAATCATAAGATTGATAGCAATAGTCTTACAATGTTGCCAATAGAAGAAGACATCTACTATTACAAGTGGTGGAAGATGGCTATGGAGATGGAGAAGGGTTTGGAGATCTGGAGGCGGCTTTCTAGCAAGGTATGGCTTCTAGGGCATGGTGTCTCTCTTTTTGTCGTCGCCTAAGGCTTCTTTATATAGGGGTCCCTTCATGAAAGTTGTTCTGTTTGACCTAACGGAGGCGGCGCCAACTATATAATCGGAGCTATACGGTCGGAATTTTTGCTCCAGCCGTATAGTTGGTCGTTACGGTATCTGCCTTCGTTGGATGGCTCCTGGTTTCTTCTGGTCAAAGAAATATCATATCTTTGACTTTAATGTAGTGATTCCCTCCTTTAAACGATATTATCTACACAGGAAAAATACAAGAACAAATGATTGCATACCTCTCTGAATATTAGCATCAGTGGCAGGGTTTAGAGAGATATTTCATCAAATATATGATTAATATCTAGTTTAAATGTGGACATAGATGGCTATATTTCAGAGCCATCAACCTCCCCAAGCTTAAACTTGATCGTCCCGAGCAAGAAAACCAAAATCAAAAAAAGGAACTCAGCATTTGAACTGAAATAACGAGATAGTGATTTACTCATGATTAATAGTCTCATGTTTCCTCCACTTTCATAAATCTAAAAAACTTCAGCATAGATAGAGTAATGGAAAGCGTATCATACGGGTTTCATGCATCCTTATAGCGCAACAAAATTATTGTAAGCATGGATGATTCAAATGAGTAAATTTTATTCCATGTCAAGTAATCAACTCATAGGCTTGCCTTTGAACAGTAAAGTATAATCATGTAAATTTAGAGTGTGAGAGTTGTCATGAAAAGCATATATACTAGAGTATCTCAATTCTCCCACATCAATGAATAGAGACTTTGCAAGCACTACTTTTCTATTCATTGTACTTCAAGAATTTCATTTTTTAAGTAATTGAGAGCATGCCAAAGTTTTTTATTAGTTTATCAGGCTATGATGGACACCCGTGGCATCACTAAGGTTTTTATTCCTTTTGCATAATAATTTCTCATAACAGCCAAAGGAGTGATTCCATCATGATTACAGCTACCCGGGAGTGCCAAGAATCTTACCCACTATAGCATTGTTGCTACAAGTATTTAATCAACTCATAGCCGAAATCTAGGAGTTTCCTCCATGAAGATCGTTCGTAGGCCAGAGGAGTTGTTGGCATCCCATGAAGTTTGACACGTATAAAGCTATATCATTCTTATGATTAACAAGTCAAACTTTGGCATGCTCACAAAAAACCGCTAAACATTAATTCAATCGAACAAATACTTTCAAAGAGAGCTATTAAGTCAATCAGAGTTTTCAGTGGTGTCAAGTGTCTCTATAAATAAGCCTTCAAGACTAAACACTACAACACCCAAGCCTTCAATTGTGAGACTTTTTCTTATTACAATTGTTTAGCAATTTTTAGGCAAGACTTGGTTAATTACGAGAGCTGGAACAAAACGAGCCCAATTAAATACCCATGCAAACGATAATCTTACTATGATACAAAGACTCACTCCACCAATATAATATCTCAATATTTACTACTAACTAGCATGGGTTTCTCAAACTTCAAAAGTGGGGAGTCATAAGGCATACCTCTCATGTTTGGTTCCACTTCTCTCTTCCTTTCTTATTTGTTTCTTGGAAACTCGAAGTCGATCACTCTCCTGTAAACATACGAAGATCTCGAGGCGAAAATAAAAGAAAGTGGGAAAATAAGGAAAAATGGAGAAATGGAGAAATCTTTTTGTAATTTTTAAGAGAGGAAAATCAAGAATAGAAAAATGGCGGCAAAGCTTGGCTAGAAAATTTCAAAAGCAAAATAGAAAGAACTAAAGATAAAGTGTTGGGGAAACCAACACGAGTGCTTATAAACTCAAATAAAAAGGTAACCTCGAAATAAAAGCAAATGAACGCCAAATAAATATACATGAGGAAACGTCCCCAAGCTTAGGCTTTTGCAAGCCCTTCAAATCATTGTGGTGGCGGGAAAAAGTCGTTACTCCAGTTCGCGAATTGAGTGGAGAGGTTACTTGTTGATTCTCGGAGGTTCAAAGGTAGGTTGTGTATACTCTCCACAGTCCCTCCAAGTCCTTGGAAATCTTGGTATGTGGCGAACCAGGTTTGTGGCTGCTCCTCTTGATGAGGAACTTCTTGCTCCTCCTCTTGGTCCTCATCCTCTTCAGGAATCTCCTCATCAGGTTGATGCTGCTCAACCTGCACATCATATAGCAAACGTCCTTCCTCGATAGATAAAAGACCATTAGGCAAAGGAGCGGGGGAGATACGCCCAGCTCCAGCAATATGCAGATAATAAACACCACCTCTCCTGGTGAGCATTCCACAGGCCCTCAAGGTGGAGAAACCAACACGCGTCTCACCTAGTACGGGTTGCAACTCACCTAGATCGATGTCTGGGGCAGTGGCAAGCACGGTGATGACGCCTCCTCCCATGATTGGCCCTTGGCTTGGGGAGGCTTGCTGCTCCAGATAGCGCACAAGGATGGCGCCCAAGTTGAGTGACAGGTTGCAGTTGATGTAAGCAGCCTTGGCGAGGACTAGGATGTCCTCCTCATTGAGTCTCGTGAACTCATTGCGTGCCTGCAAGGTGTTAGCAATAACATAGAACAAATTGCGAATTGCAGGATGTTGAATATTCTTCCCCTTGTTCACTCTACTAGTGAAGCTCATCCCATTATAGTATTGATCGGGGGAAGGAATTAAGCCAGTAAAGGATGCATGTAGAGCATGAACATCATTGTTTGGCAAATTAAAGCATGCACACCATTGATCTAACGTTAAGGTGTAGTTGTTGTTTATCAGACGGAAAGAAATAGTATCCTCTCCTTGCCACAGTTTAACAGTGATTTCCAATGAACTTAGGAATTCAATAGTTAAGCGGCGATAAGTAGGTACATCATTGTACACAAAGTTTTGTAGGCTAGCTCTATTGCAAAGTAAATTGAAGTCATTAGAAATACCGAGTTGGTTCAATATAAGGGGGTAAGCCCACTTGGTGGCATTTACTTCGCGGTTCTTGATCTTGTTGAAGCGTTCGTGATGAGCCTGATCCCTGAACCGTATCCCCATGTGTTCCTGGATGATTGCCCGAGAAGCGCTAGCGGTGGCACGAGCACGAGTTTGGCTCCTTGTGTTCATCTTCTAAAACATTGAATAAAGGCAAAAATAAAACTTTTTGATCCAACAATAGTAAGTATAATATGTTCCTCATCTAAGCACACTAAAGAATCTCCTTAAGATAATAATCTAGGTAAGAAAATCATGGCAATTGGTTCATAGTAGGTTTCACCCTAGATTGATAATGACAATAGATCAAAGATGAATTTGCAAAAAGTAATTGGAGGATTGGAGGAGAAACATATTGTAGATCAATTGTGTGCGAGGAAATTGAACGAAATTGAGTAGAGATGAAGATCCCTTGAGGTTTTGAGAGAGTTTGGAGGTAGAAGAAAGAAAAAGGATTGAAGTTTTGGAATTGGGAGTACCTTCCCGTGCGATTTTGTAGTCGGACACAAGTATAGGGTTGCAACTATATGGGCGGAACATGCGTTCCGGCCATATAGTTGGCGTTCTGTCAAAATATTTGGTCTTTCTCCTGGCGGCGCAGCTATACGACCGCAACTATACAAGCGTAACAAAATGTTCCGGCCGTATAGTTGGTCGTTAAACTGTTTGTCCCTACGAAAGAAAATTTGCAACAGGCCTCGATATCTATACGACCAGAACTATACGCTCGAAATTTTTATTACCGCTGTATAGTTGGTCGTTAAACTCTCAGTACATATGAATAGAAATTGTACGGAGGCATTGATATCTATATGACCAGAACTATACGGCCAGAATTTTGTATTCTCGCTGTATAGTTGGTCGTTAAACTCTTAGTACATATTGTAGAAAAAAATTCGATGGCAAAGATAACTATACGACCGGAGCTTTACAGCCGGAATTTTTATTCCCGCCGTATAGTTGGTCGTTAAACTGTCTATGTCCATAAAAAAATTATGTTTCTTTGTAAACTATTTCTTTTTCTGTAACTTAGTGATATACCTTGTTTTGATAGAAAATTGACAGAACATATTGTCGACCAACAATAGCTTGAACAATGCAGAAATTAAACTACTACCAAATTTCTTCTCCTCAAATGGAGTTTTCTAGCACTCTTTATTGAACATGAACTTTAACTAAAACTAAAAACTTGACTCAAACCTTAATTTAACATGGGTTGCCTCCCATGGAGCGCTCTTTTACGGTCAATAGCTTGACCTTGATGATACTTACTTGCGCCAGATAAGTGGAACACCCACTCCAAAGTAATTGGACTTCAAAGGATGGCCTCCTTCTCGTCATGTTTGGCTTTCTTCTTCCTGGGAAAATGAATAACAAAAGGATCCTGCAAAGGCAATTGCAACTTCACGTTCCCTTCATAAAGGTTAATTATTTATAGTTCTTAAGAAAGGATGGCCTAGTATTATTGGAGCAACAGTATCTTCAGGCATGTCAACAATAACGAAATAAATGAGAGCAGGACAACCTTTGATGTAAACTAAAGTGTTCTCCTTAATCCCTACAGCTTGTTTATAGGTAGAATCTGCTAGATGCAATTTTAATTCAGTAATTTCAAAGGAGCCAAGATTTAACTTATTAAAAAGACTCTTTGAAATTGTTGAGACGCTTGCACCTAGATCACAAAGTGCAGCTATCTCGTTAGTTCCAATCTTTATCTTAATAGTAGGCTCAAATATGTCATCTAGTTTAACAGGTAACTTTTCAGCGATTTTCTTGTATTCCTCTTCAATCTCGCGTACCTTAATTGCTACTTGATCAACAAAGTTTTGATACATGGCTTCATCATTACCTTCACTTACCGGAATTTTTATGTTGATCCTTTTTACGACATCTTCGATGGTGTAGCTTGGTGAAGGGGAATTACTATAATCAAGTTCTTCAGGCTCCTCCCTTTGGATTCTCATCATTTTGAGTTCTTCAACAAGATTGGGCTCATCTTTACCTGCAATTTTAGCTAGAATGAGAGTTTGACTCTCGGTTATCTTACGTAGTTGTGCGTGAACGATACTTGTTCTTTCTTGAAGGGCCTGCAAATCATTTCTCAAACTAACAGCTTGGTTAGATAATTTACCAAGCATAGCATCATGGTTCTCCGTGATTTTGACTAGAATATTATTTTGCTCATTTTGCGAGTCTATGAAATACTTAAGCGTTTCTTGGAGTACTAGTTCCCATATTAATATTAGAGTTATTCGTAGGACTAGCATAATGTTTCTAAAAATTAGGATTGTAACTCTTCTTCCAAGCAGGATTATAATCATTATGAGCTACAAAGTCTATTTCTTCTATATTTGTTTTGGGAGTGGCTCTTACCTGAGTTTCCTTACCTTTTACGTCTAGTATGAGCTCATCCAACTTAGCATTGAGATCTCCGTTCTCTTGTGGTGAGACAGAGTTCACCTTCTTCATGCTTGATCTTTCAACATGCCATTGGGCATGGTTGTCTTGCATATTGTCTAGCAGCTGCTTTCCTTCGGTAATATGTTTACCCATGAATGTTCCTCTAGCTGCAGTATCAAGCATAGACTTAGACACAGGATTAAGAGCATTGTAAAATAAATGGAGGATTAACCAATCTTCCATCCCATGACTAGGATAGTTTCTTAGGCATTCTTTCATCCTCTCCCATGCAAGCGCTAGTGGCTCATGCTCTTCCTGTCTAAAACCAGTAATATTAGATCGGAGTTGCATAGTCGTTGCAGGTGGGAAAAATTTAGTCCTAAATAAAGAAGTACATCCCACCCATGATGTAATAGTATTTTTAGGCAAAGATAGAAACCATTCTTTAGCTCTTCCTCTTAGAGAGAAAGGAAATAGACGTAATTTGACCGCATCAGGGTCAACGTCTTTTATACGCATCATATCACATATTTTAGTGAAAGTATTTAAGTGCATACCTGCGTCTTCAACATCAGAGCCTCCAAATTGATTCTGTTGAACCAAACTTAAATAATGGGGCTTAATTTCATAATCATCAGCAGCAATTGTTGGCTGAGTAATAGGAGTACGCAAATAATCATTATTGGGAGTAGCAAACTCCCCAAGCTTCTTTTCATCCATAGTTCCTATGTTTTTGGGTTTTCTTAGATTAAAAATTATAACAGTAAAAACAAGAATTTAAAGACTAACTAATTTTTTGGTTTATCAAATAAAGACTAAAAGCAAACTAACAGAATTAAAACTAGCAAGGTTCCTAATAACCTCATCAGGGTAGCTATTGCTTCCCCGGCAACGGCGCCAAAAAAAGGTTGATACCTTCGATCCGGATTACGGATGTAGTATATCTCTTTTTCCCTAGTAGACCTAAGTTATCGAATCCACGGGAAGCGAATGCATAGTGAAGTTGCTTTAACGGACCTTCGGGAGTTTTAGAATTCCTTTTGTGTTTTTACTAGACTAGTAGCTTGCGTCTTTTTGTTGTTGTCGATGATGGAGAGAGAGGGCCTAAGGCGTTTGGTTTCACCTGTAGCTGTGCAAAAACATCTGATGGGAATAAAAGATAGAAAAAAGTATGCGTGTACTTGTTAGAGCAAAATAAATTATATGTGGGCAATGCATCCATAATTGCTATTGCCTCCGCAACCGCTTACAGCAATAACCTACTAGTCTCATCCATAGAAGAAAGAGAACTAATGATACCCATAGTGATGTCACCGTTAATCCCAAGCAAATCCCTCACATACAGCCGTACTACCCCTTCTGTCACTAGGGTTCCCAACCCGCAGATCAGTCATCACTCATACTCCCTATACCTGGCTCAACCCTCGGGGTCTTCGGTACCTGACAAGTCCTTAGATTGAGGCAAGAGAGGATACAATAATCATCATGTCATACAAACTAATACAAGATCCCATCTATGATAAATCACATGCACAATTGCTACATGGCTAGGCCGAAGCCCTTAGCCCAAGGAGAATTACTCACACATAGAGATGAGATCAACAATCACAAACATTGTAAGGAAAATCATAAGATTGATAGCAATAGTCTTACAATGTCGCTAATCGGAGAAGAGATCTACTATTACAAGTGGTGGAAGATGGCTATGGAGATGGAGAATGGTTTGGAGATCTGGAGGCGGCTTTTTGATGAGGTATGGCTTCTGGGGTGTGGTGTCTCTCTTTTTCTCGTCACATGAAGATTCTTTATACAGGGGTCCCTTTACAAAAGTTGTTCTGTTTGACCTAACGGAGGCGGCGCCAACTATACGACCGGAGCTATACGGTCGGAATTTTGCTCCGGCCGTATAGTTGGTCGTTACGGCGTCTGCCTTCGTTGGATGGCTCTTGGTTTCTTTTGGTCGAAGGAAATATCGTATCTTTGAATTTAATGTAGTGATCCCCTCCTTTAAACGATATTATCTATGCAGGAAAAATACAAGAACAAAGGATTGCATACCTCTCTGAATATTAGCATTAGTGGCAGGGTTTAGAGAGATATTTCATCAAAAATATGATCAATATCCAGTTTAAATGTATACATAGATGGCTATATTTCAGAGCCATCAGCTAGCCATACATTCCACTTCATGTAGGAATTCAAAGTTTAACGATCTCAATTACCAAATTCCAATTGTATATGAAGCAATCTTTATAGCTTGAATATTCTACCTCGTCTTGTTGTCACTCTAATTTGATAGCACTTTTAATTTTCCTTTGTTCAAGGTTTCTTTTTCAACTTAACTGATTAGAAATATTTTCTTTCTTTGTAAATCAAACCATGTACTTACAACATATTGACCAAATTATCTTTGTATGTTCCATTAATATCAATGGTGTGGAAGACTCCTATTGCTATCATCAAGTGCAAGTAAAATTATACTCAAGCAATTCATATATCCAATAGGACAAACACAAACTCAATATTGCTCCATATATGATAATAAACTCGGAATTTCATAAAAGGGATCGACTATTCCTGAAGGGAATTCTAATGATGCAAACTTTATGTAACACCCCCGGGATCAGGGTTAAACAAATCCCAGACCTTATCCTGGCATAAGCTTAACCTAGATCTCGAGGATATCCAGTGACAAATCGGTAAAACAATAGTAACCCTGCGACACAAAAATTCTTATAGCAAGCTCATAACTGAGCGAAGAACCAAAATATTACAAGCAGAGGTCACTGACCACAAACATCAAACAATGGAAGGCAAATTATGCTATTAAGTATAGCAAACTTAACAAATGGCCTAAGAGACCTGAAGCATAACGATGACGTCCCAGCCCATAGATTCCAGGCTGCCGAACGGGAACCCCAAGCTACTCGTCGGTGTCGATGTCGTACCAAACTTCTCTTCAAGGGAACACTTACTCTAAAAGTATCAACAAAGCAAGGGTGAGTACAGGGTGTACTCCGCAAGACTTATGGCTGGTGGGGTTATTTTGTATAAAGCCATCTTTGTTTGTAAAACAAGAGGGAGAAGAAGCTCGTCTAATCAGAATATTTTAAAAGGGGATAAGAGAGCGGCATCTCCAAAGAATTGATCATCGTCCTAATATCCACCAAAGTAACCCTCATCTCACAACTAGGATCACATCCTCATACCCATGAGGAAGCATCCTTAAGCACACATTGAACTGCCAAGTTTTACGATTAGGTTAAAGTTCTCTATGATCTTAGAATTCGGTCACCAAGCGTTCATAACCGTGAACACGGTTTTTCTAAAAGATTTAACCCTGCAGGGGTGTACAACTTTACCCACACGTACCAACCGACTCTTAATGCCACTAGTAATAGCCCTCCTCCTTGGAAGGCCGGCGGAGGGTGGTTGGACACGACCTTTACCTTGCTTTCGCCGAGACCATGAGTCACTCCCTAAGGATGGTTTCGTCGTAATGGGTCAAATCCCGAAGCCGGTCCCTAGAGATGTGAGGCGAGATTGGTTTATCAGGGGCGCTATCTACCCCAAGCAACCCCGGCCACACTTACCTACCTGTTATGATGCACCTTCACCCGCCAAATCTTTCAAAACGTTTTCTATGCATATGTCAAATGGAACGCCGAACTATGTGACTCATGGAATCTACTAGGTAAGTTAAATGGAATGTTGAACTAGCTGCTCGTGAGGTTTTCCAGGCCCCGTGTGGTTGTACGCTCGTCTCGGTTCCAAAGGCAAGAACTCGGTTCCTAGTAGTGGCGAGCATGTGAATACAAAAACCACATCCCACCATGGCCTCCATACAAGCCTTAACATGTTTAACCTTTACCACTGATCTTACCTCATCAGTATACCTCGGTCTCCTATCATACTAGATTCTCTGCATTTGGTACATCTTCTAGATGAACCAGCACTGGCAGTTATGCATGGCTAAGCAAGATATAGATATAAGCTCTAGCAATGCACACAAGCCAAACCTAGTTATGCTAGGAGCAGTGGCTCAGGTAATATAAGCTCAAGGGAGTAATGCAAAAGATAGGATACTCTATCTATCGGTAAAGGACCACAGTAGAATCGTATGCAACATGGCAAGAATTGAAGTGATTTCGAAATCATAGGATTGTATGATGGTGGGGCTATGCTTGCCTTTGCCTGTTGATAACCAATAAGCAGAGCTTCGGACATCTGGTACTTGACTTGGTTACGGTTGGTCAAGTATTGTTCGTCGATCTTTCATGGTGTTAACCTCGGTCTTCGATCTTGATCTCGATATCATATTCTACCGGAAAGAAGCAAACACCGGAAAGAAAGGGAAAACAACAATCAACACATGGCATCGATGCAATTCTCAAGCAAGGATGATGATATTACAAGTTAAATAGATCTTAAATGAAACCCTAGGGAATGCTTGACCATTTTAAACAGGGTCCGAAGGGTACAAACCCTAGGACAGGGGAACCCCGGAACACCTATGAGGGGTTGATTTAGTTCTCTAATTAAACTTGTAATTAAAGTTGTTGAACAATGCATTATGATGAGTCTATTGTGTATATCTCATTTTTATGAACATTTTGATATATTATACACATTTTTCTGAGTTATAAATAATTAGATATTGATTTTATAAGATTAAACCATTTTCTGAAATTATTAAACCAGTTTATTAAACTTTTTACAAAATATAACAAAACTGGGAAACCTTTTACACCGGCTACACCCCTAGCCACTGAGGCTGACGAGGGGACCCGGTGCCACATCGGCATCCACGCGACAAGGGAGGGGCCCACCGTGGGTTTGACCGGGGTTGACCGCTCCTGCTGACATCACCATGACGTTAGCATAACGTCCTACCGGCGACCACCTCCTAGGTGATGGACGGGGATGGTGTTAGGGGGCGAGCAGGGACGCGTGGGCTACCGTGTTCGACTCACGGGATCGCGGGGAGCATTATAGTGGCGGCGCCACCTGGATTGGGTCACAGGAGCGACGGCGAGACTGACTACTACGGCGGTGCACGGCGGAGCAACAACGGGAGCATGGTACAGAGAGGGAGGGAGATGGTGGAGTGGTCCTTCAAGACCGTATGCTCACCCTGGAGCGGATGGTGACGACGGCGAGGCGAGGCGACCACCGGAGCGGTGGCGAGGTCGACGGCAGAGCTCGTCGGACTCGGGGAAGATACGGCCGATGCGGGCGATTGCAGGCACCAGAGCTTGATTCCTTTGATGAGGATCACCAGAGCGATGAGGCGGAGCCGATGGTGGTCACAGATGGACTTGGGGTGGCCGGAAACAAAGGCGACGAACGTCACCTGCGGCAGCTACGGTTCGGCCCGAGGGGGAAAACGAGAGAGGGAGGTTGATAGAGAGCCTGGGATTGGATGAGGATGCGAGAGGCATGCTCGGGGTGACCTTATTATCTCCTTCTAGAGCAGCGGCGGGAATCTTGATGCCAGCGAGTGGCGGTGCTACCGACACGCAGCAGCTTCAGGCGCGTCACGACGTGGACGACGGCGATTACCTGGACAACGTGGTAAGATAGGCCTGGGCCGTGGGTGTCTGCTGGCTGCTGCGTGGGTGTGCGGGAGGTAGGCGCGGGGATAGCTGGGCCGGCCTAGGCTGCTGGCTCTAGTTCATTTTTATTTTTAGCAAAACCTTTTTGTTATTTCTGTTTTCTTTTCTCTTTTGTATTTCCAAATTCAAAATTGTTTGGAGTTGTTTGAAAATACCAGAGATTTATGAAACTATGGAAAATATTGTGGGGCCCTATTAGTCTATTTGGGCTCCACACTTTTTGAACTTTTCCAAATATGAAAACCATTTGAGAGGATTTTCAAGACAGGGAGGAAACTTGGGTTTTAGGGTTTTGTGTTTATTTTCTTCAATGCATATTTTAAAATATGATGCTCATGAATGCACAAACAAAGCCCTAATTAATATTAACTAAAACTGGGGTGTTACAGCTTTATCCCCCTTACGAGAATCTCGACCCGAGATTCCGTAGGTAGGAAGAAGGAAGAGAAACAGGGTCACTTCTAAGGATAAGAGGGAAACACACTAAACAACACACCGAGTATTTCAGGGTCAACTCATGAGTGAGTGTTCAGAAACAACTCTGAGGTGACGAACATGAAACATGTCAAGGTAACAGAGGAAACAAGAGGAGATAGGTTTCAAGATATGAGATAACTGGTCTTCATAAGTATTGAGACCATGGAGTTCTAGAATAGTTTAAACTTCTGAAGAGGAAAGCTTCCAACAGAGAGAACATGACCATAGACTTCGAGAGATGAACCTCTACTAATTGGCTTAAGTAGAGCTTCCAGGGTAACATAGATACGGAGAACCAAGTTATTGAATTACTTTTGATACAGAAGGATCACTTCGTTCAACATAAGGTTAAGACAGAAAGGTATTTTGTGGCGAGGACTCATAAGAGTCACAAGGAACAAGTATCAAAAGAAACTTTTGATTACCAAAATTGCAGTCGCTCTTCGAACATGTATAGAGAAACGAAGGAAACTCTTTATTCATCCAGGATTACCAAAATCTTTGCCAAAGATTACGATATCACTTTACACCACTAAGATGAATATGTAAGAAGATTCCTGATGACACAAGGGACAAGAAACTTCATTCTCAGACTTCAATTACTTGGCGCAATAAGACGCTTGCCAACATAAAAGGGTCTGGAGGATCAACCGAGAGACATTTAGCAACACTACTTTAAATGTTCTTCTTGATGTTCGAGAAAACATACATCAAGTAAAGGCCAGACTTCGGATACAAAGGAAATCATAAGCACAACTCTTGTAATAAATCATAGAAGGATCCTTATGAAGAGTGTTTGTTATTGCTGATTCAAGAGAATTTGATGATAGGCATTCCGACTAGTTGTGTCAACCATTACATCAATCTTGCCGGATTTACAAAGCGACTTATGTCAAAACCTTGAAGAACACAAACAATCATATCTGCTTGAGAGTCAGATTTGGTTAGGTGAGATGATACTTCAGACTCAGCATGTGCGAATAGAAAGCTTGCGACATTTACCGTAAAGGTAAAGTCACTAGATTATCAAGATATGGACTACAGTGTCAAGCTCCAATATACTGAGCTAGTTTGCTAGACCCATGTAATAACAACTTGTCAGAGGACAGCTGCACATACATCAAATACTTGCAACAAAATACACATGTGTCCTTAAAGGAAACAAAGATAACTCTACTCGAATCCACGGTGACATCTTTCAACATTTGCTCGTGAATCAGAGAAGGTTACTTCTAACATCCAAAACATATACTTCAAGATAACCTGAATATGGTTCTCAAAAGTTCCCAACATTAATGCCAAATGTTTCATATGAATCTATTTTAGCTTGGAGAGGATAAGGATGTTATCGTTGGGTTCAATAACAAACTTATCGAGATACTCCCAGAAGATGAACTCATATGTTGTATGAACAAGGCAAATGTATTGGTCAGACCAAAGAACATGAAGATGTACTCAAGTGAAACATCAGACGTAGTAACATCATCAAGATAGTCCTTGGAACTAAGTTTGATTTGACGATAACCCAAATCAAATCAAAGGCGGGTGAAGATAACATATCCATGAAGGGAATACTATCTTTCTTCAGCACGAACAAAACTAGACATCCCTTTAAGAGGAACTAAGTTAGGTAGAACCTTTGTCTTACAACTCTCCAAGTTGTTGTTTAAGCTCAACCAACTAGTTCAGGGGCATCCAGTATGGATCCTTGGAGAAAGGAGCAGTTCAGAGAACTAGCTTGCTCAAGAACTTAACAGCACGGTCATGTGGCAACATGGCAATACTTCTAGTAGTCACCTAGAATATCACAGACCATCGATATGTCACTTAACTCAAGAGGAAACTTGCTTGGTAAGGCAAGAATACATAGTCTCAGAGTTTCAGCACAAGCCTAACTCTTTGACCGAGGAGAGTGTACCAGAATAGCGGACTTGGTAGCACACTCATCCTTTGCTTAGTGATAGGGTTAACCATCACGCTAAGAATGACACAAATGTCCTTGGATTTCAAAGCAATAAAAGTTGCTAGGAATCTCAAATGGCCACATTGTTATACACACGCATCATTCATGAGCACGAAAGCTTGGAGGAAGGGTGGGTAATAGTATGTAAGAGCATCACTTCATTAAGGGGGTTATGAAACTTAACATGACCTCTTAATATACAAGGGTGTGACACTCTAAGGTAGAATAGATAGAAGCTAATCATGCCTCTTGATCTGCGGATTACAACACTTTGACCTGGTCCTATATATGACGAGGTACTGGAGTTTGTTTATCCTGACATCATAAAATGATTTGTCATAAGATACCACAAGAGTATCTTGCATCAGAAGACACCAATGCACTTTACTACTTGACTACCAACTGGTAAACAAAGGTCGGAAACAACAAGGGGAAATAACATGCTCAAGATAGAATCCCGAGATGTAGATGCATAGGTTATCAATCTTCCGGAAACAATTGCATAGAATGGAGGGTGTGGAGGAGTCACGAATATAGAGGCGAGACTCACGAGGAGTACTCTTGTCGTGATCTATTCGGTTCCATTAAAGAACATCTGTCGTAACTAGTGGTAGGGGAAGTCCTTAATTGTCACAATTCAATCGCGACAAATACCACAAGCTTGAAGGATAGAGTGGTAGGTAATGTTTGAACATTAACGACGGGTTAAAGGAATGGATCTTGGGTTAAAGATCAGCTTCATGTACAAGATTCACAACACAGAATCTAGCACAATCTAGGATCTTCAGTTCAAGTCCAAGGGTTAAAACCCGAGAAACAAGTAACTACTACTTGAGTGACACAACATACACTACAAGATAGTAATCACGAGGTAGCTTCCAAGATAAGAAACGACTTCTGAAGTACCCAAACAAATAAAAAGGAGGCACACGAGGCAAAATGAAACCTCGAAACCTAGAACAGAATATTATGGATCCTCCAATATAATATTGTGGGCCCATAAGGTAGAGATATCATGAGCGAAAGGAATCTATCAAACGAAGCAGAGCAAAGGAAACACAAAGAACACAACACGCACAACTCTAGAGAACTCAACACTAGGTCAACTGGCTGAGAAACAACATGCCCAGAAGGCTCCTAAGCTTTGAAAGACTAGAAGAGATATCAAAACTTTTGCCAAATCAACACAAGGTAAGATGACCCAGAGTTAGGGTGAAACTGGATAAAGAGAAAAGAAGCATACTAGAGTTTTCACAAATACTTTTCAGCTTTCAGATAGTTATCGCAAGTATTAGACTCAACATCGACCAATAACAAGGTTTTCCTATGGTCGGTACTGCTCTGATACCAAGAGCTGTAACACCCCCGGGATCAGGGTTAAACAAATCCCAGACCTTAGCCTGACATAGGCTTAACCTAGAGCTCGAGGATATCCAGTGAGAAATCGGTAACACAACAGTAACCCTGCGACACAAAATTATTATAGCAAGCTCATAACTGAGCGAAGAACCAAAATATTACAAGCAGATGTCACTGACCACAAACATCAAACAACAGAAGGAAAATTATGCTATTAAGTATAGCAAACTTAACAAATGTCCTAAGAGGCCTGAAGCATAATCATGACGTCCCAGCCCATAGATTCTAGGCTGTCGGTCGAGAACCCCAAGCTACTCGTCAGTGTCAATGTCGTACCAAACTTCTCTTCAAGGGAACACTTACTCTGAAAGTATCAACAAAGCAAGGGTGAGTACAGGGTGTACTCCACATGACTTATGGCTGGTGGGGTTATTTTGCATAAAGCCATCTTTGTTTGTAAAACAAGAGGGAGAACAAGATCGTCTAATCAGAATATTTTAAAAGGGGATAAGAGAGCGGCATCTCCGAAGAATTGATCATCGTCTTGATATCAACCAAAGTAATCCTCATCTCAGAACTAGGATCGCCCCCTGGTACCCGTGAGGAAGCATCCTTAAGCACACGTTGAACTACCAAGTTTTTATGATTAGGTTAAAGTTCTCTATGATCTTAGATTTCGGTCACCAAGCGTTCATAACTGTGAACACGGCTTTTCGAAAAGATTTAACCCTGCAGGGGTGTACAACTTTACCCACACGTACCAACCACCTCTTAATGCCACTAGTAATAGCCCTCTTTCTTGGAAGGCCGGCAGAGGGTGGTTGGACACGACCTTTACCTTGCTTTCGCCAAGACCATGAGTCACGCCCTAAGGATGGTTCCACCGTAACGGATCAAATCCCGAAGCCGTTCCCTAGAGATGTGAGGCGATGTTGGTTTATCAGGGGCGCTATCTACCCCAAGCAACCCCGGCTACGCTTACCTACCTGTTATGATGCACCTTCACCCGCCAAATCTTACAAAACGTTTTCTATGCATATGTCGAATGGAACACCGAACTATGTGACTCATGGAATCTACTAGGCAAGTTAGTTGCTCGTGAGGTTTTCCAGGCCCCGTGCGGTTGTACGCTCGTCTCGGTTCCAAAGGCAATGACTCGGTTCCTAGTAGTGGCGAGCATGGGACTACAAAAAACACATCCCACCGTGGCCTCCCATACAAGCCTTATCATGTTTAACCTTTACCACTAATCTTACCTCATCAGTATACTGATACATTGCAAATGTATCTATAATTTTTGATGTTCCATGCTTGGTTTTATCTACTTTCTTGTGTTTTGTCCACACTTTGGAGTACTTTTCATATGATTTGTTGGACTAATCTATTAACAAGATGCCACAGTGCCGGTTGCCTATTTTCTGCTGTTTTTGGTTCCAGGCAAGTAAGAAAATGAATATTCTCATAATTGGACGCGACAAAAGCCAAAGTTCCTATTTTACCGGAAGACTCATGGAGCCAGAATACGAGATGGAGGAGGGTCAGGGCCTGGCCACACCCCCCCCAGGCGCGGGTACCCCAGGCCGTGCCAAGGCATGGTGTGGGCCCCCTGGCTGGCCACCGACCTTGCCTCCTTCGCCTATATATTCCTCCCGAGGCAGAAACCCTAGATCGTCAATCAGAAATCCACGAAAAGTTCTGCAGCACCGCTGCCACCGAAGGGGAGATTCGGGGGACAGAATGTCTCTGTTTTGGCACCCTGCCGGGATAGGGAAGTGCCCCCGGAGCCATCTCCATCGATCTCCACCGCCATCTCCATCACCATTGTTGATTCCCATGATGAGGAGGGAGTAGTTCTCTCTCGAGGCTAAGGGTTCTACCGATAGCTATGTGTTCATCTCTCTCTCTATGCATGACCATTGTGTCATCTATGTTGTATATGCTTGCCCTTATTTGTTGGGGATTAGCAGAACCATGCTATCATGGGGAACACTTTCAGCATTGCACTTGTACTTTGTACCTAGTTGATATCATGCTCTTTTGTCTATGGTGTCGTCGGTGTGAAATGAAAGGGGAGCTTGTAAGTCCATGGAGTTATGTATATGTGTTAGAGAAACGCCTGGGCCGCTGGTCTAATCCATGCTGTCATGGTGGAAACCTGCAGCGTAACCATAATGAGTTGTCTATGAAGCATTCTTCTTATAAAAAAGAGTCCTGTATTGAGAAAAAAGAGAAAAAGAAAAAAAAATATTATGAAAATAGGAAAGAGAGAAAAAAGCACCATATTCCCATGGTAAATAAGAAGATTGCTGAGATGCTCGTTGTCTGCTTGCCTTGTCATTTTGATATGGGGATTCTTCTGTATCATTGGGCAAGGGGTACCCCGTTGGCGATTCTCTATGATACACATGTACTTACGATGACAAGAACTTACCAGTGACTAAACTTGAGTAGCATGAGGAGCGGCCCTCGTATACAAGGGACATGAGATTTCTAACTTATACTTCGTCAAGCATGTACACCATAGTTTGTTCACTTTAACCCTAATCACTTCAAGATTCTTATGATAGGGGCAATGAGAGCTGAAAGCTATAAGTACCATAATTTTTGGAAGCTCTTTATGAGACTTGAATCCCTACTTCCCTCTATGAAGGCATTTCTTCCACTTATATATTGAGTCTCCACCTTCTATCTTTATGCACCTACTTTGAGAGCATAGTGGCCATTCTTAGTTCTATGTGCATTGTCCCAAGACTTGTTGATTGATGCATAGCTTTGATATTGCTTGTTTTAAACTATTTGTATATAGTCACTCTTATGAACTTTGAAGGTGTCCTATGCATTTACGTTTGCTACTCTATGAGGGACAAGCTGAATGCCACTATGCTATGTTTTCTTTATGTGAAACAAACAAACGTCTTGCAAAGCATCGTTATTCATGAATCTATTGTTTATGCCTTTTCATGTCGCAACATAGTTTCTTTGTCTTATTGCTAGAACTTTGTCTTTCATGTTATGATTGAAGTACTATGATCCCAGCTTTGAATGTTTTACAAATACTTTGATCAAGTTTATGATGGTACATGTCACCTAAAAAATTATTGTTTCTTTTTATCACTTACCTACTCGAGGACTAGCAGGAGTTAAGCTTGGGGATGTTGATACATTGCAAATGTATCTATAATTTTTTATGTTCCATGCTTGGTTTTATCTACTTTCTTGTGTTTTGTCCACCCTTTGGAGTACTTTTCATATGATTTCTTGGACTAACCTATTAACAAGATGCCACAGTTCCAGTTGCCTGTTTTCTGCTATTTTTGGTTCCAGGAAAGTCAGAAAATGAATATTCTCAGAATTGGACGGGACAAAAGCCAAAGTTCCTATTTTACCGGAAGACTCACGGAGCCAGAATACGAGACGAAGGAGGGCCAGGGCCTGGCCACACCCTCCCCCCCCCCAAGCGCGGGTACCCCCAGGCCACGCCAGGGCATGGTGTGGGCCCCTGGCTGGCCACCGACCTTGCCTCCTTCGCCTATATATTCCTCCGAGGCAGAAACCCTAGATCGTCAATCAGAAATCCACGAAAAGTTCCGCAGCACCGCCGCCACCGAAGGGGAGATTCGAGGGACAGGAAGTCTCTATTCCGGCACCCTGCTGGGACGGGGAAGTGCCCCCGGAGCCATCTCCATCGATCTCCACCGCCATCTCCATCACCATTGTCGATTCCCATAATGAGGAGGGAGTAGTTCTCTCTCGAGGCTAAGGGTTCTACCGGTAGCTATGTGTTCATCTCTCTCTATGCATGATCTTATTGAGATCATGAGCTTGTAATCTATAGATCTACCTTGCTACTCAAGTGCTTTAATAGATCTCTGCTCTCCCCATCTGTGTGAAAGTGATAGCGTGCACACCATGGTGGCACTTAGGCTAGAGATTTCAAATACTTGTTATGAGTTATATTTGGAGTTGGATGTTTCTATGAAATTGTGGTGTTTGTTTGAACCATCTAGTACTCAAGGTGACAGTGTGGGGTTATCTAGAGGGGAAAGGGTTACTCTGAGGTGTGCTGTTATAGCCCTACGATGGATTAGAGTGTCCAACCGGAGAGTAGTTCAGCGTAGTATCATAAAGAAGAATATATTTATATGAGAGTGTTCACTAGTGAAAGTATGATCCCTAGGCCTTGTTTCTAAGCATTGAAACACCGTTTGCTACTAGATATGTTATATGTTTGCTTGCTTCCATCTTTATTTCAGTTTTACTTTAGTCTTTTCCACGCCATCAAGCTATTTTCTATCACCGTTACCACTTATAATTATCTATACTACTTGTATTTCACTATCTCTTCGCCAAACTAGTGCACCTATACACCTGACAAGTGTATCGGGTGTGTTGGGGACACAAGAGACTTCTTGTATCTTGATTGCAGGGTTGCTTGAGAGGGGATACCTTTGACCACTTCCTCCCTGAGTTCGATAAACCTTGGGTGATCCACTTAAGGGAAAACTTGCTGCTGTTCTACAAACCTCTGCACTTGGAGGCCCAACAACTCTCTACAAGAATAGAAGTGTGTAGACATCAAGCTATTTCCTGGCACCATTGCCGGGGAGGTAAGGTAAAAGGTATTCACACCGGAGGATTACAGAAGAAGAACCTCCCACGGCAAACGCCTATTTTCTAGCGCCATTGCCGGGGAGGTAAGGTAAAAGGTACTCACATCCTCTGGTGTGAGTGCTCGAAGTTATTTCCTTTAGATTCTGCAATTTTGTCTTTTTGTTTCTTGTTTTCACTAGTTAGGCTTAATGGAAAACAACAACAAAATTAGAGAGCTTTATAGTATTTATCTTGAGTTAGGACATTAAGTGTTTGAAGAGAAAATTAAAAAACCTATGAAATTTTATTTGCATGCTAATAGCAATGTTGTTAGTATGAATTCTTTGGACACCATTATTGCTAATGCTATGGAAAAGTCTAAGCTTGGGGAAGCTAGTTTTTATGAAAATGATCTTTTTAGTTCCCCAACTTTGGAAGATAGCTATTCTATTGCTTATGATGATACTACACCTCCAATATATGATGATTACAATAATGAATATGATATTTTCAGTCCACCTACTATTTAGGAGAAAATTAATTATGATTACAATATGCCTCCTATATTTGATGATTATGCTGATGAAAATAATAATGATAGCTAATTTGTTGAATTTGCTCCCACTACAATCAATAAGAATGACTATGTTTATAGGGAGAGTATTAATTCTTTTATGCATGTGGCTCATGATAAGAATGTTTTATGTGATAGTTATATTGTTAATTTTCTTCATGATGCTACTGAAAGTTATTATGAGAGAGGGAAACATGGTTTTATGTGTCTCAAAAATATTAAGTTTCCCCTCTTTATGTTGAAAATTTTGAAGATGCACTTATTTTGCTTTCCTATGCTTGTTGCTTTGTGCTTTCATGACTTGTTTCTTTACAAGATTCCTGTGCATAGGAAGTGGGTTAGACTTAAATGTGCTTTGAATTTTCTTCTTGATGCTCTCTTTTACTTCAATTCATATTTCTTATGTGGGCATCTTTTCAAACTATCATGCCTAACTTAAAGGCGTTAAAGAAAAGTACTTATTGGAAGATAACCCAAAAGTTTTAGATGAGTCTTGGAAGTTATTGCTTTAGTAATAACCGCTCCTTATCCTTTTTATTTGCTTTTTGTTCCAAGAGTAACCTCTAATGAGAGAGAAGTAATGATTGGGAAAGTTGCTGTCCCGAAACAGATTTATGTGTTTCACCGTAAAAATTCGTGTAAAATCTATGAACGTCCTTTTGAGGCGCGAATTTTTGTGCTTCTGCCCCAGGTTGTTATCTAACTTTAGTTAGTTCAACACTTTTTGATTTGAGCAACAGAAGGTCTTCCAAAAAATTCGTCTATACCTGCTGGTCTGTTTTGACAGATTTCTGCCATTATTTGCATTTGCTTCTTGTTGGTTCCTCTTTGAGTTCTTTTGGGGAATTGAGCTTTTTGAGGGAAGTGATACAGTAGCTAGTGTTTTAATGCCAGTTTTATTGGTGTTAGAACTGAACCTAAAGACTTATTATCTTGAGTGCACTAATGTTGCTAATAAAGATTGTGTGAAGTTTTGTATGAAGGAAAAAATTCAGGTGTATGGAAGGAATGAGTAATGAGATGAAGGATGGACTAAAGATCAAACTTGGGGATGCCACTCGTGTCACCCCAAGAAATATTCAAGAAGTACAAGCATCAAAGCTTGGGGATGCCCAAGGCATCCCCCTCTTCATCAATAAAAATCCCAGGTTTCTTGCAAACGCTTCATTTTTATTGTTTCATGCACAGTTGTATTGTTCTTGGAGCGTCTTCTTTTTCGTTTTCGTTTTGGTTTTTCGTTTGTTTTGTTTGCTTAGTTTTCTGAATAAATTGGTTGGACCGCCCTCTTTCATACACTGGTTTTCAAATAGTTTGGTTTGGTTTGGGAAAGAGTAGGAAAATTCATGCTTAAGTGGTAAAAGGAGCTTGTTTTTGACTGTGGCCTATACTTTGTCATGCCATGCTTGATATTGTTTTGTCTTTATGCTTAGTATTCTTTGATGTAGCATGACTTGTTATAAACAATTGAGATTGCTTAATGTGCCTTGGAAGAATCATGCGTTGTTTTAGCATATTAAAGCATAGTATTGTGGTATTCTCCTTTGATGCTTTATTTGGGTTGACTTGGCACATGCTCACACCATGTTATGACTATCTCAAGTCACCATAGCCTTTATGATCCTTTAGTTTTCAACTTGTAGTATCACTTTATGCTTCGATCAATGATGTTTTGTCACTCTGCATGATTATGGCCATTATTGCTCTCTTAGTTTGTCGCTCCTAGTCTTTTGCTAGCCTCCACAACTAAGTATGAGTTCCACTCATGCATCCAACTCCCTAAACCAAGTTATTCTAAATAGTCCACCATACCTACCTACTAGCTTATGTTATTCCAAGTATATTCATGTTTTTGTTTACCTTCCAAGTTAAACTTGTTATGAGAAAACAAGTGATTAAAGCTCTCACGAACTTGATGGCACACTTTACTTTTCTTGACCTTAATAAACTTGAACCATTGTGTTTTCTATGTTCTATATGCTTGCACTTATTTGTTGGGAATTAGCAGAACCATGCTATCATGGGGAACGCTTTCAACATTGCACTTGGTACTTGTACCTAGTTGATATCATGCTCTTTTGTATATGGATGTCGTCAGTGTGAAATGAAAGGGGAGCTTGTAAGTCCATGGAGTTATGTATATGTGTTAGAGAAATGCCTGGGCCGCTGGTCTAATCCATGCTGACATGGTGGAAACCTGCAGCGTAACCATAATGAGCTGTCTATGAAGCATTCTTCTTATAAAAAAGAGTCCTATATTGAAAAAAAGAGAAAAGGAAAAAAAAGATATTATGAAAAGAGGAAAGAGAGAAAAAATCACCATATTCCCATGGTAAATAAGAAGATTGTTGAGATGCTCGTTGTCTGCTTGCCTTGTCATTTTGATATGGGGATTCTTCCGTATCATCGGGCAAGGGGTACCCCGTTGGCGGTTCTCTATGATACACATGTACTTACGATGACAAGAACTTACCAGTGACTAAACTTGAGTAGCATGAGGAGCGGCCCTCGTATACAAGGGACATGAGATTTCTAACTTATACTTTGTCAAGCATGTACACCATAGTTTGTTCACTTTAATCCTAATCACTTCAAGATGCTTATGATAGGGTCAATGAGAGATGAAAGCTATAAGTACCATAATTTTTGGAAGCTCTTTATGAGACTTGAATCCCTGCTTCCTTCTATGAAGGCCTTTCTTCCACTTATATATTGAGTCTCCACCTTCTATCTTTATGCACCTACTTTGAGAGCATAGTGGCCATTCTTAGTTCTATATGCATTGTCCCAACACTGGTTGATTGATGCATAGCTTTGATATTGCTTGTTTTAAACTATTTGTATCTAGTCACTCTTATGAACTTTGAAGGTGTCTTATGCATTTACGTTTGCTACTCTATGAGGGACAAGCTGAATGCCACTATGCTATGTTTTCTTTATGTGAAACAAACAAACGTCTTGCAAAGCATCGTTATTCATGAATGTTTTGTTTGTGCCTTTTCATGTCGCAACATAGTTTCTTTGTCTTATTGCTAGAACTTTGTCTTTCATGTTATGATTGAAGTACTATGATCCCAGCTTTGAATGTTTTACAAATATTTTGATCAAGTTTATGATGGTGCATGTCACCTCAAAAATTATTCTTTCTTTTTATCACTTACCTACTCGAGGACGAGCAGGAGTTAAGCTTGGGAATGTTGATACATTGCAAATGTATCTATAATTTTTGATGTTCCATGCTTGGTTTTATCTACTTTCTTGTGTTTTGTCCACACTTTGGAGTACTTTTCATATGATTTCTTGGACTAACCTATTAACAAGATGCCACAGTTCCAGTTGCCTGTTTTCTGCTGTTTTTGGTTCTAGGAAAGTCAGAAAATGAATATTCTCAGAATTGGACGCGACAAAAGCCAAATATCCTATTTTACCGGAAGACTCACGGAGCCAGAATATGAGACGGAGGAGGGCCAGGGCCTGGCCACCCCCCCCCCCCCCCCAGGCGCGGGTACCCCCAGGTCGCGCCAGGGCATGGTGTGGGCCCCCTTGCGGGCCATCGACCTTGCCTCCTTCGCCTATATATTCCTCTCGAGATAGAAACCCTAGATCATCAATCAGAAATCCATGAAAAGTTCCGCAGAGCTGCCGCCACCGAAGGGGAGATTCGAGGGGATAGAAAGTCTCTGTTCCGGCACCCTGCCGGGACGGGGAAGTGCCCCCGGAGCCATCTCCATCGATCTCCACCGCCATCTCCATCACCATTGCCGATTCCCATGATGAGGAGGGAGTAGTTCTCTCTCGAGGCTAAGGGTTCTACCGGTAGCTATGTGTTCATCTCTCTCTCTCTATGCATGATCTTATTGAGATCATGAGCTTGTAATCTATAGATCTACCTTTCTACTCAAGTGCTTTAATATATCTCTGCTCTCCCCATGTGTGTGAAAGTGACAGCATGCACACCATGGTGGCACTTAGGCTAGAGATTTCAAATACTTGTTATGAGTTATATTTGGAGTTGGATGTTTCTATGAAATTGTGGTGTTTGTTTGAACCATCTAGTACTCAAGGTGACAGTGTGGGGTTATCTAGAGGGGAAAGGCTTACTTTGAGGTGTGCTGTTATAGCCCTACCATGGATTAGAGTGTCCAACCGGAGAGTAGTTCAGCGTAGTATCATAAAGAAGAATATATTTATATGAGAGTGTTCACTAGTGAAAGTATGATCCAAGGCCTTGTTTCTAAGCATTGAAACACCGTTTGCTACTAGATCTGTTATATGTTTGCTTGCTTCCATCTTTATTTCAGTTTTACTTTAGTCTTTTCCACGCCATCAAGCTATTTTCTATCACCGTTACCACTTATAATTATCTATACCACTTGTATTTCACTATCTCTTCGCCTAACTAGTGCACCTATACACGTGACAAGTGTATCGGGTGTGTTGGGGACACAAGAGACTTCTTGTATCTTGATTGCAGGGTTGCTTGAGAGGGGATACCTTTGACCACTTCCTCCCTGAGTTCGATAAACCTTGGGTGATCCACTTAAGGGAAAACTTGCTGCTGTTCTACAAACCTATTCACTTGGAGGCCCAACTACTGTCTACAAGAATAGAGGTGCGTAGACATCATATACCTCGTTCTCCTATCATACTAGATTCTCTGCATTTGGCACATCTTCTGGATGAACCAACACTGACAGTTATGCATGGCTATGCAAGATATAGATATAAGCTCTAGCAGTGCACACAAGCCAAACCTAGTTATGCTAGGAGCAGTGGATCAGGTAATATAAGCTTGAGGGAGTAATGCAACAGATAGGATACTCTATCTATCGATAAAGGACCATAGTAGAATCGTATGCAACATGGCAAGAATTGAAGTGCTTTCAAAATCATAGGATTATATGATGGTGGGGCTATGCTTGCCTTTGCCTATTGATAACCAATAAGCAGAGCTTCGGACATCTGGTACTTGACTTGGTTATAGTTGGTCAAGTATTGTTCGTCGATCTTCGATGGTGTTAACCTCGGTCTTCGATCTTGATCTCGATATCATATTCTACCAGAAAGAAAGGGAAAACAACAATCAACACATGGCATCGATGCAATGCTCAAGCAACGATGATGATATGACAAGTTAAATAGATCTTAAATGAAACCCTAGGGAATGCTTGACCATTTTAAACAGGGTCCGAAGGGTACAAACCCTAGGACAGGGGAACCCCGGAACACCTATGAGGGGTTGATTTAGTTCTCTAATTAAACTTGTAATTAAAGTTGTTGAACAATGCATTATGATGAGTCTATTGTGTAGATCTCATTTTTATGAACATTTTTATATATTATACACATTTTTCTGAGTTATAAATAATTAGATATTGATTTTATAAGATTAAACCATTTTCTAAAATTATTAAACCAGTTTATTAAACTTTTTACGAAATATAACAAAACTAGGAAACCTTTTACACCGGCTACACCCCTAGCCACTGCGGCTGACGAGGGGGCCTGGTGCCACATCGGCATCCACGCGGCAAGGGAGGGGCCAACCGTGGGTTTGACCGGGGCTGACCGCTCCTGCTAATGTCACCAAGACGTCAGCATGATGTCCTGCCGGCGGCCACCTCCTAGGGGATGGACGGGGACGGCATTAGGGGCGATCAGGGACGCGTGGGCTGCCGTGTTCGACTCGCGGGGTCGCGGGGAGCATTATACTGGCGGCACCGCCCAGATTGGGTCACATGAGCGACGGTGGGACCGACTACTGCGGCGGCGCACGGCGGAGCAACGGCGGGAGCGTGGTACAGAGAGGGAGGGAGATGGTGGAGTGGTCCTTCAGGACTGTATGCTCACCCTGGAGCGGATGGTGGCGACAGCGAGGTGAGGCGATGACCAAAGCGGTGGCAAGGTCGACGGCAGAGCTCGTCGGACTCGGGGAAGATACGGCCGATGTGGGCGATTACAGGCTCCCGAGCTTGATTCCTTCGAGGAGGAGCACCAGCGCGATGAGGTGGAGCCGATGGTGGTCACAAATGGACTTGGGGTGGCCAGAAACGAAGGCAACAAATGCCACCTGCGGTGGCTAGGGTACTGCCAGAGGGCAAAAACGAGAGAGGGAGGTTGATAGAGAGCCCGGGAGTGGATGAGGATGCGAGAGGCGTGCTCGGGGTGACCTTATTATCTCCTTCCAGAGCAGCGGGGGGATCTTGACGCCGGCGAGCGGCGGTGCTGCCGACACGCAGCAGCTTCGGGCGCGTCGCGAGGTGGAGGACGGTGATTACCTAGACAACGCGGTAAGCTGGGCCTAGGCCAAGGTTGGGCCGTGGGTGGCTGCTGGCTGTTGCGCGGGTGGGCGGCAGGTAGGCGCGGGGATAGCTGGGCTGGCCTGGGCTGCTGGCTCAGGTTCATTTTTATTTTTAGCAAAACATTTTTGTTATTTATGTTTTCTTTTCTCTTTTGCATTTCCAAATTCAAAACTTTTTGGAGCTGTTTGAAAATACCAGAGATTTATGAAACTATGGAAAATATTGTGGGGCCCTATTAGTCCATTTGGGCTCCACACTTTTTGAACTTTTCCAAATATGAAAACCATTTGAGAGGATTTTCAAGAGAGGGAGGAAACTAGGGTTTTAGGGTTTTGTCTTTATTTTCTTCAATGCATATTTTAAAATATGATGCTCATGAATGCACAAACAAAGCCCTAATTAAGATTAACTAAAACTGGGGTGTTACACTTTATTTCTAATTTGAACTAATGCAAAGCTAAAATAGTAATGTAAAACTTATAAGATAGATTACAAGGTCTTAAAGATCGCCCCAAGCTTGGAATCAAGCTAGGCGGGATCAAATAATCCCTTGCGATTATTTGATACCATTATTATTGTAGATTACTGTGGCACCATGGCATGTAACACCGCGGTGCATAGCTTCTTGTTGGTATCCTCCAGAGCGGTGATGCGGTTGTAGCACCTGCGCAAATCAGATTGCAAATTGTCCTCTTTATCTGTGAGTTTAGTCACCAATGGGAGAAGATCATCCTTATTCTCTATCTCCTTGAGACGGTGATGGACTTCAACACGATGGAGTAGCTCTTGCTTCTGATATATCTCCAGTGCTTGCACGCGGTCCTTGGTCCTGGGAACAACTTCTTCCTCATCCATAATTGATGGATCAGGGAAGTGGAAACCGTTCCTCCACTCTTATTGAGGCTTCACCCTCATATGAGCACCAATGGTAGGCTTCAAGAGTGGCATCATCACTCCATTGCTAGCACCTGCACCAATATTAGGTAATTCCTTACGCTTGTGTGGCCTGGGGTCCGTGGCGATGAACTTGACCGTCTCCACACTCCATTTTCCATGCAGCTTGCGACCTTCTCTCTTCTTGATCTCTCTTCATTGCCGCCCAGATGATCTCCGGTGGATCATAGACATCACGGTAGATGTAGATGTCACTCCAATCTTTATCAGAATCGTTGTTGTAGAAGCTTGGCTCGACGTACTCCTTGTACCCCGGGCTAAACCTCTCCACCTCCTTGTTGTTGTCCTCCATGGACGGGCTACGAGAGCGGCCCCTAGAAGGAGCAATGAGACCTAGGGGTTTTCCACGGCCTGGGACGGGATAGCGCATTGCTAGATTGGTTCTTGGAGATTATGATTAGAGAGAGACAATGGCAGTATATAAGGGGGGCAGAGGTCGGTAAAGCTCGCGAGAAACACCAAATTCATGCCCAAGAAAAGAATCTTAACGGAATAGGAAAAGAAACAGTCGATTTGGAGGAGTCCTGCCGCGTAACGACCAACTAAACGGGCGCGACCCGTATAGCTCCGGCCATATAGTTGGTTCCGGGCAGATATTTCCAAATATCTCGAGTCCAGGTCGATTAAGTTACCGACTTGGAACTGACAAAATCCCCTTTTTTATCAAAAACAAAAAGGAAAACGAAAAATGTCTGAGACTTTAACGACCAACTATACGGCGGGAGGATTTTCTCTGGCCGTATAGTTGCAACCATATAGATCCAGACATAAAAAATCAAAATGACTGAGAGTTTAACGACCAACTATACGGCCGGAGATTTTTCTCTGGTCTATAGTTGCAACCGTATAGATCCAGACAAATTTGCAAAGAGGATACAGAAGGTTTAACGACCAACTATACGGCCGAAGATTTTTCTCCGGTCGTATAGTTGCGACCGTATAGTTGGTAAAAACCTTCAGAAACTTCAGAAAAACACGAGGAATTCAAAGGCAAAAAAATTAGGAGTAAATTTGTGAAAACAAATCACTTATTTGAGTAAGAACACTTACCTTGCACTTACCGTTTACTTATTCAGGGATGACCAGCTCCTCCAACAACAAAGACTTCTTCTCTTTTGGAGGAATTGACCTTAGTTCATTTAATAATTCTCGTAAACAAAAATCACCAGGACTAAAGTTCCTCTCAATAAGATTGGTGTCTTGTTGGGCGAATATGGACACTGCATCCAACATCTTTATTTCTTGCCTCTGCATAATCTACAACTCAAATTCTTGAAGTAAAAGGATCCAACGGATCAGTCTTGGCTTATGATTTTTCCTCTCAAGGAGTTCTTTTAAACCATCATGATCCGTATGAACTCTTAATTTTGCATCACCTATATAAGAATGAAATTTATCGCAAGAGAAAAATACAGCCAAAAGTTCCCTCTCTTCCTTAGGATAATTCTTTTGAGCACTATTGAGAGTTCTACTAGCATGATGTATAATATTAAATCTGCGACATATATGTTGTCCCAGAGTTACTCCTATAGCATCATCACTAGCTTCACATATTAAGTCAAAAGTCATATCCTGGATAGGTGGTTTAATAATAGGAGCATGAGATAAAGCATATTTAAGTTTATCAAAGGCTACAAGACATTTATCATCAAAATTAAATCTTACTCCCTTTTGCAGAAGGTTAGTCAAAGGTTTAGATATTTCAGAGAAATTTCTAATGAACCTTCTATAAAAACCCACATGACCAAGGAAACTTCTTATACCTTTTATATCCCTAGGTTGTGGCATTCTCTCTATGGCCTCAACCTTAGCTCTATCCACTTCAATCCCCTTACCTGATACCTAATGTCCAAGGACTATACATTCTTTGACCATAAAATGGCACTTCTCCCAGTTTAGAAGAAGATTGGTTTCTTTGCAACGCTGCAAAACTCTTTTGAGATTATCCAAGCAACCAGTAAACAAAGTTCCATACATAGAAAAGTCATCCATAAATACTTCCATTATTAGTTCTATAAAATCCGCAAAAATAGCAGCCATGCATCTTTGAAAAGTAGCTGGAGCATTACATAAACCAAAAGGCATACACGATAAGCATGTAAACCATAAGGACTAATGAAAGTTGTTTTAAGTTGGTCATCAGGATGAATAGCTAGTTGAGAAAAACCAGAGTCTCCGTCCAAGTAGCAAAAATGAGTGTGGTTTGCTAACCTTTCTAAATTTTGATCTATGAACGGTAAAGGATAGTGATATTTCCTAGTTTCTTTATTCAATTTCCTAAAATCTATACACATCCTATGTCCAACAATAGTCCTAGTAGGTATCACTTCATTGTTTTCATTAGGAACAACAGTAAAACCGCCCTTCTTAGAGACACAATGAACAGGACTTACCCATTCACTTTCTTTTACAGGATAGATTATACTTGCGTCCAATAGGCGTACTATTTCTTTTCTTACCACTTCCTTCATTTTGGGCTCCAGTCTTCTATTAAATCCCGCAAATGGTTTAGCACCTTCCTCCATGAATATTCGATGGATGGTTATCATGGGACTAATGCCCTTTAAATCATCCATTGAGTACCCAAAGTCCTTGCGATGCTCCTTAAGGATCTTCATGACTTCTTCTTCATCTCCTGAAAGTTTAGAACTAATAATAACAGGAAATTTATTTGTATCATCTAAAAATTTGTATTTAAGATTATCTGGTAGAGTCTTCAATTCTGGGGGTGGTAATTCCTCGTCCCCTTTCTTTCTGGATCTTCAAAAGCCTCATTAGTTAGAGGCCCTATAATGGGAAGTGAATCAAATTCATCTTCTAGTTTTTCTAGGGACTTGTCCTCCATAACTACCCCTTCATAATTTAAGTCTTCATTTATTTCTTCTTTTTGATCACTAAAGAAGAGAGCTGCCATTTCCTCAATAGTTTTCTCTTTCTCTTCTTCTTGTATTTGTGGAGGTCTGTCTTTAAATTTGGAAAAGTGGAATTCTTTTTCCGCTTCCCCAAGTTTAAGAGACACGGTCTCCTTTTTTAAATCAACTTTGTCACCTACATCACTCAAAAAGTTTCTTCCTAATATAATTGGGCAAAGAGTGTCAGCTGGCATATCAACAACTACAAAATCGATAGGAAAAATTTTATTGCCAATTGTGATAGTTGCATCTTCAACTACTCCCATTGGAATTCTAAGAGTTTTATTGGCTAACATGATTGTCATATCAGTATTTTCAATTGTAGCCGGTTCTATTTCTTCTTTTATTTATAAATAAAAATCATAAGATATAACATTAACTTCGGTCCCAAGATCGCATAAACCATAATGCGAGGTTTCCTTAAATATGCAAGGAAGAATAGGCTTACCCACATACTTTACCTTTGTTTTACCTTTAACCAATATGGAATTCTCTTTATCAAGTTCAACTATGTTACAATGTGCATACATAGCCATAATTGCTTCCTTGGTTACCTCTTCATCTTTGGTTTCTTCCAGATGTTCCACAACTTCTGGCATACTTTCCCCTTCCTTCTTCTCATGTACTGCTTTGACCTGTTCATATTCAGAAATATGCTTATGTGCAGTGTTAGGGAAAGGTATCTCATATATTGGTTCTAGGGAGGCCAGTGTTGCTTTAACTTCTCTTTTCTTCTCAGGTTCGGGTGGTGGATCATACTTGACCAAACCCTCTTCTAGAGCTTTGATGTGTTCTATAAAAGCTTTAATAACTTGCAACACAAGATCTAAATCCAAATAAAGTTCCTTAGATAATTCTTTAACATGACCCTTTTTATTATAGTCATGAATACAATCATAATCTAGTTCTATGCCTCCTTTGCTTCCTAGACCAAAATTCCATGAAACTCTATGATCGCGAAATCTATTAAGTAAATCCCAAGCTTTAGTTATAGGAAAATTTATAAAGGCTCCTTCCGCGAAAGAGTCTAGTTCAATTTTATTAGGTTCAATTAAACCGCCATAAAAGATATGCAATAAATACCATTCAGGCAAATCATGATGAGGACATAGATTAAGTAAATCTTTAAATCTGATATAAGATCTTACTAGTCCTTCATTAGGATGGTTCCTCGAAGTCATTATAAGACACCTGATTCCAAAAGATTTTGATAATGGATAATATTTTGCTAGAAACTCATAGGCTAAATTATCCCAAGTAGTAGTGGCTTATGGGGGTAGAGATCTATACTATGAGAGAGCTGTACTAGTCAAAGTCTGACTAAAAAGTTTAACCCTTACCTCATTAGCGGTATATCCCGGTAATTGGAAAGTGCCACATATATCTTTGAAACATGCAATATGCTCATATGGATCAGGATCTTCTTCATCTCCAGTAAATTGTTTCTTGTGTAGAATACCAAGTAGTAGAGGATTTATTTCAAACCCCCTTGTCTTCTCATTGGAGTTGTCCCTTTTATAAATATCATAGGGCTTCCCAAAGTGGCTGAGTGGGTTAGCACTAGTCATATGCTCAAACTCCATCATGTTGGTGGAAACCTTTAACTCAAAACAAAACTTAGCAAGAAAAAATAAATAGGCAAAAACTAAAAGACCTACAACGCTTAGCTCCCAAGTAACGGCGCCAGAAAATAGCTTGATGACTACAAGTGCACAGATCATTTGTAGCTAGTTTTGAAATAAAGATATCGATCCTGCAGGGAGCAGGAGTCTGAAGTCCAATAACTCTTGAAATAAATACTACAATAAAATGCTAAATAAAGTTCTAAGTAACAAGATAAAATGCGAATATTGTGTAAAAAGGTGTTTTGGGATTTTTGGTATAAGAGAACAATAAGTAAAGTAAAACAACTGAACACAAAAAGTAAGTACATGTATGTAAAAGAGATTGGAACTACAATAGGGAAAAGACGTTCTCAGGGAGTAGCGGATACACCTCTAGAATTATAAAGAACTAAGGTAAAGATTATTATCATGAACATTCTCAACTGTGTATGTGTGGGAGGAACTCTGTATTTGGACAAATAGGCAGCAACCACTGCTTAAATCATCCTCATAACCACAACAGTCAATAATCAACATTAATTGAATTATTGTGCTACTAAGGGACATAATCCTGTAGGACGCATCCCATGGCATGGATAGTGTTCCGTGAGTTTCCTTGGTTCCCAAGGTGATATGTAAGGGGTGCCAACAGCTTTATAGTCACTATAAGTGCTAACACACCTCCGTCTCCCAACAAGTAGTTCCCTCCATCAAGTCCCCATAAGAGGCAAATGTTGAGTGGTCGACTTCCCCCAACATCCAGATGAAGACAATCTAACACATGGTCACAGCGATGAATATCATAATAAACTTTATCTTATTTCAATCTCATACTAGGGTTTCTCCATCTCCCCAAGAACTAATGATCTACTCAGACATGCAGGCAATCAACATCATGGAAATAACAATGGAATCTATCATAGATGAATAGTACTTGTATAAATCCACAACGAGTACGGAAATGAAAACAAGATCTATACAAGATGTAGATGGGATGGATGGAGATGGTGGTGATGCAGCGGCTGATGATGAAGATCGATGTCTTAGCCTCCCGGATCTGCGCAGGGTGAAGGTGGATCCCCGGTGGACGAGTTCCCCCTCCAGATGCCTTCCGGAGGTGAGGTTTTGGCGATTTCTGGTTGTTCTGTATGTCATCTCCCTGATCCAGTTACACAGGGTGAAACTATTTGAGGAGGCGGTGGCGGCGCCAACTATACGGCAGGAACTATACGGACAGAAAATTATTCCCGCCGTATAGTTGGTCGTTAAACCATCTGTATGCCTTGATCGCTTCGGATTTTCTTCAGGTATTATTGATATTTCCCAAATAAGCGATTTACATTGTTTTGACTCCTTTTCTCCCCAGTACAACTTCTCCAAGAATCGTGTCCATTGTATCCATCTTCTGTCCTGATCCTGGTGAAAACAGACATAAAATGTGCGCGCGAAGGCCATAAAATACTAAGATCCTATAACTATAATGCAAAATAATAATATAAAACATGATGCAATTATGCACTCATCAAGGGGGAGGGGTCATCCGCCAAGGAGCTGGGCGCATGGGGCTGGTGTGCCCCCACCTCTCCCCTCTTGATTGCTAGTGGACTCTACTCACAAAAATCAAGAGCCATTTTCTTCCATTTAATTTCCACTCAAAAATCAAGAGTCATTTCATTAAAATCACTTTTTATTCACTTGATTTAATGCCACTCATTTAATGAGCACTTCATTTAATGAACACGTCAGCATATCAATCCCTTGCAATATTTTGATACACCAAAACTATTCCTGTAGATTTGTCAGAACAATTCCTGCATTGTCTAGTATTTTCTTCTGCGTTCCCTATCCAGTCAAATGCATCAACTACCCCTAAGTGTATCTCCCTACGGGATCGTGAACTATGTGGACATGATCGAGACTCTCTCCGACCAATAATCATTAGCAGGACCTGAAGATCCATAATGACTCCCAGTAATTCAACGATAAACTAGTGATCACGTGAACCTTTTTCGCTTACCCAATTCCTTTTATCTCGTTATATTGTACTTGTCCGAGATCCGATCATTTGGTATCATACATACCTAGTTCGATCTTGTTAACGACAAGTACTCTTTTCTCTTTCCCATAATATAACATTCTGATATGGGTCTCCTTGTGGATTTACCCTTGGAGTGGTCTGATCTTCACGGATTTGAGATGGGGAGTGAGGGAACACGCTATGAACACGATGAACACAACTCTAATGCATGATAAAGATACAAACACACATCAAAACACACCCGATTCGATTTTCTCTAGTTCGTTCGAACAACCAATCCAATAGAATCCTCAGTGAGAGACCTTGCGGTAGAATCACCAAAGGAGAGATCGACAAGCGGACGATAGAATCTAAACCAAGGAGAGAGTAGCAACCAAGTAGAATCCCAAAGGGGAGAGATCAAGCACTACTAGAATCCTTTATAGGGAGAGACCAAACACTTGAGGAGGGTCTTGATGACTTGGACAATGGCACCGACTCCAAGGCCTTGTACAACTCATAGATAATCTATTGAGAGGGGGTTCCCATCTAGGGTTAGGCACATACCTTAATGCATCATCATCTCTAGGATTTCAAGGAGGGAGTGGAGGCATATATAGGGAAGCCACGAGCTAGGGGTAAATGGGCATAAAAGGGAGTTTTGGGATGTTACATGGGCCAGGCCCAACTCAAGGCGCGTAGGCCCGCGTCACTCAGGTCGGAGTCTCTAGTGTCTGCAGTCCGGAGACTCTGGTGTGGTCTAGAGATTCCGATGTCAGCTGGCTTTTCTCCAACCCGTATCCAGAGTGGTGTTTAGTCTGTCCCTAGAGCTGGTCTGGAGGCATGTCCAGAGTTCGGCCAGAGATTCCGGTGTAGTAGACCAGATATTCCGGTGTGCTGGGGTGGAGACTCCGGTCTAGCTCTAGCAACTTATTGAGTCTTCTCTTCCAGGCCTCTTTCTTGGGTGTCTCGGCTCCCGGTTCTTCCTTGTCGCATCCTCTTGGCATCATAGTTAGTCATGTCATGGGCATTTGTTTCAAGTAGGATTCCATTCACATGATAACCAGAGGAAGGTGAGTTATGGAAGGAATTCACCTTTGGAGTGATGGTTAGTGTAGCATGATGTGTACCAATGGTTAACGACATGTATGGGGCTGCATCATCTCCCCCCGCTTGAAAACGAGTCGACCTCGACGATGTTCTTTCATCATGCAGGAAGGATGTGCGCCCTTGGCCTTGTTCTTGGACACGGACATATCACCGATGTCGAAGCCATTCTCAAACATGTAGAAGAGCTTGTGGTACTTCTTGCCATCATCTTGTGGTTGGAGATCTTGTAGCATGATCCTTGTAGGTGGTGGTCTATCTTGGGTACCTTGCAAAACCGACAACAAAGAGAGAGAATTGTATGATGGATTTTTAGTATGGGTCACACTCAAATCTCTCTTATCACATTTGGTGGCTTGCGTCATGGCACTCCTGATTTTCCACTCATTTTGGTCTTGTGGCACTCACTCTCTTGATGGTGGTTCACTCTATCACCACTCATCTCACAAGGGTCCTTAGCTTGCTTGGATGAGCTCGGTGCTTGGTTTGTTGGCTTGTTGGAGGAATTTGCATTGACGGACGCAAAGTATGCCTTGGAGTCATTCTCTTTTTGCAAGTGACGCTCGGCTTTGGTAGCTTTATGGAGGAGCTCGGTGAGATTCTTGTAAGGTTGGAAGTCCACAATCTTCCTTATTGGGCAGCTCAACCCATTGAGGAACCTTGCTATTGTTTTCTCTTCGAGCTCTCTCACATCGTCTCGCATCATAGTTTTATCCATTTCCTTGTAGAACTCTTCAATTGACTTGGTACCTTGCTTCAAGTTTTGTAGCTTGTCGAACAGATCTTGTCTATAATGCTCGGGGACAAATCTCTTGTACATCACTTCCTTCACCTCAGTCCAAGTTTCAATTGGAGTTTCATCTTGCTTCTTGCGGTTCTTTTGGAAGTCTTCTCACTAAACATTTGCATAGCCCTCAAACTCAAGGGATGCCATTGCAACTTTCTTCTCTTCGGAGTTGACATGGGTATACCCTGCAGGTACTCGAGCTTGGTATATACGGCCTTGATGGGTTCGTGGCATGGAAAACAAAAAATTTCTACCACAAGAACAAACAAAACCCAGATCTAATCTAGATAAAAGCCAAGATCTAATCTATTAGACATGTGCAACGAGATAGATCTGTACTAACCCTTGTAGATCCGAAAGGGTTACGAGATCGGATCTCGTGGTTGATGTAGTCGATCACTTGTCGATCTCAAGATCGAGTAGACGATCCTTCCGGTGCCGCGTTCCGGCAGCGCTTCCACAGTCGATCACACGTGCGGAGTCGAAGCAGACCTTCCTCTCCCCGTTCCAGCGAGCAGCGGAGGTAGTAGATCTCTCCACGGAATCCCAGCAACACGACGGTGTGGTGGTGGTGGTGGAGTAGAGAATTCTGCAGGGCTTCGCCTAAGCCAGAGCAGAGGGAAGGAGGAGGAGAGAGGCAACTTGAGATCTAGAGAATAGAAGGGGCAAGGGGGCTTGTGCCTCCACCCCTCTATTTAAAGGAGGGAGGCGCCATGGGGAGATGGAGTCCTTGTAGGACTCCCCTCTCCCTTGGCCGGCGGATCAAGGAGGTGGGGGGAGAGTCCTACTCCCCCACGAATCCTTGTCTTACCCCACAAGGATTCCTTGATCCTTTCTTGGTTTTCAAGTAAACTCCAAGAAATCTTATAGAACCTTCTGGAACATTCCGAAACCTTCTAGAATCCCCATACAAATACTCCGGAACATTTCCTAACTTAGAAAATGATCCCCAATATATGAATCTTATTCCCCGGACAATTCCGGATCTCCTCGTGATGTCCCGGATCCAATCCGAGACTCCAAACAACATTCGGTCTCCAACGCACATTCCATATCTACTTAAAACAACTTTGAACCTTAAGTGTGTCACCCTACGGTTCGTGAACATGTAGACATGATGGAGACACATCTCCGATCAATAACCATTAGCGGGATCTGGAGATCCATAACAGCTCCCACATACTCAACTATGACTTTGTGATCGATAGAACCATTTAACATATGAAACCAATTCCCTTTGTCACGCGATACTCTACTTATCCGAGGTTTGATCGTCGGTATCTCCATACCTAGTTCTACCTCGTTACTGATAAGTACTCTTTACTCGTTCCATGATATGTCATCCCTTGTGACCTAGTCACATGCTTGCAAGCTAACTAGATAACATTCCACCGAGAGGGCCCAGAGTATATCTATCTGTCATATGGATGGACAAATCCCAATCTTGGTCCATGCGCTTCAACACATACTTTCAGAATACCCAATGACACCTTTATAACCACCCAGTTACGAAGCGGTGTTTGATGTCATCAAAGTATCCATCCGGTGATGGTGATTAACATAACCTCATGGTCGAAGGATTAGGTTACTATGCATTTGAAAGCTTGTAGAAAAACGAACTTAATGACTTGATCTTATGTTATGCTTACTATGGGTGTGTGTGTCCATCACATCATTCTCCTAATGATATGATCTTGTTATTAACGACATCCAATGTCCATGATCAGGAAACCATGATCATCCATTAATCAACAAGCTAGTTTAACAAGAGGCTTACTAGGGACTCTTTTATGTTTACAAAACACACAAGTATTAATGTTTCCGGTTAATACAATTATAGCATGGGATGGAAACATTTATCATAAACATAAAGATATAATAATAACCACTTTATTATTGCCTCTTGGGCATATCTCCAACAGTCTCCCACTTGCACTAGAGTCATAGTTAAAAACTTGTGCATTCAACACCTATGGCTTTCTGGTGTTGTATAGACACTATTGCTAGTGGTAAACATAATCTTCGGATCTGACACTTCCAGGTCCGTGTGTATTTGCATGTCCTTGCATCTCTATGCATTACTCATTCTCCAATGAGATGGTATTGTATAAATTTGGTCCTTTGGTGAGACCTTTAGTTCCTCGGGATTAAATCATGTTGATACAATTGTCATACAATGTATCTTCATAGTATTATCCCGCTATGAACCACACCTAGTTTGATAACAAACTACTTGATGCAAATGCCCTCATTTGCTGCTACAATAGTAGTCATATACTTAGCCTTTTGTTGTAGTATCTGTCACAATGTTTTAACTTTGGTACTCAACCAAATCCGCTATGGAACTTCCTTTCCATTACATTGTGCCACCCATAGTTTAAATTGAGATAAACTTAATTTGTGACAAAACTAGTATCAATGTAACAATTTACAATGAACTATTTGTCACCACTATATAAATAATATATTCTTAGTTCTTCCAAAGATCATAGGAATATCCCTACTATTGTCCAATGATCATCTTATGAGTCATTCTGGTATATGCTCATAACATTTAGAGCATAGGACATATCTGGATGTGTACATCTCAAAGAACGATTGATCAAAATATTCTTGCGATTTCACCAAGTGTCAAAACACTTGAATCTCATGTCAACACACTTGAATCTTGATTCAGTCCTTTCCGTGCGTCAAGAACCTTTCTTGTTGTTTCCATATTGAACTCATTCAACATCTTATCTATGTACATTTGGCAAAACCATATTAGCGCCTCAATCTATCCATATAGACATTGATGCCTAATTCTTGGGTTATGCCTAAGTCTTTCATCGAAATGAAATTCTTAACCTGTGTCAATAAAAGATATATCATTTCTAATCAACAATATGTCTTTCACATAATGTATTAGAAATATGTCTTAGCGCTCCCACTTAATTTCTTGCAAAATGCAAACATCTTCATCGTCTCTGATGAAATTAAACCTTTTAACGGTTTCATCACGGTGAAGATTCCAACTCCGCGATGCTCACTTCAACCATTGAAGTTTTGCATACTCTTTTAGCATCCTTTGAATTAACAAAACCCTTTGGATCGTGTCATGGACACATCCTAGGTAACCATTCTATTAGAAGAACTTGTTTTGTTTGTTCAACTACCATATACCAAAATATATGTAGTGGTTGCTATATTAATCCGTCCAGACTAAATATCGCTATGAAAGATCAAATCTTATCATAGTCAATTCCTTGAATATTGTCGTAAACTCTTTCAGACATGTTGACTATTTCATAGATGTGAAACATCCATGTCTATTTCTTTATAGATCCATATACGACTGTAAGGTCTTGCACCTTTCCAGAGGGTCTTTCAAATTCAAAGCTTGATTTCTCGTGTATGGAATTATCATGGGTTTTATGGCTTCAAGCCACTTAACGAAGTCAGGGCCCATCATTGATTATTTGCATGTAGTCGGTTCATCATTGTCAAACAACAATGATTAACTCTCAAATCTTGGCATTTGATTACTTACCCGACCTACTTGGTTCAATAGGAACTTAGATCCCCGTGACCACATCCTTTGAGGCACGTGAGCCATGAGCATTGTTGCTGCCTCTGGGACACTTACCGACGCTGCGCAACTCAGCACATATTAGCCAAGGTTCAACAACCTTGTCAAAGTTCTATTGTCCTCCCACTTAACTTTTCACCAAAAAATTCCTTCTCAAGAAACTCGACATTCTAAGTGACAAACACTTTTGTCTTTGGTGTTATGGAGGAATACCCAATGGTTATTCGAAATAACCTACAAAGACTTGCTCATCCGACTTTGGTTGTAAACATTTTACTTATGCCTAGCATACCAAAAATTTAAGAAAGGACAACCTAGGTTTTATACCAAACCATGACTTATATGGTGTCATTTCAATGGATCACGATGGAGCTCTTTTCAGTGTAAAAGCGGTAGTCACTAAAGCTTTAATCTTTAAAATATAATGGCAGTTTTATAAATGACACCTTTGATCTTACCATGTCAAACAAGGTTTCATTACATATCTTGAACACTCCATACTCCTATGGTGTTTTGGGGAATGCAAATCCATGGAACGATTCCTCAAATCTTAGGTGTTTTGCTAAACTTGTAACTCAAAGATCTTTCTTTATGATCTAATCATAAACCTTTTGTTTTCTTGTTACAATGATTTTCCACTTCATCTTGAAAGTCTTTGAACATTTTCAAATGTTTCATACTTCTTCCTTATTGAGTAAGTATATACATATACTCACTCAAATCTTCGGAGAAAGCATATGAAGTTGAAATCCATCGCCCACGACTACACATATTGGACTATATACATCAATATGTACAAATTCTAATCAGTCAGTCGTCCGTTCCTCTTTTGGCCTATGGACGGAGTTTTAATTATCTCCAGGAAAGTATCACAAGCGTCATTTGATCAAAATCGAAGACTCCAAAAATCCATCAACATGGAGTTTCTTCATGTATCCCTTTCAATATAATTTAAACGGCGATGTCACTTTGCAAGTAATCTTTCAATCATTTGTCTTGCGACATTTTAGCATTAGTTTTATGGTCGTTATTTCTCCAACCAGACTTGTATATCATCCATCTATTATGGAATACGGTAATTATTTGAACAACCTTTTGTCGTCATAATACCTGATCAAAATAACAATTATTGAAACAAATCTTGAAGGCAAGCTTTGATGTTAACAAGAAACACAACAACCCTTTGTTTGTTTTCGATGAACATCATCACATATTCTCTTGCTAGTTACTTAGGCCATTGTAGTTCATGAATTGTGTTGTCCTGTATGACACTTCATACCAACCAATTCGGTATCCAATACAGCAGAACTACATTGTTTAACAAGCAAGGAATACAGCCATAACATGTATCTTCTATATACCTAAGTTGGACATCTCCAATCTTTTCTTTTCTGCCAAATATTTTATAGATTCTCTTTCAACAATTCCTTTTCTTTTAAAAGAATCTATCAACATCAATAGTGGTGTCATTCACATGACACATAGTACAAAGTGTGTATAGTCAAATACTAATACCTTTGAACTTGCACTTTGAAGTGGATCATCTTCATCAAATGTTTGGCATTCTTTCAAAATTCCATTCTTTAGTAATCTTTTAGTGTAGTAAACATTTTACTTACATCTTCTATTCATCCTTATCATGACAATTTTCATGATCAAGCTGCTATAGCTTATAAAGGTGAATTGCGAGTATAATGTTTATTTTCCAAAACCTTTTGCAGGATTAGGACGACTGGCGTCTCCAACCTTCACAAATTCTCATCAAATATGAGGACGTATACTCTATCATGTTGTAACCAACACATTGTTTTAGATATCGCAATACCTTTCACATATGATGGTTTCTGAAACATTGCTTTCAGCTCTTAGATAAACTTGATATTAAAAACAATCTTTTGAGTATCAAGAATCATGGAGGCAAACATGATACATTAGATACTAACACTGGAATTGTTACTCTTGATTTAATACTATTTATTAAACTTCACAGAGTAAACAGAGTTTGCTGAAAGTTTGCAACAGGACTTTTAAACTTTAGATTGACACTCAAAACAATACGATACCAGTTCGTAAAGAAAATATCCAGAATTTTTATAGTTCCACTATCTCAACTATAACTAAGCGTAAGGTGGTGAACGGATGCCAATGACTATAACAAACTATGCAAATTCACTTTGATTGTGTTTATGATAAATTGAGTTCGACTAATCCAAATTACAAATGAACTCCCACTCAAAACAACATCCCTCCAGTTGTTTTAGTGATTACATGAACCAAATCCACTACACCAAGTCCGATCATCACGTGAGATGATGTAGCTTTAAAGGCGAACAATCAACATGTTCATCATATCATCCATATGACTCATGCTTTACCTTTCGGTATTTCGTGTTCCGAGACCATGTCTGTACATGCTAGGCTCGTCAAGGTTAACCTTAGTATCCGCATGTGCAAATCTGGCTTGCACCCATCGTATGCACACGTAGAATCTATCACACCCGATCATCACGAGATGCTTCGAAACGACGAGTCTTAGCAATGGTGCCTACTAAGGACGAACACTTTATTACTTGATATTTAGTGAGAGGGATCATCTTATAATGCTACCGTCGCGATCTAAGCAATACAAGATGCATAAAGGATTAACATCACAGGAAAATCATAATTAGTGTGATATGATATGGCCCTTTCTTCTTATGCCTTTGATCTCCATCTCCATAGCACGGACATGATCTCCATCATCACCAGCATTGCATCAAGGTCAGTGGCGCCGCTTCATGGTTGTCCATCACCAACAACAACTATTACAACTACTTGGAATAAAGCTATTACATGATGAATAGACACGCAGGTCTTAAACAAAATTTAAAGACAACCATTATTCTCCTGTCGGTTGCCATATTACAATAAGGATCATTGCATACATCAAATATAATCACAATCACGTAATGGCCATATCACATCACAAAACCCCTGCAAAAACGAGTTAGACGCCTCTAATCTTCTTTGCATGTTTTACGTGGCTTGGGGCTTTCGAATAAGAACGGATCTTACCTACGAACATGAACCACAACGTTGATACAAGTGCTATCAAGTGCAAAGTGTAGATTGGATCTATACTATGGTGAGAGAGACAGACACCCGCAAAGCCACTTGTGCAAAGCAAGTTACACGTCAAGCGTGGAGCAAGTCTCATGTGCGATGACATGTAAGGTTAGCCCGAGCCGCTTCATCCCACCATACCGCAAGATGCAAAGTACACAAAGCAAAAGACGGCATGAGCACCAACGCCCACAACACCATTGTGTTCTACTTGTGCAACAGATCTACGCATAGACAAGGCTCTGATACCACTGATGGGTTCGTAGCATGGAAAACAAAAAAATTCTACCGCAAGAACGAACAAAACCCAGATCTAATCTAGATAAAAGCTAAGATCTAATCTATTAGACATGTGCAACGAGATAGATCTATACTAACCCTTGTAGATACGAAAGCGTTACAAGATCAGATCTCGTGGTTGATGTAGTCGATCACTTGCCGATCTCAAGATCGAGTAGACGATCCTTCCGGTGCCGTGTTCCGGCAGCGCTTCCGCAGTCGGTCACACGTGCGGAGTCGAAGCAGACCTTCCTCTCCCCGTTCCAGAGAGCAGCGGAGGTAGTAGATCTCTCCACGGAATCCCAGCAACACGACGGTGTGGTGGTGGTGGTGGAGTAGAGAATTCTGCAGGGCTTCGCCTAAGCCAGAGCAGAGGGAAGGAGGAGGAGAGAGGCAACTTGAGATCTAGAGAATAGAAGGGGCAAGGGGGCTTGTGCCTCCACCCCTCTATTTAAAGGAGGGAGGCGCCATGGGGAGATGGAGTCCTTGTAGGACTCCCCTCTCCCTTGGCCGGCGGATCAAGAAGGTGGGGGGAGAGTCCTACTCCCCCACGAATCCTTGTCTTACCCCACAAGGATTCCTTGATCCTTTCTTGGTTTTCAAGTAAACTCCAAGAAATCTTCTAGAACCTTCCGAAACATTCTGAAACCTTCTAGAATCCCCATACAAATACTCCGGAACATTTCCTAACTTAGAAAATGATCCCCAATATATGAATCTTATTCCCCGGACAATTCCGGATCTCCTCGTGATGTCCCGGATCCAATCCGAGACTCCGAACAACATTCAGTCTCCAACGCACATTCCATATCTACTTAAAACAACTTCGAACCTTAAGTGTGTCACCCTACGGTTCGTGAACATGTAGACATGATGGAGACACATCTCCGATCAATAACTATTAGCGGGATCTGGAGATCCATAACAGCTCCCACATACTCAACGATGACTTTGTGATCGATAGAACCATTTAACATATGAAACAAATTCCCTTTGTCACGCGATACTCTACTTATCCGAGGTTTGATCGTCGGTATCTCCATACCTAGTTCTACCTCGTTACTAATAAGTACTCTTTACTCGTTCCATGATATGTCATCCCTTGTGACCTAGTCACATGCTTGCAAGCTAACTAGATAACATTCCACCGAGAGGGCCCAGAGTATATCTATCTGTCATATGGATGGACAAATCCCAATCTTGGTCCATGCGCTTCAACACATACTTTCAGAATACCCAATGACACCTTTATAACCACCCAGTTACGAAGCGGTGTTTGATGTCATCAAAGTATCCATCCGGTGATGGTGATTAACATAACCTCATGGTCGAAGGATTAGGTTACTATGCATTTGAAAGCTTGTAGCAAAACGAACTTAATGACTTGATCTTATGCTATGCTTACTATGGGTGTGTGTGTCCATCACATCATTCTCCTAATGATATAATCTTGTTATTAACGACATCCAATGTCCATGATCAGGAAACCATGATCATCCATTAATCAACAAGCTAGTTTAACAAGAGGCTTACTAGGGACTCTTTTATGTTTACAAAACACACAAGTATTAATGTTTCCGGTTAATACATTTATAGCATGGGATGTAAACATTTATCATAAACATAAAGATATAATAATAACCACTTTATTATTGCCTCTTGGGCATATCTCCAACAGGCCTGAATACGTAGAGGCCCACGGTGTCGCCAAGGCCCAAATGAGGAACTCGTGTAACCTACGGACTCTCGATTTCTTGAAGAACAAGAAGAAGTTAAAGATAGAAATTTAAAGGGGAAAACCCTAACTTGTAAGCGACTCGACCTGCTACCCGAGACCTAGCCTATCTATATAAAGGCTAGGAGGGGGTGGCGAGGAGGACACACGCAACCCTAGTTTCCACAACCCTCGCCAGATTGCATCTGCACACCATTGTAATCTTCGATTCCTTTGATAATTCCACGAGCAGACAATTAAGAGTAGGGACCTCTACGAGGCCTGAACCTGGGTAAATCTTCGAGTCCCCTGTGTGCTTGTTTGCTAGCCGATAGATCTCTCCAGCGCTCCCTCCTTCTCCAAAACCCAAGTCCATAACAATGGGCATTGATGAGTTAAACCCTCATCAATTGGCGCCGTCTGTGGGAATTGGGAGTGCTGATGTTGCGGCTTCTTCGGCCCCATCAACTGCGATCTACAACTCCGCAACAGCGGAGATTCTCTAGCTCTTCGGCATGTTCGACTTCATCGTCCACACGTCGGCCACTCGCCCAGCTTTCGAGTCTGTGGGCGACGGAATCAGCCTGGCGATCGGGAGCTTCTGGTTCCAAGTTGGTCAGATGGGCACGCTTCGCATGCCTGACCAGCCGACGGTGCCATCAATTGCTCTAGCATCATAGTTCCCTACACCGATCAGCACCCTCAGTGAGCTCAACGCCCCGACAACAGTCGAAAATACGGTCAGCGACAGCAGTCACGACTCTGATCTGAGCGATCTGGCAACTGAAAATGGAGCCTACGGCTCCGGATCTGAGAGTTGCGGGAGCAGCAGCTTCCCCAACCACTTCCTGTGTGCCGTCATCAATGCAGGCGACACCTCCGCCAATCGCGACAACACGGGCAACGGCGGCCATGAAGCTGACCCGCCAAACGGCGGCATACCCAACTGTGGACCACATCCAAACGGCGGACCATCACCGAACGGCGCCCCGTCAACAACGAGGGAGCAGACGAGCCTCCAACCATAACAAACGAGCATACTAGCGAACGCGTCGTGATCAAGCTCAATGAACTCGAGTGGGCTCGCTGCCGCGAGGCCCTACGAGGTAACCCTCTACCCTTTGGCTCCCCGCAAGAGCTGCTAATGGGCTATCATTGGCTCCTGAAGGAAGAATTCAAGCATCAAGTGTAAACAATCGCTCAACTCGAGGCGCGCAAAAAGGCGGCAGATGAGTCGATTCTTCGACGTGCTGGGCTCTCCTCCCACGGAGGATCCTCCTCAAAGGGCAACGAGTACATCGCAAACAAGAGGCGATCCTGGATGGCCCATATCACCGAGCAAGAACGCATAGAAGCTGCAAAGGTCCTCGACTTCAGCTCTATGACAGTCGACACATGGGGCAACGTGGTCCCAAAGATGCCGCAAGATGCAGTGACGGCAGCCACCATGTACCTCCTGAACAACCAGCCGCCAGCTGGAGATCCCCGAGCCACCATGCACCGATCTACGATCGTGGGCTTGGGACTAGTCGAGGTCGCCCTCGATAAAGAGCCAACGCTAGAGCAGAAGAAAGGCAAGGCTCTGGCAAAATGCTATTCCTCGCCCTCATCTAGCAACGATAGTCACGATCTGTCTCATCGTCGCCGCTCACGGCGACACGACCACGACTATGATGCGCACGATGACCTCATGCAGCGTAAGATCAACAAATCAAGGGCGCGACGTGCTCGGTCGACTGACTCAGAAGACGAAGATGTGGAGCTCTGTGGCGCCAGATGCTTCAGCAAGGCCATCAGGCAAAAGCGAATGCCCAAGGGGTTTAAACTCCCATCGGAGAACCCGAAATTTGACAGTCTGCAGGACCCGAAGATCTGGCTAGAGGACCACATCTCCTCCGTCAGGCTCCACGGCAGAAGTCGAAGCACGGCCATGCAATGCCTACAGCTACAGCTGCAAGGCGCCGCTCGAGCATGGCTCAACAACCTCCCACGCGGATCCATTCGCAGTTGGGAAGAGCTAGTTTACAGCTTCGTGCGCAACTTCAAGGGCACATACAAACGGCCTGCATCAATCGAAGAGCTGAGATGCTGCCAGCAAAGGTCGGGCGAATCGCTATGCTCCTACATCCAAAGGTGGTCCATCATCAAGAACTCCGCAGAGAACATCTCGGAGGATAGCGCGATTGACGCATTCAACGGTGGCGTGCGTCGCATAGAGCTCAGGGAGGAGCTGGGCCACTCAAAGCCCAAAACCATCGACCACCTGATGGAAATCGCGAATCGCTGGGCAGATGGAGAAGATTCGGTGAAAAATCGTGTCCACTCCGACAACGAGGCAGAACTCGAGCGCAGATGCGGCCGCCGAGGCAAATTCCGCATGCGCATCTATGATGACCGAGACGACATCAACATGGTCGCAGCCGGCTACGCCGACAGACGCGACGACAACCGCAACAGCGGCTACCGCCGCGGCGGATACCGCGACTCCAGAAAGACCATGCAAGTGTGGCAGTGCCGCAATCGTGATGAGGCACCCGCAACATCCATTGAAGACAATTTGTCCGAGCCATGCACTGTGCACTTCTACATTGACAAGCATGACGGAAAGAAGAAGTCCAGCCACCTCCTCAAGGACTATCGCGAGTTCCTCAAACTACATGAGGGACTGGCTCGGATGAATCGCAACGCAGTCGAAAGGGGCTACGGAGCCGCTCCAGGCGCCGTGGCACATGGCGCTCCGCCACCACCACCTGGACTACCCCCAAATGCAGTTGCGCCAGACCAGCACCAGGGAGGCGAACCATACCCACGGACCATGGGTACCATGATGATCCAAAAGGGACGCCCCTCGAATAGGGTGCAGAAGGCCATCACTCGCCAAGTCAACTTGGCTACAAACTCGCCACCATCTACCACTGAGTACCTCAGCGGAAGCGAGTCCTGTATCACCTTCGACAAGCGCGACCACCCGCGCCAAGTACCTCGTCCAGGCCATTGTCCCCTCGTCCTCGAGGCACAAATTGGAGGCTTCGACATGAGTCGCGTCTTTATGGATGGCGGAAGCGGAATCAACCTTACGTTCGCGAGTACCTTGCGAGCAATGAGGATCCCTCTGACCTGCCTAGAGGTGTCAGACACAACATTCCACGACATCGTCCCAGGCAAGGGTGTATATCCCCTTGGCAAAATCAACCTCGACGTCATCTTTGGCACACCGAAAAACTTTCGACGTGAGCGCATCAATTTCGAGGTCGTCGATTGACCCTCGCAGTACCACTGCATCCTCGGACGTGTCGTGTTCGCTAGGTTCATGGCAGTGCCACACTACGCCTATCTGCAGATGAAGATGCCAGGCCCTAATGGCGTCATCACAGTCAACGGGAGCTTCGAGAGATCCGACAGTTGCGACAGGGAATTCAACAGAATCTCCCAGTCCTTTGGCATGCAGGAAGAACTCGCGAGACTAAAGGAGTCGACAGACAACAGTCTGCCTCCCCTGAGCCGACCAAGTTCGCCTGATCTATCTTTCGACTCATCAGTGCACACAAAGAAAGTTCAGGTCCACCCATCGGATCCCGCGAAGACAGCCCTCATCGCTAACAACTTGAGTCCCGCATAGGAACTCGTGCTTGTCGAATTCCTCCGTGAGCACTGGGAAATTTTCACCTGGCGTCCAGCGGACACGCCAGGGGTTCCCAGGGAATTCGCCGAGCACGCACTCAACATCAACCCAGACGCAAGGCCAGTCAAGCAAACAATTCGGCGATTATCTAAGCCAAGAGCAAAGGCAGTCAGAATGGAGATCAACAGACTCCTCGACGCCAAATTCGTACGCGAGATCAAGGAAAGCACTTGGCTCTCCAACACGGTGCTAGTACCAAAAAAGGACACGGATATCCTACGGATGTGCGTGGACTTCACCTCTTTGAATAAGCACTGTCCAAAAGACCACTTCCCGTTACCGCGAATCGACCAGATCATCGACTCCACCGCGGGATGCGAGCGCCTTTGCTTCCTCGATGCCTACTCAGGCTATAACCAGATTCGAATGAAGGAGGAAGATCAAGAAAAAACAGCGTTTACAACGCCTTTTGGTGTGTTCTGCTACAACACAATGCCCTTCGGGCTAAAGAACGCAGGAGCCACCTACCAGCGGTGCATGCAGGCTTGCCTCAAGAACCAACTCGGTCGCAACATTCAAGTCTATGTCGACGACATAGTAATCAAGACCAAAGAGGAAGCCTCATTAATCGACAATTTGCGTGAAACCTTCGCCAACCTCGATCGCTACCGGATCAAGCTCAATCCAGACAAGTGCGCCTTTGGCGTACCATCTAGGCAACTACTCAGGTATCTTATCTCCGCGAGAGGGATTCAGGCAAACCCGAAGAAAATAAAAGCCATACTGGCCATGGAGAAGCCGAAAAACATAAGGGGCGTCCAGCAACTGGCTGGACGAATCGCGGCCCTTAGTCGATTTATCAGTCGGATGGGTGAAAAAGCGCTGCCCTTCTACCAATCCTCCACAAAGCCGACAAGTTCGAGTGGACCAATGAGGCGCAGGAAGCATTCGAAGACCTCAAGCGCCTGCTATCCACCTCGCCAGTACCGGTGACCCCACGAGAAAGGGAACCGTTGTTGTTATACATCTCTGCCACCAACCAGGTGGTCAGCACAGTGCTCGTAGTCGAACGAGCCGAGGAAAACAAGGTCCACGGGGTACAGCGCCCAGTCTACTACCTCAGCGAGGTACTTACGCCAACAAAACAGCGGTACCCGCACTACCAGAAACTGGCGTACGGCGTCTTCATGACGGCCCGGCGACTGCGCCACTACTTCCAAGAACACCCAATCGTGGTAGTCAACGATGCCCCGCTTGGGCACATCCTCAACAATCCCGACGCCACTGGACGAGTCACACTTTGGGGAATCGAACTGTCTCCACGAGACATCACATATGAAAAATGTGACGCAATCAAGTCGCAAGTTCTCCCTGACTTCCTGGTGCACTGGATGGAGAACCAGCTTCCCGAAAAACCAGATATGTCCTACCTCTGGACAATGCACTTCGACGGATCCAAGCGGAAGGACGGAGCTGGCGCAGGTGTCATACTGACAATGCCCCAGGGAGACAAGTTGAAATATATCCTGCGAATGCATTTCACCGCCTCCAACAACGAAGCTGAATACGAGGCCCTGCTGCACGGGATGAGGATGGCAAAGGCCTGCGGCGCCAAAAGGCTCATAATATATGGCGACTCCAAGCTGGTCGTCAACCAGAAAATGCACAAGTGCGACGCACTGAACGACAACATGATCGCCTACCGCGACCTCTACGACACACTCGAAGGGGGATTCGACGGCTGTGAGCTGCAGCACATAGGTCGCAAAAGCAATGAAGAGGCGGACGCACTTGCCAACATAGGCTCCACCTACGCCCCCATACCACCTGGGGTATTTCTCGAGCACATCTGTGAATGCTCCATCAAGCCAAAGACCGCAGAGAAGAAAACAAGCGCAGCAACGGACTCGGGGGCTACGCCAACCAATGAGCCAATGGCACTCGATGACTTGGAGCTGGACACAGGACTCGAAGGACCAATGAGCGTCATGATGATCGAGCGGTCCTGGACTCAACCGTACATCACGTACCTTCTCAACAAGAGACTACCAGACGATCCGACTAATGCACGGCACATAGCGCGGCGATCCAACGCATTCGCTATTATCAACGGCGAACTATACAAGCGCAGCATCACAGGAGTACTCCAACGATGCGTCTCCACGGTCGATGGAAGAGTTGTTCTCCTCGACATCCATGAGGGAACCTGCGGACACCATGCCGGCAGTCGCGCTATCGTCGCCAAAGCTCTATGAACTGGATTCTACTGGCCTATGGCCATGCGCGACGCCAAGGACATCATCCAGAAATGCAACGCGTGCCAGCGATTCACGGACAAGCCGTACGCACCTGGCGCAGAGCTCTGGCCAATTCCATTGGCCTGGCCCTTCGTGCAATGGGGATTGACATGGTCGGCAAGCTCCCCAAGTCCTCACGAGGAGGCTACGTCTACCTCCTGGTCGCAGTCGACAAATTCACCAAGTGGATAGAGGTCATGCCAGTGACCAATCAATCAGGGCACAGCACAGTCAAGTTCTTCGAGTCCATCGTCTACCGCTTCGGAGTGCCACACAGCATCATCACAGACAATGGGACGAACTTCACATCCAAGGAATTCCAAGAATTCTGTGAGAACCTAGGAATCAACATCAGCTACGCCTCGGTAGCACATCCACAGACCAATGGTCAGGTCGAAAAAGCAAACGGGCTCGTCTATGGCGGCATCAAGAAGCGACTCCTCCGGCCACTCGAACAGGCTGCGGGTTGCTGGCCAGACGAACTACAATCAGTACTCTGGAGCCTATGCACAACTCTAACTAGTGCTATAGGGTACACCCCTTTCTTCATGGTGCACGGGGCTGAAGCGGTGCTACCCGCCAAAGTGCGATACAAAGCACCGCGTGTGGTCGCTTACAGCGAGCAGGAGTCAACCCTTGCACTTGAAGACTCCGTCGACCTCCTAGACGAGGCAAGGGAAATCGCCGCGGAAAGATCAATGATCTACCAGCAGAACCTGCACAACTACCACAGTAGGAGGCTACGCCCCAGATCCTTCGTCGAAGGCGACCTGGTCCTGCGACTAAAGCAGCAAGGGCATCTCAAGCTCGAGTCCCCCTGGGAGGGACCATACGTGATTACAGAAGTAATCCCAGGTGGCGCATATCGCCTTCAAGATTTAGAGACAGGAGTTGCTTACTCCAAACCCTGGAACATCGTGCAGCTACGATGCTTCTACCCTTAGTCGCTTTTTACTTTTACATTGCAAATAAGGCTACTCAGCCAAGGCTACTTAGCCACACATTGTACTTCGTACTATCCCGCGAATAAATAAAGCTAAGTGCCCCAAAATTCTGTGTTTTCCTTTATTTTTGCAACTTATCCACTCGGGGGCTGCGCCACCCTATACACATCTGTTCTATGAACTAAAACGCGATATCTTGAGTAGCTGGCACACCAATTGAAACCCTTGACAAACATCAACCCAGTTGCAACGCACCTGATAGGTTGACAAGGGACTGAGATAAATACATGGCCAGGCTAACGAAAAGGAGTCGCATAGTGCGACGCACTCACAAAATATACATGCTAACAAGCTCTTTTACACATCATCGACAATCAATTATACACAGCATACATACGAACTTTACAACATTGGTACAATTATGTGCAAGATACAAACTAAACTACTATTGCAACAAGAGAACATTGGTTTGCTCCTCGAAGAAGTCGACGATCTCCTCTGCTCAGCGATCCACCGCCTGATAGTGCGGCACCATATTCCAAGTAGAACCCGCTGGTGGTGCAGGTGGTCCAGCCGCAATTGCCGCAACGTCTACATCAGGCCTATGCAGTTGCACCAGCGACAGAGCGGCCTTGGCACCAACCACCAACTGATGTCTTACACACTTGCATACCGCAGTCAAGTCTTGGAATTTGGCAAGAAGGGGCCAGCAGGCTCGATGGAGCAACATCCAGTGGAAACATCGTCTGATAAATGTTCTTCAAACATGATTGTGACTTCTTCAGGAAGTACAGCACTCGCGACGCACGATCCTGCAGGGTCGCCAGTGCGATTGCACGATCATAATCCAACCAGAAGTATCCACTCTCCTGAAGATGCTCTTGGGTCAGGTCACTCATGCGAATGGCAATTCGATCCTTCTCATCATGCGGATGTCGCATGCTGACAACTATAGAAGGCAAAGGCAAAAATATGAGAACAACAAACTACTGCAAGTGACTACAAGGAAACGACAGGAGGGAAGAAGACTGACATTTGAGCTGGTCACCCAACTGGGTCACCTCCCCTAGCAGATACTGCTCTCGGACGGCGGCTTTTTCCGCTTTCGACTTCCATATGTCCGCATTTCCGCAAAGTACGGGCAATTCACACTCCAATTGCTTCACGCGGTCACGGAGTCGCGAGAGCAGAGACAGCTCATCCACCCTTGAGCGCGGCGGTGTCAAAGTGTCATCACGGGGTGGCAAATCCTGAGGCTCCCTCAAAGAATCACTCGACGTGCCCTGCCACAAGTCAAGCAAGAGAAAATAAGAGGACTAAGGCGAAGCATAAACAAAGATTCGAGTGCATTCAAGATTAACAAAAGTATCAGCAGATACACTCACCAACAGGCATGTTCTTGACAAAAGACATAACCTATTTAACTATTACAAGTTGCGGCTACTAAGGAGCGACTGGCTTCTTCGACTTTGACTTCAGTTTTGCGGGCCTCATCGAGTCTGTGGCAGTATCAGATGCCACAGACTTCCCGTCGGCCCTCGACACCGCAGCCTTCGCAGCTTTCTTGGTGCGCTGAAGCTCCTTAGAGTACTTCGCAACTGTATTGATCAGCTGCGGGCCGTACTTGCCACAAGCAGCTGCGAAGGGAGCAAAGACTACCTGCTAGCCATCAGCGCTGACAGGCATCACCTTAGAAACCGCTGCAGGATCAATTTCGACTACATGGGCTTGAACCATGGCGAGTGACATCGAAGCACCTGCTGCACGGAGCGAGTTCTTGAAGCTTGCAGGGACGCCCCCAGCAAGAGACTCCACCAGCTCGTCCATATTCTCGATTAGCTCAGCCTTAGGCGCCAGCTCTTCCCGGAGGTGACTGAGCACGCCCTTGGCCTTGGAGAGCATCCCTTGAACGGCAGCGCTGCGGTCTTCGACTGCTGAAAGGGCACCCGCCAAGGCATCGTCACGACGGAGGGCCTAAGGGTCGAAGCTCAAATCGCTGGCATCTACACAGAACCCATGCATGGGCACGAAGGTCAGCACCAACGGCAAATTCGCAAGAAGAACAATAATGAAATCCAGACAAGATACCTGAGAGAGCCTTGGCAATCGAAAAAAGCTGTTCTTCGAACAACTTCTCCCTAGCTGCGATGGAGGCATGCAGAACCTCTTCGCGCTTTTGCGCCTCGTCACGCGCCACGATTGCCTCATCGTGGCTCTTCACAGCCACGGCGAGCGTCTTTTCCATGGTGGCGGCATCACGAAGAAGCGCATTATGTTTAGCTAAAAAACAAAACAAAAGGGATAGACTATCAGTCGACTACACAACAATGATGCAGCAGAAGAAGTAAAAGGCACTTACTTTCCACCACGCGATAGCGTGTATCCAGCATTGCATGCTGGCAACCCATCGCAAGCACCTGCTCCTCCAGGTGAGCGTCTTCCTTCACAAGGAGCTATCGCAAAAGGAAAACAACAAAGGATCAGCAGATGCCATAGATAAAATAGACTGCAACATCAGAAGAAGAGATACCACACTTACATGATCCTCCAGTGACTCCGAAGTCGACTGGTGTGCAGTCATCCGGGCAACCATCCGATGCTCCCCATCATGTGGAGAGCTTGATGAATTATGCCCAGAGTGGGCCAACAATGGAGGGGAAGGAGCACGCTCAACCTCTTTCTTGGCTCTCGAGGTCGCGACTCTAGATTCTTTCAAAAATTGTACGTCATCAGAAGATGACGATGCTTGTTGGCTGCAAAACAAAACCAATGTCAAGAAAAGGCAACTCCAAAGAAGAACCAAAAAGGAAGACTCAAATACTTACTAGTCAAACTTATCAAAGTCGAAGGTTTGATCCCCCGACTCTGACGACGATTCCTTAGGTAGCCGCATCTTCTTGCGAGAGGATGGCGCCATGGCACTCATAGGAATGGCGGGGATCGGCGACTCTGCACCAACACCTGCACCTTCCGGAGTCGAAGGGGACGACGCATCCGAATCCTTGCTGCGTGAACGCTTGCGAGTATCCGGACTACCCGACTCGGGGGCTTCCTCCTCCACATCAGATAGGACGGTCGACTCCGACTCGTCCTCTTCCAAGGCTTCACGAGGGATAACCCTCTCAGGAAGTGGGGCCATATAGGGTGACACTGCCTAATCCTACATACAGAAAACAAATTTAACACAGAAGTCAAGAAACGGCAAAGAAGCAATCGACAAACAAAGCTACTACGTAGCACAACCGTACCTCAGGAGGAGGATTAGAAGCATCGAACGGAGGAACGACTGGTTCACTAGGGAGCATATCCTTGACGGTGTACTTGGTGACCAGTCGAACCCTTTTATCTACCTCACTCGCGGACATGCCATCGGCAGACACGCGAGTGACATCGTCCGCGCCAGCCCACTGGAACATGGGGTGGACTCTGGCTTGTAGGGGCTGGACGCGACGGTGCAGCCATGTGCGAATGAGGGCGCAACCTCCCTCCTCTTTGCCCATGCGACCCTCGAGGTCGTAGACGCGCTCGTACAGCACATCTATCTCTGCAGACTCGCTGGGCATAACCACATTCTTCCAGGAGCGCCTCCTCTTGCATGGTGTCGTGGGGTCGAAGGGTGCGAGTCCGTAGTGGTCTCCGTCGGCCTTCTGGTTGTGGACATAGAACCACTTGTCCCTCCACCCTTGGACGGACATCATCAGCTTGATGTCGAAGTACGTGGCGGATGGATCGACGTGGATACCGCAGCCACCTACATCATAGACTACGGAACCAGACGCCGATTGGCGCTTCAACTTGAAAAGGCGCTTGAAGAGGCCGAAGTGTGGCTCAATTCCGAGCCAGCACTCGCAGAGAGTAATGTTGCTACATGGAGAATGGAATTGGGGGACAGCTGATGGAGCTGGAGCCCGTAAAAACGGAGAAGGCCCCTGAAGAAAGGATGCAGGGGCAACGAGAGGCCGCGGATGATGAATGCTAGGAACATCACCTGAAAACTGGCAGGAGGAGAGGGGATTACCTCGCCGCCGGGGACGCGCGCGTCAGCGACTGCAGACGACAAAACTTCGTCTTAGCGAAGAAGATGAAGTTCTGAGGAATTGATCATAGATGGACGCCACGCGCCATTCGTGACACGAGTGCCCGTGCCTTCTTCTTTCCGCCGGCGGCGGTGCTGGTGCCCGCAGCGGCAGAGCCGCCCTTCTTCTTCGTCGTAGCAGCAGTAGTAGCGGAATTGGCCGCAGCACCTCCCTTTTTCTTCCCCATTCAGTGGCAGCGATGTGACCAGAGGAAGTAGCTGGGAAATACACGGAGCTGGTCTAGCGTCGCGAAGGAAAGGAGCGCAAAGAAGTAGAGGAGCAGCGGCAATGGCGATGGAGGCAAAGGATGAAAAAGAAGTAGATGTGAAATTTACCGTCACCGCATCGCTACTTACCCCCCTGGAAGATGCAATCCAACGGCTCAGAAAAACCCTATCAGACACGTGGCGTTCATCGCGCTCGACACGTGGAGGAACTGAAGTGCGAACCATCCCCCACTACTCCCATTACGCACGGAAATCGAGGAGGCGCAGTTAAAATAAAGATTACGCATGCCCGGTCAAATCAGAGTCAGGAAATGGGACCCACCGCTCGTCACGTCCCGTCAAACTCGCTCACGCGGGCAACTGAGGTCATGGAATCGTCAGCATTGACGTCATCAAAAACTACACAGCAGCAAACTTCGACTACTTTAGTCCTTGCTCGAGTCTTCGACTCCACCAAGCACTCGGGGGATACTCTCATAGGGAGCGCTGGTCGTGCACCCTATGATTTTTCTTTTTCTTTTTTCAGGAACATGGACAATCAAAGCAAACCCAATCATTCGAAGCACAATTCGACTATGGACATGGGTACTCCCATAGGGAGCGCCGGAAGTAAATTCGACTAAAACAAGCAAACAAAAGACGACAGCAGTCGCAACAGTTCTTTAGTCCCTGCCTGAGTCTTTGACTCAACCAGGCGCTCGGGGGTTACTCCCATAGGGAGCGCTGGTCGCGCACACTATGATTATTTGTACAAAGTACTGTGTGTTGATAACATCCACACTCGAAGCTTATGGCGACACCGCCTCATGACTTTTCCCTATAAAGAGACTGTGTCTCCTGGGTCACCCGAATCGTCTCCGCGATGACAAAATTCGAATGTCGCGCTCACAGCGTGAAGATAAGACCTGAATAAGGCCTCGCAACGCATTTGCTGCTCACTACCAGAAATATAATCGTGCCTACAGGCACGATGAACATGCCTTGACGGACGCGTCGAGTGCTCACACCCATACACTGGAATTCAACTCATGTAAGACCTCCGTGGCTTGAGTCGAATTACACCAGCACTTTTTCGGATTCGAGTCCGGGGACTCGAGTTCGAGTAGATGGCGTTGTTTTACCCTAAGATAGTTAACTGATATTGATACATCGGTTAAATTAGGCACGCACATCAACAATCCCTATGACACAAACAGGGCAGTCGAAAAACACACTCAGTCATGCACTCGAAAGGCTTCATAAAGTCTCCAGTCGAATCTGCGATTCCACTGGACACTCGGGGGCTACTGACATGGGTATACCCTGCAGGTACTCGAGCTTTGTATATATGACCTAAATACGTAGAGGCCCACGGTGTCGCCAAGGCCCAAATGAGGAACTCGAGTAACCTACGGACTCTCGATTGCTTGAAGAACAAGAAGAAGTTAAAGATAGAAAGTTCAAAGGGGAAAACCCTAACTTGTAACCGACTCGACCTGCTACCCGAGACCTAGCCTATCTATATAAAGGCTAGGAGGGGCAGCGAGGAGGACACACGCAACCCTAGTTTCCACAACCCTGCCAGATTGCATCTACGCACCATTGTAATCTTCGATTCCTTTGATAATTCCACGAGCAGACAAGCAGGAGTAGGGACCTCTACGAGGCCTGAACCTGGGTAAATCTTCGAGTCCCCTGCGTGCTTGTTTGCTAGCCGATAGATGTCTCTAGCGCTCCCTCCTTCTCCAAAACCTAAGTCCATAACAATGGGCATTGATGAGTTAAACCCTCGTCAGGAGTAGTTGTGGACTCGGAAGATTTTGTCAACTTTGAGCTCCCAATCAATGTATGCATCAGCGTCTTGGTCTCCCTTGAACTTAGGCATAATGAACTTGAGGTTCCCATACTTTCCTTCTTCATGTTCACGGTGGTGGTTGTGGCGTTTTTGCCTTATGCTCGCTTCACTTGGTGCGCGTGGTGGAGGATGAGGAGCTTGATTGTCTCGAGGAGGCGGTGGTGGAGGAGCTTGATGCGCAAAGTCTCTTCGATGCCTTTGCTCGGGATAATTTGCATTCATTAGTTGTTGGTGACGATGATGGGGTTGAGCATAGTGGTTGTTGCGTCTAGCGCGGTGTGCATCCTCATCATCATCACTTGTATCCCATTGTGGTGCTAGATTGACTTGTCGTGGTTGGCGATGGTCATGGTGTGGGTGGTGGCGCCTATCATCGTGGTGGTCTTCACCATGATGCTCTTGTTCTCGTGGAGGTTGCGCTTATACCATTGCTTGTTGCGGTGGGAGACCATGTTCGTCTTGTTGTTGTGGTTGATGTAGGGTTCGTAGCATGTAAAACAAAAAAAATCTACCACAAGAACGAACAAAACCAAGATCCAATATATGGAAAAGCCAAGATCTAATCTACGAGATAGGTGCAATGAGATAGATGAGAACTAACCCTCGAAGATCCAAAGCGTTAACAAGATCGGATCTCGTGGTTGATGTAGTCGATCACTTGCTGATCTCAAGATCACGTTGACGATACTTCCGACGCCATGTTCCGGCAACGCTTCCGCACTCGGTCACACGTACGTAGTCGATGAAGACCTTCCTCTCCCTGTTCCAGTAGGCAGTAGAGGTAGTAGATCCCCTCAGAATCCTAGCAGCACGACAACATGGTGGTGGTGGTGGAGGAGAATTCCTGCAGGGCTTCGCCTAAGCGGAAGGAGGAAGAAGAAGGAGGAGGGAGGAGAGGTGGCGGCTAGGGTTTGGGGATGGGCAAGGGGTCGTCCACCCCTCCCCTCTATTTATAGAGGGAGGGTGTGGCTAGGGTTGCCCTCTTTTGCCCACCTCCTCCTAGGTCCGGCGCCTGGGAAGGGAGAGTCCCCCCCCCCCCAAGTCATATCCCCTATTTTCTAGGGATTTATTCTTATCCCTTTGGGGCTGGCCGGTTGGGCTTCTTGGGCCTGGTGCGGCTGGCCCATGGGCCCCCGCAACATTCCCTCAGCCCATGTGGCCCCTCCCGAGGTGGTGGTCCCAATGGTGTCCCTCTACAACATTCTAGAAGCTCCGTTCAAAATACTGAAAACTTTTATGAACCTCGGAAGATGACTTCCTTTAAATGAATCTTATTCTCCAGACCATTCTGGATCTCCTCGTGATGTCCTGGATCCAATCCGAGACTCCGAACAACATTTGGTCTCCAACATTCCATTAAACAACATTGAACCTTAAGTGTGTCACCCTACGATTCGCGAACTATGCAGACATGATCGAGACACCTCTCGGATCAATAACCAACAGCGGGACCTGGAGATCCATAATGGCTCCCACATATTCAACGATGACTTCATGATCGAAAGAACCATTAACATACGATACCGATTCCCTTTGTCGCGTGATACTCTACTTATCCAAGGTTCGATCATCGGTATCTCCATACCTAGTTCTACCTCGTTACTTATAAGTAATATTTATTCGTATCGTGATATGATATCCCTCGTGACCTGCTTGCAAGGCAATTGGATGACATTCCACCGAGAGGGCCCAGAGTATATCTATCCGTCATTAGGATGGACAAATCCCATTCTTGATCCATGTGCTTCAACACATACTTTAAGAATACCTAATGCCACCTTTATAACCACCCAGTTATGAAGTGGCGTTTGATGTCATCAAAGCACTCATCCGGTGATGGTGATTAACATTATATCATGGTCGGAGGATTAGGTTACTATGTATTTGAAAGCTTGTATCAAAATGAACTTAATGACTTGATCTTATGCTATGCTTACTATGGGTGCGTGTACATCACATCATTCTCCTAATGATATGATCTTGTTATTAATAACATCCAGTGTCCATGATCAAGAAACCATGATCGTCTATTAATCAACAAGCTAATCTTAACAAGAGGATTACTAGGGACTCTTCTATGTTTACAAAACACACAATATTAGTGTTTCCTATTAATACAATTATAGCATGGAATGTAAACATTTATCATAAACACAAAGATATAATAATAACTGAAGGAAATATGCCCTGAGAGGCAATAATAAAGTTGTTATTATGTATTCCTTGTATATGATAGATGTTTATCTTGCATGTTATAATTGTATTGATAGGAAACATCAATACATGTGTGTTTAATAAACAAAAAGGGTTCCTAGTTATGCCTCTCTTATAGACTAGCTTGTTGATTAACAAGATGATCAAGGTTTTCTGATCATGGACATTGGATGTTGTTAATAACAAGGTCACATCATTTGTGAAATGATGTGATGAACATTCATCCGAAGTATAGCATTACGATCAAGTCATTATGTTTATATTGCTATAACATCATACGAAGTAATCTTTATCCTTAGACCATGAGATCATGTTAATTTCTAACACCGGAAGAGTATCTTGATAACATCAAACGTCACACCGTAACAGGGTGACTATAAAGATGGGTTCAGTACTACGAAGGTGTTATGTTGAGGCTCATGGATCAAGAGTGGAATTTGTCAATCCAGATGACGGATAGATATACTCTGGGCCCTCTCGGTGATATCACATTAGGATAGCTTGCAAGCAAGTGATGTGATCACTAGAATGTTATATCACGGGAACGAGAAAAGAGTGCATGTCGGTAACGAGATCAAACTAGGTATGGAGATACCGATGATCGAATCTCGGACATGTAATATATCGAGAGACAAAGGGATTTAGTTACAAGCGTTAAAGGTTCTCACAATCACAGGAGTCATCGTTGAATGTGTAGGAGTCAGTATGGATCTCCAGGTCCTGCTGCTGATTATTGATCGGAGAAGGGTCTCGATCATGTGTGCATTATTCGCGAACCGTAGGGCGGCACACTTAAGAGTTACCGGACACCATTTTGGAGCACATAAGTTTCAGACGAAAGAATTGCAAAGCGCAGGAATTATTTTCAATAGAAACCGGAAATTGTTTCGGGTGAAATTGCAGAAGGTGGTTCTGCATGTGATATTGAAATATTGCAAGGGGCTATATGTGAATGTTTGTTAATTAAAGTAATTAACAAAATTCTGAATAAATTTAATAAAAACAGTTTTATTAAATGAGAGAGCATTAAATTTGGAGAAATTTAATGCATTTAAAGTGGAGACTTTAAAAGGGAATGTGAAGAGGCATTTTAATGTGGAGGGGTTACCACCACATGAATGGGGGAGGTGAGAGGTCACACCCCCATGCGCCGACCATGGAGAGAGGGGGCACCCCCCCCCCCTCCTCCTATAAAAGTCCACCCATTCCCTGCTTCATCCTCACACCTCCTTGTGAAGGATCTCTCTCCCCCTCTAGAATTATTCCCCCATGGTCTTGGATTAGCGAGATACATGTTCCCGGTGGCATTTCGTCTGGAAGGAGTTGCTGCTTCCGCTGGATCGCTGGAGCAAGGAGGTGGAGGTTGTCCGGCGGCTTGAACGTGTGTGCGAGTGCGGATGAGCTGCTGAGTTGCGGCGCTCGGACTTCCTCACGATCTTGAGATCGGCAAGTGTACGACTACATAAACCACGAGTTCCTACTCGTTAACAAAGCTCGTTGTCTTCGAGGGTAAGTTCTCCATGGATGTATGTCCACCCGTTGCTCTGTATCTAGTAGATAGATCTTGGTGTATAGTTCTCATCGTAGGAAATTTTTTGTTTTCTATGCTGCGGACCCAACAGTGGTATCAGAGCCTGATCTATGCGTAGGTGCTTTGCACGGGTAGTACACATATGTTTATATGTGGGCGATGATGATCATGTTATTGCATCTTCTATGTACTTTGGATATTGGTGGCATAGTGGGATGAAGCGGCCTGGACCAACCTTACATGTCATCGTACATGAGACCGGTTCCACGACTGACATGCAACTAGTTTTGCATAAGTGGCTAGCGGGTGTCTGTCTCTCCTACTATAGTCTATATCTGATTTACAACGAGTTGCTAATAACTTGGTTATCCTTGTTGTGGTTCATGTTTGTAGGTACGACCGGTTCTATCTCTGAAAGCCCTAAGCCACGTAAAACTTGCAATTGATAAATTAGAGGTGTCTAGTTTAGATCGTTGTTGGGCTAGTGTATTGATATGGTATTGTTGTAAGTAGATGTATGATAGATACTCTTACAACTCACTTAACGTGTAAGTTCCATAGACCTTGGCCTTACACACAAAGGAATGATAGAGATCATACCACGATGCAAATGATAGAGATCAAATGCATGGACCATATCACCTCACTTCACACATTAGCATCTTATATTGCTAGTTTGGCGCTTTTGGTAGCATTATAAGATGATCCCTCATTTAGATATCAAGATAAAATATGTTCTTCCTTAAGTATGCACCGTTTTGTGGATCGTGTTTTGAGGCATCACGTGATGATTGGGTGTTCTCGACTCTACGGTTTCATACAACGGGTGTAAGACAGTTTTACACACACAAATACTAAGGTTCTTACTTGACGAGCCTAGCATGTACAGACATGGCCTCGGAACACGGACCAAAAGGTTAAGCATGAGTCATATAGTTGATATGGTGCCCATATAGATGCTCGCCTTTGAAGCTACACCGACTGACGTGATGATCGGACTTGGTGTAGTGGATTTGGTTCATGTAATCACCAAAAGGACACGAGGGATGTCGTTTTTGAGTGGGAGTTCATTAGTAATTTGGATTAGTTGAACTCAATCTATCATAAACTTAGTATAAATATATTTTACAAATTCTGTTGTAGATGGCACCACCTGTTTTTAATTTCAATGTGTTCATGGAGAAAGAGAAGCTTGCTGCGAATGGTAGCAACTTCACCAACTGGGCTATGAATTTGAGGATTCTCCTCACTGCTGCACAAAAGCAATATGTGCTAGAGGCACCGCTAGGCCCCCCACCAGATCCTGATGCCCCTGACGAGGAAAAGAACGTCTATATAACTCGTCAGGAGGACCACAACTTAGTTCATTGCGGCATACTGTATGGGATAGAGCCAGAACTTCGAAAACGTTTCGAAAATGGCAATGCCTTTGATACCATGGGAGAATTGAAAATGATTTTCGATACCCATGCTACCGTAGAGAGTTATAATGCTTCTGAAAAGTTCTTTAGCTGCATGATGGAAGAGAACAGCTCCGTTAGTGAGCACGTACTCAAAATGTCTGGGTACGCCAAATAAGCTTGTGTCCTTGGGAATAACGATTCCCATTGACTTAGGCATACATCGTGTTCTCCAATCTCTGCCACCTAGCTACAAGAGCTTCGTGATGAACTATAATATGCAGGGCATGAAGAAGTCTCTTCCCGAGCTTCTGTCAATTCTTAAGACTGCAGAAGTGGATATTAGGAAAGAACATCAAGTGTTGATGATCAATAAGACCACCGGTTTCAAGAAGGACAAGAAAGGCAAGCAGAAGGGAAAGAAGGGCGGCAAATCTGTTGTCGCGCCTGAAAAGAAACCCTGATCTGGCCCTAAGTCTGACACCAAGTGCTACTATTGCAAGGGGACTGGCCATTGGAAGCGCAACTGCCCCAAGTATTTGGCGGACAAGAAGGCCGGCAAGGCAAACAAAGGTATATGTGATATACATGTTATTGATGTGTACTTGACTAGTACTCGCAGTAGCACCTGGGTATTTGATACGGGATCGGTTGCTAATATATGTAACTCGGTTCAGGGGCTGCGGAACAAGCGACAACTAGCAAGGGATGAGGTCACGGTGCGGGTCGGCAATGGATCAAGAGTTGATGTGATCGCCATCGGAATGCTGCCTCTCCATATGCCGTCGGGATTAGTTATAAACCTGAATAATTGTTATTTGGTGCCTACACTGAGCATGAACATTGTATCCGGATCGTGTTTGATGCAAAGTGGTTATTCGTTTAAGTCTGAAAACAATGGTTGTTCGATTTATATGAATAATATCTTTTATGGTCATGCACCTGTGTTGAATGGTTTATTTCTGTTGGATATCGATAGTAGTATTACGCATATTCATAATGTTGATGCTAAAAGGATTAAACTTGATAATGGTATATCTACATATATGTGGCACTGCCATCTAGGTCATATTGGCGTTAAACGCATGAAGAAACTCCATTATGATGGACTTTTGGAATCACTTGATTTTGAATCATTTGATACATGTGAGCATGCCTTATGGGCAAGATGACTAGAACACCGTTTTCCGGTTCAATGGAACGGGCGACAGATTTATTGGAAATCATACATACTGATGTGTGTGGACCAATGAGTGTGTCGGTGCGAGGTGGATATCATTATTTTGTTACTTTCACGGATGATTTGAGTAGATACGGGTATATCTATTTGATGAAACATAAGTTTGAAACCTTTGAAAGGTTCAAAGAATTTCAGAATGAAGTGGAAAATCATCGTAACAGAAAGATCAAATTTCTGCGGTCCGACCGTGGAGGAGAGTATCTTAGTTACGAGTTTAGCACACATATGAAAGATTGTGGAATAGTTTCACAACTCACGCCTGCCGGAACACCACAACGTAATGGTGTGTCGGAACGTCGTAATCGTACCTTATTGGATATGGTTCGATCTATGATGTCTCTGACTAACTTGCCACTGTCATTTTGGGGTTATGCACTGGAAACCGCTGCATTCACTTTAAATAGGGCACCATCTAAATCCGTTGAAAAGACACCGTATGAATTATGGTTTGGAAACAAACCTAAGCTGTCATTTCTTAAAGTTTGGGGATGCGATGTTGATGTGAAGAAACTTCAACCGAATAAACTCGAACCCAAAGAGGAAAAATGCGTCTTCATAGGATACCCTAAGGAAACGATTGGGTATACCTTCTATCACAGATCCGAGGGCAAGGTCTTTGTTGCCAAGAATGGATCCTTTCTTGAGAAGGAGTTTCTCGCGAAAGGTGTGAGTAGTCGGAAGGTAGAACTCGAAGAGGTTATTGAACCTTCTCTTCATGAAATGGCGAGTAGCACAGCTCCAGAAGTTGTTTCGGAGTTGACTTCACCTAATGAAGAGAGAGCTAATGATATTGATCATCAAACTCCGAAAGAGGACACTACCGAACCTCGCAGGTCAAGCAGGACACGTGCAGCTCCTGAACTGTACGGCAATCCTGTTATGAATTTCATGATTGACGAAATAGATGACCCTGCGACGTATGAAGAAGCGATGATGAGCCCTGATTCCAACAAATGGATAGAAGCCATGAAATCCGAGATGGAATCCATGTACGAAAACCAGGTTTGGACCTTGGTGGACTTACCTCACGATCGAAAGGCCGTTGAGAATAAATGGATTTTCAAAAGAAAAATTGATGCTGATGGTAATGTAACCATCCATAAGGCTCGACTTGTCGCAAAGGGGTTTCGACAAATTCAAGGAGTTGACTACGATGAGACATTCTCTCCCGTAGCGATGCTTAAGTCGGTTAGGATTATGTTAGCAATTGCTGCATATTTCGATTATGAAATATGGCAGATGGATGTCAAAACTGTGTTCCTCAATGGTAATATTGAAGAAGAGTTGTATATGATACAACCTAAGGGTTTTGTCGATCCTAAGGATGCTGATAAGGTGTGCAAACTTCAGCGATCCATCTATAGACTGAAGCAAGCATCCCGGAGTTGGAATCTCCGCTTTGATGAGGTGATCAAAGAGTTTGGATTTGTCCAAACTTATGGAGAGGCTTGTATTTACAAGAAAGTGAGTGGGAGCAATGTGGCATTTCTGATATTATATGTAGATGACATATTATTGATTGGAAATGATATAGATCTTTTAAACAGTGTTAAAAGTTATCTAAACAGCAAATTTTTGATGAAGGACCTTGGTGAAGCTTCATATATATTAGGCACATGCTATCAGTTTGACTAGTAGGTACCAATCTGATCCAGGTTCAGAACACTAGATAGCGGTAAAGAACATCCTCAAGTACTTGAGAAGAACTAAGGATATGTTTCTTGTATACGGAGGTGAAGAAGAGCTAGTCGCTAAGTGTTATGTCGATGCTAGCTTTGACACTGATCTGGATGACTCTAAGTCTCAATCCAGATACGTATTTCTCTTGAACAGAGCAGCAGTTAGTTGGAGGAGCTCCAAACAACCTGTGGTGGCTGGATCAACGATGGAGGCGGAATATGTTGTTGCTTCAGAAGCAACACAGGAAGCGGTTTGGATGAAGGAGTTCATAACGGAACTAGGTGTGGTTCCTAGTGCGTTGGACCCAATGGTGATCTATTGTGACAATAATGGAGCCATAGCCAACTCCAAGGAACCAAGGTCTCACAAGAATTCCAAGCATATTAAGCGCCGGTTTCACTCCATCCGCGAGCATGTCAAGGATGGAGATATAAAGATTTGTAAAGTGCACACGGACCTGAATGTAGCAGATCCGTTGACTAAAGTACTCCCTAGGGCAAAACATGATCAACACCAGAACTCCATGGGTGTTAGATTTATCACTATATAAACTAGATTATTGTCTCTAGTGCAAGTGGGAGACTAAAGGGAATATGCCCGAGAGGCAATAATAAAGTGGTTATTATCTTATTCCATGTTTATGATAAATGTTTATTTACATGCTAGAATTGTATTGATCAGAAACATCAATACATGTGTGTTTAATAAACAAAAAGGGTTCCTAGTTATGCCTCTCTTATAGACTAGCTTGTTGATTAACAAGATGATCAAGGTTTCCTGATCATGGACATTGGATGTTGTTAATAACAAGGTCACACCATTGGTGGAATGATGTGATGAACATTCATCCGAAGTATAGCATTACGGTCAAGTCATTATGTTTATATTGCTATAACATCATACGAAGTAATCTTTATCCTTAGACCATGAGATCATGTTAATTGCTAACACCGGAAGAGTATCTTGATAACATCAAACATCACACCGTAACAGGGTGACTATAAAGATGGGTTCAGTACTACAAAGGTGTTATGTTGAGGCTCATGGATCAAGAGTGGAATTTGTCAATCCAGATGACGGATAGATATACTCTGGGCCCTCTCGGTGATATCACATTAGGATAGCTTGCAAGCAAGTGATGTGATCACTAGAATGTTATATCACGGGAACAAGAAAAGAGTGCATGTCGGTAACGAGATCAAACTAGGTATGGAGATACCGATGATCGAATCTCGGACATGTAATATATCGAGAGACAAAGGGATTTAGTTACAAGCGTTAAAGGTTCTCACGATCACAGGAGTCATCGTTGAATGTGTAGGAGTCAGTACGGATCTCTAGGTCCTGCTGCTGATTATTGATTGGAGAAGGGTCTCGATCATGTCTGCATTATTCGCGAACCGTAGGGTGGCACACTTAAGAGTTACCGGACACCATTTTGGAGCACATATATTTCAGACGAAAGAATTGGAAAGCGCGGGAATTGTTTCAATAGAAACCGGAAATTGTTTCAGGTGAAATTGCAGAAGGTGGTTCTGCATGTGATATTGAAATATTGCAAGGGGCTATATGTGAATGTTTGTTAATTAAAGTAATTAACAAAATTCTGAATAAATTTAATAAAAAGAGTTTTATTAAATGAGAGAGCATTAAATTTGGAGAAATTTAATGCATTTAAAGTGGAGACTTTAAAAGGGAATGTGAAGAGGCATTTTAATGTGGAGGGGTTACCACCACATGAATGGGGGAGGTGAGGGGTCACCCCCCATGCGCCGGCCATGGAGAGAAGGGGCAGCCCTCTCCTCCCATAAAAGGCCACCCATTCCCTCCTTCATCCTCACACCTCCTTGTGAAGGATCTCTCTCCCCCTCTAGAATTATTCCCCCATGGTCTCGGATTAGCGAGATACATGTTCCTGGTGGCATTTCGTCTGGAAGGAGTTGCTGCTTCCGCTGGATCGCTGGAGCGAGGAGGTGGAGGTTGTTCGGTGGCTTGAACGTGTGTGCGAGTGCGGATGCGCTGCTGAGTTGCGGCGCTCGGACTTCCTCACGATCTTGAGATCGGCAAGTGTACGACTACATCAACCACAAGTTCCTACTCATTAACAAAGCTCGTTGTCTTCGAGGGTAAGTTCTCCATGGATGTATGTCCACCCGTTGCTCTGTATCTAGTAGATAGATCTTGGCGTATAGTTCTCATCGTAGGAAAATTTTTGTTTTCTATGTTGCGGACCCAACACTTTATTATTGCCTCTTGGTCATATCTCCAACAGTTGAGCATGATGGTCATGGTGTCGGTGACGTCTTGCATGGTGTGGTTGTTGAGCTTGTGGATCAACCACTTATTCTTGTTGATGACGAGCTTAGTGTTCCCCATTGTGGTGGTGGGGATCTCCACGATGAGAATGTGAGTGCGAAGCGTCACCATGACGACTTGACGAGCGCATACGAGACGAACTTGACGAGCTTGAATGATGTCCATGATAGTTGCCAAGGTTGGCAATAGCTTGGTGAAGAGCTTGGAATTGAGCACTGTGCTCCACTTGGTGTTGGCAGTCATAATAAGTGTACTCTCGAAAAGTTTCATCAAGCCGGTTCTTAAGCCTCTCAAATTGGGCATGGAATTCTTGGCATTGTGCCCATTAGTTGTGGCGCGTGGCGAAACCATCTTGGTTGTTGAAGTTGCCATCTCCGCTTTCTCTACTTCCCCTGGACATGTTATATGACCACAATTGAAAGGAAGGGTGGTATTGGTGGTATGGTATGTGCTACCTTGCCTCACCAAGTCAAATATTGGAAAGGTTGTTCTTGCCGAGAGCAAAGTGAATACACAAGACACACACACACACACACACACAAAGGCTTATGTGGAAGGTGGATAGCAAATGGAACAACCAAACGCAAAGGTTATTGTCAAAAGTGGGTAAAATCCAACAAAAACAAAGTCAAAGGAAAAGGTCAAAAAGGGTGACGAGAACCTATGACTATACACATAATGTGGCTAACATGACTATGAAAATGAGCAATGAATAAAATTTGTCCTAACAAAGACTAATTCTCGGTGTTGTGCCAACGCTAGGGGAGATTGTAGCCCGTTTGCCAAAAGATTGAGAAGCAACAGATTTGCATGCTTGCCTTGATCTTGCTTGCACTCTTGCTTAGAAGCTTTGGACTATCTTTTGCTATTGGTATCTTTCTCTTTTTATTTTGCTTAGAAGCTTTTTTATGTACTTCTTTCTTTTCTATGCTATGGAGTCAAGTTTTGCTATTGCCTCTACCCTATGACTATGCAAGAGCAAGCGCACAATGCTTTGGCAAATGCAAGATGGGCTACTCGATAGGTTAGGTAACACACAAAGGAAGAAAGGGGCTTAACAAGGGTGGTGCAAGTTATACCTTGTGGTGATGTCGTACTTGCAACTGCTGGTGCAGGGATGGTTCGGGTTTCGTGGTGTCGATGTCGAGTGCGAGGCGTTGTTGATGTTGTGGAAGCTTTGTTAGTTTCTAGACACGCACATGAAACACAAACACACAAAGGAAATCAGTCAAAAAAGGAAGAGGGTCAAAATTTTGTCAGGGCCAGAGACTCCAGTGTGGAGGGGCCGAAAACTCCGGCATGGTCTAGAGACTCTGGTGTGTGGAGGCCGGAAACTCCAGTGTGGGGCCTGCACCATGAACAACTCGTGTTCTTGAGTGGAAATTCGGCCCGTGAACCCTCAAATCTAGAAAAATTTGACCAAATTGGGCTAGGAAACGCAGGGCGAAGGTAGACCAACTCCAAAGTCAAGTTTTTATTGGACCAAAACCACAATCAACTCACCAAAATGAGAGATCGATCCAAAAGAAATTTGGGGATATATTTTTGGTATTTTTCAATTTATGGTGGAAATCGAAGAACAAAGTCAAATATGTGGCAACCAAAAGTTGTTGGTACCAGTTGATATGGGTCTCCTTACAGATTTACCCTTGGAGTGGCCCGATCTTCACGGATTTGAGGCGGGGGTGAGGTAACACGCTTAACACGATAAACACACGCCAAAACACACCCGATTCGATTTGCTCCTGTTGGTTCGAACAACAAATCCAATAGAATCCTCGGCGAGAGACCTTGCGATAGAATCACCAAAGGAGAGATCGGCAAGCGAATGATAGAATCCAAACCAAGGAGAGAGTAGAAACTAAGTAGAATCCCAAAGGGGAGAGACCAAACACTACTAGAATCCTTGATAGGGAGAGACCAAACACTTGAGGAGGGTCTTGACAACTTGGAGAAGGGTACCGACTCCAAGGCCTTGTATAACTCATAGATAATCTATTGAGAGGGGGTTCCCATATAGGGTTAGGCACATGCCTTAATTCATCATCATCTCTAGGGTTTCAAGGAGGGAGTTGGGGCATATATATAGGCCAGCCACGAGCTAGGGGTAAAATGGACATAAAAGGGAATTTTGGGGAGTTATATGGGCCAGGACCAACTCAAGGCACGCAGGACCGCGTCGCTCAGGCCGGAGTCTCTGGCATGGTTCGGAGACTTCGGTGTGGTCTGGAGATTCCGGTGTCAGCTGGCTTTTATCCGGCCCGTCTCTGGAGTGGTGTTCAGATCCCTGGCGCTGGTCCGGAGGCGTGTCCGGAGTTCGGACGAAGATTCCAGTGTAGTAGACCGAAGATTCTGGTGTGCTGGGGTGGAGACTCTGGTCTACCTCTAGCAACTTCTTGCGTCTTCTCGTCCAGGCCTCTTGCTTGGGTGTCTCGGCTCCTGGCTCTTCCTTGTCGCATCCTCTTGGCATCATGGTCATGAACCTAGTCATGTCATGGGCATTTGTCTCAAATAGGATTTCGTTCACATGATAACCAAAGGAAGGTGAGGTATGAAAGGAATTCACCTTTACGGAATGTGACATTGGATCTATAAATTTTTCTTTTCAACATAAAATTTTTCGATCTGGTAAAAATGAAATTAGTACTGAATAAAACAGACCATGAACATGACTTTCAAATGTAAAAAGGTCTAAAAGACTTATTCTTTTTTTTAGGAGGATAAGAAAATGTAAAGATTATTTGTTGATCACCTGAGAGGGCCCCGAGTATATCTCTCTGTCATCGGGATGGACAAATCCCACTCTTGATCCACGAGTCTCAGCTAAGAATTTCCAAGTACTCAATGACATCTTATAATCACCCTGTTGTAGTGTGACGTTTGATGGAATCAAAATACTCTTCCAGAGTTAGTGGTTGACGTGATATCATGGTCTAAGGATTAGAGTTACTTTCGAATGATGTTATAGCAATGTAAACATAATGGCATGATCGTATTACTATACTTTGGGAGAATGTTCATCACATCATTCTACGAATGTTGTGATCTCATTATTAACAACATCCAATGTCATGATCTGGAAACCTTAATCATCTGTTAATCAGCAAGCTAGTGTAATGAGAGGCATTACTAGGAACCTTTTCTCTGTTTATTAAACACACATGTATTAACATTTCCGTTTAACACAATTATAACACGAGAAATAAATATAATATAATAACCACTTTATTATTGCCTCTTGAGCATATTCCCTTCAATGGCATGGGTTTACATTGCCATGTCGGCTCTGGACGGCACCAGTCCGTGAGAAACCACGGACGACATGGGCTTACGGCACCATGTCTGCTATAATCCGGCCCCACGTCCACGAGAAACCGCGTCCGACCTGGGTTGATGATTCCACATTGGCTTTCGGTGGGCCCATGATCACGAGAAACCGCGATGACCACGAGAAACTACGGCTAGCATGGGCTCACACCACCACACCGGATCTCAACAGGCCCCGCCACCCAGCGGGTGAGGAGGTGTGCCACGCCTGGAACGCCTATCACAAAGCACGGTCGTGCCCTCGTATGCTAACGATGGGCCCATGGAGTGCGCATGGTTCACCGTCCTGCGATGCAAGGTACGATGGCGCACCGACATCCCTTTGTGGTATAGAATCTTTCGCCCAGGCCCATAGTGGGGCCTGCCTCACGATATTGCGGGACTCTGTTGCGACGTCGTCGCGTGTCCTTTCTGTCGTCCATCCCACGAATGGAAAGAATCGGGAAGACGTGAATAGCAGTTTGAGCCGAAACAATCTAATTTTATTATTTACTCTGATATATGGAGCATATGCCAATTTCTGTATAGAGTTATCTTAAAAAAATACAGAATGAGCAAGTGTAGGAGACACCGATAACACCATTTTACACTTGCACAAAATGGAGTTGATCAAATTAATACTATGGTACACTCATTTAAATGAAAGAGGGACATCCATAATTCCATTTTACTAGTGAATTACATTCTCAAATATTGGTGAACCAATTCAGGAGTAATTTCCCTAATAAGCCAGTCAAACAATTTAGTTCATGACTATAGAGAATCTAAATGGGAGGATTACCTAGTTACGTAAATATTATAATGAGGTAATTAACCGTTGTTGCTGCTTGAAGCCATGTTTAGCAGTAACTCACATAGAGAACTATAAAAGTGTGAATCATGCACAAAAGAAGTGAAGCACATTAGAAATTTAATCGTACCACATGATATCTAAACAAAACCGAACTGGAAAATGCAAAAAAGAAATAGAGGAGGACTAACCTTCAAGGGAACATAACATATCACACCAGACACAAAAATCAAGATACATGAGGCCATCTCCAAGTCCGTGGGTGTTTCTCACGTGCATTCTATCCAAAAAGGCTAAGCAAAAGTCGTGTGCATTGGACTAGTACTAAATGTGTAACTGGAGGCTATAGACTACATAATATGTTTAATCCATATAGTTATATATTGTTTGATCATAGAAACATTGATTTATGAAAGCAATCTATCAAACATGTTGAAAGACCACGGATGTCGCCTAGAGGGGTGGGTGAATAGGCGGTTTAAAACTTTTAAGAGATGGGCTTAACAATGGCGGAAAAAACTATCATTTTCTTTTGTCAAGCACAAAGCCTAAATATACTAAGCTTCACCTATGTGCACCAACAACTTATGCTAAACAAGACAAGCAACAATGTGATATCAATATAGAATACTTCAAGCACGAAGGCTATCACAATGTAAAGTGCATAAGTAAAGAGCTCGGGTATAGAGATAACCGAGGCACGCGGGGACAACGATATTTTACTGAGTTTCTCCCAACAAGGGAGTATGTCTCGTTGGAGGGGTGGGCGGTACTAAGACCACCAACGCCACAAGAGGCCTCACCCTATTCTCCTAAGCTCCCACCACACGACAAGCACCCGTTCCACTATGGGACACTTGAGGGCGGTCACCAAACCCGTACAATATTGGGGCTATCTCCACAACTTAATTGGAGGCTCCCAAAAATCACCACAAAGGCCTCAATCTTGAGGAGAGCTTCACAACTTAACTGAAGGCCCCAAGAACACGCCACAAAGGCCACACAACCGTCTAGGGTTCCAAGAACCCAAGAGGGACAAGCTTCTTAATTTCACCAAGCAAATCCTCCAGGGAGAACTCAAACCGATGCACCTAATGCAAATGGCAAGAACACCATAAATATGCTCCAATCCTTCACTCTCAAATTCCAACAAATCTACTAAAGCGATAGGGAGAATAAGAGAGGAAGAATCAAAGGGAGAACACAAAAACCCCAAGATCTAGATCCCAAAGATTCACTCACAAAGAGGTGATTTGGTTTGGTCAAAATATAGATCTAGATCTCCTCTATCTTCCTCTCAAATATTGGCATGAATCATTGGAGGGGAAGAGAGAAATCAAGCTCAAGAGGTTTAGAACAAAGGGACAAAGCTTGAGAGAAAATAGAGGAAGAACAACCAACTAGAAAAAAGAGAGGGAGAGGCTATTTAAAGGGCCCCAGATTTTCTACCCGTTGGGGCCAATATGCCTGACTGGGCCAGTAGTACCGCATGAGGCCCGGTACTACCGCCCGTTGATCCAGCAGCGCAGCGGTAGCCGCCAGATAGCGAGCAGGCGAGCGAGAGGGGATCGAGGGCGCTACACGTGCGGGAGAGCGAGCGAGAGCGAACCGGCAGCACGCGGGAGAGGAAGCGCTGCAGGAGTGAGGCGGGTCGGTCCAAGCAAGCTAGAGCGGTGGCGATGACTGAGGATCTAGCGCAAGCTGGGCCGGCACAAGCAAGCGAGGCAAGCGGGCGCCGCACGGGGGCGATCGAGAGCAAGTGAGCGGTGGGCGGGAGTAGCACGGGCGAGGAAGCGAGGGAGTGCGACGGTGGAGAGAAGGCAGGTAGGCTGGGAGCAGGGCAGGTTGGCCCGGTAGTACCGGCCCGGCCGGACGGTACTACCGCATTGGGCCGGTACTGCCGGCCAGGCCTACTGGGTGGGCTAGAAGGTGGAGGACACGCGCAGGACGGTCGGTAGCGGCATGTTGGGAATATGCCCTAGAGACAATCATGTATGATGTATTTCCCAATGTATTCATAAAGTAATAAAGTTGTCCATGTATGAACTACTGATATGTATCATTGAATATGTGATTCTATTGTGGACCTATATATTTATGTTGTTCATACTAGTTGTCCTTGGTCGTTGAGATTGTGCTAGACACACAACTTAGACTAATATGAAAGTCGGCTGATGACTCGGTTCCACTTGTCATGGGCATGGAGATGCTATTCCGACTTACACTGATTCGGCTAAAGAGTTTAGCGAATCGGACTAACCCACAGTTGAGATGCAACGAGCATGTTGTCATTTGTATTCTCAAGCAATGGAATCCTTCGACCTGAGGTGATCGCATGATCCGAGTTGTGGATCGACAGCTTAGGTCCTATCAAACGTTGTTCCATAAATGGGCAGTTATAAAGGTAGGGTTTGGGTTGGTTGTGAAGCAAGCTGCGTGATGTGGATTACCAAGATGGGATTTTTTCCTCTATAATTGAGAGATATTCTCTGGGCCCTCTCATGTGATATGATTCGGAAGCATGGCCATGCGCGACTTGGTTAAGTGTTAACCAAGGAGTTGGACTAAGTGTTAGTCCAGTGAATCATATATCACGGAACGAGAAGAGAGAGTCGAGCTATTAAAAGGATGGCAACAACTCGCCTATAGGTTGACAAGATATATCGTGAGGCAAAGGAACTTGGACAAAAGTCACATTGAGAAAGGTTTGTCTTCTGACTTTATGGCGCTTGGGAGTTGGCACATCTTGCTAGAGGCCACTACTAACTATTGACTCGGAGTGGTGACTCATGTCATGTCCAGGCGTACATAAACCTACAGGGTCACACACTTAAGGGTAAGGAGCCCATGTGGATTAGATCCATGTGGAGATTGGGGTACGGCCTAGATGGACCTCAAGCGTTGAGCCCAGCTAGGAGTGTATATAAGTGGAGTGACAAGGGATTGTCCCTGACCTAGCCGTCACTTTCTCCACTCCCATTTCAGGCTTGACAGGATCTAGTAGTCCTCTGCCTGGAACTCCTTCTTGTACGTGTGGATACCGGTAGAGGCGTTGCACGTGCAGCGTTGGAGACAAGGAGGTCTGTGGGGATCTGGACGTGCTGTACAGGGATCGTTCGGCACAGCATCAACTGATGCGCTTCATTAATAATCCACACCTGCGCGTCTAGTGGTAAATCTCGTGGCCTATCACCTGAGCTAGATCTTGGGAGCACCGAGTGGGGTAAAAAGTTTCGTTTATCTCTGCGCGGCCCTACAGTGGTATCAGAGCGATAGCTTCTGGTTTTAGGCTCGAGATCGTGCATATGTGATATGCGGTTGGCGTTAGATTGGATCTAATTGAAGTTTTGGTGGTCGATCTATGAGATAGATCGGTTTTGTACGAAGTTGATTAGCTCAACTGTACTTGGGGAATGGATGATCTGGTTTCCATGATCTAACTGCTAAAGGTCGTGGAACGACATACACCTACTGGTCGGCTTCCGCCATCGGGGTAGACTGTGACGTGTAAATCCGGATGTGGTGATCGAAGATCAAAGAGTTTGGTCGAATCGGAGTACGGATCTGATTTGGTAAAATTGTTTTATCCGATGATGAAATCCATATTCGGAAGGTAGATGGGACCACCGGCTTCGCCCTGTCGTAGCGCCTTAGATGTCGTTGCGAGTTTCACAATGCCGGTAGATATTGTATCTATGCATAACTTGTTTTTGCAGGATGATGTTGTGAATGGTATGGCTTATGTGCATGTGATGTGTGTAATCCATATGTGATCTGCGTATCACGGTTTTTGTCAGCCGGCTGGAGCCTAGGTGTTGTCATTTTATTGTATAACAACCTACGTGTCGGATTCTCTATGTAATTTACATTACTAGCTAGTGTAGCTGTTTGGAGAACCCGGATGGCATGCAAGTCGATGTACTAGTCGGCTACATGGTGTAAGACGACATGTGACAAGAGTTGACAGGAGTCGAACTACAAGCTTTGTGGAGATGGAGATCTCCATGAAGAGAGCCATACCATTTCACATTATAATTGCTTTATTTTGTGTTATTGTTATGTCTCTGTTTTACCTCTATTAGATAGTTGGTAGAAAGTAATCCCTCAAAGAAGGTCTAGTCGGTTTCCCCGCTAGTGCTGCACCATCACAAGTCGGACATTTTTGGTAGTGGGCTCATAAAATTGAGGTGCTATCAATTCTTTCCGACTAGGTGGGTCCGAGCCGGACTCTTACAGCGAAGCACTCGGTAATCTAGACGGGTCTATCACAACGGTTGTGGGACTCAGGGAAAAGTCGGATGGGAGCCGGGGCATGTGATGCCACCCGTCCAACAGGAGTCGTATGAGATGTGATTGACAAGGAGTTGTCTACCTAGATCACTTGACGGCTAGCGGTTATGCTAAAGCTCACTAGTCGGCTTGATTATTTAGGGTCATGAATCACTTAATAACCATCGGAGGGGTGTTGGTTCTAGTGGGAGCATAAGTATTAAAGTGTTTAATATGCTTGCTCTTTTATGGATACATGTCTTAAGTGTTTTGCATATTTTTCTGCTATAGATCAATGGCACCTAGAAGTCTTCCTCAGATTTCCAGTTTTGCTTTGAGAACCATCTTAGAGAAAGATAAGCTAAATGGAACTAACTTCACCAACTGGTATTGTAATCTGAGAATTGTTCTCAAGCAAGAAAAGAGGGACCATGTCCTAGACAACCCACTTCCAGATGAGGCGAATGATAATGCGAGTGTCGTAGCCATCAATGCCTACCGTAGGACTTGTGATGAGTCTACGGAGATAAGCTGTCTTATGCTTGCTCACATGGAACCGGACTTGCAACAGTAGTTCGAGAATGTTGAGGCCTACGATATGATCGAAAGCCTCAAAAGTATGTCCTAGGCTCAGGCAAAGACTAAGAGGTATCAAGTCTCTCAGGCTTTGTTGAGCTGCAAGCTTAAGGATGGCGATCCACTGAGTCCACATGTGATCAAGAAGGTTGGTTACGTGCAGTCTCTGGAAAGGCTTGGCTACCCCATTAGCGAAGAGTTCACTACGGACATAATTCTGAACTCTCTTCCTAGTGTGTATGGTCAGTTCATATCGAACTACCACATGCATGGTATGGATAAGAAGCTCTCTGAATTACATGGGATGCTCAAGCAGGCTGAGGCGGATCTCAAGAAAGGCGCCAGTCAAGTGTTGATGGTGCAAAATAAGGCTAAGTTCAAGAAGAGTTCTTGGACTAAGAAGAAGAAGGCTAAGTCGGGAGGTAAGGTTGAGGACCCGGTCCAAAGCGCTTCCTCAGGTACTAAGCCATCTCCTGGAGCCGGATCCACTTGCTTCTATTGCAAGGCGGATGGCCACTGGAAGAGGAATTGCAACAGGTATCTGGCTAACAAAGCCAAGAGTGGAGGTGTGACTTCCAGCTTAGGTACGCTTGTTTGCAATGTTATAGAAATCTATCTCGCAGATGCACCTAATAGTTCTTGGGTATATGATACCGGATCAGTTATTCACATCTGCAACTCGTTGCAGGGACTGGTAAGAACTAGGAGCATGGCAAGAAGCGAGGTTGACATTCGAGTCAGCAACAAAGCGAGCGTCGCTGCGTTGGAAGTCGGCACGATGCAACTTCATTTACCTTCAGGATTCTTAATGGAGCTAAATAATTGTTATTATGTTCCGGTGCTTAGTCGAAACATTATTTCTGCCTCATGTTTGATGAGACAAGGCTATGAGTCGAATATTAAGAATAATGGTTGTTCTTTTTATTTGAATAATATGTTTCACGGCTTTGCACCCATCCAGGACGGGTTATTTATTTTGAATCTTGAAGGTGAATCTGTCTATAACATAAATGTGAAAAGGTTGAAATCAAATGATCTAAATATGACTTACTTTTGGCATTGTCAGCTTGGTCATATAAGTTGAAAACGCATGAAGAAGCTCCATGATGATGGACTCCTAACTTCGTTCGACTTGGAGTCGTTCGAGACATGTGAATCTTGCCTACTCGGCAAGATGACCAAAACACCTTTTGCAAAGAGTTGTGAAAGGGCGTCTGACTTATTGGGACTAGTACATAGTGATGTATGTGGCCCGATGAGCACGACAGCCAGAGGTGGTTATGAGTACTTCATTACATCCGCTGATGATTTGAGTAGGTATGGATATATCTACTTGATGAAACATAAGTCGGAAGCCTTTGAAAAGTTCAAGGAATTCCAGAATGAGGTACAAAATCAATTCGGCAAGAAAATAAAGTTTCTTCCATCGGATCGAGGAGGCGAGTACATGAGCCATGAGTTTGATGACCATCTGAAGAGTTGTGGAATAGTTCCCCAGCTCACACCTCCAGGAACACCGCAGAGAAATGGTGTGTCAGAAAGGTGGAATCAGACCTTGTTAGACATGGTACGATCAATGATGAGTCGGACATATTTGCCTTTATCATTTTGGGGTTATTGTCTAGAAACTACAGCATTCACACTAAACAGAGTACCATCAAAGTCAGTAGAGAAGACACCGCATGAGATGTGGACTGGCAAGAAGCCGAGTTTGTCTTTTCTTAAGATTTGGGGTTGTGAAGCTTTTTTCAAGCAACTTCAGTCGGACAAGCTTACAACCAAGTTGGATAAGTGTATTTCCGTGGGGTATCCGAGGGAAACCTTGGGTTACTACTTCTACAACCGAGAAGAGGGCAAATTGTTTGTCGCTCGAAATGGTGTCTTCCTTGAGAAAGAGTTTCTCAGTCGGGGAGTCAGTGGGAGCATGGTGCAGCTCGAAGAAATTCGAGAGATATCGGCCAGCGGCGAGTCGGCAAAAGCCTTAGAGGTTGAGCCGGTCGTGGTACCTGAGCCGACAACTGCACTGACACTGCGAAGATCGGCCAGATTGCAAAGTGTTCATGATGTGTTGTTGTTGGACAGTGCTGAGCCGGCAACTTATTCCGAAGCGATGGTGGGATCTAATTCTGGGTCTTGGCTTGGAGCCATGAGATCCGAGTTAAAGTCCATGGATGAAAATCAAGTTTGGAACTTGGTTGATCTGCCAGACGGTGCAAGACCCGTCGAGTGCAAATGGGTCTTTAAGAAGAAAACTGATATGGATGGAAATGTTTCTATCTATAAGGCACGTCTTGTCGCGAAGGGGTTCCGACAAGTTCAAGGAGTTGACTATGATGAGACTTTCTCTCCCGTGGCGATGCTTAAGTCAGTTTGGAACATGTTAGTTACATCAGCCTATTTCGACTATGAGATATGGCAGATGGATGTGAAGATGGCTTTCCTCAATGGAAATTTAACCGAGGACGTGTATATGATAGAGTCCGAGGGTTTTGTCGATCCGAATAATGCTGACAAGGTATGCAAACTTCAGAAATCCATTTATGGGTTGAAGCAAGCATCTCGGAGTTGGAACATTCGCTTTGATGAGGCAGTCAAATCGTTTGGCTTCATCAAGAGTGATCATGATTCTTGTTTATACAAGAAGTTTAGAGGGAGCAAAGTAAAATTTCTGATCTTATATGAGGATGACATATTACTAATTGGAAATGATGTCCAGATGTTGCAAGAAACCAAGGAATCATTGAAAAAGAGTTTTTCGATGAAAGACTTGGGTGAGGCGACTTACATACTAGGAATCCGGATCTATAGAGATAGATCAAGGTGGCTCATTGGATTGAGTCAGAGTACATATTTGGACAAAGTGTTGAAGAAGTTCAACATGGAATCGTCTAAGAAGGGGTTCTTACCGATGTCCCATGGCATAAAACTTAGCAAGACTCATTGTCCTTCGACAACTGATGAGCGAAGTCGGATGAGTGCTATTCTGTATGCTTTTGTAGTCGGATCCTTCATGTATGCTATGATTTGTACTAGGCCGGATGTTTCCTATGCTCTAAGTGTTGTGAGCAGATACTAGGTTGACCCTGGAGAGATCCACTAGGCAGTTGCTAAAAATATCCTCAAGTACTTGATAAGGACTAAGGATATGTTCCTAGTTTATGGAGGTGAGGATGAACTCAATGTAAGGGGTTACACGGATGCGAGTTATCTCACTGACTCGGATGATTCTTGTCCGCAATCTAGATATGTGTTTGTTATAAACGGAGGGGCTGTGAGCTGGAAGAGTTCCAAGCAAGAGACGGTGTCCGCGTCTACGACATAGGCTGAGTATATTGCTACCTCAGAGGCGGCAAAAGAAGTCGTTTGGATGAGGAATTTCCTCATGGATCATGGTGTGGTTCAGGGCCCGTCCAATCCGTTCGACGTGTATTGTGACAACAATGGTGTTATCGCAAAAGCCAAGGAACCTAGACAACACCAGAAGAACAAACATATACTCATGCGGTACGACCTGATTCGCTAGTTCGTGGATCAAGGTGATATCAAGTTATGCAAGGTACACACGGATGCAAATATTGCGGATCCATTGACAAAGCCGCTACCACAGCCGAAGCATGAGGCGCACCTAAGAGCTATGGGCATTAGATGCCTAGACATGTGATGTCGGATGATTGACTCTAGTGCAAGTGGGAGACTGTTGGGAATATGCCCTAGAGGCAATCATGTATGATGTATTTCCTAATGTATTCATAAAGTAATAAAGTTGTCCATGTATAAACTACTGATATGTATCATTGAATATGTGATTCGATTGTGGAACTATACATTCATGTTGTTCATACTAGTTGTCCTTGGTCATTGAGGTTGTGATGGACACACAACTTAGACTAATGTGAAAGTCGGCTGATGACTCGGTTCCACTTGTCATGGGCATGGAGATGCTATTCCGACTTACACTGATTCGGCTAAAGAGTTTAGCGAATCGGACTAACCCACAGTTGAGATGCAACGAGCATGTTGTCATTTGTATTCTCAAGCAATGGAATCCTTCGACCTAAGGTGATCGCATGATCCGAGTTGTGAATCACTAGCTTAGGTCCTATCAAACGTTGTTCCATAAATGGGAAGTTATAAAGGTAGGGTTCAGATTGGTTGTGAAGCAAGCTGCATGATGTGGATTACCAAGATGGGATTTACCCCTCTATAATGGAGAGATATTCTCTGGGCCCTCTCGTGTGATATGATTCGGAAGCATGGCCATGCGCGACTTGGTTAAGTGTTAACCAAGGAGTCGGACTAAGTGTTAGTCCAGTGAATCGTATATCACGGAACGAGAAGAGAGAGAGTCGAGCTATTAAAAGGATGGCAACAACTCGTCTATAGCTTGACAAGATATATCGTGAGGAAAAGGGACTTGGACGAAAGTCACATTGAGAAAGGTTTGTCTTCTGACTTTATGATGCTTAGGAGTTGGCACGTCTTGTTAGAGGCTGCTACTAACTATCGACTCGGAGTGGTGACTCGTGTCGTGTCCAGGCGTACGTAAACCTACAGGGTCACACACTTAAGGGTAAGGATCCCATGTGGATTAGATCCATGTGGAGATTAGGGTACGGCCTAGATGGGCCTCAAGCGTTGAGCCTAGCTAAGAGTGTATATAAGTGGAGTGACAAGGAATTGTCCCTAACCTAGCCGTCACTTTCTCCACTCCCATTTCGGGCTTGACAGGATCTAGCAGTCCTCTGCCTGAAGCTCCTTCTTGTACGTGTGGATACCGGTAGAGGCGTTTCATGTGCGGCGCTAGAGACAAGGAGGTCCGTGGGGATTTGGACGTGCTGTACGGGGATCATTCGACACGACATCAACTGACATGCTTCATCAATAATCCGCACATGCGTGTCTAGTGGTAAATCTCATGGCCTATCACCTGAGCTAGATCTTGGGAGCACCGCGTAGGGTAAAATGTTTTGTTTATCTCCACGCGGCCCTACGCGGCAGCGGTACTACCGGTCGGCCCAGAAACTTTTCCTTTTTCCTTTTCTTTTAAAATCAAACAAAGGTAAATATTCAAATGGCAATATCTTGAGTTTAGTAACTCCGATCAACACGAAATCAATTTTGTTGGAAAGAGGACGACAAGAGCTACCCAACAAAAATATTGGATACCACCCAGTGAGAATGTATCAAGTATTATAATGTGAGATACCTCACTTGGTGGAGATCCGAAAAACCTCCAAGAACAAAATCGCAATAAGCTATAAAAGGTAGATCTGATTTTATGATCTAGAGCTTGTAATGAACACAAGCTCTAGAACCAAACATGGATAAGATCTAGCTAACAACCAAGAAAGATGATGCTAATAATGTAAAGGTTTGAGCTCTCTCCGAAAGATATGATCTAGTTACTCACTCGAGAGCCCCTCTTGATAGTACGGCTATCTATCTTAAACCCGGTCTCTCAACTATCAACATGAGACCGGTAAAAGGGAAAACATATCAAGAATACCTTTGCCTTGAGCATACTTTGACCTTGTCTTCATCGATCCATGATCACCGAGGATGGCAAGTATCAAACATGAGATCTTTTAGAGATGGTGCATTTTGAGCTTGCACAATGCATCTTCTTCTACATTTCATCTACCTTGAAGCCAACATATGGTCCAAGCAAAACCAATGGACAACTCCTACAAGTGCAACTCAATGCAAATATTAGTCCATAGAGATTGTCATTAATTACCAAAACCATAAAGGGGGCCCACATGCTCTTTCACATGTGTTAGACAGAATAACAACACGCGGAATTGCAAAGGGCCAGTGCAACTAGGACCAAGGTTTAGCAATTCAATATTTTAGCTAATATTCGGTAGGCACATAGTTAGTGGTACAAGCATTGATTGGAACGACAATGACATGTTCTTTTCTGGTGGTGACATGTTTTTTTCTAGCGGTTGGTCAAAGACGGGACGATAAGCACATGTTTTTTTCTAAACTTCATTAATCCAATAGCAAGACAGAGGTGATACCCATCATAGTCTGAATTGGAGAAACTTTAGAGCAAACCTCTGACATCATAAAATAGATTTCAGCATGTCATGATTGTAGTTAATCATGCATAACTAATACTCGTTTGGATTACGTTCATGAGAGAAAGATATAAGCTACATGTACAAGTAAGTACGCGATACATGTTGCTTAATTTTCACATGGGTAACAATATTGAAATCTTGCTATAGATCTACAAAAGAAAGACTAATATACTCTTTTGACAAAATTTGGGAAGATGGTAAAATTTAAATCTGTGCAAAGTGTAATATTTATGGAGTATAGGTAATACGTGCACGATAGGCTGGGAAGCCACATCCAGCCTGCGTCCTCGCCGCCGGCCGCCGGTCGAGTCACGCTCGTCCTCGTTTGTTCGGGATGGTTCCTACAGGGTCCCGGTGCGATGCCGCCTAGGCTCCCCGCAGCCCCAGCCGAGCTCTGCCGGTTCTCGGTTCGTTGGCAACCGGATGCCCCTCGGCGGCATGGATACTCAGGACCGCATCTCTTTTGACGGACCCGGCGAGCGTGGAGATGCAGTGGAGGCGCGGGATGCGTGTGGACGGATGCGTGAGCGTGGTGGGCACTAGTGGTGATGAACGCGATGACCGCGGAGGGCGCGACGCCCGCGACGGGCGGGGTTGCCATGGTGGACCCATGGGGCAGGACGAGCATGTGAATCATGGCCATGTCGACCGTGGCAAGAGCGCCTCCGCACGCCGGGGAGATGGCGGTTCCGGACCTAGGGGCGCCCTCCAGTCCAAGACCTGCTGTCAACCTCGTAGGGCGTCACGGCTTCCTCGGAGATGGAGGCGGTAATCATCCTGCGCTCGGCTGAGATTGCTGCGGCTGAAGGTGCGCTGTGTTGGGCCCTCGTGGCGTTCGTGTCGGGGCAAAGATCCAACATCTCCATTGTTGAGGCCGGCACGGTGGTGACGGCGCAGGTGCCCCGTGCGGAGGACAACTTCACCATGCATCATTCCTGACCGGTGGACTTCCTCGTGGTCTGCAGCAGTCGACGGTTATGTGACGACATGGTTGCCGCCGGTGTGGTTGATGGTCGTGGCTTTTCCCTCCGCTTCTTGTTGTGGAAACTCTAGTTGCAAGCGGTAAGGCGTCCGCTTCTGTTCCGTACCCATGTCGAGCTCAACGGTGTCCCTTCTCACGCGTGGAATTGCCCAACACTGGTGGTGTTGCTTGGCTCCGCCGCTTGGGTTGAGAGGCTAGGCGCCACGATAGAGAGCCGCGAAGACCCGGGGTGTTTCTATGTGGTGGCTTGGCTGGACAACATCAGCCAGCTGCCAAGGGAGAAAGTACTGCTCATCGAAGAGCCTGACGACCTCATGGAGGAAGACGAAGGACTCGTCATTCCCGGTGATGCCCTGATCCCTCTGGAGAAGTTCATTGTAACTACCTCGGTGAATTATGCTCCTAGTTACAAGCCTGGATGAGCAGAAATGGTTGAAATAGTACGGTGGGGCCCAAATGCCACTCACAGGTAGACCTTTCGGCCGTCCCAACCATTTCCACACATCGGGACAAGAACGGGCGGCGTAATCGGCAGGCGAAGGGATCAACTACATACACAAGTGAGTATGTATGCAAGCCACCATACAATAGTACATCAGAGTCATCCCATCTAAAAAGAAAGGAAATATAGCAACGCCATACGGCAAGATCCAAATATCCTAGATAGATATAATAGTTTAGGATATCTCCTCATACATCAATCAACAGAGTATCAAGCGGAAGCGGAAGACAAAATCCGAGTACGGATAAGAAGCAAATCGGCATAAGATGCCCCATAAATAAGCACATCCCGCCCACAGATCTCACGGATCCCCGTTCCCGGAATCTCTACACCGAATGATCATTGCCCACATCGTCCGTCTCTTCCACCCAGTATCCATCTTGCGAGTGTACCTGTTCATCTGAACCAATAATTTATCGTGTGAGACCCTAGGGGTACTCAGCAAGTCTTTATGCCTCTAAAGGGGACACAACCTGGGGTGACGCAATTGCAGCAAAAGATAAACCCTAACAGTTCTATAGATACTCGCTAACCATCCGCCTAACCAGAGATAGACGGATGTCCGTGAATTAATAACAACAGCTATAACAGTTGTAAAGGTAATCTTAACAGATCCATCCTCCTCCTCGCTTACCGACGAGGAAGCGGACGAACAACCCCCCATCCGTTGGCAGTTTTATTACCCATTCCATGAATGTTGCACTATTTACTAGTCAGGTACCTAGTCTAGTCAGATTAAAAGCGGTACTTTAGTTATGCTTGTCTATGATCGAGAAACTGTGCTCCAAGTCGTCCATAACCGCGGACACGGCTTTCAGAAAGTTTTACCCTGCAGGGGTGCACAAATAGCAACACACACTCGATATGCCTCGGAAAAAACCAAATCAAAACCCAACGAGACAGTCACGACAAAGCAATTACAGGATTCAGAAATATTTCAGGGGGCCACCCCTTTAAGTAGATCACGCAACGAAGCCGGCCGGCTCCGAAACGGGCTTAAGGTTGTGGAGGCGGCTGTAAACGACTGGGAACCCGAAAGTGTGGCTGGGCTTGTCGATACAGCGAAATCGGGCCACGATCCTAAACAGTACAGTGTGCAGTACCTCGCACAATTTAAATAAAGCAGTAGAGCATGGCATAAGTACAGGATAGTAAATAAAACCTCAAACTAGTTTGTGGCCCCAAGAAATAAGAATGAATCAAGCTCTGGCTCAGGGGGGTCCCATATACCTCCCGGATGTGGATAGCGCGAATATTCTTGGAACAGGAATCAAGTACTCGGGGTCTTACGGGACACAAGTGAGCCTGAAAAACCAAATAGCGAATATGGCTCACCGATGCCACTTTCATTAGTTATCCCATTACTACTCAGGTTAAGTTGTTTAGGTACCTCGTTATCCATCAGACACTCACATATCCTACACATGCTGTTCTACGACTCGCATGGCTCAAACAACTCCTGTAGTAATGGCTCATGGGATGGAGGAACAAGCTTCGGTGGGGTTTAAAAGTAAAGGCTATGCAGTACTTGGGATTCAATTTAATGCATTCGCGACTCAATGATGCAAGAATAAGATAGAGGCAATAGGTACTATATGTATGCAAGCATGTGGTAGTGCTTGCCTGGCAGCTCAGTTGAAGCAAGGAATAGATCTGGGTAGTGCTCCTGATTCTCTTGATACATCCCCTGCTCAGCGTCTATTCGAAGAAGAACCAAACAAACAAGGCCAACATAAATAAAGTGCACAAGCATATGAGTCAAATGCGACAAGCAAACAATCATGCCATGATGAATGATGCACAATTTGCATGGTAATAAAGTAGCATGGCATGGGTGAGGTGTGGCATACAAGAATAGATCATTTTATTGAGTTTTGGGCTCATTTTATACTCATTTTAGTTGCTGTATACTTGATATTTATATGATGCATGCTTCAAAACCAACCAAGGAATGCATAAACAGAAAGGTCTCGTCGAGCTAATCATTTTAGACATATCATTTATTAAATTTGGAGTTATAAAACAAAAGTTATTAATTATTTAAGAAAAGGGGCATTTTGTTGTAATTTTATTAAACTTGGAAAATAAAGTGTTCAAAATATATTTTGGATGGCATAGTTGAATTCCTCATATTTTTATGATTTGAAAACATATATTATTTGTTTAAATTGGATTTATATTTTAAAAGTTATTTAAAACAGAAATTAATTTGAATTTGAAATAATTAGAAAAGATTTGAATTTAAAACAGAAAGAGATAAATACTTTTTATACCCAGACAGATTCAGCCACTGTCGCTGACAGGTGGGGTCGGCTGCTGACTGGGACGCACGCGCGCAGAAAACGTTTTACACCGCAGGTTGAGCTAGCCCTAGAGGATGACAGGTGGGGCCAACTGGCTCGGGCCCAGGCGTCAGCGAACGGCCGCGCGGGGCTGCCAGGTGGACCGAGCGAGGGAGCGCGGGTTGAGGACAGAGAAGCTGGGGGGCTCTTTTGCAAGTTTGCCTGGGTGGCTGTCTGGTGGGCCAGGGGTACCGCGGGTTGAGCAGAGACAAAACGGAGGGGGGTATCGGCAAAACGACCACGCGCGCACTGTACTTCTTCTCTCTCTGAAACTCTGACGACGCGATGGTGCGCGACAGGCGCAGCGCGGCGCGGGCGTGGATCGATCTCTCGACCTGGGGCTCGCGCGCGGAAGTGGCTACCGCTGCGCTGGCCTGGGCTTGGTGTCAGGGTGGGTCGGCGCGGCCTAGATAGGGCGTCTGCGATGCGGGAGCGAGCAAACAGCAAACGAGCAGCGGCACGCGGAGGGTGATCGACGAAACGGTCGGCGAGGCTAGGGCAGCAAGGCGAAGCGGACCATGTCCAGGGGGTCAGGGAGCTCACCGTGGGCTCGACGGCGGGCTCGGATCGGGCAGAGGGGCGGTAGATCGTCGGTGAAGCAGGCGGACGGCCGGCTAGGGTTTCGGCTCGGGCGGCGCGGGTACTGGCAGCTCTGGTGCTCTCTCTTCGCGGCTCCGTGTACGGGGCTGCTGCAGGGGGTCTCCTCGGTTCGCCAGACCACTCCACGGTCTGCTTGCGCGTCTGGAACGGCGGGGCGTGGTGGAGGCCGACGGTGGCCGGCGAGAGGGAGGTGGCGGTGGTGAGGGACGGCAGAGAGAGGGGGCGTCCTGGGGGATGGTTATGGCGAGGCAGAGAGGGGGTGAGGCAGCAGATAAGGACGGGGGTAGGTAGATGGCGTGGGGGAGGGGAAGGTGGCGATAAAGGTGGCCTCGGCCACCTTTGTCCTCTCCCTCACGTGCTTGGTCGGGGCAGCAGCAGGGGAGGCTGCAGGTGGGGTAGGGCGAGGCCAGGGAGGCAGGGCAGGCTCGGCTAGAGGGGCCCCTAGGGCAGGAGAAAGAGAGGAAGAAAGGAGAGGGGGTAGGCTCGGGTTGGAGCTCTAGGGTAGGAGGGATGGGAGGCTCGGGCTAGAGGGGAGAGGAAGAGGGGGAAGGTGGTAGCTTAGGGTTTGGTACTAGGTTAGGGCATGGGTTTAGATGAGGTGGGGGTGTGTTTAGAGGAATGGGTGGTAGGGTTTAGGATAGATGAGGGAGTGTGAGATGGGTTCTTCTCTTTTTGCAAGCTCAAGTAAGAACAAGATCAAACCAAGCTTGACCAAAAAGAGGGAGAGGTGGTGGTAGAATGGATGGGTATGGTGATGGGTTTAAGCAGGATCAAACAAGACCAAGCTTAAGGGGGGAGGTAGAGAGAGATGATGATTTACTCAAAAACAAGTAAAAACCAAAAGACAAGCAAAAGGTGGTACTTGCATGGGCCATGCATGATATTTAATGCCATGCTTATGTTGTGAAAACAAGATGATTTACATGGCATTATTACTATGCATCCCAAAATGTGGAGTAAGGCCCAAGCAAAAAAATTTAGCAAGAATTCCAAGTGGAGTATATGGAGATGATCACATTGGATTATATTTGGGGCTTGCTAGTGTGTATATGCCACTAGGTATTTAATAAGCCCTCAAAAATACCCCAACATGATGATAACCCCAAAACCACACATATGGAAGCTAGGAAAGGTTCCACTCACAAGGCATGCAAAGGTGGCCATGTGGCTCTCATGTTTCAATATTGTGAAAACAACATGATGCTAAGATGAGAGCATGTGGACAAGAATTGGATCCATCCCAACCCACATGAGCTAGAGGTAAAACCAATAAGTGCCAAGCTCATATTTAGTTGGATGGTGGAATTATAAGGTGGTGAAAGAAAGGTGGTGGAGTTAATAAGAGATATGCCCCCAACTCAACTTGGGCATTAAACAATATATCAAGAACCAAATACAATATCAAGAGGCAAATACAATTAATAATGCATATGAGATAAGAACCAAATGAAAAGGGTTTTATATGATGCCCAAATGCAAGGTGGCATGATGACATGAGCATGATATAATGATGATGCAACAATTATATATTTGAAGTAGCCATTATATTACTAGACCAAGTAGCATTACAATTGTTAGACAATTGGGATGCTACATTCATGTTGTGCTACATGATTAGGATCCGCCTAGTACGTGTGGAGGACATGACGGAGGACGCTTACGACCCACGGCCAGGTGACAATGGCGAAGACGATCAAGTTGGTGGCGACCACAACAGCTGCGATAGGGTGTTCGACCACGGTGGTGGCAGCCACGGTGGTGGCCGGGACAGGAGAGGGGCAAGCACTAGGGCTCGCGTGGGGCGCAGCATCACCATCACGAGGCGCACGGTGAAGAGGTGCATCGGCTTCGGCGGAGATACTCCGGCGAGACTTGGAGCGGAAGCCGCCGCGTTTCCATCAACTCCCCCTAGAGGTCGAGCCATGGCCCCAGGTGGAGGAAGACGAAGATGAGGTAGACAACGATGGCATGGATGTTGGGGCCCACAGTGGGGAGCAGCTTTCAGGGAAAAGCAGTAAAGGGCATACGCTGGATGACGTGGAGCGTTCTTTTCACCAGGGCAACGTGCCCTTTCTTCGGTTGGAGGACCCCACGCGGAATGACCATTCGGTGGATGGTAAGATTCCTTGTCCGCTTGTGGAGGGGCCTGCCACAACGGCCACCCCGCCCTGGAGCACGCTCCCTCATGTTGTTGTTGTGGACGTCGGGGTTCAGATCGGTGATGCTCCTGCCCTAGAACTTGTCGTTTTTGTGGACGCGAGAGTTCAAATCAAGGATGGGGCGACCCCGCTACGTGGAGATGACGTTCCCGCGTAGAGACCGGACGTGGCGGATTCATTCATCTCCTCTGGTGACCATCGGGCAGGAGTACCACTTCCCTCATCGGGTCTTCTTCCATCGTCTGAGGACAAGTTGTTGAGCGCGTGGTCGATGTTAGACTCACCGGGCTCCTCCCGATCGGTGCTGGACATGCTGGATGTTTTCTCTGTCAACCTTTCGTCTGTGGACTCGGGCTCGGGGCAACAGCAGTTTCCCTCTGCCGCGGATGGAGGCACACCACCTGTGGGAGCTCCTGCAGAGGCACCGGGCTCGGGCGCCTTCCGTGGAGCGTATAAGAAGGCCATCAACTCGGTCATCGGCAGACAAGTGGCCAAGCGCTATAGACACAAGAAGCAGTACCTTGGGCCGGTAAGGAGGAGTGGACGTATTGGTGGACGCTCTGCACCAGGTACCCCGATACAATAGCAGCAGCGCACTCTCATCACCAAGCTGGGGATTGCCCAGGAGGGCGAGGTGATCGTCGATGATGCCATGGACGCTTACTTGGACCTGTTTGCGAGACCCTTGCGCCAGCAACACATTGACGTTGTGCTTCGTCTGTTTGGATGGTTGTTGGAGGCCCTACCCCTGTTCAAGGATGCACCAGTGGAGTGCCTTATCTGATCAATGTGTTTTTTCTCCCTGTAGTCTGCTTTCGAAAGCATTTCCCCTACTGTAATAATGGATGATCCAAACTTTTGCATTGGTATTTGGAATGCGCGTGGTTTGAACTCCCCGGCACGTCGGCTTGCGGTCTCTCAAGTCCTTTCACCGGCCAGAGCCACGGTGGTTTGCTTGCAAGAGACTAAGATGGCGGTCATCTCAAACCATGTGGTGAGGGAGTGCCTCGGCCCCTCATTCGACAAGTTCTACTTCTTGCCAGCCGCGGGGACCCGTGGAGGCATCTTGCTTGCCTGGCAATCCAGCCCGGTCACCATCTCGCACCCGCACCTCTCGGATCACGCTATAACGTCCCGCATTTCAACGGGCGTGGATCATAGCTGGTGGTTCACTGGAGTTTATGGACCCCAAAGTGATGCCGACAAGCGGGCATTTCTCCAGGAGCTGCAGGACATTCAGGATCATAGTCAACCTGGAAGATAAGAACCAGAGAACCCTGCATCATCGCATGATGGCCTAGTTCCGTAGAACGGTCGCAACCCTGGAACTCAAAGAGCTCTACCTCAACGGTCGTAGATTCACCTGGACCAACGAGAGAGCGCATCCAACTATGGAAAGGCTTGACAGGGTCTTCTCGACCGTGGACTAGGAGGCTCGCTACCTGACGCCTTCCTCTCAGCTATGTCTTCGGGCCCATCTGATCACTTCCCTCTGCTACTCAGCCTCGTGTCGGACCTGTAGAGAGGATGGAGGTTTATATTCTAGTCCTTCTGGCCTAAAGTAGATGGTTCATGGAGGTGGTCGAAGCTGCGTGGTCGAGACAGCAGTGGGAACCAAACCCGTTCAAGAGGTTAGACATGAAGTTGTGGGTCATGGCCAAGGATCTCTCCCGATGGAGTGTCAAATTCATAGGCAATGTCAAAATGCAAATCCTCATGGCCACAGAGTTGATCCTCTGCTTCGATGTCGCCATGGAGAGAGGGCCGCTTTCGCCCTAGGAGCGTGGGCTCCATTGCCTCCTAAAGAAAAAGCTACTAGGGATGGCCTCCCTGGAACGGACACTAGCTAGGCAAAGATCTCGGATTCTGGCTTCGCGAGGGGGATGCTTGCATGCATTTCTTCCATACTCACGCTAGTCACAGGAGGAGGAAGAACTTCATCGGGTACCTCCTAGTAGATGATGTTCGGCTCTCGGAGCATGCAGAGAAGGCGGAAGCCATGGACAGTTTCTTTGAGAAATTGCTCGGAGTGGATGCTGACCGACCTTTCTCTCTCGACCTGGACTTCCTGGGGCTACTCCCCGTGGACCTCCAGCACATTGATGGGGCCTTCACGGAAGAGGAGGTGTTGTCGGCCATTCGGGGCATGCCCCTGGACAGGTGCCCTGGCCCATATGGATTCTCTGCTCGATTCTTCGTGACCTATTGGGCCATTATCAGGGGGATGTCATGGAGGCCTTCCACTCACTCTCTCGGCTGGACTGCCATGGATTTGATGCGGTGAACAATTCCCTGGTCACACGGTTGCCCAAGAAGCAAGGTGCAAAAGAGCTTAGATATTTCAGTCCCATCGACTTAATCCATGGCATTGCCAAATGGGTCGCCAAGGTGATCGCGAACCGCATTACCCCCATACTGCCGCAAATGCTTGGGGTGCACCAGAGCGCTTCCGTGCGTGGATGTTGCTTACACGACAACTTCATGATGGTTCAGGGGATAGTGCGTAAGCTGCATGCCAGCAATTCTCCCGCAGTCCTGCTCAAGCTGGACATCACCAAGGCATTCGACACGGTGGATTGGGCCTTCCTATTATAATTCCTAAAGAAGCTAGGATTTGGGGAATGCCTCCTCTCATGCATATGCACGCTTCTCTCCACGGCCTCCACACGTATCCTCCTGAATGGCTGCCCAGGTGCGAAAGTGGTCAACCGACGGTGCCTTCAGCAAGGAGATCCTCTCTCCTCGCAGTTGTTCATCCTGCTGATGGAAGTCTTCCACCTGATGATCGTGAAAGTCGAAAGCCTGGGCCTTCTCTCCCGGCTCTCGGCATCAGGCCTGCGACAGCGTACCTCGATCTACGCGGACGATGTGGTCACTTTCCTTCGACCAATAGTAGTAGACTTCCAGGTGATCTCTAGGATCATCGTCGATTTTGGTGCGGCGTCTGGCCTCCGCACCAACTTCTCTAAGTGCTCGGTCAACCTGATAAGATGCTCCGAGGAAGACCGAACGTTGGTAGCCCAGGAGCTACAGTGCCCTATCATTCAGTTCCTGTTCCGCTATCTGGGACTGATGCTCTCCCTACGCAAACCTTTAGCGGCGCAGCTTCAGTCGTTGGTTGACCTGGTGGCATATAAGCAGCCATCATGGAAAGCCTTTATGCTCAACCGAGGGGGCCGGCTAGAGTTGGTCAAGACGACTCTTTCCGCCATCCCCATCTTCGCCATGATGTCCCTTGACATCCCTATAGAGATCATCATCGCCATCGAGAAAATCATACGCGACTTCCTCTAGAAGGGGAGAAAGGATGTGCATGGTGGCCATTGCCTGGTGGCGTGGGATAGGGTGTGCATGCCAAAGGAGATGGGGGGCCTTGGCATCCCCAACTTGCGCCTCAGGAATATGGCGCTAAGAACCAGGTGGATGTGGCTAAAGCGCATGGGTTTGGATAAGCCATGGGAAGATCTTAACATTCGAGTCCCAAGATTATCTAGACACCTCTTCGACACGGAAACTACCTCGGTGTTAGGAGATGGTGCCACAACTCTGTTCTAGACGGATAATTGGCTACCAAGTGGACGCATCAGCGACATAGCACCAAACCTGTTCGTGGTGGTGCCTGTGGGTGTGGCCAGCACGCGGAAGGTCCGCGAAGGCATCGCCGACGGATGGCTGCACGACATCTCCCCTGATATGGGTGCGGCGGCAATCAGGGAGCTCCTAGAAGTAGCAGACCGGCTGGAGGAAGTTAACCTAACCGAGGGCACACAAGACGTCTTTAAATGGAGCTGGGATCCAAGCAACTATTATACGGCAAAGTCATGCTACCAAGCATTCTTTGCTGGAAGAACCTCGATGGCGGGAGCCCTGCAGATCTGGCGCTCGCGTGCACCCGCCAGCTGCAAAATCTCGTTGTGGCTAGCTGTGAGAAACAGATGCTGGACCGCGGACAGGCTTCGTAGACGTCGCCTACAGCATCCGGCGGCCTGTCCCTTCTGTGATCAGTGTGAGGAAACCATCGATCACATCCTAATGGGTTGTGTTCTTGCCCGTGAAGTGTGGACATCTTGCCTAGGCTAGTGGGGGCAAAAGCCATTGGCTGCCCGAACAGGACTCTAGGCTTATAACCTGGTTGCAGGAAAGACGTGGAGGCAAAGGTCGGGAGCGAGACCTATGGACCAGCATCGCACTTGTCTGTTGGACAGTTTGGCATCATCGGAACGACGTTGTTTTTGAGGGAGCCGTCCTGTCTACGGCGGAGGCAATCCGCAAGATTTCCTCTGAGGCTGAATTGTGAAGGACCGCGAGGCTCTTCCGCGACTGCCTAGGGCAGGTGGACAAGTGGAGGTATCAGGAGTAGTCGTCTTAGGTGTCAGTGTTGTCGTCTAGACGGCGTGGGTTACGCTCAGGACGCATGTGCCCTAGCGTGTTGTAATGCTCGGCCCTTCTTCTATGAAAACGATACGTCTCCCAGGATGTATCCTTAAAAAAACAGAAAAAACACGTGAATGAGAACCAAAATTGCATTCAGAATAAATCCAAACACACTGAAAAGGGCTAGTCTAAACCTTTTCAAATTCATTTAGCTGGTTCAGAGCTCCGGATATTGCTTCTTGATTTTCTTCATCCATTTCTTTTTTCTTCCCTTCTAAAGTCATAATGAGTAGATTCTTGATAAAATATCAAGTGTGATAAAAACTTCAAAATGCAGGTATCTTATTTACCCTCAATCGAGATATAAGTGTGTTCGTAAAGAATTCATATACTACTTTGTAGCCACTAAACTTTTATATTAGCTGACTTTACCGTTAGTAGAACATAGTTAGTAAGGTTTAGGTGTGATCATAGCGGGTGTTACCAATAATAAGATGGACAAAAAGAAAACAACATAATAATTCACGCATTCCGGCACCACACCACATATGCACTACACCACATATGTTGCTTCTGATCCAATATTTTGCTTGTACACTCGTACATCCACTTGCTAGTTGCTATTCACATAGATGTTGATCAAGAAAAATCAAGAAAAACTTATTTGCAACAACTATTACTATGTGGTGCTAACAGAGTTGACGGACAAACAATCAAGCAAAATCCTATTGCGGATAAAAGGGAAGAATCAACACCTCTGCTCCAACCGTGGAGAGTTCGTACAACACATCTTCTTTCCCACTGAATCCGCCGTGAGCAGAACCAATCTCCAAGGAACCGAGTTCGAGTTCCTCATGTGTCTCCTTTCCTAAGACATACTGGCTTAAAATTAACTGTTAACTGAACTTGTAAATTGTACTGTTAGGAACTAGAGTACATAGAGCAACCAACAAAGCCTCACCTGCGGAGAGGATGATGCGTCGTCGTTGCCGCTATATATCTTAGACGTCTTAAATAACACTGTAAGAAGTATATGATCATAATCTCGTACCCTTGGGTAGAGCGGTGTTGAGCACAGACGAAACATGAGACGATTTGGGTGCAACAATGTTGAGTAGGGAACTTGCAATTGATCTAAGGCAACGATAGAGAAGCTTTGATCTACGGTTACGGTCGAGGGTCTCAAGTAGTTTTTATTGCCTCCCGTTTGCCAAAGGATCAAAGAATTCCATGTCGGGATCCCCATGGTCGCGTGCTCCGTACAGAGTCCGTACGGGAGCAGAGTTCGTGTCGAATACGCGGGTGGAGCACGTGGGGCCTCGGGGTGGGGAGTGGATGGCGGCAGATCGAACGGTGGGGAGTGGATGGCGGCAGATCGAACTGTGGCGCCCATGCGGGAAGACATAAGAGGGATGGCGCGTATGCGGGGAGACAGGAGAAGGAGGCCACAGCGGGACCTCGATTCGAACAACGACATGCTTGATTTCAGTAGTGATGCGTAGTTTCCAGCGGTGGCACTATGAGATGCACACGACCTAAAGGTCGCCACCCTTCTCTTGGCCAGATGGCGCTGCAGATAGGTCATCTCCTGACTGCGTTGGCAGCAGATCAGGGGATCGAGGGAGTGATGACGGAAGGTGCGATGGCTGAAAACGCTAGCACTACTACTCGCTTGTCTCTCTATGGGTTTGGAAAAAGTGGCGTGGGTTATGGAGCGTGGGTTGATTCCTGATTTTTTTAGGGGCTAAAATGTAATATGGCTATAACGGATAAAAGGGTCAACACAGTGTCAGAAAGGGAAATACCGATTTTAGAGCATCTCTAACAAAGCGTGTAAATAAGTCAAAAACTGTAAAATTTCAGCGACATACAGTTTCACAAATTGATCTAGCGAAGCCTGTAAAATGGCTCGACCTGTAAATTGATTTATAGTGGCCCGAGAACCCGACCTTGCGGCCGACATGTAGCGCTCCGAGGGACATTTACATGATGAAACACTACTTCCTCTGCCGCTCACATCCATTGGTGGCCGTCCGTACGTTGTCCCTCCAGCCGGCAAATTGGCACTGCCTACGAAAAATTGGCCATCTATGTCGGGCTCCGGCGGAGCAGCCACGACATGGCCAAGCCGGGCAAATGTCGCGAGCTTAGCGCGCGGCAAGGGGCGGGCTAGAGGCGAGCGGGGGCGGCCAGCGGTGCGGCCATGGAGCTAGCAGCACGGCCAGGGACGGGCACAGTAAGAAAGAGGAAGATAGGAAAAAGGAAAAAAGGGGAAAAAAGTGGGCAAGTAATGGGACCCGCGAATACAGGTCGGTTTTACGGTGTTCATTCTTTCTGGACATGTTTTGGACCCTAAAACATGTTTTCCGTAGACTGTAAACACGTTTTACAGGTCGTAATTTTACAGGTTATATTAGAGATGCTCTTAGATAGTAGAGATACGGAACAGAGGTAGTATCTCTACTACTTAAAAAAGACAAAGTGTTCCGTTTCCTGGCACCATATGTGTTTTCCCTCGATGGACGGACGATGGTTTTTGTCTGTTGTCTCCTATGGAGCAATCTTATGAAATGCAAATCTCGGATCTGACTGCATGCCCGGAATTAATACCGAGCCATGATTTGCACAAATTGCTTCCTAAAATATTGTCACTAAATCTCCCATCATCATGTAAAAGAAACCTCGTTGCGTCGTGCAAACTGCTTCCTCAAAGCTCTCCGCATAGCCGCAACGAGGAGGTCAGTTAGGAGAGAGCCGGCTTGGGCCACGACTGTCGGCGCTGCATGTCCCACTGTCCCATGTCCCTGGTCATCACTGTCCAGGGCATCCATGTCGCAAACGCTTTCTGGGAGAAGGCCTGCACAGCGACAACGATGACATCCATGATAGCTCCCCAAGTTTCCGCGCCATCGACTGCACAGGGACGACGATATGGTCGACACTGCCTTTCACTGCGTGTGTGACGGTGCTACCCACTTGCTTTCGCGATGCTGGGCTCACCGGCAAGGCCGATGTCCTCTTTATCAAACAGTTTCCCGTTTTCTCGACCGGCCTCAGGGACGATATGCCAATCAAGTTTCTCTGTTCATGTGATTTTACCAAGCCTTTTCCATTCTACTACCATCCAGGCATTGTTGAGCTCGAAGGTATTGATATTCTTCGGTTGTCCAAGTAAGTCATTGATACATTGCAAATGTATCTATAATTTTTGATGTTCCATGCTTGTTTTATCTACTTTCTTATGTTTTGTCCACACTTTGGAGTACTTTTCATATGATTCCGTGGACTAACCTATTAACAAGAACCACGGTGCTAGCTGCCTATTTTTTGCTGTTTTTGGTTTTAGGAAAGTCAGAAAATGAATATTCTCGGAATTGGATGGGACAAAAGCCAAAGTCATTATTTTACCGAGGGACACCTGGAGCCAGAATACGAGACGGAGAAGGGCCAGAGGGCGGCCACACCACCTGGCCGTGCGGCCAGGCCTGGCCCGCGCCAGGGGTGGTGTGGCCAGCCCAGGCACCCCCCTCGGCCTCTCCTTCCGCCTATATATTGCATCTGATACGGAAACCCTAAGTACCCGATCAAAAATCCACAAAAGAGTCTGTAACCGCCGCCATCTCTATCCCTAGATCGGGAGGGATCTGAAGCTCTTCTCGGCACCCTGCCGGAGAGGGAAATTCACCCTAGAGGCCTTCTTCATCATCATGCAAGCCTCTGGTGTGATGCGTGAGTAGTTCATCTCTGGACTACGGGTCCATGTAGTAGCTAGATGGCTGGTTCTCATCCTTTGTGCTTTCATGTCTAGATCTTGTGAGCTCCGTTCATGATTAAGATCATCTATTTGTAATGATACATCTTGTGTTTGCGGGGATCCGATGGATATTGAGATGCTATTTCAGATTGATTATTGATTCTATCATGTCTTTGTTATTTATGATCTTGCATGCTTTCCGTTGTTAGTAGCTATCTTGGCCAAGTAGATGCTAGTAACTCCAAGAGTTAGTATTTATGCTCGATAGTGGGTTCATGCCTCTGGTAATCTGGGGAAGTGACAGAAATCTCTAAGGTACTAGATGTGTTGTTGCTACTAGGGAGAAAACAGCAATCATTTGTTCATAGAACAATCGTATTGTTTACATTACACGCAATTCGTAATGCAATTATCCGTTGCTTGCAACTTAATACTAGAGGGGGTTCGGATGATAACCTGAAGTTGGATTATTAGTCATAGATGCAGTTGGATGGCGGTCTATGTATAAGGTTGTAATGCCCAATCGAATCTCAAAGGAGTCAAGATGATTAGTATATGCTTGTATGCTTTCTCGATGTTTGTCAATTGCCCCGCTGTAATTTGTTCACCCAGCATGTTATCTATCTTAAGGAGAGCCACCTCTAGTGAACTATAGACTCCGGTCCTTTCTTTTACTTTCAATCTACAAATTGTTTACTGCTTTGTGTTTACTTTCTGCAAACTATTACTTTCTTCCACTCGATACGTTTAATCCTTTGTTTTCAGCAAAACCGGTGAGATTGATAATCTCATCCCAAGTTGGGGCAAAGTTCTGTGATTGTGTTGTGCAGGTCTCCATGTTCTACTAGCACTGGTAGTGCGTCCTGCCAAGGATCAGCTAGCAACACCTTTGGGGTATTTCTTTGCTCCTACTGGTTCGATTAAACCTTGGTTTCATACTGAGGAAAAACTTTCGGTTGTGCTTATCATACCTTCCTCTTGGGGTTTCTTAATGAGCTCGATATATTTTGGGTCATTAGTCATAAAAGAAACAATACAAGCCTCTTACGTTCCTTACAAATGGTCAAGCACCAAAGGAACAATACAAGCCTCTTAGATTCCTTACAAATGGTCAAGCACCAATGCAAGATTATACAGGCATTTTTGTTTATCTTCTGGGACCAAGGCTCTTATGTTCAGCCACCAAATTTCAAGGCCGAACTTAGTACGGTATTCACCCACCACACTGGCCTGGACTGCAGGCACACATCCGGCGAGAAGGCCAGTTAGCGATGTAGTCATCTACGCGGTGCGTGTGGTGTCTACCGGTGATGTTCGAATAGGGGCAATGTCCATGTGCTTTCATTTGTGAAGATCTACGTCTTTCTGAGTTTTTTCCTGGGCTACAAGAGGTGACCACCCATCTTGCTTCCCTCGCTTCAGGATCCGTTCTTCCACTGAGGTTTCACCTGGTTTTGCGGCGGCGCAGGTCCAAATCAAACCAGTATGTATGAGCATGTCGATGTTGCATATCAAGGGGGTGAACACCAAGAAGGACGCGTCCTGAAACTCTAGCAAAGTACATCTCCTACACCTAGACGACCAAGACCAACGATGGCATCATCCGATGCATCTTGGGCAAGGTCACGTGCCCCCACGGCAACTCCGGCGTCGTGCACGTGCAGTTCTGATCCAACCTCCCTCCCACCTCCACGGTAAGTTCCTCTCTAATAACTTAATCCTCACATTAATGGCCTGTCATGCTCTTTGTTGATGTGGTTTTTTGTTGGATATTTTGGTTGTGCAGGGAAAAAATGTTCCGCCTCCTCATGTACCATAGGAGCATCTAAGGTATATTGATGTACTGATTAATAACACTTTAGTTGTGTATATCAGTTAGCGTGTTCATTGCTCAATTACTATGTTTAGCTTGTCGGTTTAGGAGTGAGGAATGAGGGCAAGTCTGCAGATTATATGCATACCTAACGAGCATCGCCTAATTTGTAACTCATAAAAGATTTATTTATTGATTATTGTGTGTCTTGAAGAGCCCCAAGCCATTTTGGGACCTGCGGGGTGCTCGGAAATACAGTGGTCTCTTAGTACAAGGATGTGCTTTGGTACAAGATGAGTTTGATGGTTTGTTTGATCAATATTTAGGCAACTCTTGGTGGTCTATTAGTGGCTTTAGGTTTTGATGTGTCTTGAAATTGATGTATATACTAAATCAGATGGTTGTATTGGGTGCTCCATCGGTGGTTGTAAGGAATATGCCATTAGGTGAATATGTTTTATGTAAAGGCAGATCACTGTTAGATGAATATTGAATTCAGTTTAATCTTTAAGAAATTCTTGGCATGCACGGTTTGTTTCATGCCACTTGAGGGAAGGTCTTCTACTAGTTTCAAAATACCCACAGGTTCTCTGTCGGATGCTTGGACCCTCTATGTTATTCATTGATGTACCTATTTTTTGTTCCTACCTAGGAGTGTTATCTAATATTGACAGGACTGGATAATAAAAAACATCCATCTGCTGGACATGCTTATCAGCTGGTCATTGCCTACTTGTAAAATCAAACATGATAATTTATGCTTAACAGATTACGGAGCTCATCTCTAAATGGTTAGTGGACTTTTGCAGGTGGGTATTATTTCTAGAGCTGGTTGTCTACAAAATTGCCGAAGATCAAAGTGAAGGTGGACAGGCAGCTATTCACCCACCGGTTGTCAGGTGCCTATGGATGTCACAACCAGACTTCTCATCAAGAATTTTCTCGATTAGTACACATTGGTTCGGATGTAGTCTCTTCTTCCTTTTATTTTACTTGCCTATCATTTTATAAAAACTTAACTTGGCTATGCCTACATCAAGCCTAATACTAACTAGATCCAGAGGCTTCCAACCTCTAGCTCTCGGCATCAACCCAATTATTAGAGACTCTATCCAATACGAATGTGACGGGTTAGCATGTCTAAACTTTCTATATGTCTTTCATTCTTCTATGAATATTCATTTATAAATTTGTCTACAGGATTATATGTTTTTCTATTAATATGTACTGATTCGTGATTTTATTATCCAATTTGCGTCCTTATGGATGCAGGTAATTTGGTGTTCTGAAATAAGATATTTTTTCTTAGAACGAAAAAGATATGGTCAGAGATGAAATATATTGTTCTACCAGGACATATTCGAGTTGTTAAACATTTTTTTAATGTATTGTCTTAACTTTCGTAGCCCAAATATAATGTATGAGGAAGCATATGAAGAATCCAACCATAACTTATGCCATATGTGTTGTTTTTAGCTACACATTGTTCTGGATAGGTCATTGGCGCTCTCTCTTAGTGCCCTTCTTGTTTGATGGTATGTTGAAGTGAGGCATCCATCATTCAAGTTTGAAGGTTTGCAGTTTTTTATGATGGAAAGTCTAACTCCTTCCCATGTATTCTGCTAAGAATTGCAGTATTTTGTGTGTGTTGAAGAGCTCCAAGCCATTTTGAGAAATCTCTATTGGTAGCTTCGAAATACCCGCGGGGTACTCGGAAATGCAGTGGTCTTATAGTACATGGATGTGCTTTGGTCCGAGATGAGTTTATGGTTTTTTTGATCGATATTTAGGCAACTCTTGGTGTTCTATTAGTGGCTTTAGGTTTTGATGTGTCTTGAAATTGATTTATATACTAAAAAGGATGGTTGTATTGGGTGCTCCATTTGTGTTTGTAAGGAATATGTTGTTTGGTGAATATTTTTGATGAAAAGGCAGATCATCATTAGGTGAATATTGAATTCACTTTAAGCTTTAAGCAATTCTTGGCATGCACGGTTTGTTTTCATGCCACTTGTGGGAAGGTCTTCTGCTAGTTTCGAAATACCCGCAAGTTCTCTGTCGGATGCTTGGGCCCTCTATGTTGTTCATTGATGTACCCATTTTTTGTTCCTACCTAGGAGTGTTATCTAAACAGTGAAAATATTGACATGACCGGATAATAAAAAACATCCATCTGCTGGACATGTTTATCAGCTGGTCATTACCTGCTTGTAAAATCAAACATGATAATTTATGCTTAATAGATTATAGAGCTCATCTTTGAATGGTTAGTGGACTGTTGCGGGTGGGGATTATTGAAGGAAATATGTCCTAGAGGCAATCATAGAGATGATTGTATTTCATATGTATCCATGAGTTTTTATAATGTTTCTTGAATATCCATATATCAGGCAACTTGTATTGATTGGCAATTATGTGAATTGTTTGTGAAACTCTTTACTTGTATGGTTATCTAATTGTTGTCCCTAGTCAGAGTTCATGTGAGGACACACGTGAATATTAGACTAGCACATCGATTGGTTGATGACTATGTTTCGCAAGTCATAGACATCGAGATGTCAAACCAATGATGTGAACACATGTTATGAACATGGGGTTGGACTGGACCAACTTGAGACTGGCAATAATACTTGCAGCTCTCTCTACACAACATGTACGTTTTGTCCTCAGACCTGAGATTGTCGCATGTACTTGAGATGTGGATCGACCTACCTTGGGGCTATCAAACACTACTCTGTAACTGGGTAGTTATAAAGGTAGCTTTCGGGTTTTTCCTGATACATGCTACAAGACATTGGTCAATCAAGATGGGATTTGCCCATCTCTACTTGAGAGAGATATCTCTGGGCCCCTCGAGTGATCGGATCCTGAAATGCATGGTCGTGCTATATATGGTTAAGAGTTAACCTAGTAAGGGGATTCTGAATCACAGTATCGAGAAAGAGAGGTCATCTTGGAGCTAGACCAAATATCGTGAGGCAAAGAGAAAAACATGTACTCAACCTTGCGATGGTTCGTCTGAATGATCTTTATATGCATTTAGGAGTTGGCACGTCTTGCTAGAGACCACTACTAACTATTGACAGAGTAAGTGTACTCATGTCATGTCTATACGTGTATGAACCTATAGGGTCACACACTTTAGGGGCTGGAAGCCTAATGAGGATTGGATCCGAATTAGACCAGGCTTAGGCTAATGGGCTGCTAATGTAGAAGCCCACCAGGGATGCCTATATAAGAGAGAGTGAGGCGAGCTGAATAGAGTTGAGCATTCAATCCAGCCGCCACTCCTCTTCCGCCTGTGTTGCACGTGCAGACCTAGCAGTCCGCCGTGTGACGCTCCACCCCGGACGTGTGGATACCTCAGAGGTGCTGCAACTATAGCACTTGGACGAGTCGCGCATAGGGGAGCTGCTCGTGGGACGAGGGCAAGGAGGAGACGTAGAACATCTACATTGGCCCGACGTGCTCCATCGAGTTCTGCAACTGCGCGTCTAGTGGTAATCCCATGATCTATGACCATAGTATTTCTGGTAGATGCGGTAGAAAATTTTGATTTTACGCTAGTGTAGCCTACCCGTTACCTCTTCAGTGGTATCAGAGCCGATATTGTTCAGTCATAGGTTCGGAAAGTTTGCATATGCTGATGTACAAATTCATATGAATGATGTGATCGTTTGTATGGCAGTGGTTCTGGATTGATCTATGATCTTCCTTTCCGTGATCGTGATTCTAAGATCGTCGAACGACTTACCCCTACCGGTCGGTTTCCACCATCAGGGTAGACAGTGACACATAAATCCTGTTGAATCACGCGAAGATCAATATGATTGATCGAATCGGGAACTCGATCTGAATCGATGTACCGTGATCAAAGGAGTTTGTTCGAATCGGAACAATAGTCGTTTTATGTTAAATTTGATTTGCCGATCAAAATCCTTTAAAAAAATTGTATAGATTCGATCTCTCATTTTTCGCAAATTTGAGGGGCGCTGCCCCTTCGAACCCCGCAGGGGGAGACCCCCCTTAGTCATAGCCCCTTTTGTACCACGTTAAGGTTCATAGGTGCTGCGATTTCACATGATCCGGTAGAATGTGATTCTATGCAGAACTTGTTTTTGCAGGATATATGTGATCGGTATGGCCCAAAATGTATGTGATGCATGTATGTATTTTTTTCATGACCTACGTGTCGTGAGTAGGGCAACACGGCTGGAGCCATATGTGTTGTCAATTATTGTAATGACTTGTGTGCCAACTTGTGATGATCCTAATACCATGTAATTTTGATTACTAGCTATCCGGAATAATAGCTTGTATTAGTTCTTGGAGAACTCATCACTTGGTGGATGGATCGCATAGAGCATGAAGATGGAGATCATCATGGTGGACAGGTTCTATGGCGATGGAGATCACCATGAGAAAATGGGCCATACTGTATCACATCTATGTGAATGCTATTCTTATACGTTTTACTACTATGCATGCTTAGATGATAGAAGTAGAACGATCCCTCACAAATTTAAGTTATACCATGCCCTCCCAACCAAACCTTGCACCATCCTATGCCATGTACAATCATTGGTGGGTCTATGAAATTAGGGTGCCACGGTTTTCCTTGGTTGGATGGGTTTGTATCGGATACCTACACGCATAAGGGTTGGTGAGCTTAACAAGGTCATGTTAATAGTTAAGGACATTGGGGCATAAAGGTTGGGCGCCTAGTTTTGACATAGAGATGTCACCCAACAACAAGAGTCATATGTGATATGATTAGCAAAAGTTGCTTACCGATTTACCTTGTCTTCTAGCAGTGATGCTAAAGCTCACTAGTTGACTTGTTAATTGTGGATCTTGAATCACTTAGTATCAATAGAGGGATGTTGATTTAAGTGGGAGTATATGCTGTTAAATTGTTTAATATGTTTTACTCTTTCATGGTTACATGGCTTAGTATTTTGCACGTTTTTATGTTGTAGATCAATGGCACCAAACACTTCATCACCTTTTGCTTTGCATTCAATTCTTGAAAAAGATAAACTAAATGGAACAAACTTTTTGGACTGGGTCCATAACCTGAGAATTGTTCTCAGGTATGATAAAAAGGAAACTGTTCTGGATACCCTAATCCCGGATGAACCTGCTGATAATACAACAGCTACCCTTAAGAATGCCTACAAGAAAGCATGTGATGAATCTCTTGAGGTTAGATGTCTTATGCTTGCATGCATGGAACCTGATCTTCAAAAGCAGTTTGAGGATCAGGAAGCGTACGATATGATCGTCACGCTTAAGGACATGTTCCAGACTCAGGCTAGGACTGAGAGGTACAATTTTGCTAAGTCCTTTGTGGAATGCAAGCTGGCAGAGGGAGCAGCTGTAGGCCCCCATGTGATCAAAATGGTTGGTTACAGTCAGACTTTGGAAAAGCTTGGTTTTCCATTAGGCCAAGAGTTGGCTACTGATTTCATTTTGGCATCTCTTCCATCTAGCTATGGGCATTTCATCTCGAACTACCATATGCATGGGGTGGAGAAGGGCCTTAATGAGTTATGTGGGATGCTGAAGACAGCAAAATGTGGCATTAAGAAGAGTGCAGGGCATAGCCATGTGATGGCTATGCAGAACAAGCCTAACTTCAAGAAAAAGGGCACTTCTTGGTAGAAGAAGAAGGGCAAGGCTAAGGATACAATCCCTAAGACAAACCCTACACCCAAGCAAAAGGCTGGACCTGCAGGAGACACTGAGTGTTTCTTTTGTCATGAATATGGCCACTAGAAGAGAAACTGTAGCAAGTACCATGCTTCTTTGAAGAAGAGTGGAAGTAAGAGTACTTCCCACTCAGGTACGCTTATTGTAAATGTTGTGGACATTTTTCTCGCATATTCTTATGTTAGCTCTTGGGTATTTGATACTAGACCAGTTGCTCTTATTTGCAATTCGATGTAGAGGCTAAAAAGGACTAGAGAAGTGCAGAAAGGTGAAGTGGACTTTTGCGTCAGAAATAAAGCAAGGGTTGCTGCATTATTTGTTGGTGTCATGGAGCTTCACCTTTCGTCGGGATTTATTATGGAGTTGGATAATTGTTATTACATTCCTAGTATGGGTCGAAACATTTTATCACCTTCATGTTTGATGAGGGATGTGTTGGGGATATGCTATATGGGTATCCTCATAGCATGTCACCAATCCGCCTAACCCGGGTGGCCCATAGTTGGTAGCAAGGCCTATGGCCTGCTGGGCGGCCTAGTTAGACAGATCCTGAAGGGAGGCCCATGACGGATAAAGGAAGGCTACGCAGGAGTCACCGACATACTCGGAGCCTTGGAGTACAAGACACGGAAGACTAGTTCGTGTAGGTGTAGGACTCTTTACCTTGTCCGACAAGGACCTTTCCCTGTAAACCCTAGGTCTTGGTGCCTTTATAAGCCGGCCTGCAGGAGCCTTTAGGGCACAACTTCTCTGATTGCAGCATACAACGCGCAACACCTCGCACAGCGAACCTATCTCTGTAACTCGGCGTATTGCCATTATAGTGATTTATAGAAGGAGTAGAGTTCCACCACCGTTGTGGGACTTGAACCTGGGTAAGTTGTGTTACCTCGTACCCGCCAACTCTCCGCCTTACCCCACGTCTCTAAACACGAACTGTGAGGACCCCTCCATGGTGTACTCGTCGGCAATACCACGATAGTTGGCGCCCACCATGGGACAAGAGGCGCTTCGAGCTCTACACCGGGCGAGGTCCAATCTCTTCGCAGGAATCGGCAACACCGTAGCCATCGGTCGTGTTCTCTTCTCCGGCAACGTCCCGATCGTCCCTCTAGATGAGTTCTGGGTGCCGGTGAAGACAAATCCACAAGCTGCTCCGTCATCCCCTTCAGAGACATCCACATCTTCATCGGCAAAACTGACTCGGGTCCTAGCTCCCAGGAAGTAGAAAAATCGTCAAGCCCCGCACAGACCGCCTATAAGCAAGACACGTTCGTGGAAGGATCTGGGCCATACCTCTCTTTGGAGTATGGTGGCTCAGATCAGGAAATTTCATGGCCCACCCAAGACGCCCATGTGCAGGATATAAAGATGGAAGGACCCCGCAAATCCTCTTGGCTTCCCCGAGCGTTAGAGATGCGCAGGTCACACTTTGTCGGCGTCGTCACCATCTTTGATCTGGATAGATGCGTTCAAAGGGACGGAGAATCCCCCTGCGAATACCTTGCCAGATGGATGAGGGTGAGGGAAACCCTAGAGGGCGACCGCCCCGATGAGCTCATGTACCACTTCATGGAAGGGCTCACACCTAGAACCCTCCTCCGACATACCCTCCGAAGGCGGCAGGCTGCAGGCCCTCTCACCCTTGGTGAGATGGTTGCCATCATCAATGAATACGCGTACGACAATGAAGAAGCCAAGGTGGTGATCACTATCGAAGTCGTAGGAGGTAACAACAACAATGGCTCGCCTCCATCACCCTCAACATCCACCATCGCCAACACCGAACCCAACTCCGACTCCGTCCTTGATGCGCTCTACGCCGACATCAATATGGATGCCGGTGGCTCGAACGTCAATTCGGAGGAATACGACGTTGTTATGAGGGAGATCGAGTACGAGATCGAGAAGGAGGAGCGCGCCGAGAAGACCAACCCTTCCCACCAGGTGCTAGTCGTCATTGGGAGCGTGATGGAAGAAGACGGACATGAACGGGAACGTGAGAGAGCTCCGCCCATGCTAGCTGTCACCAGAGCAGCAGCAGCTAAAAAGGCCGCCGAGCCTCCGGATCTGGCCAAGGCCGCACCTCCTCCGGTTACCCGCCAGCCACCGGTGCAGGAACTTACCACGGCCCCCAATACGGCCCGACAATCGAATCAACCGCCAGTGCCACCATCAACGTCAGCAGTTGGCAACCCACTAGCCACCCCCACCGACAAAGCAATCTACGGCGCACTCCTCGTTGAGCCAATCACCGTCGCCCATATCCAGAGTGTTATGGAGCTTGATGAGAAGCGTGCGGAAATCTTGGCGGAGGTCAAGTGCATCGCGGAGCAAGGCGCTAAGTTGTACGAAGACATGGCTAAGGCGCAGCAATCCATCAAGGTGGCAAGAGCTATGGAGGCCGAATATAAGCAATTGTTGTTGAAGCATAAGGCAAAGAAGGTACCAGCTCATGTCGTCCAAGATCCCGGCGTTCGGCGAGGCTTGGGATTTGATGGGTCTAAGCCGACAAAGGCCACCCCTTACATAGATTCAGAAGGGAGGCAAGTCATGCCAACTCCCGCTCTCAACATCGCCGTCGCCAAAACCCTCCTAGAGCAGGATAGGTCGCCAGAAGCAGTTACTCAGGTGTACGACCTTGTCGCTAAGGCATGCAAGAAACAGGAAAAGGCCGCCTTGCAGAGGCTTGAGTCCAACCCGGAGCTTTGCCAGTCAACCCTGAACAGCCGTAGAAGGCCAAAATCTCCTCTTGACGAAGGATCACGCACAGGCTCTATAGAGCGAAGACGGAGGGAGGCACGCAACAAGACTGACGCTATCCCCATATCCTCCGACGATGGAGAAAAGGCTCGTCCCCACCGCTCGCCACCTCCACCACCATCTCGACGTCACGAGGAACCAGCGTCGTGCCACCACACAAGCATGCCACCTCCAAGGCGGTCACAGCCTGGCATCGTTATACACGATCAGGGTGAACAGCCTCGTCATGCTAGAGAGCACAGCGGCCATGACGGACACAGGAGCAGGTCCCACAAGGAACAACCACGTCCAACAAGCAACCGCGACAGGCGTGAGGAGTCGCAGGAGGGGCATAGCAAGAGAGCTAACCTGATGCCTCCACCACCGCCATCGCCACCCAGCAGCCATCACGGTGGAGGTCATGGTGGATCTCACAAATCGCACCACAACTCTCCTCCCCATGACGGAAAAAGGGAAGCAGCCAGAGCCATATGATGCATGATCATGGTTGGACAAGATATAAGAAGCTCGGGAGCTCCCATACCTTGGGCCACGGTGTTTTGGACCAGTCATACGGGCCACAACCTACCCCAAGGGCCTCCGGATAGACAAGACTATCAATCCTTACAACGGCACCGCCAGGCCAGCAACGTGGTTGCAGGACTACAGTGAAGCGGTTCACATCGCAGGGGGAAACCCCAACGTCGCCGTCAAGTACCTCCCACTCATGCTGACAGGCACCGCCCGGCAATGGATCAACGACTTACCGGAGAAATCAATATGCAATTGGTTAGACATGCATGAAGCATTCACCAAGAACTTCGAGGGTACGTACAAACGTCCATGCACTATCGGGGACCTACAACGGTGTGTGCAAGAAAAGGATGAAACCTCCCATCCCTACCTCTCTCGATGGCTGGATATGAAAAATTCCTACGCAGGGGTGCATGAACA